>CM066328.1:186310171-187510171 GCA_033807585.1 Hydrophis major
CAAGCCACTTTCCAAAATTGACAAAAATGTCAAGTAATAACTTCCATTTGCCATTTTTCGAGAGAGTAAAAATAACTAAACAAAAGTAAATCTTTAGCCAGTTTGTGCACGATACATTATTTTATTTATTTGTTTATTTTATTTTGTCAAGCGATTATTAGATAACAGGTATAAGTATAAACATGGTTATGAATACATGAAATGGATACGAATAAGAAAAAAAAAAGAAACAATAGGACAGGGACAGTAGGCACGTTGGTACATTCTTGTATTACTTTTTTTTTTAAATCACACTTGCTTCACTACCCTGCTCAGTCCAAGTGATATTTATCTTTATTTGTATCCTGTCTTTATTATTTTTACAAGTAACTCAAGGTGGAGAACATATCCAACACATTTTCCTCCTTTTTATTTTCCCCACAACAGCAACCCTGTGAGGTGTGTTGGGCTGAGAGAGAGTGACAGGTCCAGCTGGCTTTCCTGGCTAAGTTGGGACTGAGTTCTCACAGTCCTCTGCTTTCTATCCAGGTTAGTGGTGCCTTAACCATTAGACCAAACTGGCTCTATATAGATATACAGCTGCTCAATTTGGACCCATTCATAACTCATTGTTAACATTTGATGTAGGGCAGAACTGAGCGAGCCCTTACCACAAAATTTTTGAACCTTTATAAGTAGGCAGCATGAATTCTGGGAGTTGAAGTCCACACATCTACAAAATGCTAAGGTTGAGAAATATTGCTCTAGTAAGCAGCCGGATGCATCCTATGCAGGCCACGCCCACCCTGGCTCCGCAAAGTCAAAAAAATGTCGCAATATATCACAATATGTCATGTGACATGATTGAGTTTGACACCCGTGCTCTAATGGAAAAGATTTATATGCAACATTTCTCAAAAACTGTAGCAATATCATAGACATGCATTTTTAGAGGATTTGTATTGCTTTTGTCTTTATGTTAATTCAGTGGCCAGGTTGGGCATGACTACAGGAAACCAAAGTCCAAGGTTTCTGGAGGATATTAAGTTGGAGAAGGCTGCTGCACCTTCTTGAGTATGCCTCATATATCATCTGAGAGAAAGACAAAGCCTCTTTAAGGCTTGTCTTCCCTCCCCTCAACCCCAAGAATATTACTTCCCCTTGTTCTGATTTATTTATCAGAATATTTGATTTGTGTGTTACAGTGACTTACAGTAAGGCTATCGTGCAATAAATTGTCCATAGCACTATCAATGGATCAACTGAAAGAAGAAAAAAAGGCAGACATAATCTATAAAGACGTTCAGGCTGATGTTGAAGAAAGAGCCTCCCATCTCTTTAACCCTTTCATGCTTCATTTCATCCCAGCTGTATCCAGGATAAAGGATGACAAGGTTTTATTATATCCTTGAGTCTTTTCTAAGCCCAGTATCCATGTGCTGAGCAGGAACATGGGAAGAGGTGCAGGTGCGATGGAGGTCCACATTCCTGATGGCAGTTTACAAAAGCGTGATTGAAGCCCCACCTTTCTGGGATGCACAGTTGGAAAAAGGGAGGGGCTTCAATTGTGTAGACATGACTATTTTGACTCTTACCATTCCCCCTCAATGAAATTAAGTTTGATACCCCTGATCTAGTTTAATCAGCAAAACTCAAACACAATAATTTTCTTGCTTTGAGCACAAATCCAGAAGCATTTTCCAAGGAGAAACAAGCTGGATATGTTCTTTTCTCTAATTAAAGCAGGCAGAAAACTTGAAAAATTATCATCCTGGTTTTCATCCTGCTGTCATGGAAAAGCCCCCAACCATCAGAGCCCTTCTCAACAATTATAAATAATACAATGCTACCAAAAGGAAGATTGTGGGAAATCGAGAGGTGCCAAGGTGTTGTAAGTTGTAGTTGAGGGCTGTGGATTCTTAGCCCCACCGGAATTTCAAAAAGCTTGTGGAAGATAAACAAATATGATAGCCATTTTGCCAGCAATCAACAGGTGCAAACTGCTCCTGCCCTTTATCAAACAAACTTGAAAAATGAAAATGAAACCTTGCCATCCTAATTGGCCTCTAATTTGGTTTCTCATTTGAAGTGTTTGTTGAACTTCTTGCATTGTAATCTTCTTTCTAATAAATCAGAGGTTTGGGAGACTTGTGCTTTGGGATGAACTATTAGTTCATGCAGGCTTCAGGCAGTGGCAGATGTCCTCAGTGGATCTCACCCTATTTTGCTCTTGTTTTTGCAATTCATTCTTTTGCCAAAGAGAAAGACAAGAATGAGTTCAGGATCCTGTTCCATCTTTTCGCTGTTCTCACGGCTCACTTGTTCCAAAGGGCAAGTAGCAAAAAAAAAGATTAAGGAAAGGGAAATGACAGCCAAGGCCTCTGCAAGTCAATAATATACAGACAAGGGCTCCAACATTACATTATTGGTTGCTGATTGCTGTTAGCCATCCAAACTATAACAACCATTTAGTTCAGGGATGTCAAACTCAAAGGCCCGCAAGCTGGATCTGTCCAACGGGGTATTTTGATCTGGCCCGCAGGCCACCCTGCAAACAGCAAAGGACTGGCCTTCATGCCTCTGCCAGCAAAAGCAGAGCTTGGAGAAGCCACTGGCAGAGGGCTGCAGCTGGCTGTTGCATAATAGGGCCCAGGAGGGCTGTGCGCATGAACACACACACACACACACACACACACTCCACTTTTGCTGGCAGAGGTCTTCGGGAGTCTGTTGTGGCTGAAAACAGAGCTCGGGAGCCTATTTTCACTGATAGAGCACTCGGGCCACCACAGGCACCCCCAACACAAGTGATGTCAAGCTGGCCATGCCTACCCTGGCCCCCCCAAGATTAAACACAACCCTGATGTAGCCCTCAATGAAATTGAGTTTGATACCCCTGATCTAGTTTAATCAGCAAAACTCAAACACAAAAATTTTCTTGTTTTGAGCGCAAATCCAGAAGCATTTTCCAAGGAGAAACAAGCTGGATATGTTCTTTTCTCTAATTAAAGCAGCCAGTTTTATCATTTCTGCTAGTTCCATCGCTTTTTCCATCCATTCTTCTGTTGTGGGAAAGTTCCCTAAACTTCCAATGCATGCCTCCAGTATGTAGCTATTGCATGTGGAGTAGATAGGCTAAAACTTGGTGATTCAGGTGATCACCCTTGTAGGATGTGACTTGCAAATGAAAAAGGCACATCTGCCAGAAAAGCTGCTCATATGCTTTGGTGAGCAGGCAAAGAAACAATCGTGCCACAAATACCAGTTGGGTGTTACTTTAATTTGGAAAGATGTGCCAAAACCCCAGATGAAGTTCAGCATTCAAACCATGTGCCCCATCGAAGGTGAAGGGAACATTACTAGGTTCTTATTCTCCTTGCTCCGTGCAAAGCACAACACAATCGCAGCCATGTTGATAGACAGCTGGGTAGACACCATCCTCTTCCAACTCCAAGGAGGAAGCAATAAAGAAAAGGCAGCCGTTCGGCAGGGCATGAATGCAACCCTCGGCAAGACCTCCTGGCTGGTGGGCAATGAATTGACGGTAGCTGATGTCGTGACCTGGTGCGCCCTTCAGCAGGCGGGGGACATGGAGGCCGTCCCAGCCAACGTGCAGAAATGGCTCCAGTCTTGTGAGAATCTGGCGCCTTTCAACGCTGCTCTCAAGTTGCTGAAATAGTTTTCTCTCCTATGGACAGGCAAGCAGATTCAACTTTTTCGACCTCTCTGGTTATGAAATCTGGGGTGATGTTTGGATAAATCAGATTTGAAAAGTAACCAAAGGTGTAAAGCCAATAAAGTTCATCAGAATTGCAAAAAAAGAAAAAGGCACATCTGTTTCTGCTGCACCTGAACTATGCCAGTGGTGATTTATGAGAGCGGGAGAAAAGCAAATAAGCTTGAATGCCAGTGAACACAATATGAAGCACTATGAAAAATGTCTATGAACTGCCTTGAAGTTTGTCCATGACCTGTACTGATCCTTCTCCCTGCCCCACCTGCCAGGGTTCCAAAATAGTCCAGATAGTAAAAATAAACTTTTATGGAGCTTCAGCTTTAACTCTTGTCACCGGTGGTGCTTCATTCTTTTTTAAAAAAAATAAATTTTATTGATTTTACAATTAAAACAAACTAACAACACATACATAAATGAAAGAGAGAAAAAGAAGAAAGGGAGAAGAAAATAGAAAGAAAAAAAATAGAAAACAATTAAAAACTTTCTCATCTTCAACAGTTTGTAAGACCTCTTTTTTATCCTTATTTTATGCCATATACACACACCTAATCCTTACATATATCTGTGTATCACTACTATGGATTCATCCTATCCTCTTTTGCCTTTTAGTGTGAAGTCTATCTTTGGTCTATCCATTTGTACCAGCAGTTCCAGCTGTTGTAGTATATTGAAGTGTATTTTTTAATGCCAAAGTTAATTTGTCCATTTCTGCACAACTTGAAATTTTTTGAATGATCATCTCCTCTGATGGAACATGAGGTTGCTTCCAACATTGTGCAAAAGCCAATCTGACCACTGTCAAGATGTGTATTATTATATATTTCACTTTTTTTGATATTTGTTTATCAAAGATCCCTAACAGAAAGGACTCTGGTTTGAATTCGATCTGTTCTCTTGTCATTTCTTCCAGCCAATTTCTAACTTTCTGCCAATATTTTTGAGCTTCTGTACAGGACCATCACATAGCTTCATTCACATAGCTATATCCTCCAACACCAAAGAAAAGAAAAAGGAAGTATAAACAGAGCAACTCATCAACAGAAAAATACAGAAATGTTTATTGTATTGCTTAAAAGATGTCTTCTATGCTTCTTTGTAGAAAGAAAAAAAAGACTAATTGTCAAATGTGGACAATTAACATATATCAAGTGTCTATTAACACAGATTTCCTGATGGATATTCTTCCTATTGGAAGAATAATAATTTTGGTCCATTCATGTGCCTGAAAAATCCACAATTCTTGATATTTTCATTTATTCATTCATTCCTCATACATGCATTCTTCATATTCCATGATTGACCCAGGCTTGGTCAGTCCAAAATGCAACAATATGAGGATAAGACCAATTGCTTAATATTCCAGCTGCTGAGTTACATGCCCAGTAACGAAGTGATTGCAGCCATCCCTTATTGAACATTCTTTGAGGTATCTAGCATACACAGATTATTTGTTTGGACATCATAGGAAATTAATTTCCATTGTTTAATGTAATTTTCCTTTCCTTTAGCAGTATAGGAAGCTTTTTATTCCAAAAAGTTAGTTAAGGACCCAGGCTTTATATTAGACAATAATGTAATGCAACTCTAACCCTGTTAATATAAAAAAAAATCTACTATTACCTGTTCTATTTGTTTAAGAATATTTTTGTCAAAAACACATTTCCTGACCACTTAAATAATTGTGTGTAAATTTTCATGAAATAAATTTCAGATGAGAATAAAATTGTAGCTTCACATGTTTTTATTTTACACGTCAAAGAACAAGAATAAACTAGCCAAAAAAAATCCTATATGCAGAGGTAAGAGAGATACATTTCCATTGGGAATGATTAAAATAAAGCTGAAAGCCACTCAATTAAATTCTAGCAATAATCATTAAATTAATTTAACAAAACTTTTATGAATTGGAGTGTACAACTGAAGTGGTAGATGTTACAGTCTCAAAAGTGATCCAAAGTTTTATTCAAGTCACCTGCACCTATTATACGGTCCATTGACTTTATATACAAATGTCGAAAGTCATTATGTATTCAGTCAGAAGTATCTGTAATTGGGCCATCAACATTTAGGAATGCTAAATGTTCATTACCCAATCTGACAATAGATGTTAAGAAGCAGCCTTCTCCATCTAATACTTTTCAGTTAACTATCCCTTTAGGACATCTACTAGTTGTAACGTCAAAAGAAATATCACTTACACAAACCTCGCCTACCCAGGTTTTCTGTTTTTAAAAAATGTATTTTTTTAAATGTGTTTTGTCTTGTGGCATTATAAAAGTCTTTGCAGAAAAGCCATTTCACTTAATTTGCCTCATAAATACATAGCAATAGCCTTTAGACTTATACACCACTTCACGATGCTTTACGGCCCTCTCTAAGTGGTTTACAGAGTCAGTATGTTTCCCGCCAACAGTCTGGGTCCTCATTTTGCCCACCTCGGAAGGTTGGAAGCCTGAGTCAACCTTGAGCCAGTCAGGATCGAACTGCCAAGCTGCAGGCAGCAAACAGGCAGCAGAAGTAGCCTGCAGTACTGCACTCTAACCACTGTGCCACCACATTTCATAGCAAGTGATCACAATCCCATATTACAAAGGAGATCCTATTAATATTGAAAACAATGAGCAGGAATAAAAGCATAAATCCTCTCCATCCATTTCATATCTGAATTATGTCCAAAAGGACAGCCCCGCCCATCATAAACAATAAAGAAAATATAACAAAAACAAACATAACTCTGTGGAGGAAGATGGCCTTGATAGAGATAGGCAGGAACCCTTGCCTAAATAAAAGAGGATACAACATTTTTAAAGTCTAAAATCCATGAGATAACCTAAAATCCATGAGATAACTCCTCAAACAAATACCTCCCTCTTTTGTTGAACTTTAAGGTGAAGAAGTGTGACTTGCAAGATTCGGGTTACAGGGAATCTTCAATTACAAGCAGCGACCATTCAAAGTTACAGTGGCCCTGAAAAAAGTGACTTACAACCAGTCCCCAATGCAGCATCCCCATAGTCATGTGATCAAAATCTGGACAGTTGGCAATTGGCATGTATTTATGACAGTTGCAGGATCCCGGAGTCACATGGCTATCATTTGCAACTTTCCCAGTTGACTTCCAGCAAGCCAAGTCAGTGGGGGAAGCTGAATTTGTTCAGTGATTGGAGGATTCCTTTAACAACTGCAGTGCTTTACTTATCCAAAAGGTCATAAAATCAGGTGCGATCCCTTTAACAACTGCCTTGCTTAGCAGTTGAAATTCTGATCCCAATTGTTGGCTGTAAGTGGAGAAATATTTGTATTTAGCCACTCTCAGTAAAAAAAAACAAAAAAACTTTTAGCCTTCCTGTGGAATTGATTTCCTAATCTGTTCTACCTCGTGGGACTAACGGGCTGCTACAGTTGATATTATATTTATCATTGCTTATTTAACGTGTTACTTGCTACTGTTGGAATCAGAAAATAGTGATAATAGCATGTTTTATCAGGGTGAATTTGTTACCTGCTTGGATAGCATCCAAGGAAGTTCTGCTATTTTCTTCCCCTGGTGAAGCAATAATGTTCACAGCTACTGAGAAAGCCGACTGCTCTCTTTGAGATTAGTGAAGTTATAAAAGCCATTAAGGACACAGTTAATGTTATAAATTCCAGCATAGTTGCAGTTAAGAACAGAGCATCTCTGTTGAAAAATCATGGGTGGAAATATTTACAACTGATCTACTAAAGAAGATGAAGACTCTTCAGGTTAGGATAAGGTCTTTGGAATCTCATTCCTGCCAAGCTAATATACAGATCATAGAAATTCTGGAAGAAGCTGAGGGGAAAATAGTTTGTTTTATTGAAGCCTTGATGTTGGAAATGGTGGCTTTGCCAGGTGTTTGTAAGATTAACGTTGAAAGAATTCCAAAGCTTCCAACTATTTCTTTGGTGTTTCTGATGAATTCTGCACATTTATGGTGCAGTTCCTTAGATTTGTCACGAGGAATGAAATTTTAAACATACCTCAATCTCTGCATCTGAGGAAAAGTCTCATATTTTATTTATCCAGTTTTACTGAAACCATTCAACAGTGCAGCAAAATGTTAAATTAACATAATAAATGTAACTCAAGAGAAGAATCTTCAACATTTAATGAGATTTCTGTTGGTCTGTGTTCTGAAATTAACAATTGTTACACAGAAATCATTTTATAATCAAATGGAAGCAGAAAACATTTTATTCTTCAAGGTCCTGTTAACAGAAGAGGAGATTTATCATTATTTACAGAAATAATTGTTATATTAATATTGTGTTTATAATTATGATTAACTATAATTTAGTATTATAAAATGATTATATTAATACATTTCTAATATATTTATTTCTTTGAGTTATATTCAGACCATTAGACTTCTTTATCTCTTTCTTCTTACTTATACAATCATATTTACTTCTGCACAATTAGTGTAATCTTCTCACAACTCTGCTTTTTCCTAATTCCCCCACCCTACTCTTACTCCTCCCACTTTTTAAAATTGGCTTTTATTAGAGAATATCCTTGTCATTAATTTCTTTGCTTTCATTCTTCCCCCTCGAAATAATAATTAGCAATGATTACCAATAATTATTACTTTGTTTAGAGAGTAAGAGAAATGTGTCCTAATCTTGGACTATCACCAGTTTTTAGTTTGATTTGAATTGTATTGGTGATTTTAGTGCATTTTGATAGGGATGGAAGTTTTGATTGGCCTTTATTGAAACAATATATTCATTATTGAAGCAGCTGTACTTATTTATTTATTTATTTAGTGTATGGTGATATTATGTTAGGCAGGAGAATGCAATATTAGTACAAAGTAATTGCTTGGCTGCCAACAATTGCTAATCTGTTCAATTCATGCTTGCACACTATCCAAGATACACCACAGGTAGCAGACTAGCTCCATATTCAGAAAGGTTTAGTGGCTTTCTACAGGGTCATCTCAGGCTTATCCCTCCACTAATGTCACCTCCCACTAAGGAGTCGCATTGGGAAAGTCCAGCACCAAGTGGATTCACACTACCATATGAAATGCTATTATTTTCCCACTGAAATGGTACCTATTTATCTACTTGCATGTAGCATGCTTTCAAACTGCTTGGTGGGCAGAAGCCGAGGCCAGTGACAGGAGTTCACTCTTCCACATAATGTTAGGACTCGAACCACCGGAGTAAGGACCATCTCCAGCATCTGTAAGCCACTGCACCTCTTGAGAATACTGTACTCAAGAAGCATAACACAGTAACTTTAGCTCTCTCTATAATACCTCAGAAGTTCATCTCTTTAATGTTCTAATATTGCTATTCTTAGAAGTACAATCACTGTTACAAGACATGAAATATACAGTACTTGCTGGAAAAGGAGAATGGTTTTTAAATACCTCTACCGCCAGAATGTCTCACTATCTTAAAGACTGCATTGTATGTTATTCCTGTGAACAAGTTAAGTATCTAAACTTGCTTCAATTCTCTCAACAGACAAAACATGTTCTACAGCACTACATTTTCTTCTTTAATTCATGCTGTCCATGGCATTTTACCTCAGGAAAAATAATGGTAATTCAAACTCTTAAGCGTTCAGGAGACTAAAGAAATCTCCGTCCTGACATCAATAGATATTGAATTTGCTAAGCGTCCCTGGGACCCTGCATAACTATCCAATCCAACTGTATTTTGAAAAGTTATGAGATAAGCAAAACAACCACCACCACCCTCTTCGAAAATCAGATTTAGTTTTACTTAAACAGCTTAAATACTTACCCCCAAACAATCATGTCATATTGTATATTACCTAATGATAATGTTCCGACTTGCTGAAGAAGCACTTGTGGTATCTAAATTCTTGTAGAATCCTACAAGGACAGAGAGAATGGCTCCTTGTGAGTCAAAGAGGCTGCTATTGTGATTAAGATACAGGAGTTTAAGTGCAGAGGATTTGCATTCTAAGAACAAAAACTATTGTAGTTCTCTCTCCAGAGTACCAACCCAGTCCAAGTCTACTTCAGAAGATTGCCAATTTTCCCCACAAACTTTCAATGCATTTTGTGAGCACTGTGGAAAATGTGGAAAGGGAATCGTGTTCTCTTTATCCGGGTGGTGGAAACTCTTCCATCAGCAAGAATCAAATCTGTGTAACTGGGATTTATGTAGGATAAGTCAGGAATGCTCAGCTTTCATAAATATGGCACAACAGGTATTCTGTCTGCTGTACTATTTCTTCCCTTTCTATTGTTATTATAGGATAGACAAGATTTTCAGCACCGGATGATAGCCGATAATGATATTCTTTACTGAGGCAGAACAGGACTTTACCTATGTGGATGGAAGACCAATATACCGTATATACTCGAGTATAAGTCGACCTGAATATAAGCCGAGGCACCCAATTTTACCACAAAAAACTGGGAAAACTTATTGACTCGAGTATAAGTCGAGGGTGGGAAATGCAGCAGCTACTGGTAAATTTCAAAAATAAAAATAGATACTAATAAAATTACATTAATTGAGGCATCAGTAGATTAAATGTTTTTGAATATTTATTTCAAAGAAAAACAGATTAATCAATTTGGGAAACAATCTCACTATCATGAAAGGTTTAATTGATTCACTAACCCAAAAGAAGATGACGATGACAGTGGGAGGCAGGAGTCACTCTCTCCCTTGCAAGAAAAAAGCAAGAGCCATTCTTATGATCTCTCTTTCTCTCTCTCTCCCCATAATACAGTCAAGCCCTTTCCAGCACGCGCAATCTGCCGCCGCCGCTTTGCACCCTGCAAATGCAAAATCCTGGGTTTTTTGCATTTGCAAGGTGCAAAGCGGCGGGGGCGGATCCCGCGTGCTGGAAAGGGCTTGACTGTATTACAGGGAGAGAGAGAGAGATCATAAGAACGGCTCTTGCTTTTTTCTTGCAAGGGAGAGAGTGACTCCTGCCTCCCACTGTCATCGACATCTTCTTTTGGGTTAGTGCATCAATTAATTTGGGAAATGATCTCACTATTATGAAAGTCAGTGTTCTCTGTCAGTGGGGCATTTGGAAGAAAATGCCCCGCGGCATATCCACGCGCGTGTAAGGGGAATCAGAAATCCCCGCGTTCAATGCCTAGCACAGCAGAAGAGAAAACGCAGCTGTGAGCAAATACTAGGAAAATCTGATTGATCAGAAGGAAGGAGGCAAAAGAGGGAGGGGTGGTGGTGGACGGAGGTCCCACTGGTATTTGTGAAACACTTGGTCGGCAGCGCTTAAAGTCAACGTCCTCGCTCCCACCTACCCAAAGCCACGAAATCCCCCAATTGCGCAGCCCAGAATCGCCCTCCCCTCGGGGCAGCAACGACACCCAGTATTTCCCAAAATGAAGCTCCGCCATGCAATGAAAGCACCCTGGCTCTATTATTGGGTTCAGAAAACAACGCGGGTTCAGAAAACAACGCGAGGCGAGGTCGCTTCGGCTCCGCTAGCTTCGTTTCCTAGCTGCTTTCAGTTCGCTCGGGAGTAGGGGGAGGAGGTGGTGGCCTAAAGCTCAGAAAACAACGCAAGCTGCCACCACCACCTCCTCCCCCTCCTCCCGAACGGACTGAAAGCAGCTAGGAAACAAAGCTCAGCGGAGCCGAAGCGACCTCTCCTCGCGTTGTTTTCTGAGCTCTAGGCTCCGCTCAGCTTCGTTTCCTAGCTGCTTTCAGTCCGCTCGGGAGGAGGGGGAGGAGGTGGTGGCGGCAGCTTGCGTTGTTTTCTGAGCTCTAGGCCACCACCTCCTCCCCCTCCTCCCGAACGGACTGAAAGCAGTTAGGAAACGAAGCTCAGCGGAGCCGAAGCGACCTCGCCTCGCGTTGTTTTCTGAGCCTAGAGCCAGGGCACTTTCATTGCACGGTGGAGCTTCTTGTCTCGGGAAACACTGGGCATCGTTGCTACCCCCTGAGGGGAGGGCAATTCTGGGCTGCGCGATTGGGGGACTTCGTCGCTTTGGGTGGGTGGGTGGATGGGAGTGAGGATGGACGGAGTCCATGAAGTGGGGCTTGCCTGCAGGAAAGCGGCTGCCCAGCTCCGGAGCTCCACACCATTTTTTTTTCCAGAGGGGAATCTGACTCGAGTATAAGCCGAGGGCGGTTTTTTCAGCACAAAAAATGGGCTGAAAAACTTGGCTTATACTCGAGTATATACGGTACCAATCAAATTTTCAATTCAGCAGGATGGTTTTGGAATTGATTGTCAAGAGCTGACCTTGTTATTGCTTTTGAAAGCACAGTGCAGTTTACTAAATCACACTGTACTTGAATCTACATTTCACAGGCATAGCCGCTGTCAAATTAAACTGAAAAGATGCAATTATGATTTGACACTTTAGTAAAACATAAATAAATCAGAAGCCCAGGATTTAACTTTAAAATCTGTCTCTATTTCTGTCTCTGTTTCCCTCCCCCTTTCCCTGTCCTTCTCCCCTCCCCCTTTGTGTAGATAGACAGATAGGTAGGTAGATGGGCAGGCAGGCAGACATAGACAGACAGGCAGACAGACAGACAGACAGACACATGGTAGTGCTACCACTCAAGAGCATGATTGCTGTTATTAATCAGATTACTTTATTAGCTCGTCTTCCCATCTGTTGAGAGACACATATGTTTATACAAAGATTTACCAGATGTACAGCCTTCCTTATTTAATGATGCTTACTGCAAAAATAATTTTAAAATGATATAATCCATGTTAGAGGGCATCTCTATTGTAATGAGAGCTGTTATCATCATAAAGGAAAGTTATTTGTGAAATTACATCTAATCAAAGCATATTGGTAGATTATTGATCATTTTCCCATGTATTCTTCTCTTATTCTACATATAAATCATAGTAAATCTATACTGGGTATGATGTAAATAAAGGCTATGGATCCCAAGGAAAGGAGAATGTAAAAGAAAGATGAAAGAAGAAATAAAGGTTCATATAAAACATAATTCATACCACATAAATAAAGGTGTGCAAATACATTGTTAGCCTCATCAAAAGCTGTGATTCAGCCAAAATGACTAGAACAAAAGAATTCCCTCAGGAATCCAATATAGGCAGATATTTTAAGATTAAATTGGAGTATGCAAAGTAGACAATTATCACTGGGGAGAGAGTCTTACACATAACCCAGTCCTATGCCATATTATGGCTTCATTCGTGACAATCATCATTTCTGAATAACATCCAGAAGTCTATAAGAAGCCAACAGAATTTATGATGTAATGGTGTTACATGGGCATTACTATGCTGAAAGCTACTGTCTCCATTGCAATTTAAACCACCTCCATCCTGGTCAGGCAGGGAGGGTATGTTATACATCCTGCCAGTTAAAGAATTTTGACTGGTCAGGTCTAGGAAGAGAGGCTTTTCTACCATTGCCCTATGGAACATTCCCCGCCCCCGGGACTCTTCTGGCCTGGAAAACTATGAAGATCTGGTTATTGCCAAATGAATGAGAATCTAAGAGTGGTATGCAACCTCAGAGGTGGTTGGTGGTGTGAAGGTGCTCCCTCTGCCTTTTTAATGGTTTTAATTCTGTTTTCTAACTGTGTCTTTTTCTACAGTTTTATGGCTTTTATCTATGGCAGTTGCTCAGAGTCACTCAGCTAGTGAGATGGACAGGGTATAAATCTGATAAATACATAAATAAAACAAGAAAGTTTGGGACCGACCATAGCTGCCATCTTAGTGGTCTTAGTGATCTATTATACTGGAAAAGAGAATGGAGGAAAAGGGTAAAACAGGTGTGCATGTGTGTGTTTTGTCTTTTGAATGTTTTTTTAATGGAAGTTGTTAAGTCTGTGTTCCCCAACCAGGGTTAAGGAGACAAGCTAAACAGAATGTGCAGCGTTAGTCAGATAGGCATACAGATAAATGTGTGAGATAAGTTTCTATGTTAGTTAACAAACAGTAAAAATAACAGATACGCTTGTGCTATCAAAAATATAGTTTATTCCACTTAGAGTTTTATAGCATAGTCAAAATAACAGTCCATTAGTCATGTATCGTTTTTAGTCAGTCCATTCAAGGATATTCAATTAGCAAAGTCCATGTAGAATATCCAATGTCAGTTCACTTATAATAAATCAGCCCTCTCACCGTTGATAAATCAACAGTCCTTTCTCTCTCCCGTTCCAGTAGGGGAAAACCGCAGTCTTCAGTCTATCCAGTAATTAGGGATCATCAAGCCAGAGAGAGCAAGTTGCCATGCCTTGCTTCTTTTATGGTGCTTTTACAACCACTCCCTTAATTACATTCTTACAATTAAAGTTACAGACACTTTAACTAACAAACCATGATAACATATTTATTATTTTACCTAAACCAGTTAGGGTAAACAATGTTATCCCTAACATTCTCCCCCTTTAGGTAATAATAATACTATAACTATTTACATCTTTAAATCATATTTGTTACAACTCTCTTAAAACTTAATTACTCCTTGAGCTTTTGTAAATTGGTCTGCAATGTTTTCTTCTGTCATGCAGAATTCCAATTTAATTAGCCCATTCTTTACAGATTCTTTAACATTTAAGTATCTTAAATCAGTATGCTTTGATCTAGTTTTTACAGCAATATTAGTAGCTAACTTTATGGCTGCTTGGTTGTCCTCGTATACAATAATGGAATCTTTAACAGTTATACCCATGTCTAATAATAACTCAGTGCATAGTAATGACAGACATGAAAATTCTGCTTCCATCGTGAACAAGCTGATATGCTGTTGTCTGATTGACCTCCACCCTATTAGTGTCTTACCAAATAATATAGCCATCCCAGATGTTGATTTTTTAGTGTTCATGCCAGTTGCAAAACTTGCATCTGCATAAGCACTAAGACTCAAATCACCCTTTGGTTCTATATACAATGCATGGTTCATTGTTCCTTTAAGATATCTTAAAATTCTCTTTAATGATTGCCAATGACATTGATGTGGATCTGAATTAAAACGTGCCAGCTGATTAACACTATAAGCTATATCTGGCCTAGACCAATTGCTTATATATGATAAGCTGCCAATCAAAGATTGATATATAGACTTTTCAAATTTGAGACTTTGATCATCAGTTTGGCAAACTTCCTGACTCATTGGAGTCTTTGCCGGTTTACAAAGTTCCATTTTGTACGTTTTAATTAATTGGCAAATTTTATCTTCTTGAGATATCTTAAATCCATTTTTTGTTTTGTTAATTGTCAATCCTAGGTACTTTTTAATTTCACCTAAATGCTTTAATTTTATCTTTTTAGCTAATAATGATATAATCTCATTAGCTTTATTATTAGTCTTAGTTATCAAAGCAATATCATCTGTAAATAATAACAATAATGACACCGTTCCATTATTTTCTCTTTTAAACACACATGGATCTGCTAAACCAGATTTAAAAGCTATATTGCTTAATTCTTTCACAATATATTGGTTCCACTCAAAGCCAGATTGTTTCAACCCGTAAAGACTCTTTCTGAGTTTCCAACAATCATTACTATTTACTTTATTGTCTTTTATAGTAACTGGCTTTTGTAAATATATAGTGTGCTGCATTCGTGCATGCAGATAAGCAGTTTCTACATCTAAATGGTAAATGACATAGTTTTTCTTAGCTGCCCACACTAAAGCTGTTCTCAAAGATGTTGCTTTAAGGCTTGGTGCGAAAACTTCATCGTAATCAGATGCAGTTTGATTAAATCCTTGAGCTACCAACCTAGCTTTATGGGAAAAAGTCCCATCATTTCCAGTTTTTACTTTAAATATCCATTTGCACCCAATGGATTTTTCTCCTGGAGGTAATTTAGCATCTTCATATACTTTCATTACCTTTAATGAATTTAGTTCCTTTTCCATTGCCTTTTGCCAATTCTCCTGATCCTTAGTTCATCCTAAGTTCATCTACACTAGTTGGAACTTTAGTTAGTTGGCAAACTATACTTGCTTGATACCTATCAGGTGGTCTAGTTACACGTGTAGTACATCTAGGTATTACAGGACTTATAGGTGGACTTTCATTTAATAACTGTTCTTGATTATCTAACTCTTCCTGATCAACTGTTTCCTCTTGTTCTGGTCCTATTTGCTCTTCGTGGACTTCTTCTTTTATTGGACTCTTCTTATAACTAGTCTGATCTTTTTTGCCTTTTGTAGGGTTCAATAATTACTTCATTATTTAAATCTTGCTCTAATCTATTCCATCCTACATGTTCTAGGAATTTAGCACTAGCGCTGGTGTAAACTCTAGATGTACCTGGTTCCCAGAATCTATAAGATCTGTGATTAGATTCATATCCTACAAAAAATAATCTTTTAGCTCTATGCTGTCCTTTGTGTCTGAGTTGTGAAGGGATATGCACCCATGCTGGTGCTCCAAATGTGTGCATGTAACTTAAATCAGGTTTTGTACCATGCCACAGTGTGAATGGTAATTCACCTGTTGTTTTTTGTTTTAAACAAATTTTATTAATTTTACAAAAAACAGTGCACAGACAATCAAGGCATAACAGCTTATAAATTCTTTTCTAAAAAAAAAATAGTAGTAATTAAAGAAGAAAACCAATAGAACATAATGATTCCAAATTATAATATCAATATTTACTTCATCTATTTAACTTCATATCTTATCCCAACTTC
This sequence comes from Hydrophis major, assembly GCA_033807585.1. Classification (NCBI taxonomy): domain Eukaryota; kingdom Metazoa; phylum Chordata; class Lepidosauria; order Squamata; family Elapidae; genus Hydrophis; species Hydrophis major. The sequence goes on from CM066328.1 coordinate 186,326,525, forward strand.
TCCTTTTCATCCAAATTATTTCTTGCTAATTAAAATTTTTTTGCCTTTTATCAACATACAAAACACAAAAAACATAACAAAACTTGAAACATCTTTTCTGAAAGCTGCTTGATCCCGAGTTAAAACTCTTCACACAGACGAAATTTACACATCATATTCACTTTATATATCCTTCCCTATCTTATTACCATTTTCAATAACATTCTTTGTCTGTTCTATTTCCAACTATCCATTCATCTTTTTTCTTCTCCTATACACTAATTGGAGTGATGCCTTCAACTCATTGACCTAACTTAAAAGTACTTCATATAACATTTAATTTATCTTGGGATTCTGTTTAGTACATTCTAAAATTACACAATAAATTTTATAAGAAAGGTTCTACTCTAAATACACATGTAAAAACACAATCTTATATACCTTCCAGAATCCCCCCCCCTTTTTTTTTATCCTTCACCCATTGTCTCTAAATAGGTTTTTTTTCTTTAGACCTTGCTTCCCACCATTGAGGCTTCTCCTCCCCCCCTTTCTCTCTTGCTTATTCTTCTCCTTGCCCTTTTTACCTCTTTGTCTCTCCTCCTCCCTTTTCTTACTCCCTTTCCGTTGCTTTCTAACCTTGCATCCACCTTTCCTCTCATTTTTCTCTTTTTTGGTTGTTTTTTGAAACCTTAAAATCCCCTTTTTCCTATCCTCTTTCTCCTCCTCCCCGGAAAAAACCCATTGTTCATCAAAGATGGCTTCTTCTTCCTCTTCTTCTTTGTCCCAGTCCTTCTGCTGCGTAGTCAACTTTTCATAAGTACATAACACCATTTCTAAAAATTGAAATAAAGTGCCCAAAGTATCTTTTCCATCTTGTTCTTCCTTTTTATATTTTTGATATTCAGTCTTTAGTTCATCCACAAGCGATGCCATCGTAAAAAGAGAAACTTTTCCCAAAACAACCACCCAAGTATTTTTAATCAAAAATAGTTCAAAAGAAGTTCCAAAAGTTAATACTTTTCTTCCTTCTTCTATTTCTCTTTCTGGGGTTACTGTTTAATCAAAGAGGTCCAATTACCATATATCTTTCTTTGGGATTCTAGGCAATCTTCTTCTTTTTCTACTTCTGCTCCAATTTTTTCCCTCTCCCTTCCCACTTGCAACATCAATTTTTAAATGATCAGAAATCCATACCTCTAATAAGGGTTTTCCAATTTCTTAAATTTTTAAGTCCAGTGTGCAAGAAATCTTTTATACCTTGACTTCAACTTTCAAAATAGTTCACCTTCAGTGCCCAAATAAATTTCAAATCTTCATCTACTGTTTCTATGGGGTGGGAGAGTGAGGAAAAAAAAAGTTCCCTTTAAAAGCTTCTCTGCCGCTTTCCGATCTTCTTAGAGAAACAATGTATCTTCCAGCAATTCAGACAGTTCTGTTCCAGCGAGTTTAAAAGATGTTGATTGACCCGGCTCAGCCAGCACTTTCACTTTTCTTGCTTCCTCCAGCACGATCTTACCCGGTTGCAGGCTTCTTCGTGGCGGCCATTGCTGACCACCACAGGAAAAAGAGGTTTTTCCAGACAAGGAGGGGGTCTGCGACACCCCCAACCCCCTGTCCGGCTCCCCTCTCTCTTCGGCTGTCCCAACAGGGCAGCCATATCCCCCTGACCCATTTGGATCGGGGGTACCTCAGCAGCAAGTGCAGTAGGAATCGCGAACAGTCGCAAATTCCTGCTGCCACCGAAACCACACGGAACCGGAAACTGTTGTTGAATTAACAACATTATTTAATATATGATTACCACACATTATTGCTTCTCCCCATAAATTGTCAGGTAATTCTGAATCAGACAACATAGTACATGCCATTGATTGTAGTGTTTGGCCTCATCTCTCTATAAAGGCATTATGTTGTGGCCCATATGGTGCAGACTTTTTATGCTGAACACCTAACATTCTAAGTCTATTCTGGAATTTATTATTTGTAAATTCCGCACCATTATCTGTTATAAGAGTTACTAATTTCTTTTTAGTTTTTCTTTCTGCAAATTTAATCCAATTAAAGAGATTTAGATACGTTTCAGTTTTGCTCTTCATTAAATAGCAAAACCCATATCTAGCATAGTGGTCTAACTTAATATGTAATACTTAATATGTATCGAGCTCCTCCTACACTTGGTTTTTTCGGACCTATTAAATCGGCAAATACTACCTCTAAAGGCTCTTTGGTAGTAAATCCATCAATTCTATTTGCCGGTATGATTCTATTTTGCTTTGATTACAAGCACAAAACATTGCAAATACTTATTACAAGGTTTCAAACTTATTCCTTTAGATAGTTGAACAGTTCTCTTAAGCATTTTAAAATTTAAATGCCCTAGCCATCGGTGTAACAAGTGAATACATTCATCATGAGGTTTCTTATTATCATAAACCATGTTAGCCACCTCTAAACCATTATCATTTAACACATACAATTCACCTCTTAAAAATGCAATAATTTTCTTATCTTCTTTTTCAATTACGCAGTTATCTCCCCTAAAGGTAACTACATATCCTAGTTTAACCAAAATTCTAACTGAAATTAAATTAAACTTAAGTTATGGTACATATAACATTTTTACATACTCTTTCATGAAAGAACAATATGCTATACCTTGACCTTTAGCTTTCAGTTTCCAGCCATTGGCTAACGATATCTGCTGTGTACTCTGGGACATTTTAATAAAATTTTTGTTATCATTTGTTACACAGTGGGATGCTCCACTGTCAACCCCCCATAAATTATTTTTTACAGCTCCGTTAATATACATGGCTAACTCTAAATTTTTATTTTTATTTTGGTTACTTTTAGTATTCTGTCCAGCGTTCTGGCGCTTTGCTTTTTTACAAAATCTTGCCAAATGTCCTCTTCCTCCACAATTAAAACACTTTTTAATTGCGTATGCAGTAGGATATTCAATATCTTCTTTTTGAGGTTGCTCCCTCCTTAACTGATCTCTTTCAAGTCTTCTTCTTGCCTCTTCAATCAATCTGCCAGTGATATCAGTTAAAGTTAGGCTTTCCTTAGGCAAAATTTCAAGGGATGTGACGTAGTTATGTAAACTTTCGTCTAATGAAGATAGAATTATATAGACTTGGTGTAGTTCAGAGAAAATAAGTTCTTTCTCGTGCAGTTCTTGAAAAATGCTTTTTATAGTTTTCAAATGACTAAGCATATCACCATTCGTTTGGAGATGCGTCCTGAAAAGCTTCCATGTTAGATTTATGTGAGCACCAATGTTATCTCGGACATAAATCCTCTTCAGCTTCTGCCAACACCCAACAGCCGTTTGCTCTCCACAGATATGAACAAGTTGCTGGTCAGATAGTGTTAGTCCTATTATGCAAAGAACTTGTTCATTCTTCTGTTTAAAGTCTTCTATCTTTTGTCTATCTTCCTCAATCTCTGGATCCCATTCCTCTACGTTTGGTGGATTTTCAATTATGTTCCACAGACCTTCTCTTCATAGAAATAGACTACATTTCATAGACCATGATACATAGTTTGTTCCATCCAGCTTGGATATAAGGGACAAACTTTGTAGATTGACTTGTGCCATGTTTTCTTATGTGGATATAAAACTATAATTAATAAAACACAGCTGTCTGTTTACTGTAACATATAACAACACAATCTCACTTTTTACATAAATCTGTTTTATCCTAGTTAAACTGACTTTGCAGCCTCTGGGCCCATAACCAGTGTTAAGCCTGGGCCCATAACCAGTGTTAAGCCTGTGTTCCCCAACCAGGGTTAAGGAGTCAAGCTAAACAGAATGTGCAGCGTTTGTCAGATAGGCATACAGATAAATGTGTGAGATAAGTTTGTATGTTAGTTAACATACAGTAAAAATAACAGATACGCTTGTGTTATCAAAAATATAGTTTATTCCACTTAGAGTTTTATAGTATAATCAAAATAACAGTCCATTAGTCATGTATCGTTTTTAGTCAGTCCATTCAAGGATATTCAATTAGCAAAGTCCGTGTAGAATATCCAATGTCAGTTCACTTATAATAAATCAGTCCTCTCACCATTGATAAATCAACAGTCCTTTCTCTCTCCCATTCCAGTAGGGGAAAACCGCAGTCTTCAATCCATGCAGTAATTAGGGATCATCAAGCCAGAGAGAGCAAGCTGCCATGCCTTGCTTCTTTTATGGTGCTTTTACAACCACTCCTTTAATTACATTCTTACAGTTAAAGTTACAGACACTTTAACTAACAAACCATGATAACATATTTATTATTTTACCTAAACCAGTTAGGGTAAACAATGTTATCCCTAACAGAAGTGACTATTTGTGGTTTTATCATTTCCAGTTTCAAAACCATGTCTGCCAAGTCTCCTTAACAATTACTTCATCCCTCTTCCCAAAATAAAGAGGCAGTATTATTCTATGTTTATGAATCTTCTCCCAAATATGAATTCATGGTAGAGTTTCATATACATACTCATTTCCATAAGATATCTGAAGATTTTGCATGAATAAGAGCCATGTGAGTCTTCATGGGGGAATGCAATATTGGCAAATACATATGATTGCATTTTGTCAGAGAATGTCAGCTCCGATATTTACTCTGTTCAGATTCTGAGGCAAATCTTAGATGTGAAATAACCTTCCAACCTTCTACAACCAGGAGTCTCCAGCCTTGGCAACTTTAAGCCTGGCAGACTTCAACTCCCAGAATTTCCCCAGCCAGCTTTGCTGAAAGTTGTTAAGGTTGAAGATCCCTGTTGTACAATTTTGGGAAGCAATGCAAATGAAGGAATTGTTTAAAAGTGCCCCCCCTTCCCTCCCCCTTTGCCAAGGGAGCCTCTATCTTTTGATCACAGCTTGAATGGCCATTTTTCTGCATAGAGAAGGTGGGGAGTTTTCATGGTTGCTAAGCTACCTCATGTCATGCCTTCTGCTGGAAGTAATTATGCAGACTTTCCCTAGGTAATCCAGAAAGCACTTGAATTCTTAGAAATAGATAAACAGCCAACCTGGCTTGGAAGAATCAGAAGAGGAAAAACAGAACTCAAATCCCAGAGGTCTCCTCCCTCTAGCCCCACTTTGTCTGGGAAAGAGGAGTATTAGAGTTACCTGGTTACCTCAGGATCCAGTTGCTCGCCACTTTCCATTTGATCCAGCTTGTCTTTTTTCTACACTTACAAGCTGATCAGATTTACCTGGAAATGGTCAGTACTATACTTGGAACTTTTAGATACCTTCTACCCCCGAGCCTGGTCTGTTCCATGTTGCTGATTATTGCCCAATGGGCAGCTTGGGGCTGCCCTCTTAGTTTAGGCTTAGCCAATCAGTAATATCTAAGGAAGGGGACGTGGTGGCTCAGTGGCTAAGATGCTGAGCTTGTCGATCAGAAAGGTTGGCAGTTTGGCGGTTTGAATCCCTAGTGCTGCATAACAGAGTAAGCTCCCGTTACTTGTCCCAGCTTCTGCCAACCAAGCAGTTTGAAAGCATGTAAAAATGTAAGTGGAAAAATAGGGGCCACTTTGGTGGGAAGGTAACAGCGTTCCGTGCGCCTTTGGCATTTAGTCATGCCAGCCACATGACCCCAGAGATGTCTTTGGATAGCGCTGGTTCTTTGGCTTTGCAATGGAAATGAGCATTGCCCCCTAGAGCCAGAAATGATTAGCATGTATGTGCAAGGGGAACTTTTACCTTTAATGTCTTAAGAAAGGTGCAACTGAGCCCAAAGATGATACTTTATGGGGAAAACCCAAGAAGTGGAAGGTCTGATGGTTCATATCAGGCTTGGTTTGGACTCCAGTTTGATGATTTGGAAAGCAGTGTTATGTTTGACTCCGATGAGCCGTGTTGTCAACGTTCCAAACCCACCTGGCTGCGGTTCAGAAGATTGTAAGTTCAACTCCTGCCTGGCCATCAGAATTGCCGTTTGGGATTCCATAGTCCAGTTTAGAAGCTATCTGGGCCAGGGTTCCCCCACTCCCCTGGTCTTCAATGGTTCTGTGATTGGTAAGCCAATTTTTGCAACAGAGGGGGAGAATTGCCCATAGTGAAGTTTGTGAAGCCCAGAAAGCTTTGCAGCTGCGTACAAGTCCATGGGGCTTGTCACTCTAAAATGGCTTTCACTTTTCCCCGAGTCCACCTCCACTTCCTCACAAGGGATGGGGATAGGAGGTGAGACCGGTTCAGAATCAGGATTTGTAGCATCCCAACCAGCTTTTGAAGAAGAACTCTAAAAGGATGCAATTGGAGATGAGGACTTAACTGAAATTCAGTTCATTCCTGGGTTTTTTCTGTGATAATACAAAATGCATTTAATTATTGTCATGTTTATTCGCACTTAAAAGCAGTGAGCAAAAACCACTGAAAACAGAAGAGCTTGTATATGTAGCAGTCCTTCCCACACTTCCCTTATAAGTCCTTCGCTTTCTTCTGGAGTTGGTTGATGCAGCAACTTGTAGGGTTTTAGCTTCTTCCAGATTTCATTGGAGCTTTCCATGGTACTGCAACCACCGCACCGCCTTGAACAGATTAAAACAGCTATCTACTCATTAAAAAACAATGTAACCCACTGAAAGGACATATTCTGACACTAACTGGAAAATAACAATAGCAACTAGCTGTAATGGGTTATGAAGATGGGCTAGTAAAACATCTGGAGATCACTAGAAACTTGCTCTTGCCCCAAAAGGAGGAGATGAAAATAAAACTACACTCAGTAATTCATTAAAAAGAGATTGGCACATTTTTCTCACTCTTTGTTTCCAGGCTCAATCATTTAACTAAATGAAGTGTGAAATAGTGCTGCCTAAATCATTAGACAATGCCAAGGCCTTTCCCTCCAATATCTCCAGAGGTTTGGTACTTTTTTTATCCATGTCTGGCTCCCCAGCAAAATGATTTTGAAAGTCTGATGCTCAGATGAAGTTGGCTGACCCTGAATATCATGGATTTTTCTAAGCTTCTGTTTATTCCTTCCAAACCAGCAATTGCTATCAATATGTCATCAGCTCTGTACGGTATCTGGATGGGGATTATGATAGCTATTCAGTTGGGGTGTCCTAACCAAAGCCAGATTCCTGCACTGGACTTCTCTTTTTCCTTCCCTTTTATAGAAATGTTGATGTATATTTTTTTTAATCAAACAGAGTATCAAACTCGATTTCATTGGGAGCCTCATCAGGGCTCATCAGGGCTCTGTTTGACCTTGGGAGGCCAGGGTGGGTGTGGCCAGCTCAAGGTCATTGGTGGTAGGGGTGCTTGTGGTGGCCCGAGCACTCTGCCCACAAAAATGGGCTCCCAAGCTCTGTTTCCGGCTGTGACAGCCTCCTGCAACCCTCTGCCAGTGAAAATGGAGCATGTGGCCCTTCCAAGCTCCATTTTTGCTGGCAGAGGCACTGTAGGCCAGCCCCTCACTGTTTCCAGGGAGGCCCTATGGGCCTGATCTAATCACCCCACAGGCCGCATCTAGCCTACAGGCCTTGAGTTTGACACCCCTGTTGTAGAAGGACGTAACTGCAGCCATTTCTAAGAGAACACAATAATGATAGCAGTTGTCACCAGTCCAACTGTCCCAAAGGTGTTTTTTTTCAAGAGGCAACTGGACTTTCTGGTTTTTCTTTGAAGATGTTTCACTTCTTACCTAAGAAAATTCTTCAGTCCAACTATTAGGAGGAATGATAGAATTGCCTCAGGCATATGTTGGTGAGGAAGAGTGGTGGCAATGTTCCTTGATTCTTTCTTCTGCATCTGTATAAAGATAGAACTGAGTACTCTTCACAACCTTTTAAAAAAAATCAGAGCAAGGATTGAGGTCATATTATTTATTTATTAACCACCTTTCTTATTTTATATATATAGCTCAAAGTGGTGTACATGCCTAATTCCTCTTCCTCCTGTTTTCCTTGCCACAATAACTCTATGAGGTGCGTTGGGCTAAGAGAAAGTGATTGATCCAAGATGACCCAGATGGCTTTCATGACTAGAATTCACTGTCTTCTGGTTTCTAGCCTGATACTTAACCACTAGATCAAACTGCTTTTCTTGATCCTTAAACTAGCTTGGCGATTCACATGTGGGAAAAGCCACTTTTTCTGAACAAGGAGCCAATTCTGCCATCTCTTCTCTATGACAGACAATCAGGACTGTGACCTGGTTAAGGTGTTGGACATGATCCAGTTTCAAACTCCACCATCAACTACCAGGGCTCCTGGGAACTATGAGGCAGATTGCTCTCACCTCGTAGGGTGATGGTAATGAGAAAAATCTATCATTATGATATCTCCTTTGGATGATTCTCTAGATACCTCCTCAGATGTCAGCTCAGGGAAGAATAAACCCATTCCTGGCATGTCAGGAACTGAGTTGATCGATGACTCTGAACAGCTGTCTGGAAGGATTTGAAGAAGGCTTCAGCTGGGAAAAGTTTGCAGTGGTAGACAGTGAAGAAGAGGAGGAACTGCCTTCTGCACTCATACAAGAACAAGTAGGGCAGAGAAAAGGCAGGAGCAAAGAAGGTCAGCCAGACTACTCAAGAGGAGAGGGCCCTGCCCATCTTGTTGGGCTGCACCAGAAGCTGGCTAGCAGATAGTTGGAGGCATTGCTGTGAACAATGTGTTTGTTTTCTAGCTGTTTGTATGATTGTCATGATTCCTGCTTCACTCTGGATTGATACTATGTTTGGAATTTTGCCTTGGAGACTCTGAACTTTACTTGCTCTCTTGTGTGTAGATTTAAGTTTTGATTGATGGATTTAAGTTTGTCTGGTGGAGTTATTTTGTTTGAGCAATTTTCAATTGCTTTGTGGACTATTGCACCCTTGCTCTGTGGATTATCTTTGATCTGCTCATGGATGGACTCAATTGGGACAGTTTTGGTTTTTTGGTGAAGGGTGTTGCTCGGGAATATTACTGAACTCCCTAAACCACATTTATATGTGTGAGTGAGTGAGAGGGGCAGCACAATCACACACATTTCAACTGCCGGTCCATCCAGTATCTGTGGATGGAAAAAGGAGGGGACACAAAAGTCACATCCCAGGCAGAAAATATCTCAGGCCAGACCAGTGTACATCATACACGTGGCATGAAGCAAAATGATCTTTCTTAGTATATTATTTAAATAATAAAGTAGCAGAAGGGAGATGGGCATTTCAAGAGAATTAAAGTGGTGATGAACAGCAACTTTTGCCACACTGCTCTCCTTTTCTTTATAACAAATAGTGTTAAATGAATAGTGCTAAATAAGTAAAATAATGCTAAATGCCAAATAGTGCTAAATAAATAAAAACCATACTATTATTATTTTATTTATTGATGTCCTGCTTTTATTATTTTTATAACTAGCTCAAGGCAGGGAACATACCTAGTGCTTCCTCCTCCTCCTATTTCCCCTGCAAATATGCCCAATCTGTGATATAAACAGAGTGGTTTGTACTACAAAAACATAGATCAAATTGCTAATTGGTTTCACATGCCACAGACACCAGCCTTTAATGTTCAGCTTCATTAAGCCACAAACAGTGGCATTTGTTTTCCTCCTAATGATCCTCAGGATCTTCAAGAACATGGAAGCCAATCAAAGCACCCATTGGGGAGAAAAAATGGTTATTAGTCAATCCATAAAGTGCAGATGCTGTGGAACAACTCATTTCCCTCCACCAACATTGACATTTCTTATGCTATTGTCATTCATTGACATATCCATGAACAAGGTGTAGCAGAGACTCTAAGCCGCTTCCCATCTTGCAGGATGTACTTACAAAGCAGAAAGTTACAGAAAGACCTCAGCACCAGAGTCACAGTTGATCTGGAAATGAGGATATTTGGACCCCAATGGCATCTACATTGGGGTCGGCAGTTGCAGAGGGAAGACGTTCAAAGCAGTGTTGGCATTGTGATAGAAGCTCTTTTCCTACAAGCACATATGAAAGGGATGGATCTTGCAGTGCTATGGGGGCCAAGCTTAAAGTACAAGGCTGTTTTTGTCATGCCAAGCTGCAAGATCCCTCAGACAGCCATGTTGGGCCTCGTTGCCCAGTTCGAGATCCATTTGCTGAACTTAGACAAGCCACTGTGCTTGAGTTTAATCTATATTCTGTGGTTTGCTGACAACATCCCAATGAATAATTTGAAGATTTCTGAAGGAAAGAACTCATGAAGTCATGCACAACAGCAGATTTGCACGTTCACATTAAGGGAATTGGGTGGATATATTTCACTTCGTCTATACTCTTTTGCCCAAAATTACAATCAGTTGTTTGGAGGAAATCTACACATCCTGCCCACCTTTAATAGGGTCTAGAACAATTTGCGGTGGCCAATTCACCATGGCCAATTCACCACAGCCATGAGAATTCAGATTTAGAGGCCCAATATTCATCCCAGTCACAACCACAATTACAGCTTTGTAGAAATTAAAGGAACAGAAACATTGGAAGATGGGCAAACTGTTCAGAATCATCTCTGCAGTAAGATAAACTGGTTAAAGTCAGGGCATTCCCCCAGGAAAATGCAACTTTTGCTTACTGGTCAGCAATTACTTTGTTATAGTAGAGGTTGGCACCCTGTGGTTTCAAGCAACCACCCAAGCCTCTTCTTCACTGTTCATCTGACTTCTGTTAAAAAATGTTAGTGTTGTTTCTTAGAATTTTAAGTTGGAAAATCTGAAAACTATGAATTCCTTTCTCAAATAGATTCAACAAATGAAGTTGCTTCTGTCAATAAAACTCTCCAGCAAAGTGGAGGGGAACCTCAGCCACTTTCTATCCTTGTCCTTCCCATTACTACTCTTAACCTAATTCACCAGAAATTTCCACTTTGTACTAAAAGGGAATTGGGTGGATCACTCTGCCTAGTTAGTAACTCTGTTGCAGCCCAAAGTCACTATTCCCAGAAGGAAGCATCCAAAGAGAGATCATTTTTGATCCAGGAGCCAGAAAATATGTTGGTGCCAGACAGTGGACATTAATTAATTAATTAAGTATATTTATTTATTAATTAATTAATTCCAGGACAGAGAGTTTTTAGCTCAAATTGACAAAGACAGCTTTCCTTTTTAAAATAATTATTCCCTAAATTTAGGGACTGTAGTTTTTTGTGTTTCTTTAAAAAAAAAAAAAAAAGCTTTTGTTAGTACGGACAACAAGAGTTTTTCTCTAAACCCAATGTTTGCAATTTCATTCCAGAAAGTCCAGAAACAGGCTACTGAAGGAACTATGTTGGTTATGTTGTAAGAAGTTTTATGGTTTAAAAGAACATTGTGCCCTTGCCATAGCAGAGTTTCCCAATGACCTTTTAGAGAGTACTCTGCTTTAAAAATGGCCATGCAGCAGGTATGTAGAGAGCTCTCATTGCAAACAAAATTATGGTTTGTGAGGGCATGGTTTTTCCACTTGGGACATTTGTCTGTAAAAAGCAGACCAACAAAAAAGGCTCAACAACAACAAGAAATGATGCCTTCTAGTCATGGTGCTGGAAAAACTATTAAGTATTAGTTGAAGTAAAAGCAGATACTCAGTGCAGAATCAAGAGTAATAGTGAATGGAAAAATCAAAGGGAATAAAAAAAAGAGGCTGACAAAAATCATTACTTTAATAACAAGCATGAGCTTACAAGGACTCAGAAAAGCAGGAACTGAAGGTTAGTCCTGGCGAAGTCAGGAAGCTGGAGTAAAACAACAAGACAAAGCAAATGTGGATGGGCTGAAAAATTGATGGGAACTTTTTTGTCCAGAGTTGCCAGATAGTTATCTGTTGCTTAGATTTTTTTCCCGTAATATTGCTAAGTTGAGACCCTTTGCTTGATTTTTCCATTCGCCAATTTAACTTGGAAACTTCTGCTTCTAAAACGTTTGCCTTACTCCCAAGCCTAAAACTACAATTAGGATTGCCATGCACAAAGATTGAGGAAAGTCACTTCCCATCCCTCCCAGCTCACTTGGAATCAGTCGTCTTACAGCCCAAAGAACTGCACAAGATTCTTGTTGTGATGGTCAATTAAAATTAAAGGCCACCCTCATGAGGCTTTGTTGAGCTTCTAAAGGACAGGCAGGATGTTAATTGAGTAACTAAAATAAAAATAAGCATAGTAATTGAGAGTCTAGTCAGTGACGATACAGGACTTATTGCTGATTCATAGAGGGGACAATTTCAATTTGTTGTCCCCATCTCTTTCCTTCCTCCATCTCTGGATGGGTGTATGTGCGTGTATATGTATGCATCGTCCATGCCTTCAAGTCAGTGTTGACTCCTTGTGCCTGCCTGGGCTATTTTCTGCAGGTTATTTTGGCAATATTGGTGGAAGTGGTTTGCCCTTGCATCTTTCTCGGGGCTGAGAGGGAGTGTCTGGCTCATGCCTGTGGTGAATCTAGAACTCACAATCTCTTCATTTCTACCACTACCCCAAACCATTTCCCTCTAGAGCAATGATCGCCAACCAGTGGGCAGGGGACCACTGGTAGTCTGTGAGAAAATTTTGGTGGTCCGCAGAGAAATGGCCCCCTCAAAGCATTCCCCCCCAAAGCAATTAATCCGGACTGTGTGAGAACACAAGGCTGCACCACCCACATGGCCCACCCACCCACTGGCCCCCCACTCTTTGGCCGACCGCAAACCTTACCTTGAGTAGAGCCACGCAAGCTGGAACTGGAAGGTAAGACCAACAGTGGTGGAGAGAAATCTGCCCCGGGGTGGCTTGCTGACATTGGTGGGAAAATCAGCCCCATATTCCAGAGCCACAGTAGTCACAAGACTGGCCCTTTGGTCATCCCGGAGCAGCTCCTCCAATCCATGGCAGGCCAGTGCACCCAGGTGGAGGAGCAGCTGCTCCAGGATGACTACTGCAGCTCTGGAATATGGGACTGACTTTCCCACCAATGTCAGCAAGCCATCGTCAGTCAAAATTCATATTAGTGGTCCGCGGGATTTAAAATTATGAGTTTGGTGGTCCCTGAGGTCCAAAAGGTTGGCGACCCCTGCTCTAGAGCAAGGATGTCAAACCCACGCCATGATGGCATATGTCACATGACATATTGGGACTTTTTTTCCTTTTGCTAAACCGGTTGTGGGTATGGCCAGCAAGTGGCACATCCAGCCCATTGGCCAGGAATTTGACTGCTCTTGAGAGTTCTGCAGACCTTCTGAATCCCAACAGCTGAATATCACCTATACCAGAGTTTCTCATCTATAGCAACTTTTAAGATATATAGGCTTCAACTCCCAGAATTCCCCAGCTGTCATTGAACATATCTTAAAATACTGTGAAACACAGAGCACAAAGCAATGGGATTCTGTTGCTTTCAATGTGCTAGGAATAGAATCCTCAGAATGCACGTATTAGGACCACTGTTCCTCGTCATGCACAATAATGTTTTGTGAAGGATGCAAGAAATGACTCATTTCCAACTCTTCCCTTTGAAATGTACCCAAGGGAATGATTTGGGCATATTTATGACTGATGAATCCACTATCTACTTCAGTAAAACAATTGTGTCTCTTTTGTCATGTACAAAGAATGCAAGATGGCTGCTACTAACTGTGGATATCTGACAGCTGCTTATTTGGCTACAAAACAGGCAGATGGTTTTCAGAGCTGCCATATTATTTAATGTCTGTAGCGGGGCTAAGCACCATCATGTATGCATTGGAGAATGAATCACGATGATCAGAATTCACTGTGAGTAATATCTTCCTAAGGAACACAAAAAGTGTGCTACTACCTAAAAATGAGTCACAAGTTGAGAAAAATTAAAGGGAGGCTGAGGCCAAAGAGATGCCAAATTCAAATAAAGTACAATCTGACAACCAATTTAGTGTATATTACATATAAAAGGAGTAATAAGATTCACTACATTACACTACATAAATTGCAGCATAATTTATTTGTTGTTTATGGCTTAACATTTTATTTATGATGCAGCATTATGTGGCTTATTTAATAAATCATGCCATAGTGCTGTCTATTCACCCAGCAACAGAGTTTCTTCAAATGTAGTCAAGTTGGCTTCAAATACAGTAGAACCTCTGGTCACGACCATAATTTGTTCCATAACTTTGGTGATTTCTTTGTCTTCTAATGTTTTGTCTTCAAGAATTTCTGGGTCAGGGGTTGCATTTTATCGCCACCCAAGTATGTGTTTGTGACCAGGTTCAAAAATTTTGTGAATTTTTGGGTCAGAAACCGATTTGGTCGTAGCCAGAAACGTTCGTGCCCAGAGCTTTTACTGTATTCATTTTTTACACATGGAATTTGAAATTAGTTTTGATTTTGTGGCAACTTTTTATTTATATTTATAAAAATTACCTTTTTTACTGACAATGTAGTTCAGGATTTTCTTCGACCTATTGTTATGAATGAGGAGCCTAAACTCAGCAGTCACATCATGACTGTCCGCAAAGATGCAGTGAGTGGGCCGATAAGTGGACACTCCTGCTTGGCAAATGAGTTTATCCATATGTTTTAACACTTTCTGAAGAATCAGCCTTCCCCAGGCAGCCCCCTCTCAGACCATTCCTCCAATAGAGCCTTTGGCTGCTTCCTTCAGATGCAGAAGTTGCACCTGAAGGACAGCAGGACAGATAGACCTCTGATGATGGTCCCTAGACATCTTCTCAGTTCAACTCCATTTCACCAGCTCTGCAGACCAGAGGAGGATTTCAAGTCTGCTGTTGAAGACTTTAAGAGGGATCCCCTGAATCTCAGTAGAGGAATACATTCACTTGGAGAATGTGGAGTTATCTGTTCAGTCAGGGAATCACAGAATAACAGGGTTGGAAGGGACCTTGTAGGTCATCTAGTCCAAACTCCCTGCTCAAGCAGGAGGGGACCCTATACCAGTGGTGGGCTTCTACCAGTTTCACAACGGGTTCAGTGAGCACGCACAGCATATTAAAAAACCACCATTTTATAGCTTTACAACTTATTTTCCACTGCAATGCCACTGAGTAAAACAGCTGAGGCACGGTAATCCACTGTTCCACACCTTAGCTGAGCTTCAAAACTGCAGAAATACAGACTAAAGCAGAGGTGAATGGGCAGGGCCAGCCATCATCAGAGCTAAGGGTTCATCACACAAACCTGTGTAAACCCTGAGCAGCCTACCCCTGCCCTATACAATTTCTGACAAGTGGCTGTCCAGTCTCTTCTTGATAGCCTCCAGTGATGAAGCTCCCACAATTTCTGAGAGCAAGCTGTTCCTTTGGTTGATTGTTCTGTCAGAAAATTTCTTATTTCTAGGTTAAATCTTTCCTTGATCAGTTTACATCCATTATTCCTTGTCTGGCCCTCAGGTGCCTTGGAAAATAAAGTTTCCCCCTTGTCTCTGTGACAGCCCCTCAAATATTGGAACACTGCTGTCATGTCTCCCCAGGTCCTTCTCTTCACTAGACTAGCCATGCCCAGTTCCTGCAACCGTTCTTCATATATTTTAGCCTCCAATCCCCTAGTCACCCTGGTTGCTCTTCTTTGCACTTTTTCTTGAATCTCAACATCTTTTTTATGGTGTGGTGATCAAAACTGGATGTAGTGTTCTAGATGCAGCCTTACTAAGGCTTTATAGAACAGTACCAGTACTTCACATGATCCTGGTTCTATCTCTCTGTTAATACAACCTAGGATTGCATTGGATTTTTTTGACTGCTGCCACACACTGCTGGCTGCTGGAAAGAAACAAGGAATTTGTAATTAAGCAAAGGGATCTATAATATATAGTTGTAAGCATCATGGGTTATGTGTTTCACTAAGTGCCATCAATCCATAACAAAAAGGCAAATAAATGTGAATGATGTTAAGAAATCACAGCCTAATTACTCACATTACCGTGGCATAGAAACAGAGAGGCAATGTTCATCAAATAAATAATTCATTATAAATTATGTCTCCACTCCTGGCATTATTAGCATGATATACATTGATGAAGTCCTGATTTAGCTGCTTTTCTGAGAGATTATAATAATGTCGATTTCCATTATTTATGTCGTTGTTTCTCACACAAAGTCCTATTCGTGCCTTGTATAATGTCTTACAGGTGCAGCTACCCACCATTAATGAACTAAGTATTTGGCAAAGGCAAACAGCGGAAATGGCAAAGAGCAGCTGCCCAATTCAATCAAGTTGTTTGACTGCCTGTTAAATTCTCTCCCCATTTTAGATGCCTCTTTGGTCTGTCTGGTTCTTTTTTATTATTATTGTTATTCCGACTTTTATGGTTTTATCCAAGTATAAAATATAGAGGAAAATAGAAATGGGAAGTAAGGAGAAGGAAAAAGAAAGAGGGAAAGAAAATATGGGGTACAAGGGAAGGGGGGAAGTATCACTGGATTCTTTCAGATTCTTTAACCTTAAAGGGAAAAATACTTTTTTTCCCATCTATTTTAAAATACTAAACTTTTTTTTTTAAAAAATCTAAAATAAAAAAGGTCTAATACATCTTTTTTTAATTTGCTTTTAACATACACACTTTCAGTTAGACCAAGTTCCAACTAATTCTAATTAACACATTACATTTAAATCATTCCTTCTAACTTGCCCTCATAAAATTTTTCTTCTGGTATACATCATTTTTAAAACTCTAAACTTTTCTTTAAGCTGATACATCTTTTTTATTTAACTTTCTCTTTACACAGATACTTTCAAATGTACTGTCAATAATATTTTACAAGCTTTAAGAATTACTTAAGCATTACATATAAAGGAATAAATGCATTTTCAGGCCCACTTTACATTAAAACTTTCTTTCCATTACAAATATCAGACTGATAAAAATCCATCCTAATGCCAATTGACTCATTAAGTTTAAGTCACTCCTTCATTTATCTTCATGAAATAAAATATTTTTTTCCTTTGGAATGTATATCAAGTAGTTAAAAAACTTCTCTTTTTCTCATGGACTTCTCAACCTTGTTAGTGTCTATGTAGGAAAAGTCTCATGCTTGTCCTTTTGAAAGTTACAGATTTTCTTGGGACTCTTCTTTCAATTGTTTTGGGAAGTTTATATTTAAACCATCATAATAAAGATTGGTGTCAGGTTTATATTCCCAAATTGCAATTGACTCCTCTACATTGTCAGCTACTTGTGAAATTACCTGTGGTTTGATAACTTTCTACACCTATTTACATGCCTGAAGTAGTTTTTGAGTAGTTTTTTTTTTTTTTAACATCCTTGGAGCATAGCTGGTCTATAAACTGATGGATTTTATTTAAGGATTTTTCAAATACATCTCTAATAGTTTGCTCCTCCATCTTCTTAACTTCCTCTTTAGTCAAAGAGTAGCTTTTTTGTAAGTCACTGAAGAATTGCTAGCCAATCAGGAATAATAAAAGATTTAGCCACCCACAGCAAAGCAGACCAAGCTACAAATGACTAAAAATAATAAACTAGAACAGGGCTGTCAAACACATGGCCCATGCGCCAGATGCGTCACGTGATGGCCATGCCCACCCCATTTTAGCAAAGGGGGGAAAGTCCCAATACATCACATGATGCCGCTGTAACATGAGTTTGACACCCCTGAACTAGAACCACAACTTTCTACTTCTCCGTAAATTTTTCTTTAAAAATTAAGCACACTTCCTTATTTTAGCTTGCCTTAATAGCCTCCTTCCTTGTTGTTTAACAATGAAGAAATCCCCAAAATGGCGCAGATTTTCAAAAAGGAATAACCGGCTGTAGCTAAAGAGAGTCTTTCTTAATTCAGTAAAGAATTAAGCTCCTTGCAGATTGTTGCTGGATGGAGGATGATTCTAGGACTCTCCCTAACCCAAGAGAGTCATATAAGCTAAAGGAATACCAGTTCCTTCTGTTGGTAGTTTGAAAAAGCAACAGCCAAATCTTTCCCTGGGCACATCATTCAGTTGTCCATCTTCACCAGAAGTCCTAGTCTGGCTGATTCTGAATGTCAGAATGCTCGTTAAACCCTGGAACTGGATCCAGGATCACACATTCACATTTGGACCCCATTATAATAACCGTGAGGCCAAATAGACTTAATCATAACCCTAAGCGTTGTTTGTTTGTTTTTAAAATTTTCATTGGCAATGAGAAAATGCATGGGAAAATGAAAATAAATCTATGGTTAGGCATCAGATTAGATCTACTTGGAGTCATGGCCAAAAAATAATACCAGGCATAGATTCTTAAGCTTTTCTAACGAAAGAGACGGTGACCGTTTTTCCTTTGGAGTTGTTTCTGAATCACAGTAAAACACATGGGAAAATCCTATTGGCAATCAAAATGAATCTAGGGTTAGAGTTTGGGTTAGGTCTACTAGGAGTCATGGCCAAAAACTAGGAGTCATGGCCAAAAACACCCTCTAAAGTCTTAGAGGGTGTTTTTTTTTTTAAGTAAAGGGACCATTACAGGTTTTTGTTCAGATTTGCTTTTAAACCACAGTAAAAGCCATAGGAAAATCCATTTCCCAATGAAAATGAATCTAGAGTTAGGGTTAGGTCTGCTTGGAATTGTGGCTGAAAAGTTTTGTTGGGCATGAATTCATAACCATTTAGATAGAGGTGGATAGAGGTATTGGCAGCTTTTCATTTGGTGTTCCTCCTGGACCATAGTCAAATACATTGTAAAATCCTATTATTTATCAAAATGAATCTAGGGTTAGGGATAGTGTTACATCTATTTGGAGTCATGGGCAAAAACTAATGCTAGGGCTAGATTCTTAGAGGTCTTTTAAGTAAAGCGCCTTTGGCAGCTTTTCATTCAGAGTTATTTGTGGGCCACAGTAAAATACAAGGGAAAATCCCATTGCCAATGAAAATGAACCTAGGGTTGAGATTAGGGTCATGACTGAAAAATTTTGTTAAGGATATCTTCTTAGCCATTTTCTAAAGATAGAGCTGTTGAAAGCTTTTCATCCGGAGTTCTTTGTGGGCCACAGTAAAATACATGGTGATACCCCATCGCTAATTAAAACGAATCTAGGATTAGGATTACGGTTAGGGTTACATCTACCTGGAATCATGCCCCAAAACTAATGCTAGTGATAGCTTCTTAGTGGTTTTCTAGGTAAAAGAATACAAAGTTGACTCAGCCATCCATCCTTCCGAGGTGGGTAAAATGGGGCAGATTTGGGGGGGCAATAGGCTGACTCTGTGAACTGCTTAGAGAGGACTGTAAAGGACTGTAAAATGGTATATAAGTCTAAGTGCTATTGCTAGTGCTAAAGCGTCATTGATAGCTTTGCATTCGGCATTGTTTGTGGACCACAGTAAAATACATGGGAAAATCCCATTGTCAATGAAAATGAATCCATGGTTAAGATTAGGGTTAGGGTTAGGGTAAGGTCTACTTAGAGTCATGGCCAAACATTTTTTGTTAGGGATATATTCTTAGCCATTTTCTAAGGAGCTTTTTATTTGGAGTTCTTTGTGGACCACAGTAAAATACATGGGGAAATCCCCTTGCCAATTAAAATGTATCTAGGCCTAGGGTTATGGTTAAGATTTGGTCTGTGTGGAATCATGGACAAAAACTATTTTTAGATATTTATTTTGAGCAGTTTTCTAGGGAAAGTGTCAGTAACAGCTTTTCCTTCAGAGTTGTTTGTAGACAATGAGAAAATACATAAGAAAATCCTATTGCCAGTGAAAATGGATATAGTGTTAAGATTAGGGTTTGGGTGTTGATAGCTTTTTGTTCATAATTGGTTGTGGACCATAGTAAAGTACATGAGACTATCCATTTGCTAATGAAAATGAAACCAGTACTATTGTTAGGGTTAGAGTTAGGATTAGGTGTATTTGGAGTCATGGCCCCCCAAAAAAATATTCCGGATATATTGATAGTGGTTTTTAAGGAAAGGGACAGTGACAGCTTTTCTTTCTTTCTGGACCACAGTGAAATATATGTTAAAATCCCATTACCAATCAAAATGAAACTTGGGTTAAGGTTAGGGTTATTTCTACTTTCTACAGTATGGTCTGAAAAATGCTATGGATAGATTCCTAGAGGTTTTCTAACGAAAACAATAGTTACATCTTTTCTAAGGAAAATGAGTGTTACAACTTTTGAATATTACTGATGGATATTTAAAGGATCTCATGTACAGAGCTGAAAGCAACTGGATAATGAAGATTGAAGGAAAGGGTCCATATCTTCAACCTGCATCAGCAGAATCGCTTTTAGAGAACAAGAGATTATGAAGGATGATAGTCTATATGACTTAATTTAAGGTGATGAAACTCTCTCAGTTGCCTCATGTTGATCTTGAACTAGGAATTGTCAAAAATAATTTGTTTCCATGTTACTTCATCCTTGCCTGTCCCATCTATTTCACTTTGATCAATATTCTTTTCCAAAAATCATGAAAAGGCAGAGATTACTCTGCCATGAAAAACAGAATTCTGTACACGTTTTATTAGACAAAGTCAAATTAATTATAATGTCTATACTTTTATAAATATCTTGATATATTCTTAGGATTCTATTACAAAATTTATAGAAATGCAAAAACATAGTTTGGGATAATCTATGGCAGGGGTCTTCAAACTTGACAGCTTTAAGACTTGTGGACTTCAATTCCCAGAATTCCTCCTCCGTTCATGTTAACTCAGGAATTCTGAGAGTTGAAGTCCACAAGTCTTAAAGCTATCAAGTTTGAAGACCCTTGATCTATGGCTTTCCAAATGTTGTAGGATTACAGCTTCTATTATACCTGATCCTGTAGGCTAGGATTAATTGAATCAGAGATTCAGATATCACAAAGTTATCATCCTCCCTCTTCCAGCATTAGTTTATCTCTTAATTCTGTGACTGCTATTATTTTTAAAAAGTCCATGAAAAAACAGGTTATAATATTATAATTACATATATTATAGCAATAGCATTTAGACTGATATACCACTTCATAGTAGTTTATAGCCCTCCCTAAGTATTTTACCAATTCAATATATTGCCCTCAACAATCTGGGTCCTCATTTTACCGATCTCAGAAGGTAAAGAAGATCTCAGAAGGATGGAAGGCTGAGTCAGTCTTAAGCTAGTCAAGATTGAACTTCTGGCAGTAGGTGGAGTTAGCCTGCAGTACTGTATTCTAACCATTGCACCACCATGGTTCATATTCTAACAAGTTAAATAGTTGTTTTGCCTAAAAGCATCAGGAGGTTAAATGTAACTTCTTAACAGGCACTTATATCTGGAAGAAAATCTAAATCATTATAACAAGTAATGCCACAGAGTACAGGATATAGAGACTGTCAGGAGTAATAATAAAAACCAAAAATTTACAGCTTTCTATATGAACAAAAGCCACTGAGAAGATTTGGATTTTTCTAGGAAAATGCATTCAATTGTAGCTTTAAGAAAGTGCAGTTAACTGCAAACTTGCTACAGATGCAGGATGTACATATTGTTATTATTGAATGACTTTTCATTATTACCAAATAAATGTGTTTATTTATTTAGTAGAAAATATAGTATGTGACCAGAAAGGAAGCAGTTGAAGACCTACACAAAAGCATATGCAATTTATAATCTCTGCCAAGATCTATCTCAATTTCTAGGAGCAAGCTTGGTCACCACTGGTAAGCTTCCATCAAACCATGATGAAGATTATGAAGTCAGGGAATGTGTGAGGTCATCCAGTAATTATTTAATAAGACATTTCTACTTTATTTCCCCTTCATAGCATGATAGCCATGATTACACAAGATATTTCTACTATACTTTCAGCTCTCCTGATCACACACCAGAACAACATTGTCACCAGTTGCTGATTTACAAGCCCTGGTAATTGTTTTATCATCAATATCCATTCTGTATCTAAGGCTCTTTCCAATTTCAGTGAATGGAGCAACTGATCATTAGGAGAGAGCCATTTGAAGCATAGGAGTATGAAAATACTTCGTAAAATATATTAAACTAAAAACTTCTTTGTGTGATGACCTTCTTGTTCCTTCCCTTCTCCACACTTCCAATTATCAACCTTCCCTTTTAGTGTCTGGATTTTTTTTACTTAAAATGTAGGTTGATTTTTCTTGTATTTAATACCTGCCTAGTTCATTTACTTCTCAGCTTTATTGCCACAAAGTAAACTGCAGTCTTGCAGGGAACATAATGAATTCACACTCAATTCAAACAAATCCAATTTAACATAACATTTTTAGAACAGCCTTATTTTAGAATATTTATAATGCATAAGCTGAACATTCTTATTGTGTTCCACAAAAGCAAAAGGGAAAAATCTTCTCCCAGCAGCTCACTCATATTTTAAATGAGAAATTGGCTTCAGTTCTACTACTTTGCATACCATTATCACTCTAACACAACAGTCCTCGAACTCTTAAACTTCCAGTGTCTAAGGATTTTTCAACTAAATGAATGGATGAAAGGATGTGTGACTCTATGTGAAAATTTTGTACAGTTTGAATTTATAATTGTTGATATGCTGGGGAATAAGTGGGAAATAGGTATCTTGGGAAACAAAGGTGTTATGGATTAAACCATCGCAGTAATACAACCGAAACAGCTTTTTCTTACAACAGGCTTGTAATCCTGCAATTCTCATTGGCCCGTGAATAGCGAGTCATGATTGGTCAGGTTTGGCCAGTCTGATTGGCTGTTAACGGAAGCCCCTGATTGGACGCTTATGAAAACGATAGACTCAGTTCATTGGTTGTTTAACGGCAGCAAGCTCTATAAAAGAGCTACTGCTGCCCAGGTTTTCGGCTCCAGTCTTTCTTGTTAAATGAAGAGTTGAAGTCACAGTCCGATGTCTCATCTCTGTTCTTACGCCCATACCCAGAACATAACAAAAGGACTGACAGATGCCATCATAGCTCTAAATGTTGCCTTCCTATCTTGATGTAGCATAACAATTTAAGCAGAATTTAAGTGGTTGAAGTCATTCCAAGATTTATGAATTTGGGGAGATTTTTTTAAATGAAAGCACCGAAGCTCATTTAATGGCAATATATTTGTCAGGATCTGTCTGCTTTTGTTTCTTAAGATCTTCTGAGGTTTTAATGTTTTTGCAAGGGATTCTGGAAAATTTTGGAAGGCTTAGCTTGTATTCATACCTGTCTGAAATAGCTGTGTTTGCTCAACATATGATTTTAAGTCACACACACGATCATCAACATGTAGTATGTTTGATAATTGCCTGTTCTAAAGCTTTGCATTCGTGGAGTAAAGTATTTTGATGTAATGTGAAAGTATGATGATAAAATAAACAATTCACAGGAAAAAGCCTACAGATTTAAGGTCCACCAACCAAAAAATAGAATGTTTTCTTTCTCTGATTTTAGAAGTTTTTGAAAAGTTTTTTCCATTTTGATTTCATATCTGGGAGCTAAAGAGCCTGCAAATCTGGGAGCTAAAGAGCCTGCCTCTTTTATATTTTATTCTAGGGATGTATTATTTTAATTTTGCTGTGCTATGGAATGCAGGAAGGTTTACATGGGTTATTTTCTATTTTCCTGCCAGATAAAAAGACCTCCAAGGAATTTGTACTAATGACAAAACTCTGTTTGTTCACTGTGAGTGACCTTCAAGTAAGTACGGAGAGAACTGAATGATTTACTGTCTAACATAGCATTGATACAGTACCTCTATATATCTCAGTATCTTATTTCTAACAGCGACAGGCTCTGAGTTTGGCACAGGAAGTTACATCTAGATATAACCTATTTTTGACGGTCATATTTTCAGTTATTCATATTTTCACCTTTACCATAAGAAAGTTGAAAAGCCTGCAGAATTGTAAGAAAATTATCATTTAATAGATCTATTTATTGAGATCTAATTATATGATTGTCAACTGTAACATCATAAAATATAGAATGTATGGGGGTGGATGGGAGGATTGGTGAAAGTTTATCAACATCTCTTTTGTGTGCCCTTTCTATTCCATTCTAATAATATATTATATATACTTCTCCCTTGCAAATAGGTTCTTTGAACTTTACATGTAAATATCCCAAGTGTAGGTATCACTTCTGTATAAAACAAAAACAAATACACTTTTCAAAAATGTTTCATATGGGAAACAGAGCAACAGATATAGGAGTGATCCTGGCATCAGTTCATGCTATGAGAACATGAATGCCAGAGAGGCGTGGAGTTTGAGGGTGTCACTATGGGGAGTTTGAGGGTGTCACACATGTTGTCGCCTCTAGGAGAATACAAAATTGTGACTTTCTTTGTTATTTATACTGTGGTGAAGACATCAAATGTGGTAAGCTTCCAAGGGCAAAATGGTATGTTTTACAGGGTGTCTTGTTTATTCTGAATCTGTTCATGATGGTGTTTTTGCTTGCTTACCTATTAGAAGATAAAAAATGGAGCTTAGCAAAAGTAGCATGCATGTGCTTCATAACTTAGAATCCTAATATCTCTCCCAATGTCTGGAATGCAATGCCTATTAAAGAGGTACGGAGAGACATGTCGAAGCAGGCTGAAGCCAAGATGGGAATACAAAACTGTAAATCAAAGTTGACTAGAACCTGATAAAAGGACCTGCTTTTGGCATACAGATGAACAACTAGGAATTCTGCTGCATGGCACACATTTTTACTTATGTTCACTGCTACTTGCAATTAGCATCATGAGTTTACTCTCGTGCAATCAGAATGGAATTATGTTGTGCTGCCTTAAAACGTAAATGGAGGCATTTATAACAAATATATGTTTGAATATCTTGGGACTTTCTGTAAAGGGGTATTTTCTCTCCCTGCAACAACCTTGCCCTTGTAATCTGTGAATGTCACTTACAACACTTACAAGCTCAGTGGATAAATGTCACATCCAGTTACATGAACGTAATGTAGGATTGTTTGGGAAATTCTAAAGTCTTTCTTCCATCCAGGTTAGGAGATGTATAAATTAATGTAGTGCAATTAGTCAATTCACATGTTTAAATATACATTTTTAACCTTGTAGACTTCCTAATGGAAAAATCATAGGTTGGATTGTTCTATTGTACTGTATATTATATCTGAATGTGTTTCCTTCAAATGAGTGATTAGCTGGCTGCAATTTCCCCTCCTCCCCCAATCAATTGCTAATTAGTGGGAATATAATATTGTCCAAGTGAGCAAAAACGCTGAAGAACTAAGATCTGCCATAAGAGACAACATGAAATGTATGTGATTAGAAATCAAATCTAACCCTATTTTCTCCTACATTTTATTGTATTGACCTAGAAAGGAGGAAAAACCATGTTTTTTTTTTCTTCCGTGTCCAATTCTCAGAGATTACCTGGAGAAGTTCCTGTGGTTTTCTTGCAAAGTTTTTCCAAAGTGGTTTTGCCATTGCCTCCTTCCCAGGGCTGAGAAACACTCTGTGTCCCTTCCCAGACAAGTTGCAATCTGATTTTTCCAAATCTTTATGGCTAAGTTGTTGGTCTTTCTTGTCTTCAACGTCTCTGTACACTGTTGTTATTTATATATGCATGAGTGGAGCAAGTGGCCAGTTTTAAGTTTCTGGGTGTTACCCTAAAAGAGGACCTGACCTGGGGTGCCCACATTGCAGCCCTGGTCAAAAGGGCCCAGCAGAGATTATACTACCTGAGACTTCTCAGGAAACAACAACTGAATGAAAAACTGCTGGTGACCTTCTACTGTTGCACCATAGAGAGCATTTTAACATACTGCACCTCTGTATAGTTTGCCAATTGCACAATAGCAGATAGGAAAGCACTCCAGAGGGTTAATGTCATCGCCCAGAAGATCATTGGTTGCCCTCTCCCCTCTTTGGAAGAGCTTTATAGCTCCCGCTGCTTTAAGAAAGTTCAAAACATCCTCAAAGATCCGTCTCATCCTGGGCACCCTTTTTTTGAACTATTACCATCTGGTAGACGGTACAGGATAATAAAACAAGGACAAATAAGCTGAAAAACAGCTTCTATCCCAGGGCAGTAGCTCTTTTGAATTCTACTGTATAGTGCAGTGTTGGTGTGGTGTCAGGGGTTTCCGGTTCAATGTGTGTTTGTATTTATTTTCATGCTCATGGTCATGATGTGCACTGAAGATGGTGTTTGGTTTCATTGTATGAGGTGCAATGACAATAAAGTAAAGTAAACTACATATGTATTCAGGTTTAGTCCTGCTGAATGTTGTGTGGATAGACATGTAGGGCCACCATCATTTTAAAGGTTCATCTTGTTTATTGCTTTGAAATTAGATTGAAGGTGGAATAAGATCAAAAAAGCAGAAGTTACAGTAGAAACAGGAGACAAAGTAATGGGAAAAGATGGAATGAAGAATTTATTCTTATGTTACAAAGGACTATTTTCTTAAATGTTGGAATTTCCAGTTATGCTATAATCCTGACATTGATATGAGCCATCTAATTTCTTAGACCTCCACCCCAATATTTTGTGATACATTTGCTGGGAAAAGAAAACACTATCGGAAACAAGCAAATGAATAGGAGATACAAATGCTAAGGAAATCTTTGAAAAGTATCCAGGGCCAGGGGCTGTCTCAATCTTAAGCTTTTCTATCAGCCCCAAACTGGGCTTCTATCTCCTTCCTTCCTTCTTTCTTCCTTCCTTTCTTTCTTTTTCTTTCCTTCATTCCTTCCTTTCCTTGACCAATCATTTCTCTCCCTTCATATATATAGGCTACTTCTGCTGCAGCCAACTGCCTGCAATTTGGCAGATCGAATCCCACCAGACTCAGGGTTGACTCAGCTTTCTATCCTTCTGTGGTGGGTAAAATGAGGACACAAATTGTTGGGGGCCATATGCTGCCTCTGTAAATCGCTTAGAGAGGGCTGTAAAGCACTGTAAAGCGGTATATAGATCTAAGTGCTAATGCTAGTGCTATTTCCCTGAAGCAGGGAGAGTAATGTGTTTGGGAATATTTGCACATTCTGTGTGTGTATTAGAGAGATTGATTGATATAAACAGAGGAGAGATCAATTAGTTTACAGGCAATTAATCATCAGTAATTATAAGGCTGTTCATGCTTCAGAAATGAAGTGGTGAAAGTTCTTCAAACTATGGCAAAAGTACAGCACCTCTCTGCTATTGATTAAAGCAACTTGAAATTTTTCAGGTTTCCAAAGGGTGAAAAAGCCTGAAAAACAAATCCTGTTGCTTTAAGAGTTGCATTAACCTTAATGAATGGATTCTTGAAATCGTAAAATAGATTCCGAATGTATGAGCATTCCTAGTAATTATTAATTCTGTTTATAGTTACTTTGTGTCTAAGCCCTGTCCTATTTTGGACAACGGTTTCTGATAGATAGCTCTACACATATTCATGTCTGCATATATGTTTGCCACATGCACAAATGGAGCATTTTAATGTAATGTATGTGGAAATGACAGGAGACAGGTGGAAGAGCTACAGAGTAAGCAACCATCATACCAAATTATCTCAGTAGGAAAAGGGAGATGGAAGATGTTTCAGAAGGACTTTCCCTAATATTCTAGAAAGTGAAAATAAAGGAGGGGACAAATGCATTCAAGACTTGCAAGATTCTGTAACTGTAACCTTACAATAAAGGTAGTCTTACTACTCACGGTTTGTGCTTCTTGCTTTAATCAGTTTTTTTAAGTCAGTAAACATCAGTTTCCCATTAGTAAAATAATAGTCATCCAAATTAGAATATTTAATTATTTAATTTGTTTGCCATCCATCTCACCACAAAATGACTCTGGGTGGCTTACAATGTTAAAAACATTAAATGCACCCACCCATATATACATATACATATACAGTAGAACCTCTGGTCATGAAGGCTTCTGACCATGACCAAATTGGGTTCTGACCAAAAAATTCACAAAAATTTTTAATCTGGTCATGAATACATATTTTATTTATTTATTTATTTTTATTTTTTTAATTATTTGGTTTGTCAATTGCTTACAAGATAATAGGTATAAGTAAAAACATAGTTATGAATACATGGATACATATAAGAAAAATAAAAGAAACAGTAGGACAGGGATGGTAGGCACCTTGGTGCGCTTATTCACGCCCCCTACAGACCTCATAGGAAAGGGGTGAGCTCAATAGTAGACAGTCTAAGGTTAAAGTTTTTGGGGTTTGGGGAAGAAACCACAGAGTCAGGTAGAGTATTCCAGACATTGACCACTCTGTTGCTGAAGTCGTATTTCCTGCAATCAAGTTTGGTGCTATTAACCTTGAGTTTGTATCTATTGTTTGCTCTTGTATTGTTGAAGCTGAAATATTCATTGACAGATAGGACATTGCAGTGTATGATTTTATATACTATACTTAGATCGGACTGAAGGCGGCGTAGTTCTAGGTTTTCTAGGTCTAGAATTTCAAGTCTGGTGGCATAAGGTATTCTGCAACATGTAGAGGAGTGGAGAACTCTTCTTGTGAAATATTTCTGGACTTTCTCAACTGTGTTAATATCAGATACCTAATGTGGGTTCCAGACTGATGAACCGTATTCAAATATTGGTCTAGCAAATGTTTTGTATGCTCTAGTTAGTAGTGTAATATTACCAAAGAAAAAGCTCCATAAGATTAGGTTAACAACTCTTAATGCCTTTTTGGCTATGTAATTACAGTGGGCTCTAGCACTTAGATCATTAGAGATGAGTACTCCAAGATCCTTGACAGAGTTTGGATCATCAACAAGGTCTTGACTATTCAGCCTGTATTTTATTTTCTGATTTTTTTTGCCAATATGTAGGACAGAGCATTTATTTGTTGAGATTTGAAGTTGCCATTTGTTTGACCATTCTGATACATAGTCAAGATCTTTTTGAAATGTAGCAGTATTGCCTGTGGTGTTGAATAGCTTTACATCATCAGTGAAGAGAACGCAGTTGCTCTTGATATGATCCCAGAGATCATTTATGTAGAGGATGAAGAGAGTTGGTCCTAGAACACTGGACAGAAGAGAGATGGGAAACAGGAAAGGGACAACTATATGAAAGAATAGATGGAAGGTTGGGAGTTAATACAGGATTTTATTTTACCTTAATATTGCTCTCCCAAAAGAAGAGAAATTACATATAGGACTGGTAGATTCATTGCATTCTGGTGGCAAGTGAGAGCAGAAACAAATAGATCTAGTCTGATTAAAAATACCCCTAGTCGTATATCATGAGCTACAGTTCAGAATCAAGGAGGAGTGTTTTTTAAAGTTTCACAGGAGAAATATCTCCCAAAGAATAAACATATATTAGCTCAGATCTGCAGCTGTGGTCTCCCACCCACCCACCTCCTCTCTGTAGCAATGACATTATTCAGACCAAAAGAAGCAAACTAGGTAATTTATTTGTTAAGACAGGCAGTCAGAGTTCAGAGAGGGGTGGAAAGAAGAAGAAAATCTCTGCTGTTTTGGTAACCAGGTCTGTAGTTCAGAATTAGTTGCATTAGCAAAGTCTTTGGAACTTGCCCCAAAATGACAATGAGGCAAAAAGATACCACAAGCCAGTATTCAGTCCTCCTTGACATCCCCAGAAACAAATAAGCATAGAAAAATACATTTGCTGAATTATTACTTCAAGGATGTATTCCTACTTCAAGAACCCATGCTTATGATCCCCTTGGATTGGGCCAGCAAGGGTTGGTTGTAGGAATTCCAAAAACCCAACAAATCCTGAGGAGATGAAATTGTAAATAACCTTACACAGGGTGAAAGTAACTCCCATCAATCAACCATATTATGCGAAGCAGTGATTGTGAGATTAATTAACTCTCCATCCAAGCGTTGAATCCACCTTTCATCCAGTTATTTTTTAGTTAAAATGCTAGCGAGGCCCTGTAAAAATGGAGCTTCTCTAGGCTTCTCATCATTATAATATAGATAGTCCTCAACTTACGATCACAACTGAGCCTAAGATTTCTGTTAAGTGAGACATTTGTTAAGTGAACTTTATCCCGTTTTACGACTTTTCTTGCCACAGTTGTTAAGTGAATCACTGAGCTACCCAGTTGTTATGTGAATCTGGCTTCCCTATCGGCTTTGCTTGCCAGAAGGTCGCAAAAGGTGATCACGTGACTGACGTAAATATGGATCAATTGCCAAGCATCTGAATTTTGATCACATGACCATGGAAATACTGCAATGGTTGTAACTGTAAACAATGGCCATAAGTCACTTTTTTGAGTGCCATTGTAAGTTTGAAAGATCACTAAACCAACTGTTGTAAATTGAGGACTACCTGCATTTCAGTTTTCACTTCTCCCCCAGGGCCACATGGAGTCCAGATAAATGAACATGAAGTGGCCATGAAGTAGGTAAATCAACCCTCCCAACAAGAATTGTGAAGGAAGGTCAATTCCAACTCCATCTCATGTTTTTTTTTTTTTCTGTTTCTCCATACATCCCTCCCCCTCCTTTTCCCTCACTTGTGGGGGGGAAAGAAAAGAGAAGTGGGGCAGAAGCAACATCTTTCTGGTGTCTTTCAAGGCAGCTGGGAGGACTACAAATATGGCATCCATTGAACTCTCCCTGATCCTAAGCTGCTGCTAGACAGGGATGGATCAATGGTGGGAGGATGGAATGATTACGTCATTGTAGCAGGAGTTGGTTTTCCTAGTGGTAGGAGCCATTCTTGAAGCAGCAGCTTTCAAAGAAGACAGGACAATGGTGGGCATGGAAAGCCCATTCCCCCAGCTCATTCAAATTCCAGTCTTTAACCTGTCTACTTTAGTGGGGTGCTAGTCCAACGTAGCAAGTCTTTTATGGATTAAAAATAAATCAATTCAACAACTACCCATCTTCATTGGGCAATGTGTCCTAATACATGAGACCTTGGTGTTTTCCCGATGTAGGTATTGCTGGACTTTTTTTTTTTTTTAAAAAAAGAGCAACCTTTTCTACTTGTCTATTCCTATTTAATAAATAAGTGCCCTTCTTTAATATAAGTGACACTCCTTCCCAATATCATCTGTCTTTGAATGGTGTTACTACCATTTGTACCCAATGGTAAACATGCTTTTTTGGCCACGTTTGAGGGGATGATGAATTAAAGATGAATGTTAGCAAGTTCCATTGGCTGCTTATAAGTAACTAGTCCATATGGAGCAAGATCCGCAAATTTGGATCCTTTATTGTTTTTATATCCCTAGCTTTTGTTAGATACATCATCTCCATGCTTGTAGGTGAGCTTCGTGAAACACAAACTGATCACTTTTAACAAAGCTGTGAAGGTCTGTGGGCAGGCTTCAGCCCTCAAGGTCCCTCCTGAGGTTTTGCCATGATGATAACAGTAATCCATCATCTGTCAGCCCTGAAGCCATTTTGGGCTGAAGCCATTTTGGGAGCATCTTAAGGGCTGCCACAGCAAGGCCGGTTAGAGTTGTGGGAACATGAGGGGGGAAGGTAGAGATAGATGGGTGATGTGTAGCCAAAACAACATTATTTCCCATGGGAGCCATGGACGTTCCACCAGGTGTTGGAGATGTGTGGACCAAAGCCAGCCAGGCTTGAGGCTGCAACCTGATTGGACCATATGATGGACGTGTGAACCAGGGAAAAGAACTTTAGGGTTTTGATTAGGGTGGGGAAGACCTTAGGTCCTTCAGAGTTGGGTTTTCCCCAGCTGTGCCAGTATGACATGCCTAATAAATCTATGCTTTGAGGAATATGTCTGCCTTGGGAGTTTTGATTCCATTGGGTATGTTTGCTGGAACCCTGACATCATCACTGGCTCTTTTTAGTACCTTGGGAATGCCTGCTTCTATACACAGTAGTAAATTGCTCCAGGTTGTTGCTGTTCCTCGCAGAGAAGCCCTGTCTTTTCAAGGTACACTCTCAAGCCCACCCATCACTTCCTTCCATCCTGATCTTTAATCCCGTTGAACCCACACCTGCCTAAAAACACATGAGATTTTTCCAAGGAGCCAAACAAGATTTTAGCAGCTGGAGATCCATTTGTAGCAATAATGGAAGAAGAAGAAGAAAAGTAGCACAAGTGGTATTAATCAAATTAGTGGCTGAAATATGCTAACTATGAATGACATTGTCTAATATTTATGGCAGGAATATTTTTGCAAAGGACATTTGTGGGAGGAACAACTTCTACTGAGCAGCAGTGGTGACAATTATGATAATATTGATGGTTATGATTATGAGGAAGAGTAAATGATGATCCTATTTGCTAGCAGGTAGTGGCAACTGCAATCTAATTGTAACCAATTCTTCCCATTTGTAAACATGTTATTCTCAGTCAAGTACAAATGCTGCCTTAACCTTCACCCTTAACTGCCCCTTTAATTGCCTTTTCAATTTTAGCTTTAAAAAAAAAAACACCTTTCTTTGTCAGAACACAGTTCTAATCTTTCTTCTTTTCCTTCCTGTTTACAGTTTTGTATTCTCTCAAAAGATTTTCTTCCTAATTTTCTACCCTCTTTTCCATATTAAGAAACTTGCCTCAGTTAATTATTGTTGTTTTCCTTGCTAGCTTCTGAGGCTTAATTTTTTCCAAAACTCACCAGGGCTAAAATCTGTTTTCAATGCAAGGCCTCATTCTGGTAAGGAATTAATGAGGTATCAATTCTCATTAAATCTCTAATTTAAGGATCATGTAGAGACAAAATTAAAACTACTTCATTTCCCAGACTTGACTAAGAACAAGTCTGTGATACTGATTCAGTCATATATTTTCAAATGTACAGTATACTCATAATTAATTTGATGAAAAGGGACAGCAGGACAGAAGTTCATGCTGGATATAAACAATATGTCAAAAAACATTGGGGGGGATTTTTGAATTTAGGTTTGAGGGAAAAATAATATTTTGGAAATGGTGCAGAAAGGAAGAAACAGTTTTCAAGGGACAGATTTTATTCAGAAATCTATATACACGAATATTGTTACAGGTAGTCCTTGACTTACAACAGTTCATTTAATGACTGTTACAAGTTACAACGGCACTGAAAAAAATGTGACCTATGACCTGTTTTGCAAAGTTATGACCTTTGCAGCATCCCCGTGATCCTGTGATCAAAATTTAGATGCTTGGCAACTGGTTCATATTTATGACCGTTGCTGTGCCCCAAGGTCACAGAAGGTTTTGCAATCTTCTGACAAGCAAAGTCAATGGGAAAGCCAGATTCACTTAAACATCGGGTTACTAACTTATCAGCTGCAATGATTCACTTAACAACTGAGGCAAAAAAAGTCATAAAATGGATCAAAACTCACTTAACAAATGTTTAACTTAACAATAGAAATGTTGGGCTCAATTGTGATCGTATGTTGAAGACTACCTGTATAGCATGCTCCTGTTTTAACCATGTGTGAGAGAGGGTGTGCAAATTATGAAAACAGTGTGGCCTCTTCTACAATTATTCCTTACTTTACTCTTCAGTTCTTTCTCTTGTAATATTTGGGGGGCATGCCTAAAACTAGGAGATCTCCCATCCAACTTCTAAACAGGTCTTATCCAGCTTAGCTTCCAAGCCCAGAGTTGGACAGATGGACACTATCTTCTAAAACAATAGCATCCTCTTACTACTGTGTTTCTCACATAATAAGGTGTTTCTCACATAATACTGTGTTTCTCACATAATAAGGCCAGGCCTTATTTTTTTTTGACCCCTGAAAAACCGGCTAGGACGTCTTTTCAGGGATGACTTAATTTCCCCCCCCCCCTTGCATCCTCAGGTGGGCGGGTAGGTGGCGACAGCTTGGATGTTCGGGAGACCTTCCATCACCGTTGCTTTTCCTTCTCCCTTGCTGTTGCAGTGTAACAGTAACGCCGCGGCGTTTGGCGCAGCCACATACGGCCAGTCAGGCCTCCACCCTGCAACTGGAGCCCTGAGGAGACACTTGGCTTCAGGCGCTCCTGTCGCCGCCTTCCCTTTGCCTTCGAAGGTAAAGTGAATTATTTTAAAAACCTCCACTGGAGATGCGCTGGAGGGAGGTGGCTACGTGCCTCCCGGGCTGCTTCAATACAAGGTCCTGACTTGCAGCATCCTGCCGTTACCGCCGCGTCCTTTTCACTGCCGCCTCCCTCTCCGAGTGCGAAACTCGTGTGCTTTGCCAAACGTTCCGAGCAAGGCGAGCTCTTTCATACATAGAGGGGGGGGGGAGATGCCGGCATGCTCCGAGAAGCTGGCTCTTTTCTCTAGCCGAGGCTGACATCTGACTGAATCTCTATCCTGCTCCTTTATCCTCATGACGGGGTCGGCAGCGATGCTCTCTGGTGCGGCCACCTCAGCTTGCCAACCTTGCCCCGCTATGAGACGATACTGTGACAGCCGCTGCTGTCAGGCGGGATGAGCGGAGGGCCCGGGGGGAGGCACTCGCTGCCTTGGTGACATTTCGGGTGCCTCCGCCGCCTCCTCGCCCATCGCAGGTGGCGGTGGTGGCGGCAAGCGGCGGCGCTTCGCTGAGGGAAAAAGAAGACAGCGCAGCCACCTTGCTTGCTTTCCCACCTGCCCAACCCAGACGGCCTCAGGAGCGGCGGCAGTGGCAGCAGGCATGCACACTCCTGCCAGCGAAGGGAGGAGAGGTGAGGAAAGAGAAGGGAGTGCGGCAGCAGCGGCTGTCACAGTATCGTCTCATAGCAGGGCAAGGCTGGCAAGCTGAGGTGGCCACACCAGAGAGCGTCGCTGCCGACCCCGTCATGAGGATAAAGGAGCGGGATAGAGATTCAGTCAGATGTCAGCCTTGGCTAGAGAAAAGAGCCAGCCTCTCGGAGAATGCCGATGTCTTTCCCCCCCCCCTATGTATGAAAGAGCTCACCTCGCTCGGAGCGTTTGGCAAAGCACACGAGTTTCGCAGTTGCAGAGGGAGGTGGCAGCAAAAAGGACGCGGCGGCAACGGCAAGATGCTGCACGTCAGGACCTTGCATTGAAGCAGCCCGGGGGGCACGTAGCCACCTCCCTCCAGCCCACCTCCAGCGGAGGTTTTTAAAATAATTCACTTTACCTTCGAAGGCAAAGGGAAGGTGGCCACAGGAGCACCTGACGCCAAGTGTCTCCTCAGGGCTCCGGTTGCAGGGAGGAGCCCTGACTGGCTGCACGTTGCTGCGCCAAACGCTGTGGCATTGCTGTAACGCCACGGCAGCAAGGGAGAAGGAAAAGCAACGGTGGCGGAAGGTCTCCCGATATAAAGTGCTCCACCAACATAGGCAGCACCATGTCCGGGCACGCAACAAAGTACTTCCTAACAGCAATTCCCCCCCCCCCGCCATTCCCCCCCATTTTGCATGTTTAATATGGGCTTTAATTTGGGGGGAGGGGCTTAATTTGATTTTATGCCAATAAATCATGCTGGGGCTTCCTATTGGTGGAGGCCGTATTGTTGGAGAAACACGGTAGGTGGTTTGGGGATATTCCATCTTGCCCCAAGTCACATAAAAGTCACATGTATTGTGGTAATTTACCTTTGCTGTTGATAGCCATATAAGCATCAATTAAACAAGACTTTAGAAAGCTAGGATAGCAAAATGACTTGCAGTCATTGTGAAGAAATATGAGGTTCTCCAGATGTTGATGAACTAGAATTTTCAGCATCCTTCATATTAGGAATGTTGGGTAAGGCAACTAGAATTGAGGTTTGACAACATCTGAAAGGCCACATTCCCCATCCCTGACTTACGGTGTTATTCTACCATATTTCCTTGAACATAAATCCCATTTTTTTTTGAATAGGATATATTTTCAAATGAGTGCATGGAGTTCAGATAATTATTACAATTTGGATTATGGATCAGGTAGTCTCAGAATGCTGACTTCAGAAATGATCTTCAATAAGTCACTCCTACTTATTTTAATAGCACCAACCTGTTTTACAAGACCATTATAAAGGCTGTTCTCAAGGGGTTAAGGTGTTTCTGGAACCCCTGTCAAGTCTTTAATGTTGTTTTAAAATTGTGTCATAAAAACATTGTAAGCTGTCCAAAGTCATTTCAGAAGCAAGTGGCCCTAAAAAATCAAGTAAATGAATAAATCATGGAGGTATTATGTATTGTGGTAATTTACCAATTAGTGTCAAGACTGACTCACACTTTCACTATATTCCACTTTGCTCATAGCTGGACAGAGAAAAGGATGGTAGTGGAATGGAATGAATGCAAGGGTGCGGGAATGGCATCCAAGGATCGTCAGTTCCCATGAGACATTGCTCCCCCCCTCAAGTACAACATGAGCAATTATCCCAGGTGGCCGTCTGGTTCCCATAACAAAATGAACAGAAGCGATTGGTAGATGTAATGGACTATGGTGGCCCTTAGGGAAAGGGGGGAATTAACTATGTGTGTTTTTGCGTGGGAAGCCCAGAGTTGGTTTCACTTCTTCTGTGCCTATGTGGATTTATTCAGTAAAGAGTCAAGGTTCCGACTGATGAACCCAACTGAGCAAGCACAATCAAGACGATCCAATCTCTTTATGCAAAATGTTATTGAGTACATCATCTCGGCACAGATTAAGGCAAAACCAGCTCTAACTAATTCCCACACAATCCCATATAATTAAAGTCTAGAATATTTCCTCCCCCTATTAGTGCAGGTCGCATTGGCCAATTGAATGTCATTGAATTGTTATGAGAAAATGTTTCTGAGGATTTTAGCCACCTGCTGAAGTGTCCTTGGCTCTCACAGTTTGCCTTCTTGATGTCTGGAGCCTACATTCCATTTCCCCCTTCCCTCCCTCCTAGTTCATTGGCAAGCTGAAAAGGGATAATAGTTGCAACAGCATAAGCATACTTCGAACTAGACATAAAGTTTTTTACTCTTGGTAAAATAATGTTCTTTTTCTGGATTCACCAATTAGACAGTTGCCAATTAGATTGAGAGTCTCAGAAGGGAGAAAGCTGGAGGATAATGCCCCATTTGTCTGCAAAATGGCAACAGAATTCCTATATAACTCAACATGGCTCAGCTTGGCTCATAGGTCTGAACTTAGCTAGTGGCTTTCAGAAACATAGCTGATTCTTATATCACACTAGAATAAAGCCATAGAAAAGAATCAATTGCTTTGGGTCAAAGTGAGTAGATTGTCCCCTCTGTTAGGGATAACATTGTTTTACCCTAACTGGTTTAGGTAAATAATAATATGTAATCATAGTTTGTATGTTAAAGTGTCTGCAACTTTAACTGTGGGATAGTAATTAAGGGAGTGGTTGTGAAAGCACTTTAAAAGAAGCAAGGCTGCAGCTTGCTCTCTCTCTGGCTTTGATGATACCTGATTACTGCAAGGACACAAGACTGCATTGCTCGAACGGGAGAGAAAAACAAAGAACAGACTTGTAAGTGAATTGACACAGGATATTCTAACATGGACTTTGCTAACTGAATATCCCTGAATGGACTGACTAAATGATACATGACTATTGGACTGTTATTTTGACTATGCTATGAACTCATAATGGAATAAACTATATATTTGATAGCACAAGCGTATCTGTCATTTTTACTGTATGTTAATAAACATACAAGCTTAGCTCACTCATTTATCTGTGTGCCTATCTGACTAAGCTGCACATTCTGTTTAGCTTGTCTCCCTAACCCTGGTTGGGGAAACCAGGCTTAACACCCTCCTTATACATCTAGGAGTTCAAAACCTTTTCTTCCTGCTATATTTCAACAGATTTTTAAAATGTACTTCATAGTCCTTAAACTGAGCAGTTGTTGATTGTTGTTATATTTTTAACTTTTCTGCCCTAGTTTCACAGAATCACTTCCCTGGTTTGGGGAGTTATGATTCAAGTATCTAAAAACTCTAGTTTCACAGAATCACTTCCCTGATTTTGGGAATTATGATCCAAGTATCTAAAAACTTGGTTCCCATCTACCGGGAACTTGCACCATCTCCTTTTTATCTAACAGATAAATGTGTGGGATTTGTCAAGGAAGTCATCTTTCCAAGAGCCTCAAAACTGTGTAACCAGATAGCCTCTCTAGTAGACATAAATAGCAGAGACAGGACAGGAAGTTCCAGGCAGTAACTGATTAATGAGACTCCATGAATGGCCTGTAGGAAATCTCTTCGCACCATATTCAATGACCAATACTATATATAAACAGCTACTATTTAACTGCAGGAGAAACATTCATTATTTAAAACAGTAGCTATTTTTATCTGATTGCAACTATCCCATTTCTGTTGCCGCAATTTCAAAGACCTCCTCCAAAGAGGGAACCAAAATCAAAATTCAGTTATGATGGTTTATTTTTTAAAAAAATACAATGATGTTTCTTTCTTCTGCTTTTTTGCACACTGTACATCTCTCTCTCTCTAGGAATAGCCACCACAGAGGGATTTATTATGACTGTAAGTAACTCAATGCAACCTTTGTATTTTTCATTAGATTATGAAACAAAATAATAATAATAATAATTGTGATTGTTGATTAGAACTTCCTATCGAGTTCAAGAATTAAGGAAAGCCCACTTTCTTCTAAAATAATTCCTTTTCTGAGCTTTCTTCCTCAAGCCTCAATGTTAAAACTAATTAGACATTTTATTGACTTGCTGAAGCTACTGAAGACATTTATGCTAGTAGGAAATGGAGACAGAAGGACTTTAAACAAAGGAACAATTGAGAGAGAGATCTACAACCACTTTCTTAAATGGCAAATAATATTGAAAACTGAAAATAAGCCTTATACTCAGAGGGTAATTTTTGTTTTGTTTTGTTTTCTAATTGACTGAGAGAGGAGAAAAGCAAGGTTTTGTTTTTGTTGATGGAAGCATTTGGCTCAATCCTTTGGCTCATTAATCAGTTTCTCAATTAACTACATGCCTGGGGGTAATCTATTCCTGAACTCTAAGCATCCAGGGAGGCAGAAGTACACAGTTGCTCAGTGATAAGTATTCTCCTTCTCAGATTCTCAGAATCCAGATGTGTCTGAGCTGTTTCAGTGTCAGTTTCCTTGGTGGGTATTGGGTAATGATGGAGAAGATGGAGGGGAGTAAAGATGACCAGGAGGAATGGGAGCAAAGGAGATGGATAAAATGGGTGGTGAAGAGGACATGAAGTAGCAATAGCACTTAGGCTTATATACTGCTTCACAGAGCTTTATAGCCCTCCCTAAGTGGTTTACAGAGCCAGCCTATTGCCTCCAACAATCTGGGTCCTCGTTTTACCAACTTCAGAAGGATGGAAAACTGAGTCAGCCTTGAGCCTGGTGAGATTCGGTCTGTCAAATTGCAGGCAGCCAGCAGTCGGCAGAAGTAGCCTGCGGTAGTGCATTCTAACCACTATGCCACCATGGCTCAGATATTCTTTATTGCAATTTGTTGCCATTGGAAGTGGAACTTTCCATCTTTATTTTACTATGATATAGATGTCTTGCATGCTAGCCCTCTTTGCCATGCCAGAGTCAGAGAGAAGTTTGAAATTCTTTAAGTGATGATGGGAGTCTATAGCTTATGTTCAGGAGGTGCACTATGATTGTTCAATTGCAATTTCACTGACTGATCTTTCTCATTTATGAAATATGACATATATAGCTCTAAATCGGTATTCCTCAAACTTGGCAACTTTAATGTGTATGTGTGGACGTCTTAAAGTTCTGGGAGCTGAAGTTTATACATTTTGAAGTTGCCAAGTTTGAGAAAAACAGTTCTAAACCTTTGGCTTCTGTTGTAGCTTATATCTTGATTGTTTGCTGTTGCACTTGTTAATCAGTGGACTCTTCTGCTTGACTCCAGATGCTGGTGTGTGGTTACAAGTTAGGCCTGCTATAGCCTCTGTCCATCCTGCCATATTGGATCTCAACTCTTAGTCACCAATGCTATATTTTGTAAAAAATACTATAGTTTATCAAATGCAGGAGCACTTTTAAAAGAAACATTAATAAAGCATTAATTACATTTAACTTTCCTTCTTTTCTTGCTTTGTAGAGGCTCAGCTGCTTTAGATTCAAGCCCATAGCTATATTAAATTAATGTATTATAGCTTGTATCTCTGGTGCTACCTTCGGCCTTCATTCATTAGCCATATTGGCATCAAGCCTAGAAGGTTTTGTTTTTCTCTTGTTTCATTTTCTCTTTCAGTATCATTTAAAATGGGGAATTATTTATATAAAACTCATGAGATGTGCTTTTTAAAAAGAATATAGTGGCTGACTTCTGATTAAGCCATTTTTCCTAAGTATAGGTTCTATTTTTCCCCATCTCCAAAGGGGTATCCAGATCTATGGCTATGATCATTACAGTCTTTTGTTAAGGGTCATGACTGATAAATAAATCAAGCTTTTCTTCAATATGATTCAATATGATACAATCTTATAATTTATGATTGTAACTAACTTAAGATCTATGACTTATCACTTTGTTATTTGTACGTACTCTGAGAATTTGCAGAGACAAATTCCTTGTGTGTCCAACCGTACTTGGCCAATAAAAACTGTTATATTCTATTCTAGTATAGTCTGTTATTATTTATTTGATGAATCTTAAAGGCTACTGGTAGTCCCTTCTTTCCACCAATCAAATTATGTAGCTAAACCAGTGGTGGTTAACCTTTTCAGCACTGAGTGCCAAAATGGGAGCGCGCACACGCCAAAAAAGGCACTGAGTGCCAAAACTGGAAGAGCAGCTCAGCCACCTGGTCTTTGAATTTCTAACATCCATGCGTCCACGAAGACCAGCTGGGGAGCTGCTCTTCCAATTATCAGCGCTTCTGTCCACATGAAGATACGTCCCAGAACCTGGAAGAGCAACGGGCGATGGCTGGCGTGCCTGGAGAGATAGCTCTGCATGCCACGTGGCATAGGTTCACCATCACACAGCTAGGCAATCGTTTTATAAGGCAACATTTTGAAAAAAATATATCAGAGAAATGGACATGCTACCGGCATATCCTTCTATCATTATAAATTCCTGGCTATGCCAAGCTAGGTGGCAGCATCTAACTGACTTCAGCTGATCTTGGAATACCTAAGGAGGGTCCAACTTGGTTGGTACTCTGGTGGGAAACCATAAGAATATATCCCTATTGGTAAGTTAGACTGTAAAAATTTTAAAGGACCATCCAAGATCTCAGTCTTTCAGGTCATAGTTTTCCCAAAGATTTTTTTTTTTTTTTTCAGGAGGCAACTGGACTTTCTTGGGTTTTTGGGTTTTTTTTTGGAAGACATTTTGCTTCTCATCCAAGAAGCTTCTTCAGCTCTGACAGGATAATGGGGAATAGCATATAAATCCTTCCATTCTCCATTATCCTGGCAGAGCTGAAAAAGCTTCTTGGATGAGAAGCGAAATGTCTTCAAAGAAAAAACAAGAGAGTCCAGGTGCCTCCTGAAAAAGAAAAAAAGAAAGAAAAAAAAACCTTTGGGCCATCCAGGAAGTAAGCAAGAGCAAACCACTTTGCAATGTTTTCCAGAAAACTATATGGACATATCTATGAAGTCAGTAGGGAGTCAGGTTTGACTTGGAGACTGAATTACTAATAGGCTGTAATTCCGTTTTTCACATAAATTATATAACAGTTGTGCAGGAATTTGAATTCAAACCACCCCTATTTACATGAAAAAGATCTCCGTTCAATCCAGGTGAGTGATTACCACTGCCATCTATCTTGTCACTCTCTCTTCCATGCAGACTTCCTCATCCAGTGTCAGGCCTGGCATATGCAACACAGAATCTGCAGAATGCAAATGAAGGCAGCCAATGGGAGACCCCACTTCTTTCTGTAATTTCATTAACTGCCCCATAATCAATTGCAGTAGCTGATCTTTAATTCATCCTGTGGGGTTGGTTTACAACTCAGCCCGTGATTTGGGACTGCTGCATTTAGCCATTGATTGTTTATAGCACCATCAAGTTGGGGTGGTCTCTTAGCAACCACTGAAGTAAATTCTTATCCAAATCCGTCTGTCGCTAAGCACATCTCCCAAAAGCAATAGCATTTAGACTTATACTGTATGTCACTGCACAATGCTTTACAGCCCCCTCTAAGTGGTTTACAGAGTTAGCATATGGCCCCCAACAATCTGGGTCCTCGTTTTACCCACCTGGGAAGGATGGAAGACTGAGTCAACCTTGAACTTGGTGAGATTTGAACTGCCAAATTGCAGGCAGGCAGCCAGCAGGCAGCAGAAGTAGCCTGCAGTACTGCGATCTAACCACTGCGCCACCATGGCTCATATGGTGGTCCCATTGCCACTGCGACTAAGTCCATACCTTTCACGCTGGGCATCCTCTTCTTTCCTTTCTTTTCCTTTTGCCCAGTATTAGAGCCTTCTTCAAGTCTTTGCATGTGTCCAAAGAAGAATAATTTGAGCTTGGTCACTGTGCCTTGTGTGAGAAGGTTTATTTATACTTCAAAGTTTTTTTCTGCAGAGAGACAGATTGGGAACTATTGTATTATACAGAACATGTTTTAAAAGTGCAGCTTTTTAAAGAAAAAGAAGAAACCATCTGCTTACTGAGACATTTATCACTAATCTGAAATGCTGTAGGACTTATTGGTTTGATTTATTAATGTGTCACCACTGCTTGATCAAAAAGCTCAAAAGTAGTTCCTAAAAATATAAATATTCTGAACAAAAGAGAAGGTTGTTTTCAATACTTCAAATTGCTGTGCTATTTAAACTTATTTGATCTTTGAGTGCAATTTAAAAAAAACAACATTTTTTTTTCTTCAGAGATGATAGTTAAAAATGCTGCCAACTTGTTCTATTGCTTATCAAATATAGTCTCCTCCTCCACAGTCTGGCTTCACCGAGATTAAGTTCTAGAAGAAAAATCTAATCTTTTCTCTATCCAGCCCTAAATTCAATGGGGCTAAGACATCGATAGCAATCACAACAGCATTTACCCTTATATACCACTTCACAGTGCTTTCCAGCCCTCTCTAAATGGTTTACAGAGTCAGCCTATTGCCCCCAACAATCTGGGTCCTCATTTTACCCATCTCGGAAGGATGGAAGGCTGAATCAGCCTTGAACCAGTCAGGGTTGAACTCTTGGCAGTCAGCAAAATTAGCCTACAATATTTCATTCTAACCACAGTTCTTGATTGATCCTCTATGGTCATGCTGTCTTCACACAACCACATTGTGTGGTTTCCATTATTGTGTACTATTATTTCCATGGTGCAGACCGTCAAAAGAAAAGCTACCACTTGGCTCAGGCTACTTATCTAAAACTTGAACTTCCTCAAGTTCCTATGCTCTGGTATGCGGTGGCCTCCGGTTAGCTTAGCTACAAGGAGATTGGGCTGTATACTGTGTTTCAAGTTGCTGTGCCTCAAGAGCTTCCTTGAAACTGTCTGCTTTCAGTTTGTTCCGAGTAAAAGTAAGGTAAAGGTTCCCCTCGTGCTAGTCATTTCCGGCTCTAGGGGGCAGTGCTCATCCTTGTTTCAAAGCCAAAGAGCCAGCGCTGTCCGAAGACGTCTCCGTGGTCATGTGGCTGGCATGACTAAACACCAAAGGCGCAGAGAATGCTGTTGCCTTCCCATCAAAGTGGTCCCTATTTTTCTACTTGCATTTTTACGTGCTTTCAAACTGCTAGGTTGGCAGAAGCTGGGACAAGTAACGGGAGCTCACTCCATTATGCGACACTAGGGATTTGAACCACCAAAGTGTTGACCTTTCTGATTGACAAGCTAGTAAAAGTACTTTCCTTTAAATCTATGGAGCCAAGAATTTTTCTTTCCTAGGAAATGAACAGAGGCAGCCCTGAGCCTACCTTCTGTCAATCAAACCATCTTCTCAGCCTTAGGATTGGTTTATTTTCTTCATGTTGTTCCACCAATTAGATGAGTCTTATATCCTGAGTTCAGGCCATATCTTCCAAGATGCTAT
Organism: Hydrophis major; assembly: GCA_033807585.1. Classification (NCBI taxonomy): domain Eukaryota; kingdom Metazoa; phylum Chordata; class Lepidosauria; order Squamata; family Elapidae; genus Hydrophis; species Hydrophis major. Next base: position 186,370,157 of record CM066328.1, read on the forward strand.
ATTTTCAAGCTTGAAAAATCTTCATAGACAAGTGACATGCAAAGTGGCAGATACACTAGTGACACTGCCTGAATATCTTCGGAATTTAATCTGTGCTTTCAAGGGGTGAGGAATAAAATGTTTCTTAAAGAATTCCCCAAAAGATTTGGGCTTCCTGAGTAAATTGGGACCATTACATGTTACCCTTGTGTTGGGGTTCTTTTGCCTTCACTGTATGGTTTCATTCCATTGCTAAGCTATATTGTGTATGTGGTGTTTTAGTAAAAATCATGCCTACTAGATAGTGTTGCAGGGGCATTGACTCTTGGGCAGCTCATGACCACAAGGGGGCAGTATTGTATAGGGAGGGAGTTAAAGATTTGTTCTGTGTCTCTTTTTGTCTACCATTCTGCTGGTAATTTATCTAATGGAGAAATTAGAAAACAGAGAAAGAGCAGAAATTGGAAATTGCTAATGTTAGGTCACTTCCTTCTGCAATTTGAATGCTACTTCTTGAACTATCCTTCTGGGTTCCTGTAGCTAGCTTGTTGCTAAACTTTTTCTATCTCTATCATGGATTTCCTATCAATAAATCTCCTTTTTGTTATAGCATTAAAACCTGCTTTGCTAATCATTGCTCAGATCAGATTCCCCACATGCATCCATACAGTCAGAAAGTTTCACATTCTAATAGATAGACCAACTGCACCACCCTTCCTCTCTCTCATTTTTGTATTTTTCTCATTATCCAATTGCCAAAGTATTTATGCTTTTTTTTTTTTTAATTCATTCATTCACTTTGGACAGTGATAGAAACAATTGACAAAATAATGTGTCCGCCTACCTCACAGTTTCAGCAACACCTCACTGTCCACTTTCCAAGTTAAATTATAAACATGGAACAAATTCACCTCTAAGGAAATAAATAATAAGTTTTAAGAACAGTGGTGGTGCAGTGGTTAGAATGCAGTATTGCAAGCTAATTCTGCTGACTGCCGATTGCCGGAAGTTCAATTCTCACCAGCTCAAGGTTGACTCAGCTTTCCATCCTTCTGAGGTCAGTAAAATGAGGAGCCAGATTGTTGAGGGGGGCAATAGGCTGACTCTGTAAACAGCTCAGAGAGGGCTAGAAAGCATTTGTGAAGCAGTATATAAATCTAAGTGCTATTGCTAAGATCCAAAACTTTTCATTTTGTTTTCCAAGAGTGGCAGATGAGCGCATGAAGTTTTATTTGCACATGTGGGGAATCAGATTGCGTGAAACCATCCCCTTTCCTCACCCCCACTACCACCATGCATAAAATCTACTCCTACTTGCTGGCTCCCTGTCTTGAGCCACATTGCATCACCAGCTCTAGGAAGACAGGAAGCCTTAGTGAAGGAGTACAACAGAATTATGAGAAACCCACTTCATCCTGTGCAGGCTGTTCTTCCTCATCTATCAATTGGCAGGCTTAAATCCAGGAAGCCCCCTTGCATTGCTCAACAGCTGTCTAACAACTTTGACATCAACACACAGTGGAAAGCCAAATGGGCTGCTGAACACCCAGATACAGGCAACTATGTAGATGACCCGACATAAAAGGTGCCAGGTTTTGAACTTTCCTCGCCAGCATTGGTCAACTCCGAACAGGATCCATACCCTACATGGTGTATGCCAGGACTCATTGCTTAAGTGGGGTCTTGTCTCTACCCCTCAGTGTGACTGTTGTGCTCCTCAACAAAATATCCATCACATTGTGTCCGAATGTCCATCAAGAGCTTACACTGGCCCAACATAGACCACATTTTCCAACATAGACCACCCTGTCCTTGTATGGATGGGTGGGTTGGACATTAACATTTGAACCACTATAAGTCCATGTATTTGCCATATGTTCAATAAATCAACCACCAGTCTTGGAGTCAAAAAGGTTTGGGATCACTGACTTAAAGGAAATACTGTTCTCAAGGGGTACTCCTATTCTGAAGGAGAAGATCATTGGCATTTGTGTGACTCTTTCCAATTGGTTATGGAACTGTTCCCACTATTGATTCTATAAAGTACAAAATAAACTCCATTGCTTTCCTCTCTGTGCCTTGAATTCTCTTCTATGTGTTTTTCACTCTAGATGTAAACAATGCAGCAGATGGTAGCATCTCTATACAAAATACACACACACACACACACAACAAATCCACAAATGAGAACATATTTTGTTTATAACAAAAACATAAAGTTGGAAATGAAATTTTGGGCACAGGGGAAGGGGGAAGTTATTGCATCAGGTTTACGTGACTCCTCTTCAAACACTGAGGATATTTACATAAGATGTGGAGCTTTGCACACCAGCACAGTATGTCTTGCTGTATGCGTGTATTCAGATAAAATATCTTTTCACATCTATGTACATACAGGCAGATGGCTTTATACTATAAGGAATCTTCAAATCATCTGAGTTTCATTTTAAACATTGGATTTCCAGCACAGTGAGGCTGGAAATAGACTGGAAACACAGTGCTGACTAGAAGTGCCATGTAATGTGTTGCGATGTTCCATTATCCAGATTTTTTTGTCTTTCCAGTTGATGGTTGTTATGTCTGGAGTATAATGTGGCAGGTGCTTCTCTGCTTGAATTCTGAAGTCCCAGAACACTTTAACTTCACCTTTTTCTATTACTTTGTGTGTTTTGTGCTCTCACCAGTTCTTGATTGCAGGCAAGTGATATTTCCTGCAGTTCTTCTAATTGTTGCTACTTTGTCATGCTGTTGTTAGTAGTGAGTCTATGCAGTCTTCTTGAAGCAGCTAATTAAGTGGTCCACCATTTCTTCTCGTTCTTTGCAGAAACAGTACTTGTTGTCTGTTGCTATGTTTTTGATTCTGCCTTTGTACAGCCAGAATTAGCCCCTCTGGTTCTTTCTTCAACTTTTCTGCTCTTAGCTATTGCCAGGTCTTGTTGTTATTTGCTTTGACTGCCAGTGTTTACTGTACTATAATACTTTGCCTTGCCATGTTTCTTTTCTATCTTCATTATGGGTCAGTTTGTTGTTGTTGTACATGAAAATAAGCTTTCATGTTGTACTATCTTCAATGCATCTTCTTCACTGTCCTTCAGATATTCTTCCAATGTCCTTTTTTCTTCTTCAACTATTTAGTATACATGCAACATTCCATACTCACAACGCTCCTTGGTAAATAGAATCCATCAACATGGATGGAAGGTCATTATTTCTCTGGTCTAGAGTTTCTAGTTCAACTTGAGTCTAGTCTACTATTCCATCTGTATGTCTAACCCCTGGAATTGTTCATGTGTTGATTACCTTATTAGTATTTCCACCACTGAATTCATTTAAAATGTTCACTCTTCTGATACATTTATGGATTTCATTTGGTTTGATTTGTGCATCACCCATTTCATCTAGAGGTGACTCTGGGTGGTTTAGAAATATTCACTCCTAACTTTTGTCTTGATTTCATTGTGCTTGATGTTATTAGCCTGAAGAATGCCTAGATATTTGTAGTGATCTTCTTGATCCAGACTCTTAATATTATTTCCAAAGGATATCTTGATTCCTTCAGTTTTCACAAATTTTCTCCTATTGAAGGCAATGAAGGCCCATTTGACCAGTCAACTTCCATTGCAATACTTTGAATGTATATTTGGAAAGTGTTGAGCAACACTTCTATTTCAGATGGTATTTTTTCCAAACAGCTTTAGATCATGTATGTAAAGGAAGTGGGATAATCTGGCAGATGTTTTGGATGTTTGATAGCCATGGTCTGACTTGTTCAGTATTGTTGATAGAGGAATCAATGCAATAGCAGCAGTAGAGGTGATGGTGTATCTCATGGAAAGATTCTTCTCCTGATATTGACCTCTCTTGGTCTATTATGTTCACCAGCAACTGTGTCCACCATTGTACCATTGTTCTTCGCACAAAGCTTCTAATGTTTCTACTGGCTCCTGTTATTTCTAGGCACTTGATTATCCAGTCATGTGGCAGGAAGTCCAATGCCTTCTTTTAATCAAGATCAAGTCCTTCCTTCCTTTCCTCCTCCTCCTCCTCCTCCTCCTCCTCCTCCTCCTCCTCCTCCTCCTTCTTCTTTCTTCTTCTTTTTCTTCCTCCTCCTCCCACTACAACAATAAAACTCAGAGCTATATATAAACCATAAAATAATAAAACCAAAATCTAGCACCTCAATAATCCCCTTGGCATGCTTCACAACCAAAATCAGACATCCTCACTCACTAAAAAGTCAGGTTCCCAAAGGCTAGGGAATTTGCTGGATCCAGAAAGGGGTTTTTCATGTCAGGGGCAGCCACAGAAAAGGCCACAAAAAAAGGCAAACATCAAGTCCCGCAAGATGGCAAGATTTCAGGGACCTGGAGCTTGCTCATCTTATCAGATCTGATAGGACAGGCACATGCTCTAAGGGAAAGGTGATTCCACGGATCTATAATATATAATAAATACTGAATGAAGCACTGCCAGAAGCTTTCATACAAAGCTCTATCTTAATCCTGGTGCAATGGCTGAGCGCCCATAGGCCAGACAAGGAATAATGGATGGAAACTGAACAGGGAGAGATTCAACCTGGAAATAGGAGAAACTTTCTGACAGTGAGAACAATCAACCCATGAAACAGCTTGCCCTCGGAAGTTGTGGGAGCACCATCACTTGAGACTTTCAAGAAGAGATTGGACTGCCATTTGTCAGAAATGGTGTAGGGTCTCCTGATTGGGCGGGGGAGGGTTGGACTAGATGACCTACAAGGTCCCTTCCAACTCTGTTAGATCTGTTAGGTTCTTGGTTCCCTCAACCCAAACAATGGCTTAATCCTAAAAAAAGTTCCACCAGCTATGATGCCACCCCCTGAGCTTTTTGTTCCCGTTCTTGATGTCATGTAAATGAATATTTAGAAGAACAGGTTCATGGAAAGCCCAACTGGATCAGATTGGGAAAACAATCTCCAATTGAAGAAATGCTAGAAAGGAAGGGAGGACACGCAAGCCAAAGAAAAGTGAGATTTTTCTGCAGATGTGAAAAAAACATCAGTGGAGTAAATGCCTCTGCAGAGCAGAACCAGATTCAAAATAACGATATCTAAACCACTTGAGAAGATGTAGTTTGTTGCCCTCAAAACTTAGTAAATTATTTTAGAGAAAGTTCTCTGGCCCCAAGGCAGCCAAGAAGCAAAAATAACTCTCCTTATATTTGACTGTTTTTTTTCCCCCCTCATTGTTACGCAATTTTGTTTTGTTTTTTTCAATTGTCTAGCTGTTTTTATTACTTTCCTGCCAGTCTCACAGAAGCTCAGAAATGCTTAGAGAACTAATATTTTTAAAGCTCTTGTTATTTCCCCCAAGGAAAGCTCTACTAAAGGATTAAGAGAGAGAGAGAGAGAGAGATGCAAATTGCTTTTCCAGTTCTGTTCTCTCCTCTTGCTCCTCTTTTGTAAAAGGAAGAACTTTTTAAAACCATCACCACTCCAAGCAATGGGGCCACAATTTCTTTCTTATTTAGAGGAATCGCTCTGTATATTGATTGATCCCTAGCCTTTAAAAAATGCAGTTTGCAGTAAAGAAATAATTCTGAGACTAAAAAGAACCTCATTAAAGTAAGAAGATGAAGACACTGTAGTACAAAATAGCTAAATAAAGGTACAAATGGCAAGTGGCAGAAGATTGTTGTGCTGCTCATTTAAAAATCTGGGGAGGAATGAAAAGGTCTTTGAATAATTTCTGTAACCTAGTTTCTATCAGCCAGTAAAATGGAGACATGCCACATATGTTACTCCTACACCAAGAGTTTGGTACAACTACTTAGTGAAAGGGTTTAAGAAAAGTGCTTTTTCTTTTGGATATGCCCACCTTCTGGCCATCCATTTCTCCTACGCCCAACCAAATTTTCAGCAAATCTAAGAATACTGTATTTTATCTGCCTGTAATGAGAAAGGAGAAGATTTCATTCATCTCTAGATATGGAAGGTCTGCAGTCAAGGATGCTTTAGATCCATGTTTTTCAAACTTGATAACTTTCTGTGGGTTTCAACTCCCGGAATTCCCCAGGAAATACGGAATTGTAATCTTAAATAGCAACAGCACTTGGACTTATATACCGCTTCACAGTGCTTTACAGCCCTCTCTAAGCAGTTTACAGTGTCAGCATTTTGCCCCCAAATAATTTGGGTCCTCATTTTCCTGACCTCAGACGGATGGAAGTCCGAGTCAACCTTGCACCCATGAGAGTTGAACTGCTGGCAGCCAGCAGAATTAGCCTGCAATACTACATTATAGAAGCTGAAGTTGAGAAGTATAGCATTAGATTAAGCTTGTAATGTGCAGTCAACTGCCTTGTTAATCCTTGCTCTCCAGACCACCCAAGTTATCACGGTTGAAATAAAAGATTCAAAGGTGATTAAATTGCCGATTAGTTGAGTGCATTTTTATCTACCTTTTCTGACAGCAAAGCAGAGTAAGGATGGGAGTCTCCCCAGATTTTATCTTACTCGCTCTGTCAGGCAGGTTGAGCTGAAAGACTCAATGACTAACCCAATATGGTTATGTGAGGATGAGAAATCTAGATCCTATTTCTATGTAACTTCCAAAGACATGGGAGTAATAATATGTGTTTTTGAAAAAGCTCATTCATTAATAATTTATAGATTATGATTACGGAAAGCTTTGGTCTTCTACTGTTAATATAGGCTGCAATTGGCATGCCTTTTTCGACCTGATAAGCATGAGTATTTGGTAGTTTCATGCAGCAAGATCTAGTCTTCTGTATCTCCAAGGTGAATTGTCAATGAGTAAGTGAGGCTATAACTTACCTTGACACATTATGCACAGCTCTGACTCAATACAAGGAAGTATCCTAGCAAAAGCAAGCCACCACTGAGATTTGAAGTGCATTTCTATTGTAACTTGCTTTCAACCATGTCCCTAGTTACCCTGCATTGTTGGAAACATTTCTAGCATTTAGGTAGGATGCATAGGTTGTACCTACATCATTATGGGCAGGACTATATCTAGAAATATAGAAAATGTCCCTGTCATGGTTTCCTAGTTACCTTACCCAGGAAATAGGCAAGGAGAATGAGCAGATGGAAGAAGGAAATGATCTTGCAGGTGCCCCAAAATACACAAGCAAAGATAGTCCTCAGCAGAAACATCTTAGCGGGATTCACAATCAGCCTCAAGATGCAGATTCAGAAGCTGGTTGGTGGACAAACATATTTTGCATCCATTGCTAACTTCCAGGAAAATTGTGTCCCCCAAACTACAGGATGGAAATATTGCCAGAGTAGCTCTTTGTTGTTTACAAAAGATCAAAGAAGAGTTTGCTTCTTCTTTTTTTTTTTTTTTACAAAACTCTGAATCAAAGAATCTGATTCATGATCTGAATGACCTGTATGGACAAAGCAAAAAAACAAAAAAAACACTCCAACTGTGTGCCTCCCAGCCTTAACTATTCTCTAATTTATAATGTAATGATTTTTCTTCTTCTTCCAGATAACATATTTGTCACTGTTATATGTATGGGTTTAAATATATGTGTTTATAAACAAGACTTAAAAAATAGCACAGTTCCTCTACCGTTGTCCATGGAAGGTTTGAAGCATTAATATCCTTAATTGCAATAGAACTTTGTCCTTCTCCAGAGAAGAAACACCTACTTAGCTTTTAAGGAATTTAGATTTTGGAATAACAGAGTTTGGAAGGGACCTTGGAGGTCTTCTAGTCCAACCCCCTGCGCAGGCAGGAAATCCTATATCATCTCAGACAAATGGTTACCCAATCTCTTCTTAAAAACTTCCAGTATTGGAACATTCACAATTTCTGGAGGCAAGTTGTTCCAGTGACTAATTGTTCTAAACTTTCAGGAAATTTCTCCTTAGTTCTAGGTTGCTTCTCTCCTTGATTACTTTCCATGCAGAGGTGGTATTCAGCAGGTTCTGACCAGTTCTGGAGAACCGGTAGTGGACATTTTGAGTCCCACCTCTGACTGGAGATTTTAAAGTATCCTTCCCCTGCCACGCCCACCAAGCCACGCCCACAGAACCGGAAGTAAAAAAAATGGAATCCCACCACTGTTTCCATGCATTGCTTCTTGTCCTGCCCTCAGATGCTTTGGAGAATAGGAACATGAAGGAGTATTTCCTCCTTCCAAAAACAACTCCCCCCCTTCCTTTTATGAATATTTTATTTCATAATTTTGAAAGCTGAATATTGCTCCAGGTCTAGAACCACCCTTTCCTCTGAATTTCTTATTTGCCTGGTTTTGTGTTAACAGGTGCCTATACTAAGCCCCGTAAGCCCAATTAGGTATTTTGGTCCAGTGGGGGAGCGGGGGACTACCCATACCATCCAGTAGATATGTTCAAAGACCACATAGAATCATTTATATTCATAGGAGATTTTCAGCCATAATCAGAATGATGACCGAAGCCACAGCAACGACTGTGAATGGAAGTACAGGAGAGTTTCATGTTTTATTTCAAGAACCTCCTTTCCCTGGAAAATAATTGATTGTGGAAATCACAGTTTTACTACCATCTGGTAGAGGTAGTTGTAAAGGATGATTAATGGAGTCAATTGGCTCTCTAGACTTGGAGATATAAAAGAAACCATGTATAGTTTCTTAAATCTTTCTCTCTAAATCAATTAGGTACCAAGAAAAATGCATTTTAATTTTTCACAGCGTCGATTAAACTCCATTCAATGTACTCTTTTTTTAAAAAAAATACATAATTAATTTATCATTTCATAAATCGTTAAGATTTCTATCAGATGTGAAGAAGGATTGCCGTTATTTGCCATTCTAGGGTAAAATTTATCTCATTATTTGATATACATTGTTGAGCAATCATATGAATGCGCAGTAAAGAAGGAAGAATCTAAGCCGCAAGCAATCGAATGGGAGAAAACACTTCTCTCTTTAAGAGCCATCTATCAAAATTACCAAGTGCTGAAAGATAGACAGGGAGGCAATGAAAGCAATACAGATAATCAGTCTCATTCATGACATCCTGAGCTGCCCAGCAACCATCTATATCAGGGGTCCCCAAACTTGGCAACTTTAAGACTTGTGGACTTCAACTCCCACCTCTGATCTACATCTACTTTAGCACATTTTCACTTTTTATATGAACCAAGAAGACCAATCCCCTTCTGTGAATGTGTTGACCCAAAAGCTAAGGAATAAGCAAGCATTAACTCTCCAAATATTAAAAGCCTCAAGGAAAGGACACTGCATATTTAATAATACCCAAGTCAAAACACATTATGAGCAAAGTCTCTAATTTACGAGTTAAATCTTTTTGTCCAAGGGTTCTTTGGTATCCTGCAGTTCTTCAAATGTTGCTGAATGACAGAGTAGCATTCCTTATTTTGGTGATGATGGCTGGGACCATGAGGACTTAAGTCTCATAGACTCACAGAATGGAAGAAATAGAAGAACCTTGGAGACTGTCTAGTAGTCCAACTCCCTTGACTAGTGGTGAAATCCATTGCTACAGCGTACCCAATAGAGGCCTTCCATCTTTGTCTCGGTACAATGGAGATTTCATTGCCTTCCAAGGTAGGCAGCTCCATTGCTTTTGCCATTGAAAGTATTCTTAATTTCCCACAAAAATTTACTTTCTTGTAAATATTTCTTCTCTTATCATCTGTGACAATTCTATCCCATCTTCTGCATGACAATCTTTGGAGACTTTTTCCTTTCAGCCCTGGTACTTGGGTGTTGTTCTCTGAATGTGCTCCCGTTGGTACTTCATAAAATGAGGTGCAGTACTGTAGCTGCAGTCTGATCAGCATAGAGGAACTATGAACTTGATATTATATTTCTGTTGATTCAACCTAGAAGTCCCAAAGGTGCTTTTTGCAAGAGGCAACTGGAGTTTCTGGTTTTTCTTTGAAGACATTTCACTTCTCATTCTTCAGCTCTGACTGGATAGTGGGGAATGGAAGGATTTATACTCCTTGCAGACAGCTGGTCTGGAGTATAAATCCTTTCATTTCCCACTATCCTGTCAGAGCTGAAGAAGCTTCTTGGATGAGAAGTGAAACGTCTTCAGAGAAAAATCAGAAAGTCCAGTTGCCTCTTGAAAAAAGCACCTTTGAGACAACCATGACCTGGATGACAGAGAATCTTCATAGACATTCAACCTAGAATTTGCTTTTTGTTTTTGCAGTTCCAACATTGTGGGCTCATGTTCACCCTCCAAGGGATCCAGAATCTATTTGAACGTACTGTTGCTCTGTATGGTTGCCCTTATCTGCCTACCCCTGGTTTTTCTTATCTAAATGGAGAAGCATTTGTCTTATTGAAACTCACATTTTCAGCTTGTCAGGCCTTTTTTCGAATAGCAATAGTATTTAGACTTATATACCGCTTTACAGTCCTTTCTAAGCAGTTTACAGAGCTAGCCTGTTGCCCCCAACAATCTGGTCCTCATTTTACCCACCTTGGAAGGATGAAAGGCTGAGTCAACCTTGAGCCTGGTGAGATTCGAACTACCAAACTGCTGGCAGCTGGCAGTCAGCAGATGCAGCCTGCAGTACTGTACTCTAACCACTGTGCCACCGCAGTTAAATGTTGATAGTGTCCTCTGAGTTGTGGGCTATCCCCACATCTTTGTTCATCTGTCATATTTCTTAAGTCATCATTCAAGTAGTTTATAAATATGTCACCCCTCTCCAATCCTCTGGCACCATCGCTATCTTCCATAGTAAGAGGCTCCAAGGTGACATCATGTACAGCTGCTCCTCGATATAATGGATTTGGTCCTGTTCAGGAAACTTAACCTCACTCATGGTAGCCAATTGCTCTCTAATGAACTATTTAATTGAGTTATATCGCCATTCCCTCCCTTGTTGATTGTTCTATTGAGATCCATGTGAACACTACTCCACCTAGAGAAAGACTGAAGCAGAGAAGAAATGGAAGACTTTTGCCATCTTCCCAACTAACTTTTCTTTTTCTACTGATATCACCAAAACGGTGGGGGAGACCTGCATATTTTACCATGTCCTTTTTTATTTGAGATTTCTAATTTCCTGACTGCAAATATTAACTACTTGCTGGTACATCTCCTTGGTGATCCTTTTTATCTTCCGTTCCTTATACGAGAGTTTTGAAACTCTTGACTCAATCAAAAGTACCCTGTGCACAGTGGTCGTCCTTATTTTATTCCTCTCTGGAAAAGGAATTCAATTATAATGGAAGTATTTCCTCCCCCCTCAACCTCCTCTATGCCTTTGATCATGGGATTACCCTCAGGACTGTGAAAGCCACAGGTAGCATCTCAGCATCTCCCCTGAAAAAGACAGTTATAATAAGGACAGGGCCTGTTGCCCAACATTCACAATTAATATGTTTGCATAAAGAAAAAAAAACACCAGAGATGCTCGAGTAGACTTAAAATATCGTGTCCTAATCAAAGTAATTTTATTTATTTCTAGATAAACATGGACACCTATCCTATGCAAGGAAAATGTATTCCCTAAGCTAAAAGTCTTTGCCCTGGACTTGCTAAGTTTCTTGTAAACTGCAACCATTCGTTAGAGCAGGGGTTGCCAACCTTTTGAACCTCAGGGACCACCAAACTCACAATTTTAGATCCCAGGGAATCACTAACCGGTTCTGTGGATGTGGCCTAATTTGTGGGTGTGGTTTGTGGGTGATGGTCATGTGACTGGCTGGCATGGCTTTGTATATAAATATTATAAATATTTATATAAATATTGAATTTTTTATAAAAAAGAGCAACTTTTACCCAAAATCAGGCAAAGCAGACAGATTCATTCAGAGATCTATCTATCTGCCATTGGCTAGCTCAGTCTGTCACATAAAATTTGCTTCCAAGTAAACTCATGAAATTAACTCACAACACACCATGCATGTAAATATTGATTTTTTTATAAATAAAGAGCAACTTTTACCCAAAATTAGGCAAAGCAGGCAGGCAGATTGAGTTGCTCACAGAATCATTCAGTGATCTATCTATCTGCCATCGGCTAGCTCAGTCTCTCAAATTTGCTTGCGGTGAATCTGCACTGAATTTGCTTGCAAGCAAACTTTCAGTCCTAAGGGAGGTTCCGCTGTCCTTAAAAGCAGAGCCGAAGATCTAAAGACAAGCTAGAAAGCAAGAAATCCAACCATTTCCTGCTTCCTAGTTAATCTAAATCTCCTGGCACAGCAGAACAGATGATGGTCGGAAAAAGGAAAAATAGCAACTTAGCAGACAAGTTTGCTGGATCAGGAGTGAGTGGGCGGGGAGGGTTCCCGTGGGCCATGTGAGCTGAGCAGCCTTGTTTTTCTGTACAGCCTGGATTAATTGCTTTGGGGGGGTGCTCTGAGGGTGAGATTTCTCTGCAGCCCACCAAAATTTTCTCACACCCACCAGTGGGCCACAGCCCATGGGTTGGCGACCGCTGCATTAGAGGCTCAGGAACTGGGGTGGGATTCTACCGGTTCGGCCAGGTTCTATAGAACTGGTAGCTCCGAAGAGCACCTGACTGTCAACTGTTCATCCGATATTGAGGGGGTGAACGATAAGATATCAACTCACTCGTGTAGCTTCAGTGAAGTTTTTATTCATCTCCCACACCACAACAAGAGGTAACAGTGATCAAATTATGTTTAAAGTCAGCTCTGGGTTTTGTTGCAAACCAGAACTGTGTTTATACATGTTATACTTTGGATAACAACATAATTACTATAACCACCTTCCGGTCGCCTTCGCTGCCTAACATCCGGCATCCTTAAATTAAAGAAACATGGTAACTGCACCTTTCCCCTGCTCGATGAGTCCATGTACCCCCATTTGCCTCGTACCATTATTACAAAAAAAACCCTTGACATCCAGCCATGAATCATTATTATTGCACCACTCCTTGTCAGGAAGTCAATGTCAGTCATCTGAAGAATATTCATCATAACGTCAACGTGGTAATACAATAAATGTAAGGCAAGTAAAAGACTATGGTCATATCACATCCTGGCTGTCTTGGCTCCAGTCCATTCTTTATTGGAATCGTGATAGGGCGGCCCCCTCTACCAAGATTCTGCCTAGAATACAAGAACACATTAGACAAAGGGATAATGGTGTGTAGAGTTTATACAACGGCCCCTGGCTTATCGGGAGGATGGTTGTGGAATTGTTTCCTCAGTCTATCTGCACACATATCTAACTCATTCACCCAGGATGCCTCTGATTCCAGATACCCTTTCCATTGTACTAGGTATTGAATAGTATGTCTTCGTATTCTAGAATCTAGTATTCTATCTATTTCAAATTGTTCTGGTTCTCCACGTACTGGTTTCATAGATATCTCGTTGTTTCTAGTGACACTTATTTAAGTAAATTTTTTATGAAAAACGGGATGAATCCGCCCTAGCCATGATGGTAATTTGACTTTAACTGTCACAGGGTTGATTACTCTTACTATATCAAAAGGGCCTAAATATTTTGGACCCAGTTTCCAGCTGTTCAGTTTTAATCTGATATATTTGGTAGAAAGATACACTTTATCTCCCACCTGGAAGGGTTTAATATTCTGTCATTTCTTGTTTGTTTAAATTTTATATTCTCTGGAAGCTTTTTCTTATGCTTTATGTACATTATTCCAACATCCTTGTATTTTTTTCTGCCCATTCTTTAACACCAGGTGGGACTTCTTCTTGACAGATGAATTCCAAACTTGGGCCAAATTCCATACCATATATTATATAAAATAGACTGTACCCGGTACTGCTATGCAGTGCGTTATTGTAAGCAATTTCAGCGAACAGTAATAAATCTACCCATTCTCTTTGTTGATGTGAGATATACAATCTTAAATATTTTTTGACCATGGCATTCACTCTTTCTGCGGCTCCATTTGTACTCGGGTGGTATGCCGAGCTGAGTCCCTGAGAAGGAATGGGGAACATCCATCAAAAGTCCACATCAAAATGAGGAACGCCCTCCAAAATTGCCCCGTGAACTGCACCCCCCTGTCAGATATTATTCTTCTGGGCACCCCAAGTAATCTATACACTTGTGTCACCAACATGTCTGCCAATCGTCCTGCTGATGGTAGGCCTTTACAGGGGACAAAGTGCGCCTGTTTTGAAAATAAGTCAATTATGGTCCATATTACAGTGTATCCCTTGCTGTTTAGCAATTCAACAATAAAATCCATGGCTATATCTTGCCATGGATGTGTTGGCTCTGATACTGTTTGCAATAGTCCCATTGGTTTGACTACTCTAGGTGTAGATGTTGCTCATACATGGCATGTCTTTACATAGTGTTCGACATCAACCCTCATTTTGGGCCATCAAAACTGACAGCAGGTTAGATGTAATGTCTTTTAAAATCCAAAATGTCCTGCCTGTTTTACATCATGACAGTTTGTAACTATTTTGTCCCTACACTTGGGTGTACACTTTATTTCCTCTCCAAGCTATGCCCTCTTTAAATGAACACAAATGGGAATTTTTTTTCAGCCAATCATCCTGTGCGGTAGCATTTCGTATTGTGTCATGTGTTGTTTCCTTTAAACGAGTCACTTGACCAACATTTTTGGATGAGTTATCAACAATTAGGGGTTGAATAATAATATCTCTGTTGATTGATTTTGGGGCAACCAGTACAAGGCATCCGCCATGAAATTCTGTCCTTTCAGTACATACTTTAATTTGAAATTAAATTGATTAAAGCACAGGGCCCACCTGACCTGCTTAGAAGACAATTGTCTTGGTTTTTGTAATGCTTCTAAATTTCGGTGATCTGTCCACACTTCAAAAACCTGTGCCCCTTCCAGGAAATACCTCCAAGTACTTAGTGCCTATTTTACGGTGAAGGCCTCCTTCTCCCATATCACCCACCCTCTCTCTGTAGTAGTAAACTTCCATGATGTATATGCACATGGCTGTAGTGTGGTTTCATTCTCTTGTAACAGGACAGCCCCTATGGCCACATCACTCACGTCCACCTGCACGATGTACTTCTTCGTTGGATCAGGATGCCATAGAATGGGTGCTTGAGAGAATAACAATTTCAATGTTTCAAAGGCTTGTTGACATTGTTCCAACCATTTAACTGGTTGGGTTGGCTTTGGTTTTTCTATTTGTTTCTTTGTTTTTAGCAACTCAGTTAATGGCAGTGCAATGTGGGCAAATTTAGATATAAATTATCAATAAAAGTTTGCAAAGCCCAAAAAACTTTGTACCTGTTTTCTTGTTTGGGGGATTTTCCACTCCATTACAGCTTTTACCTTCATTGGATCCATCTCCAATCCTCCATTAGAGATTCAGTATCCCAGGTAGTCTAGTTTCATATGATGGAACTCACACTTAAATAATTTTATATATAATTTGGCATTTAATAATTTAGTTAACATACTCCTCACCAATTGGACGTGTTATTCCATAGTTTTTGTGTAAATAAATATATCAATCAAATATACTAGCACCCCACGGTATAAATGTTCTTGTAGTACACCATTAATAAGTTGCATGAATACCACGGAGGCCCCTTGTAATCCAAAAGGCATTACTCGAAATTGATAGCTTCTGAGGGGACAATTGAATGTTGTCTTCCATTCATCCTCAGGTCTTACTCTCACCTGATAATATGCCTGGTGCAAATCTAATTTAGTAAAGAAACGTCCAGTTGAAAAGGTAGCCAACAACTCACTGATTAATGGTAACAGGTACAGGTTATTGACGCAGACCACGTTAAGTCCTCTAAAATCAACACACAAATGTAGGCCACCATCTTTTTTTTCTTGGAATAGTACAGGGGCAGCTATGTGCGATCGTCCAGCTTTAATGAATCCCTGAGTTAAATTCTTATCTAGAAAGTTCTGCATTTCTGTCATTTCTTTCAGTGTCATTGCATACATCTGGGGTTTGGGCAATTTTGCCCCTGGAATCAGTTCAATGGCACAGTCTGTTGGGCGGTGCAGTGGTAGAATCTCACACTTTGTCTCACTAAATACTTCTGCTAAATCCTGATGTACTGATGGAAAAGAGGAACTGCTATGTTCATCTAGCAAGCTAATGGGTTCCACCAAAACTCTGTTGTTGTACTTCTGGTTCTTGCTGTGGCAGTTCTGGTTCTATAGTAAGCCTCAACTGTCTAAAACTGCCTTCCCACCAAATGGTGGGTTTCCAACGATCCAACCATACTAAACCTAAAATAACTGCCTCTCGCATTTCCGATACGACAATGAATCTTAATCTTTCCCAATGGGTTCCAATTTCTAATCGAATAGGAACAGTCATCATCATAGCCGGTACTCCCCCTAACAATGACCCATCAACCTGCTCGAACTTCATAGGGGTAGGAAGGGGTTTTAATGGCACATGCAGTTCATCTACCACACGTTGACTAATCAGAAATCTGGTACATCCGGTATCTATCAATGCTCCATATCGGCCTCTAAGCCCTACATTATCTAATACTATAGGTATTACAAATGGCCTAACAGAAGAGCTTATCATGGTGTTTTCTTGACTGTCATCATCACTGTCATACAGCCCCGACACAACTCTTGGCTGCCACTGTTCACTATATTGCTTCATCTCTTGTGTGGCCGGAGCTATTGATGGTTCTTGTTGTGTGACACCCTGTGATTTTTCACGACTACTAACTCCCCTGCCACTATATCCAATATGTGAAACATTTCTGGAAGGACCCCTTGCTGTTTGCTTCATACGTCCTGTATCTATCGTAGGACATTCAAATGCCCTTTGTCCCAATATATTACAACGAAAACACCTAAGATTTAAACGACCCCTGGTATTGTTGGCCACAATTCCTTGCACACCCCTTCCTATTCCCACATTAGTCCCAACCAGACCAGTTCTTCGTGGACCTTCAGATTTCTCTCTAAATTCCTTCAACCCTACGTCTAGTTTGACAATAGTTTTATACCAGTCTGTTATTCGTTGGGGCACACCCCTGTAAAGACAAGCCTATTGTAATCCTCTATCTAAACCGGCCCTGAATTCCCTAATCAATAGATGTTCTGGCCAAGTTCTCCATTTCCCAGCCAATCGTCTGAACTCCCTGACGTATTCAATAGCTGGTCTTCCATTCCTGACACCGAACTGGTTCACTGCAATTATCTTTTGGTGTCTGTTTAGCCCACCCACCCACCCACCTGAGCTTTAGGCTGTGCTTTATTCCTTGCTTTTTCCTCCTCAGCTGCTTTGCATCGGCACGGCTGAGTTCCACTCATCAGAAAGAGAAGGTGAATACTTGCCAGAGCCAGTGATTTGTAAATTGTGTGCATGCACATGCAACAAAGCGCATGCTCATCTAACCAGTTGTTATGCTGATAAGATCCTACCGCTGCTCAGGAATGATGTTACTTAACTCCTTTACCTGGCCTTCAATATGCAGCTTCTCTCCTTGTTTTAAAAGACAGTAGAAACTAGCAGAAAGTGAACAATTTGGGTAATCCCCTTGCTTTCACTACATAATTCTCAGCCATGTTTGAGTCAGGCCAAACACTGATTGTGCATTTGAACCTGTTGCGCTTATAAAAGGGCTACACAGCCACAAAGCATCTATAAAAGACCAACAGATATATGTACTGTAATGGCAGTGTTATACAGACAAATTATAATCCCACCCTAGTTTAAAGCAGTGCCCCTGATTCCTACAGATTTCTAGGAATATGAATTTTTTAAAGTATATTTAAAACATAATTCTAATTCAGAGGTAGAATTTGGTGAATAAGTATATTAAAAATGACTCCGCTGGATGGTTAAGCAAAACTGACAATTGCTCTCAATGTAGACATTTTCTCAGAACAGAAGAACAAAAGTGAGATTCAGATGTGTTCAGTGAGACTCAAGGGCTCTGAAGGACTTAGCTTCACACATGCAAAAGGGCGGACATCTCCTGCTTTGGACAACTCAAGGAACCAGATGCATCCCTCTCTCTTTTCTAAAACTTATTGACATGTTGCAATCCTTGAAAAGATAGGAAATCCTTTTGGGATCCAAGAGGGGATGACCCTCCATGGCTCTAGGCCAGTATTTAATGCGCCTACCTTGCATTCAATGGGTTTGGGATTCAATCGATGATCTGCTTTCAAGGAGGACTAAAAAGATGATTTCTTAAAATCCCAACTTCAGAATATATACATTTTTTTTTTGCTTCACTTTTGAAGTGCTATGAGCAAGTGAGTTTGCAGTTAGACCTACAGTAATTTTTATTCCTATTTAGCCTGGCATCACCTAATGAGAAGGAAGGACTCATTGGCGAAGAGCCTAATGCTGGGAACGGTTGAGGGCAATAGAAGAAGGGGACAACAGAGAATGAGGTGGCTGGATGGAGTCACTGAAGCAGTAAGCATGAGCTTAAATGGACTCCGGGGGATGGTAGAGGACACGAAGGCCTGGAGGAATGTTGTCCATGGGGTCACGATGAGTTGGACATGACTTCACAACTAATGACAATAACAGTATGTGATGTGACACTAGTGATGTGGCAGTAGGAGCGGTGCTATTGCAACACAATGAAAAGGGGGTATTGCAACCGTGTGCCTGTACACCTATCTAACAACAGAGTTGAAATTAGGAATTCATTGGAAGATTATGGGGAGAAGTGTGAGAATGATGAGTGAAAGGCTTCCTTGACTAAAAAAAAATTCAAGGATCTTAGCATCTTGACTATTTCTTTAGCTTTTATTATGTTTTAATTCTAGTTCGGTAGACTTCCATCGTTCTTGGAATTTTTCTTATCAATGTGCATAACTCCACAATATGGAACTTGTAGGAAGCAATGCACTTCTTGTTTGTGTGTGTCTTTGACAGCATTTGTGCTTTTGTTAGACTGGATCTTTTTACATGATCACACAAATGGGGACTTTCCAGCATGTAAGCATCTGTGCAAGGATTAAGATGAATATAGGCTTCAGGATAAGAACGCTTAAGGGGACTGGAGGCATACCCAGTTCCAGCAACC
Source organism: Hydrophis major (assembly GCA_033807585.1). NCBI lineage: Eukaryota > Metazoa > Chordata > Lepidosauria > Squamata > Elapidae > Hydrophis > Hydrophis major. The sequence goes on from CM066328.1 coordinate 186,389,088, forward strand.
GTTCTTCATATGTTTCAATATAAAGAACGGTTGCAAGAACTGGGTATGTCTAGTTTGATGAAAAGAAGGAGTAGGGGACACATGATAGCTGTGTTCCAGTATCTCAGGGGCTGCCACAAAGAAGAGGGAGTCAAGCTATTCTTCAAAGCACCTGAGGGCAGGACAAGAAGCAATGGTTGGAAAATAATCAAGGAGAGAAGCAACTCAGAATTAAGGAGAAATTTCCTGACAGTTAGAACAATTAATCAGTGGAACAACTTGCCTCCAGAAGTTTTTAAGAAGAGATTGGATAACTATTTGTCTGTAATGGTATGGGGTTTCCTGCCTAAGCAGGGAGTTGGGCTAGAAGACCTCCAAGGTCCCTTCCAACTCTGTTATTCTATTCTATTCTTAAGTGCAGAGAGCAAAGCACCCAAATAGGTCAATCATTATTACAACACATCATCTGACATCTTGATATGGGGATGGGGCAAAGGTAGAAACTTGAGGAAAAAGTATAGAGAATACCAAATTCAGATTAATTCAAACAAATGCCTGATTCAGTTTTGGCTACTTTTCTCCTTAGCCAGGAGTCTCAAAGACCACTGCTTGATTTAAGAATTGGACTTTATATTTCTGAAAATATCTGACTAGCAATGCCACCAAACACCATGTTTAAACCTGATGGTATCTACTTTGGATTTTGCAAAAATCTCAAACATTTCAACTAAAACTTTGTCCTGTTTTTTCCTACCAAAATGTGATGCACACATCATTTTAACACAGGTTGTATTTTTCTCCAGATTTTTAAAAATCATCCTGCTTGATTAAGAATTCCTGAAATCTCAAAAGTTTGCAGTCATTTTATGTTTCTCTATTTTGATTGATCTAATAAAAATATTGATCACAACAATAAGCAAATTGATCAAGTGCATTGCATTATTATGAACTTTTTCCCTGTCCTCAAATTCAACATTGCTGATTTTGCTTGTGTATCAAACACTTATGTAGCTCTCTTCATCTTTAAATGTGAAAGTTTTCCATCTCAAATTCACTCAAAATGTTCCAAGTGTGTGTAACTTTATGCTAGTTGAATTTCCAGCCAGTTTCAAGATTCACAGCTTGTGGTTAATGCTAGATGAACTGTGGTACTAACAATGTAAGTCACTGAATTGACCTTGGAGGAGCTGAAAAAAATCTAAGTTAAGATTAGATCTGCTGGGTTGGCAAACCACCAAGCAAGATTATGGCCATGCAGTAAAGATTATGGCCACGCAGCAAAAATGGGGTGGAAAATCATCAAAAGGCAATGGTAAAGAATTTCTATGTTGTTATGAAATTAAATGTTTGACATTTCCAGGGAATCACTAGCTGGACTTGAAGGAATCTTACAGCCCTTCTCATGCTTTGGTGCCCTCTCCAAACATATAGCGGAGAAAGCAGATTCAAAACTCAAATCTTATCCTCTATCATCACATTGGTCATTTCCATGCTCCTATAACCAGTGATGTTCAATAGGGACAAGGAAATATATATGGTAACAATAAAATCTACAATTTATTACTTAATGGAGGGGCCTCAACTGGTAGCTACCATGTTCTCCAGATAGATCCTCAGATACACCTAAAGCAGGGATGTCAAACTCAAGGCCTGCCGATCAGATCCAGCCCACTACATGCTTAGATCTGGCCCACAGGAATGCCCTGGAAACATCAAAGGACCAGTCCATGGTGCCTCTGCCAGTGAAAATGGAGCTTGGGAGGGCCACATGTGGGTCCCCAGGCTCCATTTTTGCTGGCAGAAGGTTGCAGGAGGCCATCACGGCCATCAATGGGGGCCCAGAGGGTCGCATGCAGCCCCTCCCAGGCTCTGTTTTCACTGGCAGAGAGACAGCAAAACAAACCAAAAACAAAAGAAAAGGACAAATGTTTCCCCTTTTGCATTTGAGCATGCAAGAAGGGACGGGAAAGGCGAAAGGGAAAGAGGAAAGAGAAAGAGAAAGAAGGAAAGATGGGAAGAGAGCAAGGAAGGAAAAATAAGAAAGGGGGAAGAAAGAAGAAAGAATGAAGAGGGAAGGAAAAAGAAGAGAAGGAAGGAAAGGAGGGAGGGAGGGGGAAGGAAGGAAGGAAGGAAGTGTTAAGTACTGAGCGTGGGCGCGAAGAATGGAGATGAGCCGGTAAAATAGTGAACTTCAAAACTCTTTATTAACATGGTGTGACAGCTCAGCTCAATGGCTGCAATGGGCCTCCTTATATAGGCAACTTCTTAACTATTCAACCAATGAAAACTTGGGAGCGCTAGCTCCATTAACCAATGGGAGAGGCTCGTTAATGGCCAATCAGATTCACCTGAACGGACCAATCTGATGTCACCATTAACGGCCAATCAGAAGTGCAGGGCCAGAACCCTGCACTTGACTTCAAGCTCTTGATAACTTTATTAACCCATTTATTCATTCACAACAGGAAGGAAGGAAGGAAGGAGATTATAACGAGAGGGAGGGTCTGAGGGAAGTCTTGTCTTAGCACTTGGCCACCACAGGTACCCCCGACACGAGTGACGTCAAGCTGGCCACACCTACCTTGCCCCCCCCCCCGAGGTCAAACACAATGCGGCCCTCAGTGAAATCAAGTTTGACATCCCTTGCCTAAAGCTTCTTTCCAGTTAAACTCAACTCCTGATTTGTCCCACAAGAATCAAAAGGAGATACATTGAACTGTGATCTTCAGGACTCTCCCAAGAACATTTGTCCTTTTAATGCCAACATGTTGGAAGGATTTATCTCTAGTTTATATGTCATGATTCGGTTTCATAAGTGCATCCCTCCCTATTCCCCATGCAGTTTAGGTAATATTTCATCTATCCTTGCCCTGATATTAGTTCCAGGACTTCTCAGGTTGTCCCTTTATCAAAAACCTGGCTCCCTGCTCATCTTAATGGCTTTGCCATTGAGAACTGCAACAGAAAACATATTGTAGATATAGTCTTTTAATGAAGCTATCTTTTAGCAGAAACCTCAAGCAGGAAAGGAGGTTGCAGCAAAGGCCATCTGTATCATAAAGGCCATAATCATCCCTTTGAAAGTCAAGCCCCTACCCCAGCCTGCCACATCCATCCTCATCTTTAGGAGCATCAAAGAGATTAGACCTGCAGCAGAGAGAAACCTCATGTCTGAAAGGCTGACTTATTACTGTGAGATAATGGAAGTGACTAGTGGCAAATATTGTCAACAGAGTTATTGGGAAGACGAGGGTTTGTTAATAGGCACTGAAAGAGTCCTTGCCTGAAAAGAAAAGAGCTCGGAGAACACCAAAGTGGTCTTTTGTGTTTTCTGCTCCAAGTTTTTATTATATTTAGCAGAAATAAGAAGGGAAAAGGTTTTGCTGGGTGAGCTCACCGATGAAAACGAATCTCAGTGGCTATGGTAACTGAAGGTGAAACATATAATTTGCATAAGCCCTCTGGGAGGCAATTTACATGTTAGCGCTATAGCCAACTGGGATTGACGTAAGTGTGGGTGACCTAATGTCCAACACAGATACTTCAGGGAGTCTGGGAGAAGAGGAAAGGAAAAGCTTGGTGCTTCTGGGATGGCACATATGAAAAATATAATTTTGTATAACAAAGGGGGAGAAATGGCAAAGTATGTGTTTATATGCAGAAGATTTCAGGTCCTTCTCCTGCCCTTATCCAGGAAAGCCTCAGAAAGACTCCCAAGCAGCACGAACCAGCACATAACATGCAAAGTGCTTCCCTTTATTATTCTTGCTGCAACCTCCTTTCCTGCGCTTGAGGTTTCTGCTAAAAGATAGTTTCATTAAAAGGCTATATCTACAGTATGTTTTCTGCTGCAAATCTCAATAGCAAAGCCATTAAGATGAGCAGGCAGGCATTTAGATGTTGCTAAGTGCACCTCCCAACTGCCTTGCCAGCCTGGCTAATGCCGAGTGATGCTGGATCTTGGCATTCATCTACATTCAGAAGACCCATACTAGTTCTGCATTAAAGCTTAGTTCTCTGCGATTGAGCTTGGAAGTCAGTTAGGCTCCACCTACTCAGGTTGACCTCTCACTAATGAGGTTTGGCAAATTCTCACCACCTTCACCTGTTTTTAGTAATAACTCACTGCTGTTTCAAGGCTATTCCAGTAATCTTAATCCCATCCCTCTCATCTTTCTCCTCTTCTGCTTCCTTCAACCTTGCTGGTCATAATACATTTTAGACTCCATAGTCAGCTTACATGGGCCCAAAGAAAGAACCAGTTTTTGCTTTGTTCAGGATTGGTTGATGTTAGTTTCCAAATTCATAATTCAATCATACCTGTTTCTTTTTCTCCCTCTTTAAAAGAACCTAGTTTTCACAGTCATACTTTACTACTGAAAATATCATTCTGATATCTGTTGGCATTGGACCCCTCATATTCTAAACTAAATTTGTCATAGCTTTTTCCACTGGAACTAATCTCTTACACTTCTCCAATACATTGTTTATCTTCAGTGTTGATGAAAACAATACCATCTACTACTTTTTCCTCTGTCAACTGTATATGTGCAGTTTGGGATTACTATTGTCTATTTACTATTTAACATTAGCCTTTTTGTCATAGTCCATTTTTTACTTTTATAACCACTAAAGCTTCTTCACAGTCAGCTAACCAAGTGGTCTTGTCTGTATATCTCAAATTATTGAAGAGTTTCTATTCCTAAAATGTCTGTAGCGTGTATATTTTTATTATATTTTTCTTCCTGAATAAGTAAAAAAAAGAAAAACTGTATAAATAGTTTAATTATCCCTTAGATTTTTACATCTTATAAACTTATGCTGAAGGCTTGTATATAAATTTCTTAATGTAATGGTGATGATTGTGGTGGACCAATTTCACAGATTTCATAGATTGCTGTCAACAACCCTAATTCTCAATAACAGCATTTGAAACAACAGTTACATCATTGTGACATGTGTGTCTGTGTATATTTTCCCCAGTCCAATTAAAGCAGGATGGGGAACCTGTATTTTTCCAGAAATGGTTATTGGACTAGTGCTAAAGTTCCTAAGGCCGGCCATGCTACCTGGTTGTAACTAAAACTAAAAGCAACCAAAAGTTATGATTCAACAGCAGCTGAACAGTTAAAGCATTGTAACTTAAAATAAGCAGCTAAAAGTCTATGGAGATTCTCAGTCATCTAGGTCATGGTTGTTCCAAAGATGCTTTTTTGAGAGACAACTGGACTTCCTTGGTTTTTCTTCTTGGATGAGTATAATATCTTCAAAGAAAAGAACAAGGACGTCCAGTTGCCTCCTGAAAAAGCACTTTTAAGATTTAAAAGAAATAATACAAGAGCCGCAGCAGAGCAATGGTTAGAGTGCAGTACTGCAGGCTACTTCTGCTGACTACTGGCTGACTGCAATTTGGCAGTTCAAATCTCACCCGGCTCAAGGTTGACTCTTCCTTCCATCCTTCCAAGGTGGGTAAAATGAGAACCCAGATTGTTGGGGGCCATAAGCTGGCTCTGTACACCGCTTAGAGAGGGCTGGAAAGCACTGTGAAGTAGTATATCAGTCTAAGTGCTTAGCATTTCCTTGTTTTGTTTTCTTACCAAGAGATCCTCTTTTCAACAAATACCTTTGTGCATAAAGAATGAAGCTGGACTTTAATACACGACATATGAGTAGGTCTGTTTCTGTACAAAGAGTGTTTGAACAATTACCGCACAGCTGTTCGAAGTAAAAGCACCTCTTGTTTCATCTTTGCAGCATCAACTATAAAGAACAGCTTTTTGGTCTGGGGCCCTCCCGAGGCAATTTTTATTTGTGTTTTGCTAGAAATGTGAATCCTGAATGTTTTCTGTGGCTGTTTCATATGAAACAGAACCCACAAATATTATTGATCCTTTGAGATGCTGCTGGATTGCAACATGAATCTCTGAAGGCAAATGAGTTTTTTAACTGTACAACCTCTGTACAGTTTGACGGTGTTCCCTGGCATGACCTTGGGATTATAGAGACATCTGGAAGAAACCAACTTTATGACATGCTAGGGATAGTTTTTAGGAAAGAAAGATAAATCTTACCCTCCCATGTAAACTAAGGATGGTGGATAAAATGAGTTTCTTCATTACACATAGTCCTTGCTTAACAATTGCCTCAGACTGCAGCTGTTCAGGGTTACAACAATAATGAAGAAGTAACTTTGTGACCGATGGCCGGTTGCAACCTTTGCAGCAATGATGATGATGATGATATTCGTTAAGTTGTGTCCGATGCTTGGCCAATCTCTCAGGCATATGTTCCCCATTGCATTCAGTTAGTAGGTATTGCCCTGTGCCTAACCCCTTTTTTTTTCTCCCCTTCTCCAGCAGAATAGAGAGATTGCGTAAACAAGCTAACTCCTCCTGAGCTGCTTTTCTCTGTAGTGCATCCCTCAACAGCGCTAAGTGCAAGTTAACAAAACTCAGCTCTGGGTCTTTAATTAGATGATTAGAATGCGCTGCCAGCTCTTAGCTAAAATAGATTAAAATTGAAAAACACAATCAGTTTAGGCAGTTAGTCTAGATCAGGGCTGTCAAAATGGCGGCCAGTAGGCCAGTTGTGTGTGTAGTTGTCGGCCAGTTTAGTGAAGCGGGGGGGGAGTCCGGATATGCCACATGATGCTGTCTTGATGACGTGAGCTTGACACCCCTAGTCTAGGGCATTTCCTTCGATGTTTATTCTCCATGGAGTGTCTGCTTACTCTCCTGCAATCCCTTTCTCTCCAATGAATGTACCAGGATGAACATTCCAAAGGGAGGAAAGTTGGGAAAGGCCTATAAGGTTTCCCTTTTACTTGAATTCCTCATGAGTTGAAACCCTCAAACGTTCCTTGCCATTTGGACTCACCCAATTGTTTAGGTTTGCATCTTCTGAGGTGTAAAAGCAACGGAAAGCTAAAGTAAAATCCTAGGTACAGTTGTGATAATATGATTTTTCACTTCTGCAACCATTTAATGACTGAGGTGTTGGTCCCAATTGCAGTCACTAAACAAGGATTACCTGTACAGGGATTGCTGCTAAACATTGAATCACACCTTTACTGATCTTACCAACAGTGTACATTGTGTCATCAAGCCAAAAACAATACAGGCTAAAATAATAATTTCATCATTTTAAAGCAATTGACAGAATGCAGACAATAATAGGAAAAAAAAAAACACTTAATCACAGCAATTAAACCGAAAGGGAGCAGCTATTTATAACCAGTTTTCAGATAAAGAGACCACATCTCTCACCACCTGCCCTCATAATCTTACATGCTGGCATTCAGATAACAAAGACAATTGTGTGACCCTAAACATTACTACATTTTGTTATATGTGTGCAAAGCTCTGTCCTGCTAAGACCTCTATGCAGTCTTGAAATCATAGTCTTTTTGGTCTATAAGCATAATGAATTAGATATTCTATTCTTATTTCATACATTTTACAATCTCTGACATTTACCACAGTTGAATATTCTCAAATTGCAATAGAAAGAAGTATTTTTTTTATCATAATTAGAATTTGTTAATATATGCTTACTAGCTTGATACCCATGCTTCGCTATGAAACTATGTGGTCAGGCTTAGTTTTTTGGGAGGAAAATAAGGGGAAAAAATTCTGCCTCTGCCTACCATCATCCATCGGTATTCATCTGGCTAGCATCCTGTCAATGTGGGAGGCTGTTTGGAAACTGAAACTGTATTTGCTGAAACTGTATTTGCACCTAGAAGCCAAGAGGAACATACTAAATTTCTAGTTTGTAGGCTTTACAGTTCTGGAGATTTTGTGATGATGCATGAGTGATATTTCGCTTTTATATATGTAGATTTATTATTATTTATCCAGATCTTTTTAAACTTAAAATCATCAGATCTTAATGTATTATTCTTTGCAGAGTAGCTTTGTTATAGACTTAGAATACATGCAAATAAAAGGATCTATAAATGTATTCATATTTATATAAATATAAATTCTTTGTATTAAATTGTTTTCTTGATTTTTATAGCATGTAGTACTGTATATGTTTTCCTCTAAGCTGCTTAGAGTTGTCTGAGAAATTACAACAGAGAAGTACCTTAAATAATTAACAGCGCAATCTTATTCCCAGACTTGGAGTTCAACTACAGTTACTGTCAGATTAATGGATATAAGACTGTTCTTAAATATCTATTAGGTCCAACAATTCATGCTCTCGCATTCCTTGTATAAGATGGTTGTTCAATTCACGCTAGGGCTTTGCCCTCAACCAAACCAACTCCATCAATTTGAGGATGGATATTTTATGGTTTGCTGAAGGAGGAATGATTTAGAGCTGTTTACCATGATTTGGACAAATATTGGAGACCAATACTTTATTTCTTAAAGTTGTTAAGCAAACTGCATTTCTTAAACTCATATCACTTTGTTTATTAACTATGTTCTATGCAAAACAGGATGGTGATAATTTAGCATTTCACACCTGCTTTGCAGGTAGGCTATTCGAATATCAGAATAAAACGGTACCATAATATTGTGATTGGTATGAGAATTGCATATTTAAATATCGAACAATGAAATAATGAAGGATAGTATTCAGTGGTGGGATTCGAATTTTTTTACTACTGGTTCTGTGGGCGTGGCTTGGTGGGCGTGGCAGGGGAAAGGATACTGTAAAATCTCCAGTCAGAGGTGGGATTTGCCAGTTTTCCAAACTACTCAACATTTCCGCTACTGGTTCTCCAGAACTGGCCAGAACCTGCTGAATGCCACCTCTGAGGGTATTGTAATGCAAAGGGAACATCTTTTAATATAATGATCACATGAATAAAATTTGGAATACAGACAGAAATAAGACAAGACAAAGGGGGAATATTAGTATATACATTTTTATAAGATAAGATAAGTGCAATGACAAGAGAGCGGTTTAGAAATTGAACAGTGGTAGTATTATGTGTGTTTAAACAATATGAAATAATGAAAGTTTATAATTTGGTATATGATTTATGATATTATTTTATTTGTACTGAAATGTATGGCACCCAGGTGTCACACGTTCACACATTGATATGTATATGTAATATAAAATTTAAAAAACAGCACCCTTCAATAAGCCTTTTTTCACTTATGTTTTTCAGAAGTAACACCTCACCCCAAGACATGGGAGCTATCATTAGACTACACAATGGATTTCTAGAAGCAAGTGCCATGCCATTATCATGTCAAACTTTTAAGATCTGAAAAATAACATGCTGCCTCTCTCAGACCGAGTGAAGCAAGTGGCAAGAAGACAATTGGTTCATTCTGTTGATTAGAAGAGCTTCAGGAACAATGCCTTCAAAAGTCTCGTGTTTATATGTCTTGACAGTTGTATGTTGGGCAAGTGCTTTGTGGTACTTAAGCATAACACGTCCCACTTCCTCCTACACCTCATCTTACACCGTTCATAAAAATTATGACAGCATCTCAATGGCTCGAAAAAATGTTTCCTTTGGGAACATAAGGACTCGACCCATAAACCCTCATTCATTTGATTTTCTCATTAATGAGCCAGAGAAGTGTGAGAAGAATGCTCCCTTTCTGGTTATTCTAATCAGCACCACACACAAAGAGTTTGATGCTCGACAAGCTATCCGGGAGACCTGGGGTGATGAGAACAACTTCAAAGGCATTAAGATTTCCACACTTTTTCTTCTGGGGAAAAACACAGACTCTGTGTTAAACCAGATGGTTGAGCAAGAAAGTCAAATTTTTCACGACATCATTGTGGAAGACTTCATTGACTCATATCATAACCTGACCCTGAAAACATTAATGGGAATGAAGTGGGTGGCCACATTTTGTTCAAAAGCCAAGTATATCATGAAAACAGACAGCGACATCTTTGTAAATATGGACAACCTCATTTACAAGTTGCTCAAACCGAACACCAAACCAAGACGAAGGTACTTTACTGGCTATGTCATCAATGGAGGACCCATCAGGGATGTCCGGAGCAAATGGTACATGCCAAGGGACTTGTATCCTGACAGCAACTATCCACCATTTTGCTCAGGCACAGGCTATATTTTTTCTGCTGATGTAGCAGAAATGATTTACAAGACTTCCCTCCATACTAGACTCCTTCATCTTGAGGACGTGTATGTGGGACTCTGTCTGCGGAAGCTTGGCATCCATCCTTTCCAAAACAGTGGCTTCAATCACTGGAAGATGGCCTACAGCCTGTGCAGATATCGGCGTGTTATTACGGTACATCAGATATCCCCTGAGGAAATGCACAGGATTTGGAATGATATGTCCAGCAAGAAGCATCTCAGATGTTAGGACTTTTTGAGGTGTAAATACTTTGGTTCTTGTTATATGTATAGAGAGCAAACAGACAATGGGGTGTTCACTTGTACGAGGAAAGAAATCTTTATAATATTTTGGTTAGTTGGTCTCTCCAGCTATAACTTCTGGTTTACAAACTGCAGGTCCTAACATAATGGTATTGCTCACATCAGTCCAAACAAACAAGAGGCATTTGTCTTGTCCAGTCTATCAAGTGTATGCATAAGAAGATGACTGTAACAAGCATAACATAAAAAGTCATTCCCATTAAAAAGTCAGAGAGGAACCCTTCTCTAAGGCAATGGTGGGTCATTGGTTATGAGGAAAATTCATCCTCACTGAAATTAATTTTAAAAATGTAAACTGAAATGGTGCCATGAAAGGCCTCTATTCCAAATTAGATGCCACTTTATCTTCAAAGTCTATCTGTCAGTATAAAGTTCTTGCTATGACAGGATTAGGAATGCATCTTGTATAGATTTTTATCCATGCATCACCCCTTCCAATGACCCAACTGTTTTCCTCTAAATTCAGATATGAGGAGCAGTTGAAGTCATAAATGGACCATCGCTAAAGGTATTTTGTTTTAAACGTTACTATTTTATATATAGAAACATTTCCGTACTTGACTATTTCAGTACTTGGGTCCCTATTTCCTATTGTAGGCCCTATTGAAATCAACTGGATCTCCTTTGATTAACTATAAACAGTATGGACAAACCAACAACCACTGGAACAGTGCCAGAGACCCAAAGAGAGGTCTAATTTTCCCCAGTAAGTTGGGAGAAAGATTAACTTCAGAATAGGAAACCTGAGGTTGGATCATTCCTACTATCATTGTAAATAACATCCAAGACCAGCTGATCTGGCGTCAAAACTCTTGGAAATCTTAGACAAGTTTTTTAAAGGAGTTTAAAAGGAGTTGGTCCATGGAGTGCAGCAAGGGAATAGAACCTGTATCTTTTACCACTATTCCATTCTGTGGAAGAGGAAATTTAAAAATATGTTGATACAAACATCTCTCTCCCTCCCTCTCTCTCTCTCCTATTGTTTTTCAAAGCATGGAGATCATATACCTTTCACAGTTGGGTAGGCTACCATTCCAGATTAGGTTGCTCTGTCCCCAGTTTAAAATATTCTCCAGAATGTTAGTAGTATATAATTTTCTTCATTGTAACAACCTTGCCAAATGCAAGATCTACTCCTTGCCATCTATAAACTAAGGTGTCAAAAGGTATTGGTAATAATGTCAATTTAGTGATGAAGAGATGTTTGAAAACTCACATATGTTTAAATGGGGAAATTGCTAACTGCTGTCATTACTTCCCTTTTAACAATTGAAGTACTTGCTTTTAATGTTGTTTACAAATTGAAAATCAAGTTTATGAAAAGCACTTTATTTTCAGGAATAGTGTTTAAAAATCAGTAGAAATGCTGCATAGCTAAGGAAGGAATTAACATGACTGTGATGTAACCTAATGCTAATAAACAATATGTATAATTACGGATTGGAAGATAAGAAAAATCACAGCCAAAATTCTGAATGAAACACTGTTAAAAACTAAATCGTTTATTGCAACCTCTATGGAGGTTGTACCAAAGGTGCTTTTTCAAGAGGCAACTGGACTTTTTGGTTTTTCTTTGAAGATGTTTTACTTCTCATCCAAGAAGCTTCCTTCAGATCTGACTGGATGGATCCGAAAGTCCAGTTACCTCTTGAAAAAAGTATCTTTAGAACAGTTTATTGCAACCCTTTGCCTTTTAAGAAGCTCTTGTGTATTTATATGGAATTATAGATCTGTATGCTGTAAAGAAAAGTGGGGGGGGGACTAAAAGGGCCATGAGTTAAATAAGAATTTATTTATTTCTCATTTGTGCTCTTTCAAATGGCTTTATCAATAGTAACATTTGAAATCGACAACCATCACAATTTGACAGATAGGCTGCTATTTTATTCGTTTAAAGTACAAATATCCATTTGACATTGTGGATGCTGGTAATGCATAGTATTTTAAAAGCCAAAAGCTACCATGTTTATGGAATCCAAGTTCAGTTTGGAGATTGACTTATTCTCCAAAGCACCAGAGGGACAGGACAAGAAATAATGGGTGGTAGGAGCTTGTTACAGAGTAATCCAACCTAGAAGTAAGGAGAAATGTTCTGACAATGAGAGAAATAACTCATTGGAATAGTTTGCCTCCTGCAGTTGCAGGTTCCACCATTGGAGGTTTTCAAAAATAGAGTGGACAACCATTTGACCAGGCGGGTTTGTACAAGGCTCCTGTCTTGAGCAGGGTTTGGACTAGAAAATCCCTGAGGTCTCCCTTCCAACCCTGTGATTCGATGTTGTATGTTCAATGGACCATTTTCTAAAAGGTACATGTTTAAAGATCCTATGGATAGAATTTCATCAGCAGTATAGGAGTATGTTACATTTCCTCTCTTCACACATTTAGTTGAGAGTTAAGGAACATTCTGTGAAAAAATGTGGTATGGGAATGAGGAAAGTAAAAGACCCATAGGGTTATGTTATTCCACCAACAGGTAACGTTGGTTGCTGACTTAAGATTCATTATTTTTCAGAAGTAGCACCCGAAGCTGGGCAGGTATCTAATAGATGTACATTGTTCAGATATCCTTTGAACATCTCCTTATTTGGCCATCCAAATTGATGGCAACTCAGACTGTGCCAGTCAACTTGTTTCAAAGGGAAGAAAAAGGACATTATGCAAACTCTTTGTTTCCACTCTACTGTAGTTGCTTCTTTCCCTTCTCAGGGATCTAATGTGGTGATTTTTTTTTTACTAGAATGAATAAGAGGACTAATTCTTGAAATGAGTAGAAAGCTACAGTAATTCAATGCATCCTGAACCAAAGGATGCCATCTTTTAGGCATCCTTCATTGGATCTTTGGACATCTTACTCCACTAGACTGCTAGCATCATTTTGAACATGCTTCCAGCATGATTGGATTAAATCATAATTCATGAATACTGGAGATATGTCTAAGAACACCTTCATTAATACCTACTAAGTTTCCAACCCTCCTTGATATTTACACACATCTAGAAATGGTTTAGAGCTCAGCACAAGCTTGGACACTCCCATGTTTTGTTCCAATGAATGCTTAGTTGTCTAAGGTGGGGTGGGCGAAGCCAAGGTAAATGGATAAGGACATGGGAGAGAGGGAGAGAGAGGGGGGGAGAGAGAGGGAGTGGGAGCTTAGTCAATTGAGGGAAGACAGGAGGCAGAACACCTTTTAGGAAGTGAGGGTTTCATGTCAATATTTAGCATGGCAACTATTCTGTGAAGAGAGAAACCTCCCCCTGCTGAAGCAATCACTTTGTGAGAAAGAACACAGACAGTCTCAGAAATTTACTAACTCAAAAACATTGCCCACCCAGAGTTCTGAATATCTCTTTATTGTATTCGGTGATTGCAGTGATCAAAGAAGTGTATGAAAACACCCTGCATAGACCATATATGTTATTATTTAATTACCATGGCCATGTGCAGCAACTACATAATTCAGCCAGGCAAACGAGATGGATGTGGCTTGATAGAAACTCCTCTTTAAGCAGAAAGGCAACTGTTTAATCCGTTTTAACTTATCCACAGAGCAAGGTAGTCACTCACTCAATGGTTAATCCATATTGTTAGATAATTTATTTCAGAAACGATCATTAGGAACTGCTTAACATAGCTTTCATATAGTCCTTGCAAATGAAGTCACTTCTAAGTATTCTAAGTAAACAAATAAATCAAGTCCCAGGCAGTCACATATCAGAAGGTATATAATACAGCCAAAACCAAGATCTCAAGGGCTTAAAAGTTCTTCAGAATAACAGAGTTGGAAAGACCTTGGAAGTCTTTTAATCCAGCTCTCTATTCAGGAAACCCTCTGCTCTGGAAACTTACTGCCCCACTGCTCAGGAAACCCTATAACATTTCCAACAAATGGTTGTCCAATCCCTTCTTAAAAATTTCCAGTGTTGGAGCATCCACAACTTCTGTGAGGCAAGTTGTTCCACTGATTAATTGTTCTAATATCCAGAAAATTTCCCCTTAGTTCTAGGTTGCTTCTCTCTTTGATTAGCTTCCATCCATTGCTTCTTGTCCTGCCCTCAGGTGCTTTGGAGAATAGTTTGACTGCCTCTTCTTTGTGGCAGCTCCTGAGATATTGGAACATGGTTATCATGTGACCCTGTTATAAAGAAGGATCAACTGCACTTATAGGTCAATAGGCCTAGAAACAGAAGAGCAGAATTCAAGCTGCAAAGAAGCTTTAAATTGCACTTGAGCACGTATTAACGTATATTATAATGTTTAAAGTATTATTTAACTTGTTCTTCTTGTCTCAAATAGTTGGCCTATCCAGTGTCTCCTGGCTTTTTAAATTGTCTTTTATTAAAGCCACATTCAAAAGGAAACCCAACATTTAATGTGCGCCACTATTTAGATAAGAGAACATTAATAATGTAAGCTGAGATTTTAAAGACACTGTTAACTTTTTCTGTCATGTCAAATCTTGAGTTCTCCAAATGTCTTGCTGATCATTTTCCTCTTGTAGATTATTTTTTTTCAATATAAAGCAAAAACAAAGTAGCAGTAACAGTTTACAATAAGTTGGTACTTGGAGGGAAAAAATGATCAGTCTTCTTTGTCCATTCTTGTTGGTTATAAAGAAATTGCTGTGACACGTTTGAAGAACATGAGGCTGAGAAAGTCTGATCTACAGATGCTACTTTATTTAAGTCCGTTGTATTTCCACATAACACTTTTCTACCACTGTACTCCATTCTCTCAATAGTCCTACCATCCTATCACTTCATCATGTAAGGGATAAGGATGGATTATGTGTCAACTGGGCAACATGATGGCATGACACTGACAGGAGAGGCATATGCAGAAATGAGAGGTTGGGCTGGAAATTCACCCCCTGAAAAAGAGGGAAATATCACCTCCTTCCTGCATTTTGCTCATGTCATAACCAATAGCAAATCCCAATAGGACCCAACAGGGCCAAAATGAGACCACCAAAGTGCAAGAGTAAGGATAGGCCCACACATTCAGGGTAGCACCTCATTTTTAAAAACAACCAAAAATAACAGTAGTAGGGAATCAAAAGACCACCAAGGATTCAGTGGGTTTAGAAGTCACAGGATATTAAATGCATTAAAAGGATAAGCAAAAAGGGGACAATAGAAAGCATCATTTAGAGATAATGTATGGCTGGAACCCTGACCCAAAGCCTAACCCCTGACAGAGCCTTTCCCATGTAGGTTTCTTTGCATGCAGGATCCTAAACCAGAGGTGTCAAACTCACATCGTCACGGCGGTATCACATGACGTATCGGGACTTTTTCCCCCTTCGCTAAACTGGGCGTGGGTTTGGCCAGCATGTGTCACATCTGGCCAGCGGGCCAGGAGTTTGACAGCCCTGCCCTAAATCATAGATTGTCATGCATTAACTGGTTTGTTAGCTTTTCTTAGCGCAAGAGGTAGCTGCTCTCTCAGAGATGTGAGTTCAACACAGCATTGGGTCATTGAGTCTGCAGTATTGTGAGATACAATCACTCCAAGCAATTTTAAGACTAACATCTGTAAACCATGGCAACACTGCCTATGGAAAACAAACTCCTATAACAACAAACACCGACCAAAGCCCAGAAATATTTACATCCTCTCCCAGATGTTCATTAGGATTGTCTCTTTCTATTTTTTTCTGTTCTTGGACAGATTTGTAAATATTCATCATTTTAAAAATGCTGTATATATTTTAAGTCAGCTTTTTCTCTATCCCACTGCATGTGTGTGTGTGTGTGTGTGTGTGTGTGTGTGTGTGTAGAACCAGCTTGCAACGTAACATTTGGTTATGCATGGAGCTGCATCAAAATTTCTGTCAGTGTTCAAGATCCTTAAGCATGAGAGCCCTGGGTTTTTTTTTAATGTACATGATGTTTAAAAGTGATTTTAAAAAACACACAAATCTGTTTCACAATTCTTTTGAGCAAACATGAAAAAAGATGGAATCAGCAAAGGGACCCACTGGGACTTTATACAAGCTTCTTTAGTTCTGGAGGGAGGGACCTGTTGTCCTCCTGATTTGTTATCTTCAATTCCAAGCAGCCTCAGACAGTATGAGCAACAGCAAGGGATGCTGGGAAATGTAGTACAATATCTGAAACTCCTAAGGTCTCCCTGCCCCACTAGTCTTGGCAGCATTGGGTCAAAAATTGTTCAGAAGCAAAAGATAATCTTTGTTTTTACACCTATTTTAAGTTCCTTAATATTATTTTTAAAACATATGGTTTGTTCATAATGGGAAATAATTTGAACAAAACACTTTTCATCACAGCAATCCCACCTTTGATTTCTATTTTTGAATTGTATTTCTATTTTTGAAATGTAAGTGGATATAGCAGACATTGGCAGTAACTTTCAGAAGCCTTGTCTTCTGGAGAACTATTTTATTATAGATATTCCTAGTGGGTGTCTTTGGAGGATTCCAGAGCCATTGAGATTCAATCAATAAATTGATCCTTTATTGGGATTAAAACAGATCTATGTACAGAATGCTGATTTACGTCTAATGAACTAAGGAAACATGACATGACCTGAAGTGTAAATGTACTATTATATACAAATGGCTGTATTTATGTATTTACTTATCAAAAATGTATATATTGTTTTATCTAATGTAATTGTCGAAAAGTGCTTCTTCTAGTTGAAAAAAAATGTTACCTTGGAGTTCTAGAGATGCCAGCCAAGCTGCTGATCAAGTTGAATATTTCCCTATGGAAATGGAAAATGTCTCAGACAAGTTCCATTTTGTCACTCCTTACTGAGAAATAAAATGGTTTCTGGTAGCACGAAGCTCAACTACGGTTACATTGGAAGAGGGTGGAGTGTTGTTTTGCTGATCGTTTTTAAAAACTGGGGAAATAAATTAAAGAACAGCATTTGTGTATATAGTCATCATTGGTTAAAAAAAACTTCATCAGAAATTATCTGCATTTCTTGCATTGGCTATGTTCTGGAATTCTGAATTGCAATCAAGCATTTGTAAGGAGATTATTATATGGAATTTATTTAGCAGAAACATATGTTCAGTTACTTCTGGGTTAGTGTTTAATATAATGGAATGTTAACTTGGCAGGTCTTTTATTACTAACTTGTCAGATCTCTTCAACCAAATAGTACATTGACAAATGAGGTAGAATTCAGGGGGACAGCTGTGACTATGACACATCAGCAAGTGAGAGACAGGAAATAGTTGAGAATTCAGGCTACATGAAAGATGGACAATCTATAACCCAAACTCCTTTTCTTTCAGGAACCTTCAGAGCCTCCAGAAATATAACACCAAAACTCAATGACAAGCTGCCAATATTGATTACATGTTCTTTAATATTTTTGTAAAGAGAGTCTCCATCCTAAATCTCCATTAGGTTCTACTCATGTATTTTAATTTTTATTAAAAGACCTAATCCTACAAAATGAAGAGGGGGGAGAAAGGGGGAGAAATTCCAGTTCTAACAGTTCCAGTGAGATCACCACTGCACCACTTGCCAAACTCTTGCTTCTTTTGGAGGCCAATACAAGAACAAAGATTGTATGCCTCTTGTCTCTACTCGTTCTGTTCAAGAGGCATAATGAATGCTTTTGGATGGCAGCAAGAGGGGAAGGAAGGAAGGAAGGAAGGAAGGAAGGAAGGAAGGAAGGAAGGAAGGAAGGAAGGAAGGAAGGAAGGAAGGAAGGAAGGAAGGAAGGAAGGAAGGAAGGAAATCAGAGATGGTATTCAGCAGGTTCTGACCAGTTCTGGAGAACCGGTAGTGGAAATTTTGAGTAGTTCGGAGAACTGGCAAATACCGCCTCTGAGTGGAGATTTTATGGTATCCTTCTCCTGCCATGCCCACCAAGCCATACCCACAGAACCAGTAGTAAAAAAAATGGAATTGCACAACTGCAGCAAATCCAACATAAGAGAAAAAAAACTCATAAAGATATACTAAACTTTTATTTTGAGGAGGCCACAGAATTTCATTGTATGAATTTTCAGCAAGTGACTGGAAAACAAATTCAAGTGAATATGTATTCCTCATGAAGTTAGTCAAGACAGATTCATTTCCCAGTATGATCATTGGCAGCTGCTGCAGGATTTATCTTTTGTTCAGCTGTCAGAAAATTTTGCTACCGGGACCTCTTTCTCCATCTATTTTATTTTGGCCAACAAGGGGTGGAAAAAAAGAAAAAAAGGAAGTGTCCAAATAATGTTGTTTTTCTAGGTAAGGTACCAGTTTTCCGGTATCAAGTGCCACACTAAGATTTTAAGGTGAGTATGTTTCTTCCCTCCATACCTTCTTTGCTTTTGATAAGAATTATGTGACATCTGTAGAGTTTAGCAGGCTAATCATGCCAGCAGTTCAAATCTAACATTTATAAATATCACTTACATATTTTTATGGACAGTTTTATAGATCAGCTACTGTAGCCCAGCACTTTTGCCAGCTGAAACATCAGATTGCCATAAAGGAGAAGAGACAATCCCATTCTAAATACCATTTCCATTGGGGCTGGGTCATCAGATGCCACATACACATCAACTTTAACTCTCCTCCCAAGAATGCACCCTCCCCCAAAAGTATGCAACTGAACTCCCAGAATTCTTCAATCAGAATGACTAACATTTGAGTGACATCAATTTCCAGGGAGACTGAGGCATTTGAATAGGTAGAACCTCTCATTCTTTTCCCTTTCTTATGTCATTGTTGAGTCCCATATGATTTTCAAAGAAAACAATGCCAGTTGACATTGGGTAAGTTTTGGCACCTAATATTAAAACACGTAAGTAGATTATTTCCTGTTGAGCAGCAAATGTGGAGCATCCAATATTAAAATATTTTTTGCATTACACCTCTCAGTTGCTCTTGACCTTCACTCAAACCACCTATCTCACACAAACCAAATTCATTCCTCAAAAGGAATTCTGGGCATCCAACAAGACCTGTCATCCCAAAATAAACAATCCAAGATTGCTTTGGTCATTATATTTTGAATACTTTTCTTCTTTTGTCTTTCAGAAATGAAATAACAAAGCTTTTTCTGTTTTACTTGTGAAATATATTCAAAGTTGGTAGGGTTTCTATTAGCAGTGAGAAAGAAAGCTATTGCTGTTGCATTAAACAATTTCATTTACAATTTACAACAATTTCCATTTCATTTCATCCCTTCCTACTTTACCATATAGCTGTTTTGCAATATTTGCAATAAATATTTTGCAGGCATGGCCTTATTTTACTTTTGGAGCTGGCCTTATCTGCAATAAGTGTTATATGGATTACCACTGACTGTGTTTATTTAAAGGGTTCAAATAATCTGGAAAGTTCCCTGCCCAGAATGAGGTTCCCCCTGAAACCTATGTGGCTCCTACCCAAATGGTATTTCAGAGGGCTTTGAAAACTTGACTTTTTGCTCAGATCTTTGGTGAGGTTGGCAGGAGCTGGGGGTGAGGATGAGAGCTCATCCCATTGCATGGTACTCGGGTCTGAAACTTGGGGCTTAATAGCTTTCCAACCAACAAGCCCAGCATCTTACTCTCTGAGTCACTGTGCTGGCCAGCTCAACATCTCTTGTGTCGGGGCACCTGTGGTGGCCATGTGCTAAGGCAGGACTTCACTGAGACTCTCCCTCACTCTCATTATAATCTCCTTCCTTCCTTCCTTCCTTCCTCTTTCCTTATTTTCCTTTCTTCTCATCTTTCCTTCTTTCTCTTTGGCTTTCCTCTTTCCCTTTCTCCTTTCCTGTTCCTTCTTGCATGCTCAAATGCAAAAGGGAAAACATTTCTCCTTTTGTTTTGTTTTTAGTTTGTTTTCCTAGCCCTCTGCCAGTGAAAATGGAGTCCTAGGCCCCGTTTTCAGCCATGACAGCTTCCTGCAGCCCTCTGCCAGTGAAAATGGAGCTGGGTGGGCTGCAGCCCCCCTGAGGTCCATTTTTGCTGGCAGAGGCACCACTGGCCGGTCCTATCCTGTTTCCAGGCCAGTCCCACAGGACAGATCTAAGCACCCTGTGGGCCAGATCTTGCCTGCGGGCCTTGAGTTTGACACCCCTGCTTTAAAAGAAGGGTGGCTTCTGATACTTTGGGCCTATATTTTGTTTTTGTCTAGGTTTTGCAATCTTTTGTTCCTTGCACAGTTAAATAATTAACGTTTAAAACCTTAGCCTGAGTCCCATACTAACGAACTGACACACAGTTTCAAAACCTTTTTCTTAATTACACAATGGAACTAGAGACTGAATGTATTTGGTATCATGCAGAATCAAGATTTGAAAATCAAAGCAGAGCTGACGTCCTGCTGGCAGTCAACCTATTTCAGATGATGAAGCCAATGACACTTTGAGGTGCTTTAAAAGCAATTTTGCTTTTATGTGACCAATTATTTCAGTTTTCCCTCCCCCAAATTGCCAAAGAATGACTGCAACTGTTACCTAAAGTTTAATTAATGTACAGTTTAGAGCAGGTTGGCTATTAGTATTAGCAGGGTAGGTTTTTCAAAGTTTGATTATCTTAATTACAAGTCCTCTATTTTCTCATTTAGTTAATTGTCATGGATCTCTGAACATATCTACAGTGCTGTACAAAAGCCAATAAAAGCACTGAAATGAGGCTATGGAGAACAATATGCCTGAAAACAGATATCTGCAAAAAGAAACTTTCCCTAAAAGAATTGTTTCATTTCTTAATGTTAGTTGCTCACTGTTAAATAAATAACTGTCTCTAACAATTATATTAGCTGCAGAGGTGTGTCTTGCACAGATATTCCAGAAAATCTATTTACATGCCTTGGAAAAAAAATTCAGAATTTCTGTATAATGCCAAGTACGGTAATAATTGTACATTTTGTAAAAAAAAAAAAAAAAAGGGAAACATGTAGCTCTGGCTTCTGCTTTGTGAATGTTTCCTCCAAACATTTTATTCAGCAACCAAAGACAACTATGAATGCCTTGCGCCATTATATAGAATTACAGCATGGATACTTCATTTATTAACATGCAGGACTTAAAAAGTAATGGAAAATATGAGGCCAGGAATTCTGCACCTGTCTTGTAATAAAAGAAGATAATTGTAGCAAATGTAACCTTTCCTTGTCCTTTTGGCTTTGCATTTCCTAGCATCACTATCTTCTGATGAGCTCCTGATTCATTTTAGAGAACGTACACTCATTATTTTAGATGGTGTAAGCATAATCAACATCAGAGTGTTCCCACGCTTAATTCAAAGGTGCTTTGGTCCAAATGCATCATTCAAATGCTCATATTATTTCATTTTCTATCATTCTGCCTGGAAGAAAAATGTATTCTGAGCAAGTGCTCCTGTTCAAGTAGAATGTTAAGACTACAAAGCTACACTTCTTAAAATTCCTTTTTCTATTTGACTGATAAAACCAACCTCTCTTTACTTGGTGTTCAAGATGTATTAACCCTTCTGGTTAGAAATTGTAATAGTTGAAGTCCAATATAACTAGAGGGCACTGCTGGGTTGGGGAAGGCTGTGATTTAATACAGCCTTCCTTCAACATGTTCTTATACTTCACTAGGTCGTTCTCAAGCCATGTTTTTACATCTTCCAAACTTAATGACATAAGATGAAAGTATTCATTTTTTTTATTTTGTGCTTAAATTTTTGCTATGTGTTTGTGTATGGGTATGGGTATGGGTATGGGTATGGGCGGGTATTTGTATGTGGATCTTTGGTTATTCGGGTTTTCTCCCGCGTAAGATTGGAAGTATCTAGGCAATGTTTCGATGAAGTCTCATTCATCATCTTCAGGCTTGGTTTTCAGCTCTGTGCTTCTCAGAGTGATGTGAGCTTGCAGCTGCTTCTTCCTTTTAACTGCTAGTGGGGGTGTCACTTGATTGGGTGGGGGCTTGGCTGGGTTCTGATTGGGTGGGGGGTTGGCTGTGTTCTGATTGGTTGGAGGCGTGTTCTGTTCAGGTGGGGGCTTGATTGTGCTCTGGTTAGTCTTAGTTGCTGGGGGATTTGAGCTGGTGAGCTGTGATCTTGCTGTTTGGCTTCGAGTTCATGGTCGTGCTGCATCTTCATGGTGGAGGTCAGTTCGCTTCATGTATGGCTCAGAGGGGTTTGAAGTGGGTAGTGATGCAGCTGCAGTGCAGCTTCTGGTCCGTGGTCGTGTCTCATCTTCTGTGTGGGTGTGAGTCTGCTTACTACATGGAAGTGTGGTGGTGGCATCTTGTGTGGCTCTCAGGGGTGTGGGTGTGGTGTTATTCTTCATGTTAGGTATGCGTCTGTTCATGAGGGCGGGTTTCCAAATGGCTGGTAGGAGGGAGGTATCATCTCGTTTATTCATGCTGTGTGGGCGTTTTTCTATCTCTATGGCTTCTCTGATGATTCTGCTGCTGAAGTGTTCGGTTTTGGCGATAGTTTTGGTATTTTTAAAGTCAATCTCATGTCCTGTGGCTTTGAGGTGTTGGACCAGGGAAGAGGTCGGTTCTTCCTTTTTGATTGAGTTCTTATGTTCTTCAATGCGTGCACCTATTCTTCTGTTAGTCTGTCCAATGTATGTGGTGGGGCAGGCAGTGCAAGGGATTTCTTATACTCCTTGATTTTCTTACTTGATTCTGTCCTTAGGGTTTCTTAGGATGGTGGATATCTTTCTGTTTGTGCAGAATGCTGTCTTAATGTTGTGTTTTTGGAGGATCTTGCTGATTTTGTCCGTAGTGCCTTTTATATATGGGAGGAGGGCTTTGCCATTCTCTTGTTCTTTGTCTTGGATTTTGGCTGGGGTTTCTTTTTGGATTAGGTGGGTGATCTTCTTTCTTTGGAATCCATTGGCTATCAGCACGCCGGTGAGAGTGTGTAGTTCGGTCTCTAGGTGTTGTTCGTCGGCTAAGCATTTTGTTCTGGAGATGAGTGTCTCGGCTACAGAATTGATCTGTGCTGGGTGGTGGTGTGAGAGTGCGTGTAGATAGCAGTTTGTATGTGTTTTCTTCTGGTAGATGGTGTGTCCTAGGGAGCCATTGGATTTTTTGTATACCAAGACATCTAGGAAGGGAAGTTGGTTGTTAGCTTCTGTTTCCATGGTGAATTGTATTTTGGGGTGTTGGCTGTTGAGGTGCGTGAGGAAGTTGTTCAGTTTTTCTTTCCTGTGTGGCCAGATTATGAAGGTGTCATCTACGTATCTGAGCCAGAGTTTGGGTTTATGATCATATTTTTCTAGAGCTTGTGTTTCAAAGTGTTCCATGTAGAGGTTAGCGATGACAGGTGAGAGGGGTGATCCCATGGGTGCTCCTTCTATTTGTTTGTATTTTTGTCCATTGTAGGTGAAGTATGTATTGGATAGGCAGTGGTTGGTCAGATCTAGGATGTGCTTGGGGGGGTTGTATTTGTTTTGGATGGCTGTCAAGGCTTCTTTTATTGGCACTTGGGTGAAGAGGGATATGACATCGAAGCTCACTAGTAGGTCACTGGGTTGTAAGTTTTGTTTCTTTATGATCTCGATGAACTGGAATGAGTTTCTTACGTGTGAGTTGATGGATTCTGCATAGGGCTGTAGTTGTTTGGCGAGAAATTTGACTAGGTTTTGTAGAGGTGAGCCTATGGAGCTGACTATTGGTCTGAGTGGGGTTCCTTCTTTGTGTATCTTTGTGTTTAGGGCATCTGGATGATTTCTCTCTGGGTATGATTCTTTGCTGGATTTCTTCACTGATGGGGGAGGCTTTTATTTTGGATCTGGTGGTTTTTTCTAGGTAGGTGGTGGGGTCTGTCTTTAGGGGTTTGTATGTGGGGTCTTGGAGTAGGTTGGTTAACTTGGATTGGTAGTCAGATGTGTTCATAACCACTGTCGCGTTGCCCTTGTCTGCTGGTAAGATTATTATGCTGGTGTCTTCTTTCAGGTTAAGTAGTGCAGTTTGTTCTTCTTTGGATAAGTTGCTTTTGGGTGGTTTGCTAGTGCAGAGGATGTTGGTGATTTCGAGTCTGATTCTATTAGCATCATCAGGGTTGGTTTTGGTCAGGCTGGTTTCAACTCCACATATGATGGTTTCTGTGGGGATGTGTTTGGGAGCAACAGCAAAGTTGAATCCTTTAGAAAGGACCTTGGTTTCGGCTTTGGTGAGGATCTGCAGCTGCATCACTACCCACTTCAAACCCCTCTGAGCCATACATGAAGCGAACTGACCTCCACCATGAAGATGCAGCACGACCACGAACTCGAAGCCAAACAGCAAGATCACAGCTCACCAGCTCAAACCCTCCAGCAACTAAGACTAACCTGAGCACAATCAAGCCCCCACCTGAACAGAACACGCCTCCAACCAATCAGAACACAGCCAACCCCCCAACCAATCAGAACACAGCCAAACCCCCAACCAATCAGAACACACCCCCACCCAATCAGAACCCAGCCAAGCCCCCACCCAATCAAGTCACACCCCCACTAGCAGTTAAAAGGAAGAAGCAGTTGCAAGCTCACATCACTCTCAGAAGCACAGAGCTGAAGACCAAGCCTGAAGATGATGAATGAGACTTCATTGAAACGTTGCCTAGATACTTCCAATCTTATGCGGGAGAAAACCCGAATAACCAAAGATCCACATATATATATACATATATATGTATGGCATTCAGCTTTGTTTGGGTATTTTCCCACATCATAGTAGTGGTGCTTTTAAAGTTGAAGCAAAGTTTCAGCAGAATCTCATCTGCCATCATCAGGCTTCTGTATAGTGTTCATCTGTGAGTCAGACTTTTACAGTGGTTTCAAATTTAAATTTGGGGCAGCCTATTCCTGTGCCAGAATGGTTTTTTCTTCCTCCTGATTGGTTGGGAGTCTTGGTCTGTGTTTATTGGTCTTGGAGTTTGCTGTGTTCTGCTTGATTGGTGTTTCTAATATCTTCTGTCTGTTTTTTGGCTCTTTTTGTATCTTGATTGGCTGGCAGCATTGTGTTACTTTATTGGAGGCCTTTAGTGCAGCTTGGCTTCGGGTAAATGGACAGCTATCATTAGTTAGGAAGCTGGGTTTCATCTGGGTGCTTGGTTGGGGTGTGTTTGAGCTGGAGGTATTAGGGGGGATCTGTTTGTGCCCAGGTTTTTGCCTGGCTTGTGGTGTGGAGATTTTTTTGTTTGTGAGTGCAGGCTTCCAAATGATTGACAGCCTGGTGGAATCATCTCTTCTGTTCATGCTTTCTGGTCTTTTTTCAATCTCTCTGGCTTCTCTGATGATTCTGTGGCTGGGATTTTCTATAGTGGCTAGGGTTTTGGTGCCATTGAAGTTGATGCTATGACCTGTGGCTTCCATGTGTTGGACTAGTGAGGAAGTGTGTTCCAGCTTTTTGACTGCATTTTTGTGTTCCTCCAGGTGGGTGCTTATTCTTCTATTGGTCTGTCCAATGTATGTGGCCGGGCATGATGCACAGGGGACTTCGTATATGCCTTGGTTTTCCAGATCAATTTTGTCTTTGGGGTTTCTGAGGATGGCTGCTATTTTTCTGTCTGTTTTGAAGGCAGTCTTGATGTGGTGTCTGTATAGAATCTTACTAATTTTGTCTGTAGTGCCTCTTATGTAGGGCAGGACAACTGTTCCACAGGTCTGTTCATCTTCTGGGTCTCTATTATGTCTCAGTGTGTTTTTGTGGATCAACTGGATCAACCAAAGCCAAATCACCAACCCGAACAAAGCTGAATGCCATATATATATATATATATATATATATATATATTATGAAACGTTGCTACAACTTTAAAAGCACCACGTGGGAAAATACCCGAACAAAGCTGAATGCCAGACATGTAAGTACCCGCGAAAACTTAAGAAAACATATGTTTTCTTAAGTTTTCGCGGGTACTTACATGTCTGGCATTCAGCTTTGTTCAGGTATTTTCCCACGTCATAATAGTGGTGCTTTTAAAGTTGTAGCAACATTTCAGCAGAATCTCATCTGCCATCATCAGGCTTCTGTACAGTATTTGTCTGTGAGTCAGACTTTTACAGTGGTTTCAGATTTAAATTTGGGGCAGCCTCTTGCTGTGACAGAATGGTTTTTTTCTTCATCCTGATTGGTTGAGAGTCTTGGTCTGTGTTTATTGGTCTTGGAGTTTGCTGTGTTCTGCTACTAATATCTTCTGTCTGGTTTTTTTTTTGGTGGGGAGGGGGGCTCTTTTTGTATCTTGATTGGCTGGCAACATTGTGTTACTCATATGTGCAGTAGAATCCAGCCTAACTAAATTAAATACAGATGAAGCTGATAAAATAAGACACCAAGTTACCAACATTCTATGCACAAGCAAACCACCCAAAAGCAACTTACAGCAAAATGAAATTAAAGCGCTACAAACCCTGAAAAGAGACAGCAGCATAATCATCCTCCCAGCAGATAAAGGGAATGCCAATGGACAGAAAAGACTATGAAACTAAATTGACAGACCTACTCCAAGACTCCACATACAAACCCATAAACACAGACCCAACCACATATCTGGAAGAATTAACCAAGAAGAAAATTATAACCAGCCACATGAGCAAAGAGATCCAACACACGATCATACCCAGAGAGAAATCTTCCAGATGCCCCAAACTATAAGGCCTCCCAAAAATACACAAAGAAGGCATTCCTCTCAGCTCCAGAGGAGCACCACTACAAAACCTAGCTAAACACTTAGCAAAACAGCTACAGCCCCACGCTGAAACAGCAGCTTCTCATGTACAAAACTCATACCACTTCTTGGAAATGATCAAAGATCTACACGTTGAGCAAGAAGATCTGCTTGTAAGTTTTGACGTGGTTTCACTATTCACTCAAGTCCCGATAAAAGAGACCCTCAAAATCATCAAAAATAAATACCAACCAGCTAAACACCTCATGGAACTAACAGAACACTGCTTAACCAACACATATTTCAGATACAAAGGACAAAGATACAAACAAATTGAAGGAGCTCCCATGGGATCACCACTGTCACCTGTCATTGCAAACCTGTTCATGGAAGAATTTGAATCCAGAGCCCTGGCTAATGCCATACTCAAACCCAAACTATGGTTAAGATATATCGATGACACATTCGTGATTTGGCCCCATGGACAAGAAAACCTAAACAATTTCCTAACACACTGAAACAGCGCACACCCCAAAATCAAGTTCACCATGGAAACAGAAACAAACAAACAACTACCATTCCTAGATGTACTAATCTACAAAAAAATAGATGGCACACTAGGACACACCATATACCAGAAGAAAACACACACCAACCGCTACCTCAACGCCCAATCCCACCACCACCCAGCACAGATAAACTCCGTGGCTAAAACACTAATCACTAGAACCAAACGCCTGGCAGACAAGACACACATTAAGACTGAACTATGCACCCTGACTAAAATATTGACAGCCAATGGCTTCCACAAAAGCAAAATCACCAACTTGATCCACAAAAACACACTGAGACATAATAGAGACCCAGATGATGAACAGACCTATGGAACAGCTGTCCTGCCCTACATAAGAGGCACTACAGACAAAATTAGTAAGATTCTATACAGACACCACATCAAGACTGCCTTCAAAACAGACAGAAAAATAGCAGCCATCCTTAGGAACCCCAAAGACAAAATTGACCTGGAAAACCAAGGCATATATGAAGTCCCCTGTGCATCATGCCCGGCCACATACATTGGACAGACCAATAGAAGAATAAGCACCCGCCTGGATGAACACAAAAATGCAGTCAAAAAGCTGGAACACACTTCCTCACTCGTCCAACACATGGAAGCCACAGGTCATAACATCAACTTCAATGGCACCAAAACCCTAGCCACCATAGAAAATCCTAGCCACAGAATCATCAGAGAAGCTATAGAGATTGAAAAAAGACCAGAAAGCATGAACAGAAGAGATGATTCCACCAGGCTGTCAATCATTTGGAAGCCTGCACTCACAAACAAAAAAATCTCCACACCACAAGCCAGGCAAAAACCTGGGCACAAACAGATCCCCCCTGATACCTCCAGCTCAAACACACCCCAACCAGGCACCCAGATGAAACCCAGCTTCCTAACGAATGATAGCCGTCCATTTACCCAAAGCCAAGCTACACTAAAGGCCTCCAATAAAGTAACACAATGTTGCCAGCCAATCAAGATACAAAAAGAGCCCCCCCCCCAAAAAAAAAAACAGACAGAAGATATTAGTAGCAGAACACAGCAAACTCCAAGACCAATAAACACAGACCAAGACTCTCAACCAATCAGGAGGAAGAAAAAACCATTCTGACACAGCAATGGGCTGCCCCAAATTTAAATCTGAAACCACTGTAAAAGTCTGACTCACAGACAAACACTGTACAGAAGCCTGATGATGGCAGATGAGATTCTGCTGAAACGTTGCTACAACTTTAAAAGCACCACTATTATGATGTGGGAAAATACCGGAACAAAGCTGAATGCCAGATATATGCCAAGACTCTCAACCAATCAGGAGGAAGAAAAAACCATTCTGACACAGCAATAGGCTGCCCCAAATTTAAATCTGAAACCACTGTAAAAGTCTGACTCACAGAGAAACACCATACAGAAGCCTGATGATGGCAGATGAGATTCTGCTGAAACGTTGCTACAACTTTAAAAGCACCACGTGGGAAAATACCCGAACAAAGCTGAATGCCAGACATGTAAGTACCCGCGAAAACTTAAGAAAACATATATAGATATATGTGTGTGTGTGTGTGTGTGTACGCGTGCGCGTGTGTTTACAGATAACTATTTTGTTTCTCTATTTCTTTAAGTTTAGCTGTATGATGAAAATAAATTGGTGGTCCTTTTCACAGCTATGTTGAAAATGCTTCTTTAAAAATCTACAATGCCCAACAAAACAGTCAGCAGAATGGTTGCCAAAGTAGGAGGGGAGTTGGTTAAAATGGTCATTAAAATGCTATTGTTTACCCACCTTGTTGTTTTGATTCAGCATTTCCACAGTCGAAGATAAAAAAAACAACAGTTCAAAATAAAAAGGATATACTGCAAGCTATTTAAACTGCATAATTTATATGTAAATAGACACATCATCTAACCGGTGTATAGCCACACATTGAATACCTTCAGTCTGTGTTTTAATTTGTACCGCAATTTAGCTGTTGCTTCCAACAGATGGGAGAGTCATGCAACACTTTCAACTCATTTAATTACTTATGTAAAATATTGGCTTTTGTTAATGAAGTTCAATAAATTACATAATGGTTCAGAGATTCTACTAAGATGCTTTCTGAAGATGATACACCAATCTTAATTTGATGTCTACAAGCAAAAACCACATTCAAAACTTTTTGGAGGTGTAAAGGGAGTACTTTTCTGGTTTCTTAAAAGTAAACACAAGACACATAATAGAATTGTACTGGCTCCAGCCAGTGTAATCCACCTGCATCAGCTTAACCAAAGACAAATAAAAGGTGGTCAACACTGCATGGTGAACATAGATTACTAGCAAGTTGGTTTTAGGATTTGGATGATGTACCCAGGGGTGGGATTCAAATATTTTAACAACCGGTTCTGTGGGCGTGGCTTAGTTGGTGGGCATGGCTTGGTGGTCATGTGACTGGGTGGACATGGCTTGGTGGTCATGTTACTGGCTGGGTGTGGCCAACTCAATATCACTCACATCGAGGCACACATCTCCTCGCCTGGCCTCTCATGACTGTGGGGATGCTGCAACAGTCGTAAGTGTGAAAAACGGTCATAAGTCACTTTTTTCAGTGCCATTGTAACTTTGAATGGTCACTCCACACAAGCAAAGTACCAGCAAAGGAGGGGAAAAAAACTCCAGAGAAATTCCAGAGACAGGAAGTCTAGTCCTGCCAAGAATGTAATAAGAGTTAAAGGAGAGGCAGTTTCTGTAAGCAACACCAGAATGTTTCCTTCCTGCCTTCCTTACAGTATTAGGTCAGTAATTTCTTCTAACAACCGGTTCTCCAAACTGCTTTGGATGTTAACAACCGGTTCTAGCAAATAGGTGCGAACTGATAGAATCCCATCCCTGGATGTATCAGTTCAGGCTCTTCATGCTGGAAAACACAGTGAACTCTGAAGTAGAATGCTTAAGACTTATAAATTAGGCCTTTGTAAAACTATACTATTCTTTTGGGTGAGCCAATCTAAAAATTGGCTCATGATCAAGAAAAGCACATTGAATCATTCAGCAGTTTTATGGCTCCCAATTGCTATTCAAATATAAAATGCGACAGGCAGTGGTGTGGGCCACTGCCGGTTCGGACTGGTTGGAGTGAACCGGTAGTTCCGATGATCAGCGGGCCCCGCCCACCTGCCCCCGCCCTATCCTGTCCTGTCTTTTTGTCTTTTTCAGCTCAGCTGATTCATGCAGCACAATGGATTTCTGCACCTCAGCTATTCTACTTACTGGGGCTGCCCTAGAAGGTTAGCTGCAGAGGTTCAAATTGGTGGAGGGTTTTTTAACGCTGCATGTGCTTGCAAGCACGTGCTCACAGAACCAGTTGTTAAACTAGTTGCAGCCCACCACTGGTGACAGGTGAAGGTAAATGGGGCCATCTTTTAGGGATGCTTGAACATGGCTTCTTGCACAGAACTGAGGGCAAGACAACGTAAGACAATTCCTTCTGACTTAAATCAGACAATCTGAGCATTTTTGTCAGAAGAATGAAATTGAGCAGTCAAGAATTGCATAAAGTTGCACCTCTCTGTCCAAAGTATTGATCCTCTTCCATGCTCACATCTTATTTATAGACCCTGGAAATCCTACCAAGTGTTTCTATTCGTGTAAAATCTGAAATGATGGACAAATTTTCCTCTGTAATTCACTGTAATATTGTAGGGTTTTATTATTCAGTTTCAGAAGATTAGGTTTAGCTGATGGGGGGAGGGTTTCTCCACATTACTGCGATTAGAAATGTATTTTTCTAAAGCTGTTTGAAGCTGTTTTGACTCTGGTGCCTTACAGTAATAGAAAATTCCAAATGGAGGTGGTGTGGAGAATAATTTTTTTTTTTCTTTAGCAATAGGTGGTAGGGCTTTTTGTTCACTGAGGAATTGGCAGTGTACAAACATGTTTTGGTTTAAATGTCCCTAATCAAATACAGATGATTAAGTTACTAAAAATATTTAATTAACTGAAACGCTGAGTTCTTATATTAACACCATTACCTAAGAAGAAGTATATTTAATAGATCTGTGTCTATTTTTTAATCTCTGTACATTAGCAAGAATCAAATATGTGGCTAACAACAATCTTGTCCAATCATTTGAGTGATAATAGTAATAATTTGAAGGATCTATTCATCTGAGTTCTCTCATTGACAAAGTCTATTGTTGGTGTCCCAGAGAAGTTGTTCCCTTCCCTTCAGCTCTTTCCAACGTTCCTTCAAAATCTGTTCTAGAATCTTCTGAGATCCTCCAGAGATGCTTTCAGGGAGCCAAGAAGGCTGTAGGGTGAAGGAGAAGAGAATGTCCTGCTTAATGAACAAGTGCCATGTAGAGTCATGATCCTGAATATCGTATGTAAAGGTAGAATTAACTTATTTGGGGAACAAGAGTTGAACTAATAATAAAATCATTACAGGTAATCCTCAACTTACGACCACAATTGAGCCCAAAATTTATGTTGCTAAGGGAGAAATTTGTTCAGTGAGTTTTGCTCCATTTTACGATTCTCTTTCTCCAGTTATTAACTTAGTTTGCAGTTGTTAACTTAGTAACAGAGTTGCTTAGTGAATCTGGCTTCCCTATTGACTTTGCATGTCAGAAAGTTGCAAAAGAGGATCCCATGACCCTGGGACACTGCAAGGTCAGAAATATGAACCAGCTGTCAAGCATCCAACTGTAAATCACATGACCATGGGGATGGTGCAACGATCATAAGTGTGAAAAACTGTCATAAGTCACTTTTTTCAGTGCCATTGTAAATTCAAATGGTCAGTAAATGAACTATTATAAATTGAGGACTAGCTGCAATACCATTTTTCCAACTGATGTGTGATGACCCAGGGTGGGATACAAAATAAACACAGTCACAAAAAACAGATGAAGACTCTTTTATTCCTGCACTTTGCTTCCAAGCTCCAACTATCCTTGACTGGAAACAAAAAACTCCTACACAAGCAGTTACAAGGAGGAAATAATTTACTCTTTAAATTATAAAGAGTAAAAAACAACACAAACCAGGCAAGATAAGGGCTGGAAGATGTCCACAGATATCTGGAACTGGAAAGGATGCCAAACTCAGAGAGGAACAATAAACTTGAGATATTTCCACACTTTGTTTCCAGCACTGGCCTGTATGCATGTCCATCCTCTTATCCAGTTGTCCCAGCTGCAGTCCATGAAGAAGATCAAGGCCCCCTCCTCCCCCCATAGACCATTTCTCTCCCTTATCCTCTCATCCCTGTGTGGATGGAGAGGGGATGGGCCTGGGTCCTCCTCTGATTGCCTAGCCAGCCTTTGCCCTTCCCCAGCCTCCTCCACAACCTCCAGAGCCACACTTCCACTCCCTGTCGGCTGTTCCTCCTCTCCCTCAGAGTCAGTCTCCACCATGACATGATGCTAAGTCAAAATGTACAAAGCGAGTTTTCTGGTATGATGAAAAGTTATATTTTATCTTAATGCTTTCAAGCAACTTCTTTTTTTTTTTTAAGTAAAAGTTTTATTGACTTTGACAACAAACAAAAACACATAAAACATCAAACATCAAACATAAAAGCATCATCCTCCTTCATAAATTTACAGACAGTATATCGGTTGGTTTGCCACTCCTTTTTGTGCATCCATTTCATAGTCACCATTGTAATTATGTTACATAATAACTCATATTATCAATCAACAATTATATGTCCTAATATCATTATTAAACAATTATTTGACTATAATTTTATTAATTCATACTTAAGCGAGATAACTATAATTTACTTACTTTATCTTATAACAGATCATAAAATCATACCAAGTTTATCTTAATAAAATTTTATAAAGATGTTATCAAGACAAAAGAAAATAAAAAAAATGTACATTCATTATTTCCTAGGTTTCTAAATATTCTATTATTATATTGTATTATCTAACCATTGATAAAAAAGATCCCAAACTTCATAAAATTGTTTATCTTCTTGTTCTCTAATTTCAAATGTCAATCTACTCATTTCAACACATTCCAATATTTTCTTAATAATTTCTTCCTCTGGTGGTATTTTCTCACTCTTCCAATTTTTAGCAAACACAATCCTAGCCGCTGTTAATACATTTACAATCAAATACTTTAAGTTTTTATTATATGTATCAGGTAAGATTCCCAATAAAAAAAATCTCTGGTTTCAAATCTATATGTTTCTTTGTCATTTTTTCCAACCATATGCGAATTCTAGTCCAGTATTTTCTGGCCTCCTCACAAGTCCACCACATATGGTAATATGAGCCAGGTATCTGATGACATTTCCAGCATTTTTCAGATTTATTCTTGAACATTTTTGCTATTCTTGTTGGGGGGAAAATGCCACCTGTAAAACATCTTATACAGATTTTCTTTATATGCTGTTGACATTGTCATTTTATAATTTTGAGACCACAATTTTTGCCATTTCTCTAAATCAATCCCATATCCAAAATTCTTCCCCCAAGCAATCATAGTTTCTTTAACTTGTTCTTCCTCTAATTTAATTTCCAGCAAATAACTATATAATTTTTTAATTACTTTTTCATCAGTACCTGTCAAAATCCTATCTAAGTCAGTCAATTTATCATAAAATCCTTCTGTTTTAGAATCTTTAAGATACCTTGAATGTATTTGCGCATATGAAAACCAATTCATCTTTATACCTTGTTCTTCTAAATTTTGCATCGTTTTAAGTTCACCCTTTTCATCCAATATTTTCCCATATCTAACTGTTTGTTCCTTCTTATATGTTATAGGATAAGAAAAGGCTTCAATAATTGATAACCAAACTGAAATTTTCAAATAACATTGTCTCTTAATTTTCTCCCAATTCAACCATAACGATTCCCGTATGTAATGCCTTCTAAAATAGCCCTATTATTTAGTTCCCTAATACCATTGAAAAGCATGCCAGCCCAAGAATAAATCATGTCCTTCTAATGTCAACAATCTAGTCTTTCTTAACGTTATCCATTCTTTGGCCCACATTAAATTTGCAGCTTGATAATACAACTCCCAATTAGGAAGGCCAAATCCTTCTCTAATTCTAGCATCTTGTAAGAGTTTTAATTTTATTCTCGCTTTCTTACCTTGCCATATATACTTCAACACAATTTTATTTAATTCTTCAAAGTAATCTTTACCTAACCTAATTGGTATTGTTTGAAACAAATATAAAATTCTGGGTAAAATATTCATCTTGATTGTTGAAATTCTACCTATCAATGACAATTGTAGGTTTTCCCATTTTTTCAGATCAGATGCTATCTGCTGTTTAAGTTTAATATAGTTATTCTCTTTCAATGTAATACATCTTGACATCAAATGTATCCCCAAATATTTAACTTTGTTCATAACTTGAATGTTCAATAGGTCTGCCAACTCTTCTCTTTGTCTTAATAGCATGTTCTTTGTCAGAATCTTTGTTTTGTCTTTATTTATTTTCAAACCAGCCATCTCACCGTACATCTCTATCTTTTCCAATAGTTTTAAAGCTGTCTCTAGAGGGTCTTCCAAAATAAAAATCAAGTCATCTGCAAAGGCTTGCAATTTAAATTCCTCCTTTTTAACTTTCATTCCTTTTATATTTTTGTCCTCTCTAATATTTCTATTTAACACTTCCAAGGTCAATACAAATAACAAAGGAGATAATGGGCATCCTTGTCTTGTACCTTTTTTTATATTAATAGAGTCTGTAAATTCTCCCTCTATCATTACTTTTGCCGTTTGCTTATAACATATGGCTTCTATTGCTTGGATGAATTTTCTAGCAAAGCCCATCTGTTCCAATAATAATAGCATAAATCTCCAATTCACATTATCAAATGCCTTTTGGGCATCTAGGAATATCAAAGCCATTTGTTTTTCAGGATGCGCCTCATAATATTCCAAAGTGTGCAGGATTACTCTCATATTGTCTTTAATTTGTCTCTTTGGTAGAAATCCATTCTGATCAGGGTGAATAAAGTTGTTTAAGTTTTTTTAAAGCCTTTCTGCCAGAATTGAAGCAAAGATTTTATAGTCTGCATTCAATGAAGAAATAGGTCTATAGTTCTTAATTTGTAATGGATCGGCCCCTTCTTTTGGGATAAGTGTAATATAAGCTTCTGACCATGTTTTATTTAACTTATTTAACATAACTTCATTCATGACTTCTAGCGATGGAGTGCTCAACGATTCTTGTAATGTTTTATAAAATTCTGCCAGAAGACCATCTGGACCTGGTGCTTTTCCATTATTCTGTCTGTTGAATGTTCGGTTAGTTCCATCATTGTTATAGTGCTTTC
This sequence comes from Hydrophis major, assembly GCA_033807585.1. Classification (NCBI taxonomy): domain Eukaryota; kingdom Metazoa; phylum Chordata; class Lepidosauria; order Squamata; family Elapidae; genus Hydrophis; species Hydrophis major. The sequence goes on from CM066328.1 coordinate 186,424,855, forward strand.
TAACATTTTTCCAGTTTCATCAGGTATCTTAAGTAGGTTAGCATTTTGTAAATACTGTTTAATTTTTTCCTCATCAAGATCTTCCTGTTTATATAATTGTGCATAAAAGTCTCAAATGATTGCCTTTTTCTCCTTATTACCATAACAGATTTTACCTTGATCATCTATTAACTGTAATATTTTCCTTGATTCTTTCTCTTTTCTCAGTTTATATGCTAACCATCTACCTGGCCTATTTGCATCTTCAAAATAGTTCTGTTTAGCACTTCCAATTTTTTTGTGCCAGTTCTTCTTTCTCTACTTGATCCATTTTATGTTTAATTATGTCCATTTTAAGTTTAATATCTTTTTTCTGTGGCATTTTCTGTAATTCTTTTTCCAGTTTTTTATGGTCATATTCTAGAGCTTTAATCGTTTGCCTCTTCCTTATGTTCTTTTTCTTTATATAGTCTATTATTAATCCTCTTGCATATGCCTTCATTGTATCCCAAACATTCTGTATTGAAGTATCTTCTTTTTTATTTTCACAAAAGAAGAAGGCCAATTCTTTTTCCATCCATTGTGTAAAGTCTTTTTCCTTTAAAATAGTATTATTTAATGTCCATCTAGATCTTCTTTTTTGTCCTTTCCATTTAATTGTCATTGGATTATGGTCTGCCCATATACTTATTTCAATATTTATTTCTTGAGTATTAGATATTAGTTCTGTTGAGATTCAAATCATATCTATTCTGGACCATGATAAATGTCTATTTGAATAAAAAGTATATTGTTGAGTTTTAGCATTTCTTTCTCTCCATATATCTTTTAAATTTAATTCATCTATCATTTAAAAAAAGATTTGGGGAGAGTCTTTCTATTTTTTCTTGATGCTGTCGCTGTATAATCCAGTTTATTATCTACAATTCCATTGAGATCTCCCATCATAACTATGTTAGAGTAGTCCAATCCCATTATTTGCATATGTAATTTTTTTATAAAATTCTTCTTGTTTATCATTCGGGGCATAAATTGCAACCAGGAGTGTTTTTGTATTATTATCCACTATTTCAACCATTAATACTCTTCCATCTTCATCAGTATAAATCAGTTTTGCTGGAATGGTTTCGATATACAAAACCACTCCTCTTTTCTTACAATGAGTCAAAGAAGTAAAAAATTTCCCCAATTTTGGTCTTATCAATAATTGTTGATATTGTTTTTTAATATGCACTTCTTGCAAGCAGATTATGTCAAATTTTAACTTCTCTCATTTATGAAGAATTTTTCTTCTTTTAATAGCTGAATTCAGTCCATTTATATTCATAGAAATCAATTTTTTTCCTCCATGGTTATATTTTGTGTTTGGGTCTGACAACTCTCGTAGATCATACTTCCCGTTGTTCTTTGGTCACCACTTGTCCACTTACTGCACCTTCTTCTTTTCCCCTCCCCATTTGATCCTCTTGAAGTTCCGTTGAAATGATCTCTGTTTCTGTCTCTATTTCTCTTCTTTCAAAGAATTCATTGTAGAATATTTCTGCTTTCTCAATTGAATCAATTCTATGTCTCTGTTCTTGCCATGTAAACATTAATCCTTCTGGGATCAACCATCTGTAATTCACCTCTTTTTTCAGCAACATTTTGGTCAGGAATCAATATTCTCTTCTCATCTCTCTCACTTTTCTGGGTACTTGTTTTAAGACCACAATCTCTTTGCCTTTATATTTCAACACCTTCTCTCTTGCCACTTGTAATATTTGAGTTTTAATAGTTTTTTTTTGGTAAATCTGACATGGACCTCCCTTGGTAATTGGTTCCTCACCGCATATCTTGTGAAGACTCGATATATCTCATCTACTCCATCCATCATCTTTTCCTCTGTTATTTCCAGAGCTCCAGCCAGAATTTCGATCATTACTGCAGCCAAATTTTGTCCTTTTTTTTCCTCAATATTTTGGAATCTGAGATAAAATTCTGACCTGTCCATTTCCCACTTCAACATCCCACTTTTATCTTGTTCAACCATTGTTAATCTGCTATTAATATTTCCAATTGTCTCATCTCTTTGTTTGTCTTTCTCTTCCATTTTTTGGAGTCTCTCATCATATTTCACCATCATTTGTTGAATATTTTCAATTTTTTCATCAATCTTCCCAATTCTTTGATCAATACTCTCCATTCTTTGTTCAATACTCGTTTTAAGTTCTTGAATACCTTGCATAACCATCATTAAATCCACTTGTGCTTTATCTTGCTTCGCCATTGTTGGAAGTCGTCCTCCAGCTGATGGGGAGACAGGAGCAGAAGTTGAGATGCCCGAAGGTAAAATTTTCTTACTCATTTAAATAGCTCAAAGTCTTCCAGCTCTTTTAATCCAATTCGTAAGGTGGCCAATTATAATCCAATCAGGAAAAAGGAAAACACAAAAAAAAGCCAGTAAAAAGTAAAAAGCCCAAAATTTAAAAAGGGAGATTCTTCAGGTTCTTCTAGACCTTAATCCTGTTGTGGAATAATCAATTATGATTCAAAAGTAAAAATTAAAAATAAAGGGAAAAAAATAAAACCCAATAATATTAAAAAATAATACGAGGAAAAAGAAAAAAAAAGGTTCTTCAGGTTCTTCACACCTTAATCCAATTGAAAGATCTCAAAAAATAAAAAATAGCCATAAAAATAAGTCAAAAATAGAGATGGAGAGGCAAAAATCCCAATGAAAAAAAAAGAGAAAAAAATATTCTGATATATTAAAAAAATATTCTAATATATTAAAATAAAAATAAAATAAAAAATAAATAAACCAATATTACAAAATACTGTGCGGTTGAAGAGGAGGGATAAAACAGCTAGTAGAAGATTTAAAAAAAGCACACACTGCATTTTATTTATCCAAAGCTCTTATTTTGTCTTCTCCACAAATTTCAAAGCCAAGCTTCAAATGTTCAATTGATAATAGAAGTCCCAAAGAGCACCTGTGTAAACATTCTCCAGTGCTCTTCCCTCTATCTTATTGTTTCCAGTGACCTTGAGAAAAATTTTTTTCACAGCTCTCAACTTCAAATAAAGTATTTTCAAGCCTCTAGTTGGCAGTGTTACAAAGTTTCTTTAATCCACTCCCCCTTCTTTCCCCCCCCAAAAAAGCCTAATAAAAAGAATATATATATATATATATATATATTATGAAACGTTGCTACAACTTTAAAAGCACCACGTGGGAAAATACCCGAACAAAGCTGAATGCCAGACATGTAAGTACCCGCGAAAACTTAAGAAAACATATGTTTTCTTAAGTTTTCGCGGGTACTTACATGTCTGGCATTCAGCTTTGTTCGGGTATTTTCCCACGTCATAATAGTGGTGCTTTTAAAGTTGTAGCAATGTTTCAGCAGAATCTCATCTGCCATCATCAGGCTTCTGTATGGTGTTTGTCTGTGAGTCAGACTTTTACTGTGGTTTCAGATTTAAATTTGGGGCAGCCTATTGTTGTGTCAGAATGGTTTTTTCTTCCTCCTGATTGGTTGAGAGTCTTGGTCTGTGTTTATTGGTCTTGGAGTTTGCTGTGTTCTGCTACTAATATCTTCTGTCTGTTTTTTGTTTTGTTTTTTTTTGGGTGGGGGCTCTTTTTGTATCTTGATTGGCTGGCAACATTGTGTTACTTTATTGGAAGCCTTTAGTGCAGCTTGGCTTCAGGTAAATGGACGGCTATCATTAGTTAGGAAGCTGGGTTTCATCTGGGTGCCTGATTGGGGTGTGTTTGAGCTGGAGGTATCAGGGGGGATCTGTTTGTGCCCAGGTGTTTGCCTGGCTTGTGGTGTGGAGATTTTTTTGTTTGTGAGTGCAGGCTTCCAAATGATTGACAGCCTGGTGGAATCATCTCTTCTGTTCATGCTTTCTGGTCTTTTTTCAATCTCTATGGCTTCTCTGATGATTCTGTGGCTGGGATTTTCTATGGTGGCTAGGGTTTTGGTGCCATTGAAGTTGATGTTATGACCTGTGGCTTCCATGTGTTGGACGAGTGAGGAAGTGTGTTCCAGCTTTTTGACTGCATTTTTGTGTTCATCCAGGCGGGTGCTTATTCTTCTATTGGTCTGTCCAATGTATGTGGCTGGGCATGATGCACAGGGGACTTCATATATGCCATTCTGGCACAGCAAGAGGCTGCCCCAAATTTAAATCTGAAACCACTGTAAAAGTCTGACTCACAGATGAACACTATAAAGAAGCCTGATGATGGCAGATGAGATTCTGCTGAAATGTTGCTACAACTTTAAAAGCACAACTACTATGACGTGGGAAAATACCCGAACTAAGCTGAATGCCATACATGTAAGTACCCATGAAAACTTAAGAATATATATATATATATATATATGGATCTTTGGTTATTCGGGTTTTCTCCCGCGTAAGATTGGAATTATCTAGGCAACGTTTCGATGAAGTCTCATTCATCATCTTCAGGCTTGGTCTTCAGCTCTGTGCTTCTCAGAGTTCTTCTCTGAGAAGCACAGAGCTGAAGACCAAGCCTGAAGATGATGAATGAGACTTCATCGAAACGTTGCCTAGATAATTCCAATCTTACGCGGGAGAAAACCCGAATAACCAAAGATCCACATACAAATACCCGCGAGAACCTCAGAAAACAAATATATATATATATATATATATATATATATATATATATATATATATATATGTCTGGCATTCAGCTTTGTTCGGGTATTTTCCCACGTCATAGTAGTGGTGCTTTTAAAGGCTTCTGTATAGCATGAAGAATGACACCGGACCCACACCCCTGAGAGCCACACAAGATGCCACCACCACACTTCCACGTAGAAAGCAGACTCACACCCACACAGAAGATGAGACACGACCACGGACCAGAAGCCGCACTGCAGCTGCATCACTACCCACTTCAAACCCCTCTGAGCCATACATGAAGCAAACTGACCCCCACCATGAAGATGCAACACAACCACGAACTCGAAGCCAAACAGCAAGATCACAGCTCACCAGCTCAAATCCCCCAGCAACTAAGACTAACCTGAGTACAACCACGCCACCACCTGAACAGAACATGCCTCCAGCCAATCAGAACGCAGCCAACCCCACAACCAATCAGAACACAGCCAAACCCCCAACCAATCAGAACACCCCCCAACCCAATCAGAACACAGCCAAACCCCCACCCAATCAAGTCACACCCCCACTAGCGGTTAAAAGGAAGAAGCAGCTGCAAGCTCACCTCACTCTGAGAAACACAGAGCTGAAGACCAAGCCTGAAGATGATGAATGAGACTTCATCGAAATGTTGCCTAGATACTTCCAATCTTACGCGGGAAAAAACCCGAGTAACCAAAGATCCATATATGTATGTATGTATATATGTATGTATGTATGTATGTATATGTATATGTATATGTATATTTATATATATTTTTAGAAAGATACCAAAGGGAGCCCCTATTTTAAAAAATATAAACAGTCAAAAAGTAAAAAAAAGGGCAAGTAAATATAAAAGAAAAAACCAGTCTGATTAACTAGATCGCTGTCAGTCTGTGCTCTCTTCAAATCCCAAGAAAGAAATACTCAGACTTCATGGTTAAAGCAAAGTTATCCTTTTACTGGGAAATAAAGTGAAAGCTTCAGATTTAATTCCAAATCTAAAGAAATTGGCGCACAGATCACATATACAAAGGAATGGAAATGCGCCCACCCCCCAAAGTTCAAATGAGTCTTCCAATTAAAAGTTCTGAATATGATCATGTGGTCATCTCCAGGTGGTGATGAGACTGCTGTCAGTTGACCTTGACATATTTTGATAAAAGTTCGCAGTTGCTCAAAAAGGGACAGAAGCTAGCCAAGAAAGGGAAAGTTAAAGAAAAGAATCCCCCCTCCCCTTGCTAACCCAGCAAAGGAATGCAAAACACCTCCAGCTTTCTTCCCCTTCAAATTCCCCTCTCCCTCCGTTGCTTTTGACAGCCAAAAGACATAAATTAGCATAGCAGCAGAGAAGCAATAGTTAAAATGCAGATTATACATATTATGGATATCTTGAGGGTGACATTCAGACCCCCTAGAAGGACATTAGTCCCTGTAAGAAAAAACAAAATAAACATATGTTAACATTTGCATACATCTCTAAGGTTTATCAGGATATTTGGTATAAAAGTTCTTGAGCAGTTCAGGAGCCCTAATCTCTCTCTCATTAACCCATTCAGCATAAGATGGAGGAAAATGTTTCTAAGCTACAAGATATTGTATACGACCCCTCCATTTCCTAGAGTCTATAATTTCTTTAATCTCAAAATGTTGTTCTCCCTCAATCAACAATGGTACGGGGGTGTCAGTTTGAACCGGTCTCAAGGTACAGTTATGTTCGGGTTTTAACAAACTGATGTGGAAAACCAGATGAATACGACGAAGAGTCTTTGGTAAAGTCAACTGAACAGTCACAGGATTTACAATCCGCTCAATGGGGAAAGGCCCCACATACTTAGGACACAACTTTTTCGATTTCTGGGTAGTCTGCAAATATTTAGTTGAGAGGAATACTTTGTATTCCACTTGATACGACATCCGCGGGGCTCGCTTTCTGTCAGCAAATTTCTTATGAGACTGGTGCACCTCATCCAAAGCTTTACGAGTGACCAGCCAATTCAGTTGAAGTTGAAATATCCAATCGCTCAACGATTGGACATTGGGGTTTTCACGAGGAAGTTCAGATATGGACACAAAGTCTTGCCCAGTTGCCACTTTGAAAGGCGTAAACCCCATACTGCTGTGGACAGAGTTATTATATGCCACCTCTGCAAAAGACAGTAGATCCACCCAGTTGTCTTGCTGGTAGTTTATGTAACATCTGAGGTACTGCTCTAGCACCCCGTTAGTCCTCTTGCAAGCCCCATTAGTTTGGGGATGGTGGGCGGAGCTTAAGCTCTGGGTGGAGCCTATTAACTTCAAAAATTCCCTTCAAAAGTTCAAGGTAAATTGGACCCCTCGATCAGAAACTACACCCTCAGGAACAACGTGCAACCTGTAGACATGTAAAATGAACATTCTGGCCAATAACTTCGCCGATGGGATCTTGGAACAAGGAATGAAATGGGCTTGTTTGGAGAACAAATCAGTCACTATCCAGATGACTGTATGCCCAGTGCTCTCGGGTAGGTCTACTATAAAGTCCATGGAAATTTCCTTCCAAGGGGCAATTGGCCTAGCCACATTTTGCAACAGACCTGGTGGTTTACCAGGGGGTCTTTTTGCTGAAGCACAAACTGGACAGCTCGCCACATAAGTCTCAATGTCCTTTTTCAACGAAGGCCACCAGAACTGCCGTTTCACCAAATGTAGGGTCTTCACAAACCCAAAATGACCAGCCACTTTGGAGTCATGAGTTTGTTGTAACACTTGGCTTCTCAGGGTTTGAGGTACATACAATTTCGCACCTATCCAGGCTAGACCATCTCGAACGGTGCAATTATTTGCATTTTCCAGGAACCATTCATCCGTTTTCAAAGCCTCCTTAAATCATTCCATGAGGTCAGTGGACAGATCCCTCTCCTGGTTCCTCTTTTGCGCTCTGGTAACTACAGGAGCAGCCAGCTGTGTAGTGGACATGATTGGTCTTAACACTTCTCTACGGATACTGTTGTATTGAGGCATTCTAGACAAAGCATCTGCCATAAAAAATTTTTCCCCCTGGGATATACTTCAAGGAGAAATTGAATTGCTTGAAAAACTGAGCCCACCTAACTTGCTTAGGGGATAGCTTCCGAGGAGTTTTTAAAGCTTCCAGATTTTTATGGCCAGTCCATACCTCAAATGGGTGCTTCGCTCCTTCCAGAAAATGCCTCCAAGCTAGTAAGGCCCAACAGACTGCAAACGCTTCCTTCTCCCAAATGGCCCATCTTCTTTCAGTGTCAGTCAATTTATGGGAGGTGTAAGCGCATAGTTGTAATGTTCCCTTCTCATTTAATTGAAGTAAAACTGCCCCCACCGCCACATTGCTTGCATCAGCTTGGATCACGAAAGGGGCGTCCATGTCTGGGTGTTTCAATACTGGTTCTGCAGCAAAAAGTCTTTTAAGCTTTTCAAAAGCAGCTTGGCACTCCATGGTCCAATTCAACAGTTGGCTGGGCTTTGGTTTCAATTCCCCCTTTGTTTTCAGGAGGTTGGTAATGGGCATGGCTATTATTGCAAAAGACAGGATGAATTGCCGATAAAAGTTAGCAAATCCAAGGAAACTTTGAAGTGGTTTCCGGGTTCTCGGTGGGGCCCAATCCAATACGGCTCGCACTTTCTCTGGGTCCATCTCAATGCCCTCGGGTGAGATACGATATCCCAAGTAGTCGATTTTTTCTTGATGGAACTCACATTTGGATAGTTTGGCATACAATTTGGCGGCCCTCAGTTTGTGCAGCACGGAGTGTACCAATTTCACATGTTCGTCTCTAGTCTCCGTGTAGATAAGAATATCATCAAGGTAGACCAGAACCCCCTTGTATAAATGTTCATGAAGCACTTGATTTATCATTTGCATGAAAACAGCAGGAGCCCCCTGTAGGCTGAAAGGGAGAACATTGAACTGGAAACAACCCATCGGGCAGTTAAACGCAGTCTTCCACTCGTCTCCCTCTTTAATTCGGATTCGGTAGTACGCCTCCCTCAAGTCCAACTTGGTGAAAATTTTCCCCTTTGCCAGGTGGGCCAACATGTCCTTCATCAGAGGGAGGGGGTACACGTTCTCCACGGACACTGAGTTCAAGTTTCTATAGTCCACTACCAAGCGTTTGGAGCCATCTTTCTTCTCGCAGAACATCACAGGGGCCACCACTCAAAGTCTGGCAGGTTTGATGAAACCACGTTTCAAATTTTTTTCGATAAACGCTCTCAGTTCCTACAGTTCCCCCGGTGTCATCGAATACAGCTTCAGTTTCGGGAGCGTCACTCCCGATAGAAATTCAATACTGCAATCAGTTGACCGATGAGGAGGGAGCTTGGCGGAGGCCTCTTCGCTAAATACCTCTCTTAAGTCCCAGTACTCTTTCGGGATTTTCTCCTCCCCCTCCACGCGTTCGGCACCTGCGGAAGCTGTCTCGGCCGGAACCTGGGACTTCGGTTGGGATTTCTCCTCCCTTTCCGGGCAGGGTTGCTCCTCCCCTTCCGGTGGCCAATCGGTGCAGATACATATCCACCCCTCTCTCCAGTTCACATGGGGATTCCACTTCCGAAGCCAGGGCAATCCCAATATTAGAGGCTGTTCCATCCCAGGGGCCACAATAAAACACAGGGTCTCGCGGTGGGATCCCATTGTCATCTCTAAGGGTTCCATTACAAAACATGCGGGGCAGAAGGATATGGGCGTTCTTCAAGTTCTCAGTCCGATGCCCATATCCTTGACTACCTTCATGTTAATTACGCACCTTGTGCACCCCGAGTCCAATAAGGCCAGCATCTCTCCCTCGGTCCCTGAGGTGGGCACCCTTAATTTTATTGGGATGGTCATGGGCCCTCGGTTAGGACTTACTGGGACGTCATCTTCCGAGTCGGTCTTGCTCTCGTCGAGGGGGGTCAGAGGTCCCAGCTCCTCTCCTGCCGGAGGGGCGGCCTCTACAACCTCTCCTATCTTCAGTCCAGTATTGCGAGGCTTGGTTGGGGGATTTTCCAGCTTCCTCACTGGGCCCTGCTCTCTCTTTGGATCCAGCTTGGCCCAGCAATCCGCCATCCAGTGGCCCTCCTTCCCACAACGAAAACAGGCCATGGATTTGGCTCTTGTCATCACCCCTCCCTTTCGAGGGTTGGAGGTCCCTTGGAGATGTGGGGGGAGCGGTTTGCTCCAGGCAGGGCCCCCTCTACGTCTGCTTCGGGTTAGATCTATGTCCACCTCTTCCGCCAGCAAGTACCAGGACTGTAAATCATGTGGGTCCCTTCTGGAGATGCACGTGTGGTATATATCTTCATTTAAGCCATCTTTGTAGGCTTCCACCAGGGCCCTCTCGGACCAGCCTCGGATGTGGTATACCAGTTGCCTGAACTCTTGGGTGTAGTCTGCAACCGATCTCCCCCCTTGGATTAGAGTCTTCATTCTGATTCTGGCCCTTCTCTCTGCCAGAGGGTCCTCAAACCTTCTCCTCAATGCAGTCATGAAAACATCGAGGCTCCACAGTTGGGAGGAGTTATCATTGTACAAAATCACCACCCAGTCTGCTGCCATCCCTTCCAAGGTTCTGGTAACACATCTAACTTTGGCTGCTTCAGAGGTGAATTCCCTTTCAAATTCTGCCATATAGCTCCTGACTTGTACCAGGAAAAACCCTAAATCTCTGGGATTTCCTCCAAACTTCACATCTAAAGGGGGCAGGTGGCGTCTTCCAGGAACCACACCTATTGCTGGGGCTCCCCGGGTGGCAGCGGCCGGCTGTGCTGGTGTAGGCTGGGCTAGGGGGGTGGGGGTAGCTCAACTTCCCCAGGCTGAGTTCTCTCCCCCTTCCCTCTCATACCTTGGAGCTGTGCTGGGCTTCTCAGAAACGTCCATAAGAAATTTCCCAGCTTGATCCAGCCTGCATTCCATCTCCTCCCTCTCTTGCCACAGCCGTTCCCTCGCAATTTTTCGACTTACAGTGATCCCAGGAGGAGGGGGTCTCCAGGGTCTCTCCAACCAACCCCCAACGACCATCTGGGCATCTCAGCTGGGGTTTCTTCCAGAGTAAGGTCGGCCAGCAGGTCAGCAGCCAGTATCTCTGGTAGCAGCATCGACTGCCCCCCCGCAGCTCCCTGGTCATCTTCATCGCTGGCTGGAGACGACATGAGATGAAACCCCCTCGGAAGAAAAGTTGATATTTTCTCCGGGTGGGTTGATGTTTGAGATTCGGAATAAAGTCAGTCTGTGCTCTCTTCAAATCCCAAGAAAGTAATACTCAGACTTCATGGTTAAAGCAAAGTTATCCTTTTACTGGGAAATAAAGTGAAAGCTTCAGATTTAATTCCAAATCTAAAGAAATTGGCGCACAGATCACATATACAAAGGAATGGAAATGCGCCCACTCCCCAAAGTTCAAATGAGTCTTCCAATTAAAAGTTCTGAATATGATTATGTGGTCATCTCCAGGTGGTGATGAGACTGCTGTCAGTTGACCTTGACATATTTTGATAAAAGTTTGCAGTTGCTCAAAAAGGGACAGAAGCTAGCCAAGAAAGGGAAAGTTAAAGAAAAGAATCCCCCCTCCCCTTGCTAACCCAGCAAAGGAATGCAAAACACCACCAGCTTTCTTCCCCTTCAAATTCCCCCCTCCCTCCGTTGCTATTGACAGCCAAAAGACATAAATTAGCATAGCAGCAGAGAAGCAATAGTTAACATGCAGATTATACATATTATGGATATCTTGAGGCTGACAATCGCAATAGAAGTTCAGTGAAGAGAAAAAAAAAAAGTAAAAGTAAAAAGCCAAGCCTCACTTTGACATTCTTTAAAGAATCATCGCTAAGTCAAATTTTGTCAAAAATTTTACAGGTTTCTTCTCACTCTAGAGTGCCCTTAAGTCCCAAGTATTAAAAAAAAAAGTCCTCACCAGCCAATACACTTTCTCTTTCTGTCTCTTCCTTCCGGAGCTGTCCCAGCTTCAGCAGCTTAATGGCTGCCTCTCTGCCGATGGTAAAAGGGCTTCTCCTGGATCCAGCAGGGACTTTGCGATGTCCCTGGGATCAACAGAATGCACCCCTTGCTATCACCATCTCTACGGGATGGTTTAGGTCTGTTGGGACCGACCAGGGGTGAAGATATCAGCTGCAATCTCGGAGTCCCGAGATTGCAACTGTATCGCAGCGACGAAGCTCCGCCTTCTTCTTTCAAGCAACTTCTTGCAGTATGCTATTATGATTCAAAAATTCTTCAACAGATTTCTACAAGTGTCAGAGAAGGATTTTGTCCACATTGTTCCAATGTTTACTCAAGTGCAAAAACTTGAATAATTTGCTCTTTAACTAAGGCAGACAATCTTTGGCTTAGAGCAGGGGTGTCAAACTCACATCATTGTCACATGACATATCAGGACTTCTCCCCCCTTCGCTAAACCAGGCATGGCCCAGGAGTTTGGCAACCCTGGCTTAGAGGCCCCAACTCAATCGCTCAACTGACCAACAGCCACAGATACTGATGACACAGGAATTTCACCAGAAAGAACCAAATCATAGCTCTTTTAAAATAGTTTGTGTTTTAGAGTTGGAGGCAGGCAAGAATAAAAACTTTTAATTGTGAAGAAGCCTTGCACTCCCGTGCTCACCATTATTTTACTATTTTGACCCCAAAATTGAGACCATGACACTAAACCATTTTGCCATCAATTTTTTTTCAGCACAGTTCAGAGGCTGAAGGTCTTTTTTTTTTTTTTTTTTTAAATGATAATGTAAACTTTTCCACCTACAAATGTATTTTTCTCAAAGTCAAAGTGTGGCCCAGTGATATCACTACAACTTCTGCTACTGATTTTCAGTTATGTGATTTGGGATTTGGTAAGGACTTTAGGTTGGCAATTGGATTGGTTCATTTCACCATGTATACTGAGAGTATTTGCACCAAGACAAATTCCTTGTGTGCCCAATCACACTTGGCCAATAAAGGATTCTATTCTATTCAAAGCACTGTGTTCCTGTTCCCAGTGTTAATTTATCACCTTTGACCTGAAAATCATATTTCCCAAAATGGACCATTTTGTTGCTGGATTTTGGCCCTGTGATCCTGGAGTACAAACAAAACTTCAGAACATCTAATGGGCCAAGGCTTTCCCACACCTATTCTCTATACAGGGATGGCCAGGGTTTAGTCTTGCATGTTGTAGGATTTCAGTTCCCATTCTCCTTTATCATGTGTCTGACTAATGGGAATTAGAAGTTAAAGTTTAGAGTGTCAAATGTCACCCACCCCTGCCATTTTAGCCAGGCCTTTTGTCTTTTAAGGACCCTGTAATCCCTTGCATTGGGATGGAGTCGGGAGTAACTGAATGGAGCTGAATGTTTACTGGCCGGATGCCCTTCTTGTTGCCAATGCAGAGTTCACAGCTGATATTTACTCATTGTTCCCCGGGGAAAGAAATATCTGCCATTATTTAGGATTGAGCCTCCTGATTATGAGGCGAGAGCTCCACCTTTAGGCCACTTCATCACTTCCATTTTAGCCAAGGTTTGATTATTGAATATTATTAAGAGGGTGATTGGGAAAGAGAAATGCATGTTTTTTTGCTCAATGGATTGTTCTGACAAGTCATAAAAGAGTAAAAAAGGAGCCACGTTGAATTTTTAAAAAAGCACTGATGAGGAATTGAAGAATTTCAGCAGCATCAAGGGTTGTATTAATTGTGTGTCACTTTCAAATGTAGGGTTATGCTTAAATAAGGTTTTGGCATCTCTCTTTCAATTCCTTATGATCCGTACTGCTATACTGCTAGAGTATTTATCTGGGTAAATCATGTGTTGTAGCTGACATCTAAGCAAATATTTGTACTTAACTATTCTCGAGCAGCTGTTTATTTGCTCTGAACTTCTATACAATCAATAAGCTACATAATTCATTGACTGGATCTTATGCATAATATTAGAGTTTAAAATTAAAATGTCCTTGAGTCATTAACTCTCAGATTATTTCTAAAGCATCTTATTCGAAGTGAGATAAGTTTAGTCCACTGGGGAACATCAGGCTCCAGAAGGCTTGCAAAATGGTCACGATAATCAGGGGAATAAAATATTTATTGGCTTAGAGATCCTTCCCTTTTTTGACAGGAACCAGACTAAAAGCAGTCAATGGGACCGGGATGTGGGAGAAATCCTTGAGTCTTTGCAAAACCACAGTTCTCTTTTCATTAAAACTGCCCCTCTTTTTTTTCCAGTCTTCTGCCTAAAGCTAAACGATATTGTGGTTGTGCAGTCTGAATAAAGGAGGATTGTTTTAACTGATATCATAAGATGAGCAAAGCTATGCTTGCACGCATGTGGGATCATCAGTTTGATTCTTCCAAATGGCTTTTGAAATGCAGGTAGTCCCCGACTTAATGACCACAACTGAGCCTAGAATTTCCGTTGCTAAGCAAGACAGTGTAGGTAACGGTCAACAGTCAATGAATTGGCACACTGACTTGGCTGAAGACTCTGACCTTTCTATGACCTATTACTGACCTTTATCAGTTCTATCACTGATCTTTCTCTGTTCTATTAAAAAGTCTAAAGTTTTTCCCCTCAGATTCTGAGCTATGCTATTTTAAAGTAAAGATCTTTCCTCAGGAAACTAACAGGCAGTCAATGATACGTTTGACATCATCCACCTGCACGCTTCTTAGTTTACTTGTATTAGCCAATTACCGCACTGTTACTATGCTGTTAAACCTGGGGTAAACCAATCTTTGGGCTTGTATGTCTAAGCACACTGCTTCATTTAGAGCAGGGGTCCCCAACCATCGGGCCCCGGACTGGTACCAGTCCGTAGAACATTTTCTACCGGGCTGCCGGTTTGCTGGGCGCCACCATCTTGTTTTGATGAGAAAGTGCTTCTGGTGAGCTTTTCCGGTTGGAAAGCAGCATTTGGGTCCTGAAGGAATCCTTGCGCCTTATTTTCATTGAAGGGGGGGGCGGCTTCAAATGAAACTAAGGCGCAAGGATTCTTTCAGCACCCAAGGCAAGGTGAGCCGAGTGACCATCCCGAAGCCGTCCCGAAGCCCATCGACAAAGGTACAAAGGAGGAGTTGAAGGTGGCGGGGAGAAGCGGGAGACGGCTGGCTGGCCGGTCGCTCGGCTCACCTTGCCATGTGTGCTGATGGCGGTACCGGGCTGCAGATCATTTTGCGATGCCAGTACCGGGCCATGGCACAAAAAAGATTGGGGGCCACTGATTTAGAGTATAATAATAAAGCACGGTTGACCGAAAAAAAAGGAACTTCTGAGGAGGAACTTCTGAACTCAGAGAGAACATCTGAACTCAGGACACTGGTCTCAAGAATCATGTGTTGTTGATTGCAACAAGACAGTTAAGTGAATTTTGCCCCATTTTATGACCCTTCTTGCCACAGTTGTTCAGTGAATCACTATAGTTATTAAGTTAGTAACATGACTGTGAAGTGAATCTGGCTTCCCCATTGATTTTGCTTGTCAGAAAGTCGCAAGAGGTGGTCCCATGACCCCTCAGGACACTGCAACTATCATAAATACATGCTAGTTCCCTCGTGTCCCAATCATGTGGCCATTGCACCCCCAGTGCAATAGTTGTTGAGTGTGAAAAACAAACATAAGTCACTTTTTTCAGGGCCTTGTAACTTCAAACAATCAAACAAACAGTCATCAACTCTAACCAAAGAAAGAAGAAACCTGGAATTAAGGGGAAACTTCCTCACAATGAGAACAATTAACCAGTGGAATAGCCTCCAGAAATCATGGCCACTCCATCAGTGGATGTTTTTAAGAAGAGACTAGACAGGCACTTGTCTGAAATAGTATAGGTTCTCCTGCTTGAGCAATGGGTTGGACTAGAAGACCTCAAATATCCCTTCCAGCTCCTATCCTATCCTATCCTATCCTATCCTACTCTACTCTACTCTACTCTACTCTACCCTACCCTACCCTACCCTACCCTACCCTACCCTACCCTACCCTACCCAACCCTACTCTACTCTACTCTACTCTACTCTATGAATGGTTTTAAGTCAAGGATTTCCTGTATGCACATCCTTGATGCCACACCAATCTGAAAACAAAGAAGTTACTACTGGGCTTAGGAAGTGGAGGGAGGGGAGAAGTAATTTGAAATAAAGGTGTTGAACTTTATTTAGTTGCCACATTCCCTTGTGGAGACTCTTTTTGTTTTAAAAACAAACATGCAGAAGCATCATAATGGTTAGCAGGTTGGAACGATTGGGAAGCTGGGTTAAATTCATTCCTTAATTATACTGATCACAGTATAATTTGAGCCAACCAATCAACTCTCTGCTTTATCTACTTCCAGATGTGTTGAGAAGATATCCAGAATGGAATGGCAACTGGGGTGGGACAAGGGTACACTGCCCTGAGCTTCTGAAAGACAGAAATGCACAGATGTGCCAACTTCCCACCTGCAGGAAGATTAGATCAACAAAGATGGTAATGATTTGGGGGAGTTGTGATTCCAAGGGAAGTGGAAGCTAATTGATCATCCACAATGAAAACGGAAAACCTGATGCCAAATCCTCAGGACCGGGGAGCAGTATATTTCAAGAATATTTGTGACTACCATAAAAGGTTAGAACAGTGGCCGTGCTTTCTTGGGAAAAAAAATGAAAAGGAAATATGAAAAGGGGGCAAATGTGAAAGTGGATCATAAGGCGTTAAAAATTCTTTATGTTTATAACTTTGCTGCACAGAGGAAAATTCCAGAGCAAAACCAAGAAAATATATAAATAAAATTAAATCAGGACTACTTTCTGAAATAAAGAGGTGTCTTTTATAATAAAGGATGTACAGTCCCTGGAAAGGACAGACAATGGTCTAATACGGTGGCTCCCAACCCTTCAGGCACCAGGGATTGGTTCCGTGGAGAGAAGTTTTTCCGCAGACCAGAAGGGGTGTGGTTTTGTGTGCTGCCTGCATCCCACAAATGGGGCTTTGTTTGTTTGCATGGCCTAGTTTCTGGCATGCCTTGGACCAGTGCTGATCTATGGACTGGGGGTTGGAGACTGCTGGTTTAACACAATGGACACAATCTGTATGACTCTGAGCAACTAATCTGTCACAGTACAGCATTAACCAGTTGATGAGGAAGGTAAATATACAAAATAATTGAGTCCAGTACCTAATCCAGCAGGAGAGCTTCCATCCATTTTCCCATGTCAGTAAACCACACAGTTTGGACATCCCGCCCTCATCTCCTGAAACTAATTTATTACAGAACACAGTTCAAAGTGTTGTTTGCATAGTCAGATACAAATAGTAGCAGCCCAAGACAGAAGGAAACAAATACACCCAACACTGGAGCCATTGTGAATGGGAATCATACACAAGGACTGTTGTAGTCTCATTATATCTTATCATTTTAATTGTGTGCAAATCCATTTAAATCGATGGAGTAATACCCCAAGTGCAAGATGTAAAGTGTCATACCATTACCTCATGGAGGATGGGTAAGGTTTTATGATTACTGTCCATGTTGTCTAACAAGATCTTAAGAACTGATTATGCGTCTCACTGCAAATTACAAATTCATTCCATTAAAAATGGCAAATTAAGTTATGGGAGTGCGCAACAAAGCCAAAATGAAATTTATATCACTGAAAAACAAATCTGATATGGAATTTAACACTACTATATATCTAACATAACATTTGTCAATTTTTTTTAGATTTGGTACGAATCATTGCACTTGATTGTGGTTTATACTTTATAATTTGAGATATACTGATGATATTGTTAATTATTGCATAATAACCTGATTAAGACTATATTAACATACAGTTTCAAAGTCATGCAAGTTATTCCAACAGGAACATATTTTAAATTATTTTCCCCCTAATGTTATGGTGTCCTTTTAATCTATTTTCTGCTCCCTTTATTTGTACCTACAAATAGGATAAATTCAGAAGAAAAGTAGAAAAGTACAAGAAAAAAACTGGTCGTGATTATTCAGCATTATACACACTTATCTAGCAACACACTAGGACCATAGTGGTTCGAGTGGTTGGGATACTAGGCAGGAGATTAGCAAGTCCATGTTTGAGACCTGAGAGCTGCTGTGGGATGGGGTTGTGCTCTTGTCCTTCACTCCAACTCCTGCCAGGGACATGAAAAGATCTCCCAGCAAGGTGTCCCCAGGATATTAGTGGTATCACCAGTTAATCCTTTCAACCCAGAAGTGCCTTGGTGCTTCTGATACAAGTACAAAAGCAACAAACTTTGCTGTTCAGTGGATCCTATCCAGCTGTGTATTAGATTGCACCCCTCAACCAGAAATACAGCATTGCGACAAAGTACCCACCATGAATCAGGAAACCTTCACCTATCTGTGACTTGTCAGATCAAAAAAGTTGATGCTGGCTAGAGCCCTTGTATCTGAAGAGCACCCAGGTTGGAAAAGGTTGATTTATCTGTCCAGATTTGCAAGACATTCCTGAGTTACCTTTGATGCTAGATATCAAGACACTTATAAATAACACAGAGGAGGGAGAGAAAGAAGAACTACAACCATCATTACCAAGTTCACTGTGCTTTTGGTCTGTTCTTCGGAAATTTAAGCGGAATGCTTCTTCCATTTTAAAAAGTGAAAAAAACGTCTAGGTAAACATCTTAGTTAATTGTATCTCAACCCAAAAAAGGTAAAGACAGAATTGAGTCACAAAAAACAGTAAGAAAAATCTTGGGAGTCTTTGAGTGTTTCTCAGATGTGGGAAGTTTTAAATCTGAAAGGGAATCTATACTGGTTTATTTGTATCTCCACTGGAGCTAGTAAATTAAATGTTGGGGAATTCTAATAAAATAGAAAGACTCTAATGAGAAATTTTAGTTGGTCATTCTGGGAATGGGATAGGAGGAAAAAAGAAAGGAAAAAATGGGCTGAGATCAAAGTTAGACAAGTCTCAACTTTCATGGATAAACAGTTAAATATCACCAAGTGAGTATAGATGATCTGCAATTTAAAGCAAGAAGGAAATGAAAATGAGAAATTATTGCTGAGATGCATGAAGCGTCAGTGATAGAAAGATATATTATATATAGGATGAACAATTGAAAATACCCTGGAGACTCAAATGGAACAATTGCTAAAAGCAGGCAAATAAAATTTAATTTACTTGTTTATTGCATTTTCACACCACATAATTTAATAGTTCGTGACAGTGCCCAAAATGTGGCAATCCGAGCTACATATGGAATAGCCGCTGTGTTCAAATATTGTCTCCTTTGAAATGAAGCTGAGATATACAGGTCGCTTAAGAAACAAAGATTCGACTTTATTATTTTGCATATCGCCCATCTGGGAATTTTTTCCTAAATGAAATAAGAATACTGTATTCCACATTGATGCAGAAAGGAGCTGGGAAGGAAGGATCAGAGTTAAGGGATAGGAATACATACCTACATCTTGGCTTCATTTATTAAACCTTTTTGAAGATCTGTCTGAAATTTTTACAAAAACTACCCTCACACAGCAGAAAAGTAAGGGGACCTGCATGAGGCCACCATCACATGAGAAAGGTATTGGAAACAGGGGGAAATGTCCTCAACTAGCTATAAATATCTCTACCATGTACACAAACACACAGAGAGCCTGAGGGAAGGCATTTTCCTCCCAAGTAAAAAGACAAGCATTATGTCCCCCTCTTTTAAAGGCCTCAACATAGCAAATCATTGTGACTAAAATTCAGGAGGAATCTGGTAGCCCCTTTTCAGATTAACACATTTAAAGTCATTTATTAAAAGGCACAAACTTTCACAGCCGCGCCTCACATCACCAATTGCTATCACTGATTAAAACAATGGAGGATTTGAATTAGGGTGAATTCTACCTAGTCTTGATGCTCTAATCCAGGGTTGTCATACTCAAGGCCGGTGGACTGGATCTGGCCCACGGGGTGCTTAGAACTAGCCTGTGGGGCCACCCTGGAAATAGTGAAGGACAAGCCCGTGGTGCCTCTGCCAGTGAAAACAAGCTCGGTTTTTGCTGGCAGAGGGTTGCAGAAAGCCGTAATAGCTGAAAATGGAGCTTGGGAGCCTGGTTTTGCTGACAGAGCGCTTGGCCCTCCACAGGTGCCTCCGACATGAGTGCTGGCCATGGCCCCCCCAGCCCCCTCCGAGGTCAAACATAACCCTGATGTGCCTCTCAGTGAAATCAAGTTTGACACCCTGCCCTAATTGCTATACTAAACTGGCTCGCAAACTGGCAAATGAAATATAAAATACAAGGATGGGTAATCCCATATTTTTCTGTTGAATGAAGTGGCGACTGATTTTGTACTCTGTGCTGTTGATTGAGTGAGTAGATGCAAATATTAAAATCAAGATTCACCATGAAACTGACCATTATGGAACAGTTTTTCTCTGCATTAACCATTTTTCGGGATTGTATGCTCAACGAACACTGAAAGTAATGAGAAAACCAGCATATTTGATAGATACGTTTCTCATCCGGTGCAGATTCCATCCTCATTAATATATTCATTTCTCATCCAGTGCAGATTCCTTCCTTATTAATATATTAATTTTTAGGACTGATGAATTTTTAGGACTGATGAATAATATATCAATTTTTAGGACTTTTATGTCCCAAAAACCCAAAGTCCTGATAAAACATTTAAGCAATACAGGGGTAAGTTTGATCTTTACCGCATAGTAAGATGCTCCCCACATAACTTCTCACACAATGGCATTGTTTCATTAACATCTGCCACTAAAATTACAGACTTCAAATGTGAATATCCTACTAAGTCTCAAACCTTTTGGGATAGATTTATCAACTGAATAGCACAGACATAATTACTGAACAGCTTCTAAATGAAATAAAATTTTAATGGCATAGAATTAACCCCAGGATATAAAATAGTGGTAGGTAGTATTGATGAAAGTGAAGCTTTTTTGAGTAATTTTTTTTTTTGGCATTTTGCAAAAATACATTGCTATGGCCTTCGGTAGCATCATCATTTAGACTTGTTATAGAAGCATTAGCCATGAAGTCTTCCAATGTTTGCTGCTCATGGATAAGTATCACAATTTGCTGAGATCATTTACAGCCAGGAATAGCCAGCAAGAAACAGAAAAACCACAAATAACATGATCTTAGGAAAGTTTAATTATAACAATAATTCCAAAGCCGTCCTTGGCTTACAACACAACTGAGCCCATAATTTCTGTTGCTAAGTGAGACATTTGTTAAGTGGGTTTTGCCCCATTTTACAACCTCTCTTGTCTCATTGGTTAAGTGCATCGCTGCAGCTATTAAGTTAGCAACACGGTTAAGTGAATATACAGGTAGTTTTCAACTTACGGCCACAATTGAGCCCAAACTTTCTGTTGTTAAGTGAGACATTTGTTAAATGGTTTAAGAGCTTTGACCCATTTTACAACTTTTCTGGCTACTGTTGTTAAGTGAATCATTGCAGCTGATAAGTTAGTAACACAGTTCTTAAGTGAATCTGGCTTTCCCATTGACTTTACTTGTCAGAAGATTGCAAAACCTTCTGTGACCTTGGGACATAGCAACAGTCATAAACATGAACCAGTCGCAAAGGGTCTGAATTTTGGCACAGGATCATGGGGATGCTGCAAAAGTCATAACTATGAAAAACAGCTATAGGTCACATTTTTCAGTGCTTTTGTAACTTTGAATAGTCTCCTAATTGTAAATCGAGGATTCTCTGTATTTTTAAGTAACAACTTTTGTAGAAATGTAACCTTCATGGTTTTTGCAAAGAGAGCATCTATTTCCCTAAGTCCGTGATGGCGAATTTATGGCATGCGTGCCACAGGTGGCATGCAGAGGCATTTGTGCCGACACACGAGCTTCAGGCAACTTACCTCACTGTGCCTGCACATGCCTCACAGCTGATTTTTGGCCGGTTTGAGGCCTTTTTCAGCCTCCCAAAGGCTTGAGGAAGGCTTCTGCAGGCTATTCAACTAGACCCATTTTGTCACTTCCTGTTTTTCCGGAGATACCAGAAGTGATGAAATGGACCTAGTTTTTGGCCTGAAAAGACTACAGAAGCTTTCCTGAAACCTCTGGGAGGCCAAAAAAGGCCTCAAACCGGCCGAAAATCAGCTGTGAGGCACAGTGCAGGTAAGGGGGCAGTGAGGTGGAGATTCAGCGCACATGCATAGTGTTCTGTACAGTCATTTACATTCTTGTAAACGCTGCGCTGTGATTGGTCAAAGCACGCAGTATCCGATTGGTCGAGCGAGCCGCACTGATTGGCCCACTGCGGATCTCCTGCGATTGGTGGAAACTAATCGCGGGAGATTCAAAGCGGTGCCATTGGTTGCGGCCGCCGCAACTTGGAAATAAAAAGCCGCTGTTTTCCCCCCGGAACCCGAGTCGTTCTCGGGACCAATAATAGAGCTGAACCAAGTCACTGAGTCCTGGTCTCCTTGCCACGATGGACGCAACACTGGCGACGAAGGTGGGATCCTAAGGCTAATCCCCACCAACACGTGTCCGGAGGAAGCGAGACCGACAAGATGGCCAGCATCGCAGCGCCCGCGCCCTTTAATCCTGCTACCAAGGACTGGGAATAATACACAGACAGATTCCTCATGTTCCTCGAGTGTAGCAACATGAAGGATGCCGCCGGGCCGAAGAAAAGAGCCGTCTTCCTGACACACTGCAGGCCCACAGTGTTCAAGATGGCAAAAGCTCTAGCAAAACCCGCGGACGTCAAGGAGATGGACTGGGCTGACCTCGAACCATTGCTCCGGAACCACTATGCCCCCGCCATGCCCACCCTCATCAGGCGGCATGATTTCTACCGGCGGGACCAGAGAGCAGGTGAGAGCATCAGCGATTTTGTGGCTGAGCTACGAAGCCTAGGGGGCATGTGTGGGTTCTCGGACATGGATGAGGCCTTACGGGACCGCGTTATGCTCAGGCTCCGAGACCCAGTCCTACAGAGCCGACTGATGGCCAAAGGCGACATCGCCCTCGCCAACGCCATCGCTGAAGCCACCGCAGCCGAGGCAACCCGGAAATCAGCGAACCGCATGCGGAGACCAGACACCGGAGAATGCACCGCGACCACCGACCCAGGACGGGCAACTGAGGCCCACCCGGAAGAAAGTCACCGCGAGACCACCACCCATCATGGCGAATTCCACTCCGCCTCCGACACCATGGACGAGGAGGAGGAAATCCACCGGCTCCAGACGGGATGGGACCGGCGCAATCGGCAGAGTCGTAAGTCAGGGACCGCATGTGCCGGGTGCGGGGGCGACCACCCTCGATCAGAGTGCCGTTTCTTTGATGCAGTCTGCCGGCACTGCGACAAAAAGGGTCACATCGCCTGAGTCTGCCGATTGAGGAAGGCCTACAGCCTCAGACGGCGGGACCACAGCGACCTAAGACGTGACAGCACACCCCCCAGGGCCAGAGATCGCCAAGCCGAAAGCCGATGGGACGGGGCGAACGGAACCGACGAGGTGGCGAAACCCAGCGGAAGGAGGAAACCCACCAGACGGTCATCATCGGTCACGCATCAACCACCAATGCCCGAAAAGTCTATGTGGAGGTAGGCATCGAAGGCGAGCCATGCAAAATGGAGGTGGACTCCGGGTCCTACCTCTCCATGGTCGCCTGGCAAGAAATCAAATGCTTGGTGCCTACCATCCACAAGAAGGGACTGGAGAACAAGAAACTAATAATCAAGGACTACCAGGGAAACCGCATCCGGTAGTTGGAACTGGACAATTCAAGGTAACATTCAAGGGCCGCACAGCAAAGCTTCCCTTGACAATCGTGGACCGAGACCGACCCAGCCCTTTGGGACGACAATGGTTTGCACCGCTCGGCATCGAGGTTACGGGCATAAACCACATCGCAGAGGCCGATTGGGAGCAGCATCTGGCACGGGACTTCCAGGAAGTGTTCAACGGCACCCTAGGCAAGTACCGAGGGCCCCCTATTTCCTTCAGCCTAGATCCCAACATTCCCCCGATACGCCTAAAACCAAGGCAGGTACCTTTTGCATTCTGGCCAAAAATAGATGAGCAAATTGACAAGCTCGTCAAGCAAGGGGTCCTACAACCAATCGACCACGCCCGGTGGGAGACCCCAATAGTCACCCCAGTCGAGCCCGATGGGTCAGTAAGAATCTGCGGGGACTATAAGGCCACCCTAAATTACACCTTACGACAAAGCGCCTAACCCGTCCCAGTAGTGCAGTGCCTTCTACACTCACTGGGGGGAGGCAAGATTTTTGTGAAGCTCGACCTGGTGCAAGCATACCAACAGCTGCCAGTTGACGCAGAAACCGCCAAGGCGCAAACCATAGTCACCCACCGGGGAGCGTTTCGCTGTAACCGACTCCAGTTTGGAGTCAGCGTGGCGCCGGGAATTTTCCAGAGCCTCATGGAGAGACTTTTGCAAGGAATTAAGGGGGTGGTGCCCTACTTTGACGACGTGCTGGTGT
The DNA here is from genome assembly GCA_033807585.1 of Hydrophis major. NCBI lineage: Eukaryota > Metazoa > Chordata > Lepidosauria > Squamata > Elapidae > Hydrophis > Hydrophis major. The sequence continues at coordinate 186,448,944 of CM066328.1, forward strand.
CGGCAGCCAACTAGCTAGAACTAGAGGGTCATCTAAGGGAGGTACTAACGAAATTCAAGGAAATTGGGCTAAAAGTGAAGAAAGAGAAATGTCAGCTTTACACAGAGCGGGTCGAGTTCCTAGGATACCTCCTAGACTGGCATGGCATCCACCCAACCGCAAACAAAATCAGAGCCATTAAGGAAGCCCCCATGCCCAGGAATAAAACTGAACTGCAGGCATTTCTGGAACTGCTTAATTTTTACAATGTTTTCCTGCCCCAAAAGGTGACCGCGGCGGAACCTTTGCATAGGCTTTTGGACAAGGTGGCCACCTGGACTTGGGGGTAACGTGAGGAAGCCGCCTTCAGGAAAACCAAGGACCTGCTCACCTCGGATGCCGTCCTTATCCAATACAATGAGACCCTACCACTTGCCGTCACATGCGACGCCTCACCCTTCGGTGTCGGCACCGTCCTCAGTCACACACTTCCAGACAGAAAAGAAGCACCCATTGCCTTCTTCTCAAGGATACTCACCAAACCAGAGAGGAACTATAGCCAGCTGGACAAGGAGGCCCTGGCTATCGTCGCAGCAGTGAAGAGGTTCCACGAGTACCTCTACGGTTGCACATTCACCATTATCACAGACCACAAGCCGCTGTTGGGAATCCTGGCAGGGAACCGGGCCACCCCGAACATCCTATCTCCCAGAATGACAAGGTGGTCCGAATTCCTTGCCGCCCGCAGCTACTGGCTCACACACCGACCCAGTAAGATGATCACCCACGCAGACGCCCTAAGCCGCTCGCCGTTACCCGACCTAGACACCGACCCAGCACCCACGACGACCACCCTCAGCATAGAGACTCTGCCCAATCTACCCATAACCGCAGTAGACATTGTCCGAGAAACTAATAAAGACAAACGTCTGGCGCAGGTGTTACATTGGGTAGAAAAAGGGTGGCCAGAAAAAAACGATGACGAAGCATTCAAGACATTCCAGAACCGGCAAACAGAACTCTCGCTACAAAAAGTGTGTGTACTTTGGGGGGATAGGGTTGTTATTCTGGAAAAGCTACAAGGGAAGGTATTGGAGTTGTTACACGAGGGGCACCTGGGCATAGTTAGAACAAAAGCCCTGGCCAGAAGTTATGCTTGGTGGCCAGGGATGGACAAGCAAATCGAGGCTTGGGTGGCAAGATGTGAACACTGCCAAGAAACCAGACCGAGCCCTCCCACGGCATTGATCTTGGAATGGGAAACCCCCAGAGGACCATGGTCCAGAATCCACATAGATTTTGCCGGGCCCACTAAGGGACATACATTCCTTATAACAGTAGATGCTTACTCCAACTGGTTGGAGGTAAGCAACATGAAAACCACCACCACGGAGGCCGTGACCAAGGAACTTAGCAAGCTATTCGCAACCCACGGCCTCCCAGATGTCATCGTGTCGGATAACGGGCCCCAATTCACCTCGCTAGAATTTGAAAAATTCCTAGCGGAATGGGGCATACGACACGCACTGACAGCTCCGGCACATCCGGCGGCGAATAGAAGGGCGGAACGGATGGTTCAATTTACAAAAAAAACCATCCAAAAAAATCGAACACGGGGAAATCCAAGAAAAAATAAATAAAATACTTTTTATACAACATATAACCCTGAACACGACAATGAACAAAAGCCCGGCAGAGCTACTAATGGGGAGGAAAATAAGGTCCCCACTCGACAGACTGCACCCCACATACAACCCGGAAAAAACCCCAAACTCCTCTAGCAAGCACCAGTCCTTTGCGCCAGGTGACGCCGTCTACGCAAAGAACCTAACCGGAGACCCACTGTGGGTACCAGCAACCAAAACCCAACTGACAGGTCCCCACTCGTACCGGCTGCAAACAACCGACGGACGAGCATGGAAACGCCACATCAATTAAGATCGAGAACAATCACAGGAAACACAACCGACACTCAACCAAACACAGACAATCCCCTTAATACAAGCCAAGAGGGGAGGAATACCCCGGGAACCAAAACCCAATAGGAAGAAACCAGCAACACTTACCGACTAACAGCCAGCTCGAAGCCTCACCAGGAAGAAGCAGCCAGGCCAGCTCAACCAGCCCAGAAAGACTAGGCAGGCGCGGTGAAAACCGCAGCTCAACCAATCCGGGTAGACCAGGAGGGAGCTGTGACAAGAGGCCCAGCGACACCTTCCAGGCGGTTCCATCGACGAGGCCGAGAGCAACAGAGAACCCGACCGAACCGGCCGGGAGCCAAACAACTAACCTGCGCAGGTCCAGTAGGCAAGTACGGAGCCCCGCCTACTTAGGGGCTACGTCACATAGGACCGAACCAAGAGGGGAGATGTGTTCTGTACAGTCATTTACATTCTTGTAAACGCCACGCTGTGATTGGTCAAAGCGTGCAGTGATCCGATTGGTCGAGCAAGCCGCACTGATTGGCCCACTGTGGATCTCCCACAATTGGTGGAAACTAATCGCGGGAGATTCAAAGTGGTGTCATTGGTTGCGGCCACCGCGGCTTGGAAATAAAAAGTGGCTGTTTTTCCCCCAGAACCCGAGTCGTTCTCGGGACCGATAAAAGAACTGAACCAAGTCACTGAGTCCTGGTCTCCTTGCCACGACGGACGCAACACATAGGAAGCATGGGGATGTGTGCATTGTCTTCTGGGTGCTGGCACACAAGTGTGAGCATGCAAGTGCGTGCACAATTTTTGGCACAGGAGCCCAAAAAGGTTAGCCACCACTGCCCCTAAGTTGATCCAATAATTTGGCTTATCAACCATCTTGTTTGCCAATTAAATTGTACAATAAATTTCCCAATAATTTTCCTCCTCCTCTTTCTTCATATGCCTGGGACAAAAATGCAGCAGTGTCCTGAAAGTTCCTTCGATCCATAAAACTCCCTAAAGGAAGCGGGGGGAGAAATAGAGGAAGTATATTGGGGAGGAAAAGATTCAAGTGAGCTGAAATTTCCAATTTCCACAAAGTCATGTTCCTGATGAAAACTCACAGGGTTTCATCTATTTGCTGGCAAAATCAGTGCTGGGCTCTTTCATATATCTTGCATGGCTCTTTTCACTTATTTAGGGTAGACAGTGGTAGGGAACTCTGGTCCCTTTATGACTTGTGGACTTCAACTCTTAGAATTCCCAAGCCAGCATGGAACTCTGGAAGTTGAAATCCACAAGTCATAAAAGGGCCATAGTTTCCCACTCTGTAGAGTCACCAGCCTGTTCACTTATTATTTGTGGTGGGAAGCCACATTCGTTGTGTGAGGCTTTTGTGCACTAGAGTGAGCTGTCACACTCCCACTGAGCCACGGTGGCACAGTGGTTAGAGTGCAGTCTGCAGGCTACTTCTGCTGATTGTCGGCTGCCTGCAATTTGGCAGTTCAAATCCCACCAGGCTCAAGATTGACTCAGCCTCCCATCCTTCCATGGTGGGTAAAATGAGGATCAAGATTGTTGGGGGGCAATATGCTGACTCTGTAAACCACTTAGAGAGGGCTTTAAAGCACTGTGAAACAGTATATAAGTCTAAGTGCTATTGCTATTCCTAACATCAGCAAGAAAAACAGTACGACATCCTGCTGTTGTGACTGCTTTTCTTTCTCCAGAAATAAAATAGGAACTCAGAAAAAGCCCACATTTATTCTTCTTCCATTGGCTCCCTTCACGGCTGCTCGAAAAACCAACATCTCTCTTCAAAGCAATTATAGTTAATCCCCGAAAAGATACAGTACTTGATTTCCAGCAGGATCCGAAATGAATTGTAGCCTTCAATTCCTTACCCTGTACAGCTAGGAAGAAATGGAAATTAGCGAACAAGAGGAAGGAGTTATTTAAGACTTGGATTTCATACAGATGGGAAGTCGGAGAGGAAGGGAGATCTGCATAAAATTGGCTACCATTTCTAGGCTTAGCCAAACATTTTAACAAGAGTTATTTGTGCCCTATTTATTATTGGCAACCTTAACACATCCAGATAGGAATCAGAGAACCCTCACTGTATGGGTGTAACATAGCTCTTCTAGCTTAAACAAACAAACAAAAAAGGCCTTTTGCCATTGCCATTGCAGTATTAGGAAACCAACACTTGACAAGAAATTGTCCTTGCCTTATAGCTATTTGTTTAGCAACCATTCAAAGTTACAATGGCATTAAAAAAAATGACTCTGCTTTATAACCACTGCAGCACATAATCAAAATTTGAGCTCTTTGGCAACTGGCACATATTTATGACAGTTGCAGCATTGCAAGGTGATATGATCACCATTTGCAATTGGACCAGCCAGCTTCCGACAAGCAAAGTCAGCGGGGGAAGCTGGATTCACATAAGGACCATGCGATTCACTTAACAACCATGGTCATCATAAAATTGGGTGAAACTTAACAACTGCCTTGCTTAGCAACAGAAATTCTAGTCCCGGTTGTAGTCATAAGTCAACGACTATGTGTATTAAAGCTGAATATATCAATTAAAAAGCAGAGTCTCGGCAATGCCATCTCTGGGACAAGCAAATTGCTGTACCCAGTGTGAGATCTCTTTAAGTTTCCATAGACACAAACAGACATTCCAGTTTCCTTGGCTCATTAATTTCTCCCAGCTCCCCCGCAGTGTTTTGCAAATGGGAATTCATGATTTATCGTTTGCTTTTATTAATCTTTAAAATAACATCTCTCCTTAAAATTATGATTTCACCCACTTCATTATGTCTTGATTATCTTTTCACATTTCATTTGGAAGTAGCCAAAGCTGGATGTTTCATCTACTTACCCTAAGGCCTTTGGCTTGGTAGACATTTTATTTTATAGCAACATAAGGATCAAAATAATTAAATCCCCCAAATTTGAACTGAAAAGATATAGAGAACTAAAAGCTGTGAGAACCACGTAGCTGTAGGCACAGCAAATAAGCTTAATTTTTAAAAATAAATAAAAAATAAATTTAGCTTTCATAAATCACTGAAACAACAGGGAGCCCCAAAGTGTTAAGAAGGAAGCACCGTCAACCCTAAACAGCTTGGACTTTCCTACCTACCCCTCAGATATAGATATAAGCTAAGTTGTATCATAAATCTTGATCTTAATATAAACAAGAATGAAGCCAATGAATGAATTGTCTTTGGAGCTCAAAAGATTGCCTAACTGTAAAGAAAAGGCAATGAAAAGTCATTGATTCTAAAAAGTGGGAAAGAGAAAACAAGTGGATAGGAAGAGAGATTAAATATTACATAGGAACATAATTGCCTCGTAACTCTGTAATCTTCCTATAATCAGCTATAACGGCCCTCTGACATTGACTGAGAAATAAAAGAACAGGGACTGTTTTCAGAGGTGCGCTCATGCCAAAGCAACAACAAAAAAAAAAAAAAGAGCAGAAAGATGACAACGCACACACAGACCGTGTGTGCAATTTAGCCAACTTTTGCTTGAGGGCATGTTTTCTAAATGGAGCTGTCAAACATCTCATTTGCATGACGATCCACCAGTGCCCCGGCCTCCCATAATGATGGAAGCTATCCATTAACTTGGTTTCATTCCGCAGGTCTGATTGCTTTGGCTATTCAGATAAGCCAGACAAGTGGCAATCCAGCAATCATAAACAGCAGCCATAAAAAAATACCGTGGTTTTTTGTTTTTTTAATGTCCCCTATAAGGTTGAGTTTATCTGCAATGGCAAAATTGAGTTAGACCATGTTGCAGAACTCAGCTATTCAATCTAGATATCACATCATTTGGGCTGTCGTATAAAAGAAGGACAAGCTAAAAAGAAAAACAAAAGAGATTTTCTAACACTAAAAAAAAAAGCATTTGTAAGGGTTTTTTTCTTGCTTATGTGGGCAAATCCTACAGTTCATTAGCAGAGAAGTAAAGATGCATAAAAAGCAAAAGTTAGTTTTATGGGCACAAAACCAAAGGATCATGTAGTCCAGCATGCTCTTCCTATAAGATGTCATTCAGAAGCCCACGAGCAGGATATGGGGTTAATCAAACTCCCATTCTCCAAGACCTGGTATCCAGAAACAAGTGACCTCATTAAAATTTGGCGAGTGTGTTCCCCCCCCCCGTCCCCCATGGAACTTGAATGCTTATCTTCTATTTTTCAGCTTTTACCCCGTGCACTGAGCTGATAGAGGATGTTGCCAAACAACTTTGAGAACTTGTATGTACAACGTTAAGAAGTGCTGATTTTATTCACAGAATGAACCTTTGTGAGTAACTGGAATCAACTCTTTCAGGAACTAAAAGAAATTTAGCAGATAGATCAACACGTACGATTACAGGCGTTAAAGTTTCTCGGCAATAAAAATTTCACTGAAGTCAAAACTGATGTGTACTAACTCAAAAGGAATGCAATCCTTATAATTTCTCATATCTTGCAAATGAAAAAGAGAGTAATCAATCTCTGAGGCACTACTGGGAGCAAAAACGAGAGCTTGCGGCAAAGGAATGTCTAGGATTAGAGAGACCAACTTTTTTAATGCAGGACCCAATCGGGTCGGTTACCAGGACCAGAGGTTGAGTCTTCCGACTTCCCGATTCATGCGGGAGTCCCTCCTCAGGGAATTTCTCTCTCATCAGAATGTGGACACGCATATTTGCCTTCATTCAACTTTTTAGATCCATTCGCGTTCAGCATAAGGGTTTGAGAGCCACATATTGCTCATGTGTATGAGAAAGTTCTGGACATTTCCTTTTTTAATGGTGATATTTAAATTACAAAATGGGTCCATTCCCACTTTGAAGCAGGCAAAATTTATGCTGTGAATATTTTAGCAAACATCATCGGAAATGATTTGAGAGCCAGAGAAGAGGGGAGGACTAGGGGATTATTGTTACGCACGCATAGTCTACGAAGAGTGTAGGTTGGCTGACAATATCGACAGAATGAAGACTAGTGAAGTGTGGCACACATAGGTGTTGGGATGCTTCCTTTACAAATGCACATCGCCAGAACAATAATTTTGCAAGTATGCCAGTGCCACCTGCTAAAGAATAAAAAGCCTGCTCCCACTACCCAAAGCATAATGCAAGCTATTGTATTGGAAACTTATTTAGCTTAAAAATGGCTAAAAATAGGTAAACACTTTTGGAGGGTCACAAATGGAAGGAGAACAATCTGCCTATGGGGCTAGAGAAAAAAGAAATGTATTTTATCTCTACTGTCTTCTACCTCATTGCAATTACATAACTTAGTTTGGTGTATATAAATCAAAAATTAAAACATCCATAGTCCATTGAAACTCCTCACAGTAATAGCATAAAAAACTCCAGTCAAAACCCAGAGTAAACAAAAAGATAAATATAAAGGTAACAAATAAGGAATAATGGAAAAGAATCAGAATAATTGATTATTTAAAAATGTCCTTAAAAACCAGCAGGGAAGAAGCTAGTTTGATCTCCAAGATGTTCTTGGCCAAGGCTTCTACTTTTTTAGAAGAGCACATATTACCTTAGAATTTGAATATTTGGACTGGGTGGTTTACACAAAGATGATGAAAAGGCACAGATATCTCTTATATTCATAAAGATGTGTGTGTGTGTGAGAGAGAGAGACAGAGACAGAGAGAGAGAAGTAACCTTCATGTCAATTTGAAAGGAAGATTCTGAACAGAATTGAGACAGATTTTCTTTTTTCTTTTCTTTCAGAAACAAGGAAGAAGTAAAAATGTTGACTTTAGACTGAGAAGTCACGGATTGTCAAAAGATATTCTCAGTCATTGACGGTCATGGCAGTCTAAATGCTTTTTCCAAAAGGCAACTGGACTTTGCTTTTTGTTTGCAGCTTCTTGGATAAAAAACAAAACATTTTCAAACAAAAAAAAATCCAAGAAAGTCCAGTTGCCTTTTGGAAAATGCACCTTTGTGGATTCACAATTCCACTCTTTCTAAACTCACTGGGCTTTAGCTGCTCAGTCTTGTATGAGGGGACAGCTGTTGAAACCAAATGCGCAAACAAAAAAGTTTAGAGATTAGTATTCCCTCTTAATCTAACATGCAGAATCTTGGAACCCTAGAAGTGAAGGCAGGATTATATACTGTAATAAATTTAACTGTATTTCTGGAGTAGGAAGGTTGAGGTCTGGATAATGATCGTTACTTATGAGACAGAAAAACCAGACGACCTCTAAATGTTGTTGCTAAACCTATTTTCAGCAGTCAATTGGTAGTAGTAAGCAATGGTAGGAACTGTAGTTTAATGATATCTGCAGACCTCCCCACCTCTATTCTAAGTTGGTTTCCTGTATCCACTTATTTGCACAGACTGAATTTGAGGAACAAGACAATGTATGTGACATCAAGATACTGAATCAACAGCTTACAAGTTGCCCAAAACACTCAGTTGACTTCTGATGCTAAGAATTTCAGAGAATGAGAATTTGGGGGGTTTCAGGTCCTGGCAGAGCAAGAGAACGTCAGGAACAGGCAAAATACAACAATCAGTTCTCCACAATCTTTTTCAGCACACACAACATTTCAAAGCTTGATGTATCCCCCTCAAGAAAAGACAAAATCCTGGCAAGAAAACTGCAGCCAAAGGCAGGCTGATCCATTCACAGCAGCACAAGAGTTTGACTTTTTTCCCCCCCTTTTAACCTTTATCTGTGTTTTTTTTTTTTTTTTTGATTAATTGCTCATTCCAAACAGCTGGGCCAAATTTTATACTAATTGCATAGCAGGTTCATTAGTCCCTTCGAACAAGAGAAATACATCCCTGTAATTATTCAATTGAACAACTGTCTGTGTTTTGGGTCTGATGATCATCCAAGTGATTTAATCGATATTCTACTTCACATTCAGATGTGCAATCTGGCATTTAGGAAGCTATTTTGGAATGCCACCTAGCATTTTCTCACAAGCCAGGCAGTCAATTCCTGTCACAATCAATGGACCAACATTCCTTGATCTGAGGGAGGGGGGGGGGGGAAAGCACCGCTTGCACTTGCTAGAAAACACTAGAAAGAAAGAAAAATTCTCTCTCTCTCTCTCTCTGTGACTTTTCCTCTCTCTCTTTCTTCATCTTAGCATTGCTGTACAGTTTCTATCAACTTCATGCCATTCAAAGAACTGAAGCAAGTCCAGGTATGTGGTTTCTGATTCCAAAATTACAACCAGTCCAAAATACCATCTGAATTTTTGCACAAAAAGCAAGCTCCATTTCACCTCCAGAAGGCAGAAGCAAAAGAGAAATGCAAAGCCTGTTCTCTCACACAGAAACCACACGTTGTTGGGATTTATAGGAATGAGAATCTTGTACATTTTGGACCAGACAACACAATGAACAACCTCTAATATCAGATCAGTTGCACCCCCTTGGATTCACAGGATAAATGTGGTCTCCGACCATGAAAAGATTACTAGGCCTTTATCAGGATTTTTGTCTCCCTAAAAATACATTCTAATCCATCAACAATGGTTTGCAAGCTTCAATAGCTGGGTTAAGCCAAAAGTAAATCCAATCTCATTATGATTTGAAAGAATGCATAAAAACCGTGCAAAATGTACTCGGTGCAAATTGTTTAAAACAAACACCACCACCCAACTGCAAGCCGGAATGTTAGGAATGGTCAGTTTCTGTGCTCTGAGAAATGGAAAGTCGTTTCTATTATCTTTTTCTTGTTTTGCTCAGAATTTCTATGTATTTCTATAGATATTTATTCACAGAGGAGAGAATGAAAGTGTGAGCTGTTGGTTTTAAGGCCAGAGAAGACTATTATGCAAATAATCACCAACTGCTCATCTTCCTCATCAGGCAGTCTGTGGCTTCAAGGGAAAGGTAGTGTTGTGGACCGCCAGCAGCGGAGATGGCAGCAGAGTCGGACAGTGGGGAGGAACAGTCCGGGAGTCTGGGGAAGACTTGGGTGAGGGTTTTGTGTCCGATACGAAGATGGGATCTGGGATTATCTGCTGACTCTGGAGCCTCCAGAATCTGGCAGCAGCGAGGCAGAGGAACAAGGGGAGCCTGTTCCCAGGGTGCACATGTGCAGAGCTGCCTGAAGGCAAGAACAATTAAGACAAAAGGGGCGACTCAGGAGTAAGGCTTGGAGGTTGATGGCCCTCCCATAAGACATAAAGGAGAAACAAAGGGACATGAACCTCTGCAGGAAGCAACTTTGTTTGTACGGGTCAGTTTGAAACCTGATGCTCTGTATTGAATTTGTGCTCCGTCTGGCCTTGTATAACTAATTTAGTTGTTGGCAGCATTTCAAGGAAGATAAAGGTGCGTGCTTATCAGACTTATCCTGAAGGACTTTGGGCAATTTCCATGGGACTCTTTACAAACTGTTTTGAGACTCATTACAGGCTGTGAATGAATAAAATTCACTGCCGTTGATATAAAGAAAAAAGGTTTTGGGCTAATGTGTGTTTGTTAGTGTCTCAATAAGCCTTGGTCAGAACAGGTAGGGGGAAAAAGACTATTGGTTTGAACCACTGTGGAGAATGGGAAGCTCTTGCATTCTTTCACTGGATATGGGCAATCAACTACAAATAGTCCCCATTCAACAATTGCTTCATTTAACAACTGTTCACCGTTACACTGGTGATAAAGAAGTAACTTTACAACCAATTGTCCCAAAGATGCTTTTTCAGGAGGCAATTGGACTTTCTTGTTTTTCTTTTGAAGATGTTTCGCTTCTCATCCAAGAAGCTTCTTCAGCTCTGACAGGATAGTGGGGAATGGAAAATGGATATTGGATAGTGGATAGTGGGGAATGGATAGTGGGGAATGGAAAAGGATGCAAACGACAACTGGTCGTTTGCATCCTTTTAGCGGGTCGTTGAAGCACTTGGAGATTCCCTTCCATTCCTCACTATCTTGTCAGAGCTGAAGAAGCTTCTTGGATGAGAAGCAAAATATCTTCAAAAGAAAAAACAAGGAAGTCCAATTGCCTCCTGAAAAAGCACCTTTGGGACAACCATGACCTGGATGACTGAGAATCTCTACAGACTTTTACAGCCAATCCTTACATTCACAACTGTAAAACAAAGGAAAGCTGAAGTAAGGTCGTAAGCCCAATCAGGGTTTCACTTAGTGACTGCCCTTGTTTATGGTCATTAAACAAGGACTACCTGTATTTCATTTGGTTTTAGTGTTTGCAAGATGGATTCTTGTTTAGCAAATTGTGTCTAAGGAAGCTATACAAGTTGACTTTTCATATATACTGTCCCAATATAGTTTTTTTCTTAAAGGTGTTCATCTAAGTCTCAAGCCAAAGGTTTGAAGACCAACTAGTGGCACCACAAAAGCAGTTTCTTCCTTATTAAAATAAGTAAGCCTGATCTTCAGGCACAAGTGTCCTCCATGTTAGATGTGGTTGTTCTGTATAGTCAATAGGTATGGGTTCAATTCTGCTAAATGATTGGACATGGAACATCTAGCACAGAGGATACCTTCGCTTGAAGGAATGCAATCGGTTATGTAGTACCACAGACTGGACAATGGCTAATACAACACCTATGTTGTATCTGGGACCCTTCTGCCAACTCCCAGCTCCCCTCCCCTCGCCCAAATTAAGCCAAGTAAAATCATGAGGTTTGTGAGACAGCTTAACAATGTACTTCCTCTCCTAATAAATGGGCCCCTGACAGAGGCTCATTCACCAAATAAAGCTCATACTAAATAGCAGCAATTGTATTATTTTCATAGGTCTCTTAAGACAGATGCAGTAAATTAAGAGGGCATTTAATGGCAAGCACGGCAGAAGAGAGGAAACCAGAATCAAAAGCTCCTTCTTTTTCATCGGCTTGAATCAGAATTGGTGGGGGTGGGAGTGAAAAAATTGGCATTTAAATCTTGATGATTTAGATCTAGGAATTTTGGTCCCCCCCCCCCCCAGTGTTTGGATATCATGGCAAACAATTTCATGTGTAATATTTTATTCAACGTACGCAGGTAAAACCTTTGGATTCATGCCATTACTACATGCCATCATTAATACAAGGTTGAGCATTAGCTACCGCAATTTAATTTCAAAGACAGTGTTGACTTTCCACTTGATATACGGTATTTTTCTCTCTCTTGGGGTGTTAGCATGGCCTCGACTGTCAACAGTAGTAGTTATGTAAAGGTACTGTTCAGGTAACTAAACTACTGTTCCTGGAGAATTACTGCACGAAGACTGCGATTTAAGAGAACTGTGAGCAGAGGGAGAGAAAGGTATTAATGCTGCAGTGGGGACTCACAAACTAGCAAATGCCTTCCTGTAGTGTTCCCATAAGGCAAACGTGGCAATGATACAAAGGTCTCGCACACTAATCCTATCCAGCTAACGAGATAGTAATTGTATATGTGCGTGAGGGAAATGTTCAAAGACCTGGCAAAGGGGCCTGCCCCCAAAACTGGGAGAATTTTAGTGAGAAAGTTAAGTTTGTAGCCAGCGGTGTTTAAGAGGTTGTTTGTCCTCTGTGCTCCTAATTTTTCTCCTAATGCCACCACAGTCAGATTCTTCTGTGTTTAATCTGCAAAGTCAGAACGGTAACTGTTTCTAATCCATGCCTTCTTGAGTGTTTCATGTGTTAAAAACCCAATTGCGAAATTTTCACGCAGCAAGCAGCGGTAGCAATGATGAGTTTTGAAAAGCTCAGAGGGGGAAATGTGTCTTAAGAGCTCTTTGAATGAAGCATCACAAAGAGGGCTCCTGTACCCCAAGAAACAATGAACCAAGGAGGGCACTAATCCAGATCAAAAGACACCCAAACCAATCTCCAAACTTTGACAGGTTGGCATGGAGGAAAGTGGTCTTAGAAGTAATTTAGCCCCAAACTGTTTCAAAGCTTTTAGGGTTAAAATGAGTACAGTAGGCCTGGCAACAATTAAACTAAAAAATGCCATATACCCCAATACCACTGGGGTGGTGGTGGAATCTACATCTGTACCAGCATTTTTTCCATATAATTGTCAAAGGCGCAGCAATACATGCATGTCATGATAATAATAACCAGTTCATACGTAAGATATAACATGGTCCATTTCGATTTGGCTTAGCATGTTAAGTGAAGCTATTCATAAACTATACATCCTGGTTTTATTCTTAAGTCACTTATGCCAGAGTCACCTCCTGTTTGTATTATTGTAACACACCCTACATGGGGCTGTCCTTGAAGATTATCCAGGAGTTGCGATTGGTCCAGAATGCAGTAGCATGTACATCTTGTGGTTCACCAGATTTAACACCACTGCTGCATGCACTTGCTTTGAACAACTACACTAACAGGAATTATAACTGAAATGGGGTGGAGACCCTTCCATCAAACTCAACCGCTGGAGATTATTTTGATCGGTTCCTATAATTTCCTTGGCAATATAAAACATAAGCATTGTACCATTTTTTTTCTTTTCCAGGACTGTTTTTTCGACTTTCCAAAGTAGCCTGCAGCCCTGGGATTTCATGGTGGTCTCCTATCCAAATACTAATTAGATTTAAATTCTGTACAGTGTTTTTCAAGATCAGTCAAGACTGGCTCGAAATGCCACTTGACTCACAATGAATAAAAAAGAATGACAAAAAGGTTAAAGAAACCGACCTTTGTGTTTCTATCCATGGATGGGTAGTAGTTAAGACATGAGAAAATCAGGAGAGAATAATTTAAAGTGAATCTAGATTCATCATGAAAGAAAAGTCAGCAATCTATTTGTGCAATACACCTTTATTTTCCTTTACCTCCGCAGTCAGTCTTTAATTAATCACTGTGTAAACAACAGAATGGAATGAAATTACATTGAATTGTATGCCAATGGTCTAGAACACCTCAAACATTAATGAAAAGGTATTATAAATAACTTTTAAATAACACATTTGCCATTTTTCCCTTAGGTTAGAGAGCTGCCATTTACCTAAACTTAGCAAGGAATTGGTTTTATGTGGGACAATCCAGTAAGTCCACGCCTTTGAAAATGTATCAGACTGAATTCTCATTCCAAAACCACCAACTCCAAAATATCTATGCCACAGATTAAACTTATGACTACTTTGGTCAGAAGTGTTTAAATATTGTGTAACACCTTCTTCTTGTTTCATTTTCTTGATTTTCTTTCACCACTTAAATCATTGCACAAAGCCCTTTCTTATTATTTGCACTCCACCTGGATGTTCTGCAGAATTTCAAGTAAAGCTCAGATTCTCTTCAAGTTTTATTATTATGAAACAATTCCTATCATCTCTTAATTATAAACCAAATCCATGACGGGTAAAACAAAGGCATTTTAGCTTAATGGCAACTGTTTACACGGTTCAGCTTATAGAATTCCCCCAACAAAGTAGGCCATAATTTATTTGTCTTTGTTTCTGCTATAATAATTCATTCCCATGACTCAGAAAATTGAAGCACGGTGTGTGTCTAAAAATGAGATGAGCTTGGTTTAGCATAGGTTCAGGCACAATCTTAGAACATTAATATTTGCAAGGCACCTCCCACACCACTGACAATCCAATGAGGAATGCTTAAAGGAACACACAAACTAATGCCTACATCAGTTCAAAACTAGGGATTGGGACAAATACTTCAAAGAGAAATCTCCACTTCCCTTTAAATAAACATAATTTAACTGCAACTAGCACATAAATCATGAAAGGGGAGGGGGGGGGAGTCCAATTTCATACAGCTAGGATATATATTGCATAAATAAAAGGGGGGGACATTCACAGTTGGTTTTAAATCAGGAATTCAAGTTTGGCTAATAAACCCTATCGTTTATAGTCACGTTCATTCTACATACAACCAACTAATCAAAAATTGTCCACTAAATAATGACTGTTTCATTTGAATTAAAGAAGAAATAGCTCTGACAGCAGATTCCTTTTGTAACCAATGGGTACAGCCACTCAAGTGCATTTCCGATCATCTGTTCTCTTGTCAGGGAAATCTAACCCAACTGCTGAAGTAGCCCTGAGTGGCTTCTGAAATGTTAGCAAGGAGCGGTGGAGCTGTGGGCTTTCGCTTGTTCCAACCTGGTGAGGTGCTACTGGATGAAGCGGAACTCCGTGTGTGGTGCTTGAAAAATTTCCTTCACAATGTAAAGCTGGCCTCTTCGCAATCACACCCTTTTGGTGGTGGTGGGGGAGGGTCAGGTGCTTTGGCATCAGCTGACGCTTAACTGAGCAAACCCAATCAATTTAACCTCGTCGGGGATTTCCATACCGTCACAACCAGAAGCCTGAAAAACACAATGCCAAAGGAGCAGGGTTAGAGAGGTTTAAAGGGGGCTGAGAGAGACTCTTGAGAAAGTCAACCTCCTTTCCTTTCCTTTTTTTGCTGTCCCTTCCCTTCTTTTTTACAAATAATTCATATCCAACATACTTTCCTCCTTCTATTTTCCCCACAATTAACAACCCTGCAAGCTGCAGTGGTGGGATTCAATTTTTTTTTTTACTACCGGTTCTGTGGGTGTGGATTGGAGAGCGTGTCAGAGGAAAATATTGTAAAATCTCCAGTCATATTGTAAAATCTCCAGGTATTTGCTGGTTCTCTGAACTACTCAAAATTTCTGCTACTGGTTCTCCAGAACTAGTCAGAACCTGCTGAATAGGTGAATTGGTCTGAGGGAGATTGATTGTCTCAAGGTCATCCAGCTGGCTTTCAAAGCTAAGGCCTGACTTGAATGGGTCTCTTGCTTTCTAGGCTGGTGCTTTAAAATTATATTTCATCTATGCAGGTGAAATATTCAGTCAAGAAGTCTTTTTGAGTGAACATGGCAGTTAGAAGATTTAATCTGCTATCTTTTCGACTCTGCCTCTCTCTTCCTACACCATTATTTGACATCACCATTGCAAAAGTGAGGTTTAGATACACTTTCTGATAGAAGCAATGTAGCTTTTAATATAAATGAATAGTCCTTTGGCTGTTGTGTAAGAGGGTGATTCAAACGCTGTGTCCAGATTTGGTAGTACTGTATTAAATTTACTGGTATTGTGTAAAACACATACACAATACACAATGACTAGACAATTCATGCAAATTTAAACTGTATGTGATTATTCAGAGTGAGGTAACAGAATTCAGTGAAACTAAACCCCAGATAAACCAGTAATTTTAACTTCAAATATCGTGAACTGGCCTGAACCAATTTGCTACTGAATACAAGGGGGTCAGTATAGCTGATTATTGTTAACTAAAGTTCGCATAAATTTATTGGCACAGAATTTTCAATCAATATTACTAATTACATCAACAGTCTAAACATGTACACTTTCTGTTTAAAGCAGGCTAGTCTTCAGATTGTCCAGCATAACCACAGATTGATACCATTATGAAAAAGGCAAATTTGCCACATATGCCATTAATCATGCATTGTCAATTGTTTTAGGAGTGTCAATAATTATGCTTGTAAACATTACTATAAAGAATACTTACACTAAGCTGAGGCATCACTTTATGAGGAAACTATTTTAGAGAAAGTTGTCAATAAAGAAGCTATATGTTTTGCCACATATGCTTTTACTGCTTGGAGAGCCTTGGTATCTTTTATTTCCAAAATTGTAATATGGAAGCTAAATTGTGTTGAACATTCTCTGGTTAATTGGTGGATTCCAAATTACTCAACAATGGTTCATTTGGGAAAACTCATTCTTCTATTGTTAGTGGGGATTACTAATAATAATGTACACTGCTGATTGCAAGAAATGTGGGTGGGGGCAGGCTTTGTTGCTAAGTATAAATCACATTTCACCTGCAGAACCCAAAACACTGTACTGGTAGCCCTCAAGTTACAACAGCAATTGGGACCACTCTCGCTATTCCAGTTACAAAGGGTGATGTCACATGGCCATACTGCTTAGCGCTAGCAATCCTGGAAGTCTCAGTTGCCACCATAATCCCAAAAGATGTGAGTCATTTAGCACAGAGCCGGCCATGAGCAAGTTGAGGAAGGTCTGGCAGAGACTGTAGGTAGGAGCGATTTACCAGAACAACATGCAGTCTCCCTGCTGGCTTGCCCATTTGACTTTGCTTGTCAGAAGATGATTGGGAAGGTTGCATATGATGACTGCGTAACTGCAGCTCCCTGTGATAAACCGTGAACTGGGCACTCAAGTGCTTGGATCATAATCACATGACCATGGGGGCACTGTGATGGCCAGAACTTCGGGGACCATTTATATGTCCATTTTTTTCAGCACCGTCAAAGGGTTGTGGAACAAATGGAAGTCAGCCAATAGCTATCTGCCACAGGGGGTCCCCAACCCCTGGTCCATGGACTGGCACTGGCCGTGGCATGCCAGAAACCGGGCCGCAGAAGCAAATGAAGCCCCATTTGCAGGAAGCACACAAAACCACATCCCCTTCGGTCTGTGGAAAAATCTATCTCCGTGGAACTGGTGCTCAAAAGGTTGGGGGCTTCTGATCTACAATATAGGGAGAACCATTTGCTATGGTTGACCTCTTGCAAAGATCAAGCCTAGTTTGAGACAATACTTATAAACCACTTTAACTACTGAAAAATTAGCTCTTCAGACTTCAACAGGATTGCAATGATGGTGCAACAGAACTGTTTCTAGGCCGTGACTTGGAAGGACAGCTGTTGAGGAACCTGAATGTGCTTCATGTTATTATTATTCTGACAGAGTGATTACATTGTTTCCTAGTCCAATGATTAAAAGGACACTCACCTTAGTCATAATTACTACTGGTTAATGTATTTGATGGCAACTCTCTCAAAACGGCTCTGCAACTGTTCACAACACAGACACGTAAGGAGTCCCTGCAGATTTTACTCTGCCAATCATTACTGACTATAGGGGGCAGTGTACATCTCCATTGCAAGGGCGGATGAGCTAGCGCTGTCCAAAGACATTTCTGCAGTCTTGTAGCCAACATGAGGTCACAGAACACACAAACATATCTACACATTAATCCTTTACTGTACCAGGTAGTCCTTGGCTAATAACCAATTTGTTTAGCAACCAACTGGAGCTACAATGGCATCGAAAGAATTGGCTCGCAACTAGCCCTCATACTTACAAACATTGCAACATCCCCAGGGTCATGTGATCAAAATTTGGAAACTTGGAAACTGCAGGTATTTATAACGATTGCAGCATCCCGGAGTCGTGAAGTCACCATTTGAGACTTTCCTAGCCGGCTTCTGACAAGCAAAGTCCATGGGGGAAACCGGAAATGGTGACTGACCCCTTGCTCTTGAATCTAATACAAATGTTTTAAACAAATAAATATAAAACAAGGGCATCCTTCCAACAATGAGGAATAATAACAGGGAAGAGAAGTTGCTCAATCAGGATACTTTGATTTCACGTGGGAATGTCTGATTATCCTTGAGCACTTTTCAACCCATCTCCCCGCTTCTGCAAGGAACATTTTATAGTGAGATAAATGGCTATGGGAAGAGGAGAAAACACAAATTATTCAAAAAGTGTTTTATTTTATCTGAGGGTCCAAGCTGAGGACAAGTATCTTCAGAAGGAACCCATGCTTTCATTTGCAAATTATTAAACATGGGAGTGATGCAGATCAAACAGTTGAATTGGGCCCCATGACAAAAAGCTAAGCAAGAGGAAGTATGCTGGGTAAACAAACAAACTATAGATGTGGGCAGCTAAACATCCTATAGCATGGCTACTGTTATTGCCTTCTGGAGTTCAGGAAATAGATCATAATTTCTACAATTCCCAAACAGTAGGCTATTTACCCAGAAAAATGCAAACTTCATGCCAGATGCCCAAGCATAGTTTAACTGTCTTCTTCAGAAATAAATTGTTTCAGGGATTCAGGGATTCAGCTAACACAAATCAGAAAGTCTTACTGCTGTCAGCCAATACATGGGAGGCACCAGGAGATACAAGGACACAAGATATATGTCAGGGTTTGTCAGCTCACCAGAGATTGATAGAGGAGTGCTGGCTTTTCTTTTCCTTTCTGATAAATTATGATTTCCAGCGAGTGAAATAGAAAAAAAAGCTACAAAGGCTGTTTTCTGCTTTCTAACTTCATTTTGCATAGACTAATAAAATGCTTGAAAAGGTCAGCATTCAGTTAAAAAAAAGAGACCAATAAAGGCCGGAAATGAAGAAAGTACCTTGCTCAAATAGATCAGTAATTCTTTTCTATTTACTTACATTATTTCACCTCCAACAGTATTTTTACTTACCAGTTTAAAGGTTAATGTTTTCAAGGCTCTGGGATCATCTACTATTTTTTGTAAATTAGCAGCAACTGGGGAAAACAAAGCATGAAAAGCATGGAGTATACATCACACGACATGGTATTTAGTTAATAAATAGAAGGCATTACATATGAAGAATGTAATGAGGCATTTTGTATGAGACATTTATAAAAGGAGGCATCTCAAAGGGGGTTAATTCCATGATTGGTGACATCTGAAATGAAACTAATCATGGAAAGTGTTCAGCCTGAAGTCGAATTTAATATAATTCTTTCCTCTCT
Source organism: Hydrophis major (assembly GCA_033807585.1). NCBI lineage: Eukaryota > Metazoa > Chordata > Lepidosauria > Squamata > Elapidae > Hydrophis > Hydrophis major. The sequence continues at coordinate 186,468,350 of CM066328.1, forward strand.
AGAATAAAAATAAAAATAATGTAATTTTTCAGGAGTACCCTCTTCAGGGTCACTCCTTGTTGGACTTCATAAAGAGAAAGTTGAGAAATAGTATGTTTGTATCATGAGCATGATAACGCAATAGCTAATGTTACTATGCATAATCTATTGCTAAATCTATTGTTTATTTCTTCCATGAATAGGCTAGGAATGGAAAACCAAGCCACGAGATCAGCATCCTTTGCATACACATAAAGTCGAGAATATTGAATATGGCCTAATTTTCATTGTAAGTACTGGAAGTGGAAGAACCACTGCTGTTGCTACCAGCCTCATTTCCAGAATGGGGAATCCTGTGCACCAAAACTGACTAAATATAAAATAAGAACCTTCAGTCCTATTCTGCCCTTCTGCTTTCAAGTATTGAGCTCATTGGAGGACTGGGGGCAAGATCACAGTCTTGAGGACAAATGATAAAATAAGATCCTTCAGTTTTATTCTGCCCTTCGAATCAAGTTCCTTGTAGTGATTTCATGGATAGATCAATGTAGGGTTTATAGTCAACTGAAGAAGATACAGGTTCAACTTACAACAGGGCTTTCAAATTCCTGGCCTGCAGGCTGGATACGTCATGTGCTGGCCACACCCACACCCGGTTTAGCAAAGGGGGAAAATGTGAGGCCGCCGTGATGTGAGTTTGACACCCCTGACTTACAACCACACTAGAGATTGGAGCTTCATTAAGCGACATAGCTAAGTGACTTGTGCCCAACTATATGACCTTTATGGTCGCAGTCACTTAAGTGCCTCCAGCATCTCCCTTTAACTTTGCTTGTCAGAAACTGGCTGGGAAGTCTGTAATGGTGACCACCTGACACCAAGATGTTGCAACCATTGTAAATATGTGCCAATTGCAAGATGTCCAAATTTTGATCGCATGAGACCAAGACTGTCTCATGTGACCTGTTAAAAGTACCAGGACTGGTCGCCTCACAAATGAAGAGTTATAAGTCCATGATTACCTGTAATGGCAAAAGTATTAATACCATTTGCCATTACCTTCTGGAATGACTTCTGATGTCTCAGTTTAACCAACAGCCAAGGGATATCCATGTAAAAAACAGGTCCAACCCTGTTTTTTCAAGCTCCTTGTTGTTGGAAGTATAAATGGTTGGAGGACAGCCAATGAACTGAAATCATATAATAACCACCGGAATGTTTTTTGTACAGCTGGTTCTCAAAATGAATACAATGGGATGGAATTGTCCTTCTTCTTTAACAGGGGTGTCAAACTTAAGGCCTGCGGGCCGGATTGGGCCCACAGGCTGCTTAGAGCTGGCCCGCAGGGTCACCCTGGAAACAGAGAATGACCAGCCTGCAGTGCCTCTGCCAACAAAAACGGAGCTCGGAGGGCCTTGGGCGGTCCCATTTATGCTGGCAGAGAGTTGCAGGAAGCTGTCACAACCAAAAATGGAGCTCGGGTGCCCGTTTTCATTGACAGAGCACTTGGGCCACCAGGTGCCCCCAACACAAGTGACGTTTAGCTGGCCATGCCCCCTGGCCACGCTCCCCATCAGGTCAAACACAACCCTGATGCAGCCCTCAATGAAAATGAGTTTGACACCCTGTCCCAAAGGAAAAAAAACACGATCCAAGGATATTCCTGGATCTAGTTTTATCATCAAAAGCCCAAGCGACTTTGGCATCAAAAAATGCTTTTGCTAATACAGATAGTCCTCGACTTACAACAGTTCATTTAGTCACTATTCGAAGTTACAATGGCACTAAAAATAGTGTTTAGGACAATTTTTCATACTTATGACCTTTACAGCATCCCCATGGTCACACGATCAAAATTCAGATGCTTAGCAACTGACTCTTATATGCCTGATGGTTGCAGTGTCCTGGGGTCATGTGATCGATCCCCTTTTGCAACCTTCTGACAAGCAAAGACAGATTCACTTAAGAATCGTACTACTAATTTAACAACTGCAGTGATTCACTTAACAAATATGGCAAGAAAAGTCATCAAATGGGGCAAAACTCACTTAACAAATTTCTCAGTTAGCAACATAAATTTTGGACTGCACTTTGGTCTTAAGTTGAGGACTACTTGTATATAATATAGTTATGTATATAAAAATCAGACAATAATGTTAAACACTTGAGCTTTTGGTCTTGTAGGGCTGCACTATTAGCTGTACGGGGCTGCCTGAGACCAGCAAGTTCAACACTGGCTTTTAGGATTTCCTGTAATTAGGAACCATGGAGCCATAAAGGACAGGAGGGAAAGTTACGTATGAAGACATCAACTAGATGTCTATGTCAAGAGAGAAGGTGGGGGAAATAAATAGACAAATAAAATAAAATAAAACATGGCAAGCATTGATAATTCTTGAAATATTCTCTTGTCTTTGAATTACAAAGCCCCTTGCTAATCAGGAAGAAGCTGAATGTTGACTCTTAGATAATTTTTCTAATGTAAACTAAACTTAGCAAGGTTTACATTTAAGAAAGGGGAGTCACAGAATAAACCACTGTGGCTTTTCCAAAAGAAAACTATATTATTTTTCTATCCTTCAGCAAATCCATGCTTTAGGCAAACTCCAGCAGGTGATCTTTCTGAGCTACTGAGAAATAATAATGTTATCTAGTGTGCCATTTCAGTTAACTTTTGCTTTTCCTTTTACCATACTTGGCATGAAACTAACAATCAGCCCTTCATTCACTCTTGCCAGAAATCTATTTCATGCATATTTTAATACCTCTTCCTCTCTTGTAAACATATTCAGAAAGAAAAACTGAATATAACTTTCATAAGCAAATGTGGCACCGGAAAAATATTCCTTCACTGAAATATACAATTATTTTACAATGGAGATTTCACATTCAGCCTATGAGGAAGAACTGCGTATCTAGCAAGCTAAATCCAGCAGCTCTGATTTGTTAGGCTCTTCTTAGTTGCTCTGCTGGAATGTTAAACTCAGGGGTTCATTAGCACAACACTTTCATTTTTCAGGACAATAAAGATTAAGTGGGGAGGTGACAGTGGGGGACCCATCTGACTCAAATGCTTTGCCTGGTGAAGGTTCTAGATGACCCCTCAAGCATTTGCAGGAAGAGCAGAGTGGGCAAATAACAAAGCCTGTGCAATTATGTCATCAGGTAAATGAGATGACTGACAATTGCATCAGATGACCAAATGCTCGTACATCTTCAGAGCATTTACATAATGACACCAGTACATGTTATATGTTCTGTGGTAGAGGCATCATTGCAGTTTACCGCCAAAATCACTAAATAGTTTTTTTTCCCCCTAGCAAGGTCTCTCTCTTGGTTGTATCTAGCTCAGTCTCTTCTTGTAGTATCACCATGTTTAGCAATACATGCAATTGGCCGCCAATAAATCCCGTCTCTTCATATTCAAATCTCCAGTGAACTAAAATGCTGTTTTGACAGGGAATACAAGCTAAGACTAAAAGGGTTTTTATAGATTTCTTGATTCACATTAACAAGTGTAACTACTGAAAGTTATCCTTCCTTATCAGCCTAAAACAGGGATATCAAACTCGATTTCATTGAGGGCTGTATCAGGGTTGTGTTTGACCTTGGGGGGGGGGCGGTGTGTGTGTGGCCAACTCAATATCACTTGTGTCAAAGGCACCTGTGGTGGCCCGGGCGAGGCTGGAGGGGGGGAACCTTCCTTCCTTCCTCTTTCCTTTCCTTCCTTGTTCTCTTCCCATCTTCCCTTCTTTTTCTTTGTCTTTCCTCTTTCTCTTTCTCCTTTTCTGTCCCCCTGGACCCCATTTTCCCAGGCCCCAGTGAAAATGGGGTAGAGGGCTGCAGGAGGCCATCACGGCAGAAAACAGAGCCTGGGGGAGTTCATGCGCAGCACAACCCCCCCCCCCCCCCGTTTTCACAGGCAGAGGCACTGCGGGCTGGTTTCAGGGTGGCCCTGCGTGCCAGATCTAAGCACCTTGAGTTTGATATTCCTGGCCTAACACATCTGGAGATGGCTGTAGAAGACTGCTTTAGTAATTGAAAGAATTTTCACATCTTCCATAAGAGATTAAGACTTAACATTCAAACAGGTTTCGGATGCCTCTCTTAATCAGACCTGGGCCCTGGATGAAAATATTCGTCAGGAATCCTGTTCAGAGATTGTCCTTTGAGCCCAATTACATTCACATCCCCAAAGAAAGGATTACAAGAAGTAATACAACTATCCCAATATGTCTGGATGCGGGCATAGCTGTCCCTAATGTGAGCTGCCGTTCAAGGAGTGGTTCCTTTAGCTTTAAGACTCAAGCAGCAAGTTGGTGCTCTTACAGGTGTATTGAATTCTCTTATCATTGGCCATGTTGTCAAGGATAAAAAATGAACGCAGAAGATGTCTTTCCAGCATCATAAACATGGTGTATGTGTGTGTGTGTATGTGTGTGTGTGCATGCAAGCATGTCTACAGGAAGAGAGGATTACCTTTTAGTTTTATTCTTACAAAAATCATCTGATTTGCAGCAATTTATTTATGGCTAATGCAAGCAATGTTTTCTAAATGAATGAATGAGGTAAATTCATGTATGACCCTGCTTTAGGAAATGGGCCATAAATCTTATTTTTATTAGAGGCATCAGGCTAAGTGCTGATTTATGGGTTGATATAAGACAAGAGACTTTTATTCTGAAAAGCGTATTTAAATTTAAGTTAGAGTAGAAATGACAGGCACAACTAGAACTGATTAATTCAAGCAAAGTTACTTGTGTTTTGTACCACATGTAAGATTTATCATTTGAACTAGGAGTAAAAAATCATGAAAAAGTTCAAGTTTCTCTATATTACAAATACATCAACTGGAAATTATTATTTCTATTTTTAAACCTTGGTTGTACCTCATATCAAATCTTTTTAAACATCAGACATAAAGCCTCCTTGAAAACATCATCACACAAAAACGTGCTTGAAGTGTGCTTACACCCACACATACAATAATGTTGTTGGAAGTTTTCAGATTTACTCAATATAATTATTAATATACAATATAAAGATATATAAGCCAGAGAAAAATATTACCCTGTTCATCTGGGTTTTCCAAATTTGTATTTTTTATAGTTCATGAAGAAAATAAATAGAATCTCAAATCTCAAAGCCCTTTCAACTTTTGTATTTTTCTCACATCAAAAACAGGTCACTTTTCTGCACATTTCACTTGAAAAATGGCATGTAATTCACACAATTCTTTGAAATTCAAACAGAGGGAATGAATGTATGCTATATTTTTCTTCCTGGGGGAAAAAAGGTTCACTTTTTCCTTGCCATTTCAAATTACAGAAAAATATTCATTCAAAGGATGGCAGGAAGAACTGTTTATAAATGAGGATGTATATACACTATAAGAAATGGTAAATTTTCTTCTATTTGATATAATTATACTTTTTTTATCAGACAGGAGGTCTGAAAGAAGGAAGTTTGGCTGATTTTTATTCAAAGAGATGGCACTGATTATTCATCATTCTGGAAGGAGACAGAGCTCAACCACAAAACAAGTTTTTGCTGCCACTTGCATCTCTCATGGGAGAATTTGAAATATTATATGTCTCCCTTGCTCATAATTTCTAAAAATATTATGTATAGAGATAGATAAGTAAAAAAAAGAAAAATGTGTGAAGGTCCACAAATGACACTGTTAAGTCTATTTCACTGAATGAATCTACAATTCAGTGTTTCTTAATCACAGTAACTTTAGGAAACTTGGATTTCAATTGCCAGCATGCTGACTAGGGAATTCTGGGAGTTGAAGTTCACATATCTTAAAGTTGCTGAGTTAGAGAAACAGTGCTATAGATCTTCGGCATTTTTTGGCAAATCTTTCCCATCAAATTCCTAAACAATTTCCAGTATCTATGTAAGAGCCGCGGTGGTGTAGTGGTTAGAATGCAGTACTGCAGGCTACTTCTGCTGATCACTGGCTGCCAGCAGTTTGGCAGTTTGATTCTGACCAGGTCAAGGTTGACTTAGCCTTCCATCCTTCCAAGATCAGTAAAATGAGGACCCAAATTGTTGGAGACAAGATGCTGACTCTGTAAACCATGTAGAAAGGGCTGCAAAGCACTGCAAAGCAGTATTTAAGTCTAAGTGCTATTGCTATTGCTAAAGATAAATACCAACAGTGCCAACAATATTAAGTGGAATTAAAGTAAATTCAAGATTCTATTGTCCTATTGTCCTTCTGATTTAAACTAAAATTGAGGATTTTATTTAATTCTTCTTCCCTCTGAGGTTATAAAAGGAGAGCTTGAGTTACAGAAAAGATGAATAACGAATTTTGAACATACTTTTAACTTTTCCCAAGTGATGGGTACCATGATGGGAAAGCCCACTTTAATAATTTCAGCTCCCAAGTAGGTACTGATGTGGAAGATAGCTACCCATCATCCATGAAGATCCTATAGCATCTAAATTCTTTCTCTGATTTTCTGAGGTTTATTGAAGTTATTAAGGCTGCCAAGGGACAATTACACAATAGTCACAATCCAAAGGGATGTGTCAGAAGGAATAGAATGGGCAGAAGAAAACAGAGACACCAATTTAAGATGTTATAGAATCTAAAGATCAAAGTGAAGAAAGAACACTAAATTAAACTAAAGTGAAGCATTTGTCTAAATCATATCAGGAAATATATCTTGTCAATTGAAGGAAGAATGTTGTAGTGAGTGTGTTTTCATAAAAATGATATTATGAATGGGCCTATATGCATTGAATGTTCTGAGTTTTGGGTATAACATAATCTCAGAATAAAACATAATTTACCTATAACTACATCATGGCCATCAACCAAGCCTGCAGAGAACAGCTCTTGAGATACACCATCTGCCGTGTCTGTAAAATGTGAAATGAATAGACATTAGTCCTAATAAAAGTGAGAAAAAAAATGAAAAATAACAATAAGCCAAGGCAATTTGCATAAGAAGTATATTTACTGTATGAACATCCATTGCCAACATGTGCTTAAATCAAAACTATTTTCATTAAAAAAAACTTGCATTCCATTAGTTTCTTCTCTGCAACTTCAACATGATAGGACCCCACAGAACTGATATATTCTTCACAAATCCTATAAAGTCCTATTGTTTAAATACCAAAGTTCTCTCATAATACATAATTGGATATCTTTATTCAAAGAGGAAATGTAAAAATGTTGTTAAACCAGTATGGTTGCCTGACATAAGACTGTTATTCCCTTTCCTCACTTTGAAGGGAATAAGTCCATTCACATAAAAAACATCTACAGCTAAATGTTATTGTAACCTGGAAACCTCCCACTGGGTCTGCACCATGAGTGTCAAACTTGCCACTTCACATTGCTGTCACATGATGTTTCGCGACGTTTTCCCCCTTGATGGAGCTGGGGTGGGTGTGGCCTGTGCATGACGCATCCGGTCCATGAGTTGCCTGGTCTACATAGAAGGTTTGCAATTGAAGGACAGCACTAGCATCGCCTCCTGAATTCCCACCCCCCCAATAACTGCAAATTAATATAGAAAGCTATTGTATCATTTGTAAGTATTGTTCATAGTCCGTTCTAGCCTTCCTAAGCTATATTGTTCCAACAATCTCAACTTGATATTCTTATATCACATTGCTTTCTGATATTTTCAGTGAGGAAACATTTTATGCCCTAATCAAAATGCATGTGTCAGGAGAACTATATCAAGCTGCTGTATCTTCTCCTGTGTAAATTGCAGAAGTCAGACAGACACACCATACTGTTGTTTTATTTACAACCTTGGCATTGAGGTTGCTTTTAAAGCATGGTCAGCTGTGCAATGATAAAAATAAAAGAATTTTCAAAGGAAAGGCCAATTAAAACATGATTGCCCTGAAAACCTGCAGCTTTTAAAAATTTAGCTGCAAGGCTTAAACGTGAACAGCTTTGGTTAAAGCAGAACAGGGCAGCCTGTAGCTTGGGAGCATCTAGCATTCTTCACTATTAGCCATGCAGTCAATATTTTTCCTCCCTCTGGATTTGTGTTATGTCCGTTATAGGTTGTCCTTAACTTATGACCGCAGGTGAGATCAGAATTCCCATTGCTAAGCAAAATGGTTGTCATACTGGATCTTACAACCTTTTTTTTTTTTTTTTGCAACAGTTGTTAAGTGAATTGAATGATCGTGAAGTGAATCTGGCTCCCTCCATTAACTTTGCTTATTGGAAACCAGCTGGGAAGGTTGCAAATGGCCATCATGTGATTGTGGGAATAGCTGTGACAGTTATAAGTACGAGGACCAGTTCTAAGTCACTTTTTTCAATGCCACTGTAATTTTGAACAGTCACTAAATGAATGGTTGTACGTCAAGCATCACCTGTTACAGGATATCAGCAAAGAGAATTATAAATATTTCATTTGGACATTCAGCTGTAGAAGCAGTAGAAGAACTGGGGATGGAATTAAAAGAAGGCTCAGCCTAGAATCCCTACATAGCCACAAGCAGACTTAAGTCCAAACCTGCCCCACTTGAATTCTGTTAACTGTGCTACCAGTTAGTTGAGTAGATTCCTGTCAACAAATTTTTAGCAATAAATCAGTTTAATTGGGCCTTCACATGCAAGACCTGGTTTTTTGTGCCTGACAATAGATGAGCTGCAACTATCTGAAGTATGCTACAAAGATTAAAGAATTTAACAGCTAAATGTTTTCCTTGTTGTTGCTAGAAGAAACATTATAGTGTCTCCTAGAGCAGTGGTGGCTAACCTTTCTTGGCTCCTGGCCCGATAATTGTGCACGTGCTCACTTACACGCGTTCGTATGCCAGCACCCAAAAGGCAATGCATGCTGGGCCCCCCACGCCTTCTGTGCATGCCCTCACAACCCTCCTGCACACACGCCTGTGATTTCCTCCTTGTGTGCTGCGCGCCTGCACACATAACTCCCCCCTGCACACCATGTGTCTCTGCGCATGCGATTCCCCCTTGTGCGCAGCGTGTCTGTGCATGTGCGTGCAATCCCCTTGCGCACAGTGCATCCCTGTGCATGCACACACATCTCCCGTACAAAGACCCTCTGCCCCCTGCACATGCGGTGGTGCGCGCATGCACAGTGGGGCTCTTCTGGGCGACCTTTTGCGTGCCGGGCGAAATGCCTGTGCGTGCCACTTCCAGCATGCATGGCATTGGTTCGCCAACACGGTCCTAGAGGAACATGGGAGGTGGTATTAAAAGGATCATCATCAAGCCTTTGGCATAGTTTATGTTCTATCTAAGGTTAGTTTTTACATCGGGACCATTTACTGGTATACCATAATAATGTATTTAATACAGAACTATTAGTTTATTATTTATTATTATAATTATTAGAACTAAAAAAGAAAAGAAAAGTGTAACCAATGCTCAAAACCTGCTGCAAAATGTATATATGTACATATATTTGTTTATATGTTTGTTTGTTATTTGTTAAAATATTTTACATATATGAAACTTAAATAAACTTTAGTTTAAAATTAAAAAAAAAGTATGTCCTCCAGAACATGATTTTTGTGGTATTACTGCATTTGAAAGTGTATTGAGTAAGTAACATTGGAACATGGGTTTTCTTTAGTAACCAAAATTATATGTTGCTTTCAGAATATTCATATATTTTATGTTCTGCTCTGCTTTTAAAAGATTGATGAGTAAACTTAAAAAGAGAATTTCCATGAAAAAAAAAAATACAGAACTATTAGATCAGCTATCAGCAGGAAGACATTAATGGATTTTACTTCACTAGATTAAAATCAAGCAAAAGTACCAAAAATTCTTTGTCTATATAACATTCTCTAAATTCAACCATTCAGTCCATAACTATGCCACTAAAAACATGCACACTTGACACTAGATTTGTTTCGGTGAACTAGGATAGTCTAAAACATTTGGTTTGTACATTTGATAGAGCTAATTTATACTAAGCCAATAAAACAGAAATCAATTTCTGAAATTCCATTTGGAGTCATAAAAACATAATTTCAATTAAAAGTCTTACCTCTGCCTGGAGTAAACTCAAATCGTATGTCATTAAGTTCCTTTCTGGAATTCCTGGAGGGAGGGAAAAAGTAGAGGGATGAAGCCATGGTAAACACATCAAAATGTAATGAAGTGCTCCTCCTGTATTCAAATGTATTCTAGCTTCATAAACATGTTGCTGTTAATATTCAGGCAGTATTTTACAGTTTTTATAGTCTCAACTATCCCCAAGTGTATTACAAGTATATAAATATAAGAGAAGGTACTGGGAATAAAAGTTTTTTTTATCAAAAACAAAGCTAAAATGCATTTTAGAAATAAAAAGCTGATGATGGTTTACTTTTATGAAAGAAACGATATCTAATTAAAATGGAGTTGCCAATTTCTTTCATGCCTTGGAAAGCAACTATATAGCATAGCTGATTTTCATGAAGAGAGTTTTTTCTTGGTCTTGCTCGATCAGATCTTCTTCAATTGGACTGTCTTTTTCAGCCCAACAATTTCACTTCTGTCGATATGTTTAGAACCTCATCCAAACCAATCTTCCAAAATTACGCCACGTCAGTCATTATATCTGAATCTAAAATGTTATATTCCCTTGCTAGCATCAGATATTACTTTGAAGTTTTATTATCTTTTTGACAACATTATTAAATTGAAAAAAAGATTAAGATTAAAAGGCCAACAAAAGCTATGAGATCAACTATGAATGTTTTGAAAGCTTTAGAGTTTCTTACTTGCATGTAGAAGGCAAAAAAAATCAGAAAAGTTGTGGGGTGAGGCAGAGAGAGGGGGGGGAGAGAGAGAGAGAGAGAAGTGTGTGAAAGTCATAATTAGTCTGTTCTGGGCAGTCCAGGGTTTTCCAACCTTGGAAATTTCCAGGAATGTGGACTACAGCTTCCAGAATTCCAAAGCCAGCATGACCACTGACAGGACTGTTCCAATATTTGAGGGGCTGCCTCAAGAAGAAGAGGTCAACCTATTCTACAAAGCACTTGAAGGCAGGACAAAAAGCAATGGATATAAAGCTAGCTAATCAAGGAGAGAACTGACATAGAACTAAGGAAAAATTCCCTGACAGTAAGATGGAACGACCTGCCTTCAGATATCGTGGGTGCTCCAACACTGGAGGTTTTTAAGAAGAGATTGGACAGCCATCTGTCCGAAATGGTATATGATTTCCTGCTCACACAGGGGATTGGACTAGAAGACCTCCAAGGTCCCTTCCAACTCTTTTAATTTTGTTATTGATGAGAATTCTTGGAGTTGAAGTCCACACTCCTAGAAATCCCAAGGTTGGGAAATACTGCTACAAACAAAGACTGCTAAATAGACAAAAGACCAATCTCCTAAGGAAAAAGTGGTATTTCAGTTTAGCACTTCCTCAACAATAATCATTGCTATGATCATTCTTTATTCTTATAGGGCTTCCTTTTAATGGAAAATTTGAAAGATTCAAGTTCCTGGGAACCCACAGCACTGGAAGTAAAAACCTGCCAAATTGTCCTCTACTGAAAAATGGATGATACCCCCAGTCACACATATACACCCTACAGGATTTTTTCAATCAACAGTCTGTTTTCATCACAGCATCTGCAGTGGGCAGTTTGGTAGAAAAAGGAAACAAAAGAGTAACAATGATTTTATGGCAACCTTCTATGTAAGAAAGATGTCCAAAAACATCTAGATAGGTCCTGATGATTCTTTCAAGTATATATTTCCTGGTGGACATGTCAAAAAAGTCAGCATCATTGATGGCTCTTTATCATGCTAGTGTCATAATCTATTTTGCCAGTGATGCACAGTTCGATATCAATGCATGACGAAGCATGGCTGGCCAGCTTTCCACATATTATACATTACTTCCATGTTTTGACTGTTCTGTCTGATTACATGTTACCTTGTGTGGAGTAGCCTTTAATAAGTCAGATCGTCAATATAAATATTGATACTTTATTAAAGAACAGGATAAGGTAAAACAGGGATATAGATTTTGTCTTCAGAAGGACATGTGTCACAGACTAAGCTGGATTCTTCTAGATCCGTGATGGCAAACCTATGGCACGCTTGCCACAGGTGGCACACAGAGCCCTCTCTGTGGGCACGTAAGCCGTCGCTCTAGCTCAGCTCTGCCACACATGTGCGCATGCCTCCTGCTGGCCAGCTGGTCTTCAAGTCTCTGCCATGCAAGCACAGTGGGGCAGGACGCATGTGGGGGGCAGATGCGCAAGGTGTAGGATGCATGTATGGGAGATGCGCACACTTATGTGAGAGATGCGCGTGCATGCATGAGGGACACACCCACATTGCATTTTGGGGATGCGCGTGTGCGCACTTTGGGCACTCAGTGCCCAAAAGGTTAGCCATCACTGTTCTAGATGTTTCTGTTACCTCAAAATGGAGTCTGGTTCTCAGGAGGCACCTTTTTTTCCAGAATGAGGAGTAGTGGGAGGATCTATTCTCCTCAAATCAATTTCCAAACATTTAAAGATTTGTCCCCAGCCACTAGATGGGGCTCAACATACACCAGGGAACAACAGTATATACAATACACAAATTATATACTAGAGGCACCCTGTTGACAATACAGTCAATTTTCATCTCTATTTTAGCCTTAGCTGATAATTTCTCTCAGTTAATTCAATGTATTTCCTTACCTCAGGTCAAAGATGGAAGGAGAAAGGAAAGAAAAGCAAATAACTATCTCACTTTTAGAAACAGGAAGCGGGCAAAAATCAAATGCAAAAATAATTGCCCAACCGTACTAGCAAATGACTCAATCTGCTTGAAAAGCTAATAGCAGTGAAATGTGCTTTGCGGTCCATTATTCTTTTGTTCCTCAGCATGGAATCTGTAAGCAGTCTCATATTTCAGTGCATCAGGCCATAAAGTCTTACTGTGCGAAAACTACATCCAACAGCCAGGCACAGTCAGCCATGACTCAGAACTATTATCACTTCCTAAACACTTATTAAGAAAATGTCACACTGTCACAAAAGCAGGATCATCATGTGAGAATAACAAAAATGGATCAGCAAGGCCACAGACAGAAATTTTGCAAAATAGTAATAGTAGTAATAGTAGTAGTAGTAGTAGTAGTAATAATAATAATAATAATAATAATAATAATAATAATAATAATAATAATAATAATAAATAATTCAAAAGACTTGAGAACCGAACTGCAGAGACTCTGGCATAAACCAGTGCAGGTGGTTCCAGTGGTAATCGGCACACTGGGTGCTGTGCCTAAAGACCTAGGCAAGCACTTAAAAACAATTGGCGCTGACAAAATCACCATAGGTCAGCTGCAGAAGGCCACCTTACTGGGATCTGCTCACATAATCCATTGATACATCACTCAGTCCTAAACACTTGGGAAGTGTTCAACTAGTGATTTGTGATATGAAATCCAGCATAGTTATATCATTTGCTGTGTACACTGTTATTTTTGTATAGAATAATAATAATAATTGATAATAATAGTAATAATAAACAATAACAATAATAGTCCAAAATTGGTGAAAGAGGTGTTGCTGCTTGGGATATCTGGCCCAATTCAAAAGGAAAATTTACTTCCGTGTTATTCCACATTACTGCCTGATTAAATGGATATTATGCAGCAAAACAATCACGCATGTCCTAAACATTATGCGTGCAATGATCAAGTCCATTTGCTTTCTTCAATCATTTAAAGTACCGTATATACTCGAGTATAAGTCGACCCGAATATAAGTCGAGGCACCCAATTTTACCACAAAAAACTGGGAAAACTTATTGACTCGAGTATAAGTCGAGGGTGGGAAATGCAGCAGCTACTGGTAAATTTCAAAAATAAAAATAGATACCAATAAAATTACATGAATTGAGGCATCAGTAGGTTAAATGTTTTTGAATATTTATTTCAAAGAAAAACAGTAAACTAGCTCTGTAAGTGGAAAAGAGAGCCAACAAAACCAATATGGTATCAACAATAACTTTAAAAGTACAAAAACCTTAGCTCAATCAGCAACCAAGCTAAAACACAAGAGTTAAAATCCTTCAAAACTGGATTCCTCCTCATCATCTGTATGTCCAAACAGAGTCACTCTCTCCCTTGCAAGAAAAAAGCATGTGTATGTGCTGCATGTACATCCTGTTTTGGAGAGCCACCATCTCTTTCACAGCTCTCCCTCATGCCTCCATTGCATCTGCACACATGCCATGGCTCAGTAGTAGGTCAACGTACAGATGTCACACTAGGTTCCCTCCTCAAAAGGAACATCCAACCTTTGTTGAGAAGTACAAACTTCATCTGTTCAGGATTGTGGTGACAAAGGTGAAGGAGGATGGGGCTGAGAGAAGGGAAGGGAAGAAAAGATCATTGACAGGGAGAAAGACAGGGAGAAACACCTGGAAGTGTGAGCCCTCGAGTTTCCTTAGGGAAGACCAGACAACAAGGGGAGAGGAGAGGAGGAGGAAGAGGAGAGTTAAAAAAAAAAGAGTGGGAAGCCAACTCACGCGTGCCATCAAAGCCAGGGGGAAGTGGGGCTTTCTCCGCCTGCTGCCGCCAGAGGAGTGCGGGGGGGGGGGGAGTGCGGGGAAAGGGGGTTCGTGCCGAGGCTCCGCAAGCGATTACCAGATTTGCAGCTCCGTTTGTTGGTGAAGCTGGAAGCGCGCAACGCAGGAGCTCGCGGGGGCCCCGGGCGCCCGTTAATGGGGAAGGAGAGGCAGCTTGGGGTCGCCAGGCTCAGGCAGCCTCCCCCACCCCCTCCCCTAGCAGCGAAGAGCTGCTCCGGGGGGCTCCTGCCATGGCGCAGCCAGGCACTTTGTCTCGCTGCCCCCGGAGCAGCTCTTCGCTGCTAGGCTAGGGGGTGGGGGAGGCTGCCTGAGCCTGGCGGTTTCTTTGCGAAGCTGGAAGCGCACAACACAGGAGCTCGCGGGGGCCCCAGGAGCCCGTTAATGGGGAAGGAGAGGCTGCTTGGGGTCGCCAGGCTCAGGCAGCCTCCCCCCCCAGCAGCGAAGAGCTGCTCCGGGGGCTCCCGCCACGGCGCAGCCAGGCACTTTGTCTCGCTGCCCCCGGAGCAGCTCTTCGCTGCTAGGCTAGGGGGTGGGGGAGGCTGCCTGAGCCTGGCAGTTTCTTTGCGAAGCTGGAAGCGCGCAACACAGGAGCTCGCGGGGGGCCCGGGCGCCCGTTAATGGGGAAGAAGAGGCCGCTTGGGGTCGCCAGGCTCAGGCAGCCTCCCCCACCCCCCCAGCAGCGAAGAGCTGCTCCGGGGGCTCCCGCCACGGCGCAGCCAGGCACTTTGTCTCGCTGCCCCCGGAGCAGCTCTTCGCTGCTAGGCTAGGGGGTGGGGGAGGCTGCCTGAGCCTGGCGGTTTCTTTGCGAAGCTGGAAGCGCGCAACACAGGAGCTCGCGGGGGCCCCGGGCGCCCGTTAATGGGGAAGCAGAGGCTGCTTGGGGTCGCCTGTGTGTCCCTCAGCGGGTAGACAGCCGCGGCAGCGATGCTGCCCTGGAGGCGCGATCGGTTGCAGCCACGCCAGCGCAGGCCAGGCATGGTGCCATAGCGGCTGACTCGAGTATAAGCCGAGGGCGGGTTTTTCAGCACAAAAAATGGGCTGAAAAACTCGGCTTATACTCGAGTATATACGGTATTAAGCAAATTTGCATTCAGCACAGGAACACCTTGGTTGAAAGTGGAGTTTCTCTCATTTGGAAAAGTAATACCAGACCTAGGGAAAGAGTGAGCAATCTACTGCCTTCCAGGATCCTTACTCTCTCCTCTCCTCTCCTCTCCCCTCCATTCTCCAATCCCATCCCCTCCCCTCTCACTTGCATCCATTCAGCCAAGCTTGCAGCCAAATCTATTTCTTAAAAGATTTTGTTGCTGTGAGCCTCAACAGGCTCACAGGGCCCTCTCAGAGGTGAAGGTGCAGTTTTGACATTCTGATGGGATCTATGGGCCCTAGTTCTGCAGAAAATCAGTAACCATTGGTGAACCAAGAGGAATGGAGGCCAGTTGTAATGTTTCCGCTTTATATCCTCTGGGTGGAGAACACTTTATTCTATATACATGTGGGCATATCAAAGTGAATGTATCTGTCATTGCCAACACAATATTCTAACTTGCCCTTAGGGTCAAGAAGAGAAGTTTATCCCTTCCTCTGTGGAGACCCATTATCCCTGCTTCTGAAGTAACTAGGTTGATCTTTCCTTCCATTTCAGTGAGGATACATTAAGGAGATAATGTAAATGCAGTTGAAGACACATTCTCTTGAACCAATAAAATTGTTTATCAGCATTTAGCCAGACAAAGAACTTATTGTCTTAGTAAGGAGAGTTTCTTCAGACCTTGCTTCTTCTATTTCTAGAACAAATCCACATGATGTATAAATAAAAATACACATACTGAAAAATCCTCCCTGCCTCTCTTGTCTATCTATTTGAACAATTTAATTTACTAAAATAAAATAAAATAAATACTAAGGGTTTTAATTAAAATAGCAACATCTATTACTATCTAAAAAAGGAATGGAAGGATGGAAGGTGCAAAGGAGTAGAAAAATATAGAAAATTGAAAGTAAGAATACAGTAAAAGCAAAGAAAAGAAATATATAATGTGACTTCCAACCTTCATCACATTCATAAATTACTTCTGTAATTCTTCACTCCCTCTTAACAATTTCCATATATGATTAGAAAGTGAAGTTTGTGGAGTTAGTATCCTTTAAAAGGCAGCCAACAGGGGCATCCTAACAGCATTATGGGCCCCGGACAAAGAGTGTACTGAGGCCCCTATGACAACTACTCACAGGAATAAAAATGTTTGATAAAATGGTTGATAAGCTTAAACATATATTTATTTTATTGGCACTTCCAACAAATACATATGTAATAAATATGTTGTGCATTTATATGACACAAGGTGCACTGAAGGGCTAACATACACAGATTAGTATGGGGCTGTATGCTTGTAGGGCCCACAGGCAAGTGCTCATCAGGCCCATGCGTTAAGACAGCCCTGGTGGCCAACTGTACTTGTGGGCAAGATGCCTATTCTTGCCATCTCCCAGTGCTCAAAACACACTAAGGACTGCTATCTTGGAATATCCACATGGAGAACAACTATTCAAGGTACATGTGGGCAATCTCATGCCCTCTCCTTGTCCAGAGAAGTTCCAAAGAGCTCTATTCATTTACCCTTCAATCTTTATCCATAGTCCTCAATTCTGTTTTTCACAGAGCTGTCTTCAGTCTACCATTTCTTCCTCTGGAAGTCTATTAAATCTACAAACTGAAGAATCCTCTTAAAGATCATTTATGGTATATAGTGTTTAAACTCCCCTCTGGGCAGAATCCTAGGGGTTTTAAAATAGAACCTTTTCAGAGAAGCAAAAACTGATTATTGTTCAAAATTAAACACATATTTTTGCTGAGAAATGATGAACGTTTTAGTTGGGTCCCAAAATAGAGTATTTCCCCTCTATTTTAATCCAATAAATGTAACATCAGCAATAAGCATTTCTCTACTTCATAATTTTCCAACCTGATCAACTGTAAGATGTGTGGATTTCAATTCCCAGAATTTCCTAGACAGCATGCCGATCAGTGCCATCAACCAGGTGGCAGTTGTCGCTGTTTCACCAGGGAACATCATCCAGCCTTTAGCCATCACTGCCAGCAAAATGCTCTCTTTTGAGACCATTGCTACCAAGACATCCAGCACCAGCACTTAGCCATATCACTGCCAAAAACCAGCAAAGAGTGAGCTTCATCAACAACCCCAACGCCACCACTGATGATCACTCAATGAAGCAAACAACATGCATGGCTGTCCCCCATGGGTTCTAGGACAATTCAGTGCAATCCTGAACATGATCAAAACTTTGGTGTTTGGCAACCAGAATGTATTTACAATGGTTGCAGCATCTTGTGGTCATGTAATTGCAACCTCTCCAGCTGGTTTTTAACAAAGACAACGGCTGAAGTTGGTTTCATTTAATAAACCGTGTGATTCTCATAACTTTGGTGATTCACTTAATGACCATACCAAAAGGACATAAAATTGGATGCAATTCACTTGACGACAGCTTGCTTAGCAACAGACATCCCAGTTCTAATAATGGTCATAAGTTGAGAACTACTTGTATTGCTTTATCGTGATATTAAAGGACTCTAAGCTGCCACAAAAATCTCTGGATAGGTTAGAGCCTACAATTATTTCACAAGATAAAAAGGCCCCAGGCAAATCTTCACTAAAGAACCTCCTGTTAGAACTATAAAAAGCCAATGGCTGAATTATTTCAGGCTGCAATTTGCTAATACTGGTAGTTTCTTCTCATCACCTGACTGCTGTAGGGCAGTCTTTTGCTGCCTTATAAGCATAATAAGCTCAAACCAGACAGAGATTTTCCATGTTATGAAAGTGCAGAAGTGTAACGTATATAGTAAAAATGATCTTTTCCATTAAAAAGAATATTTCATCTCCCGCCCTTAATAAGAAAGTAGTTTTTATTTAATGCAGACCGCACATAAAATTAATTTACATTTGATTTTGCAATTCCAAGACAATTTGCTGTATGGAACTATAATAAAACACAGGATGGATGCATTCAGATATTACCAGATATTGTGCATGACAGAACTATTAACTCATAAGCTCTCCTTTGGAAGGTAATTCTCAAAGCAGAACATCCCAGTAATTAAACTTCATGTACTAAAGCATATTTTGGATTATGTGGTTTATCTTTTCAAATTAGAGTACTGAACAAAGTTATCCACACCTTCCGCACCTTCCAGAGTTGGTAAAATGAAAAATATTCTCAAACATGAATGTTCCAATGTCACAGAAAATTGAAATTCAAGATATATGTTGAGTTACAGGAAATAAATCGTGCCTCATGTATACCTTGCATAGAAATACATTCTAAGATGGCAAATAAAAGCATTTTTAAATACTAATATATTATATCACAGCTAGACCCATCACTCTATTTCAGCTATTTTAATTTTTTGAAATGTGCATAAGAGAAAAAGTAAGAGAAAATGTGTTTTTAAAATTATGTATGCTGAATATTGGACAAAGTTATAGTTTATTCTTTCTCAGAGGACAAGAAGACCTTTTAAAGTGGAGGTCTCCAACCTTGGCAACTTTTAAGACATGTAGACTTTCAACTCCTAGAATTCCTTGGTGAGCCATTTTGGCTGAGGAATTCCGGGAGTTGAAGTCCACAAGTCTCAAAATTGCCACAGTTGGAGACCCGTTTTAAAGGTATTTCTTGAAAACTTTTCTTTGCACTGTTTTCATACATTTCTTTTGTTCTTTAAACTTCTCAGTTTTCCCTTATTAGCTCCATCCAACCACAATTGTCATGGTGTTTGTTAGGAATGATAGTCACCTAACAGTTGGCTTGGTAATATATAAACCAGGATAGTCATTTAATACTGTTGTACCTTTAAGAAAATGAGTGATTCCTAACCAAGTTTTAAGGGCAGCTAATTGATTTTCTTAGATTTAGAATATTTTTGATGTATTCCTAGTTTCGTTTCTCTTTTCTTCTACTCTTCCTAAAATAACTTGGAAAATTAAAACCTCTTCAAATCTGATTTGTATTTTTATTCATTGTAAAGAAGAGATATTTCTCCCAGTGTCTCTGGGGAATGTTAACCTAACCATCTATTTATTAGTATATGCCCCTCCTGGCTGCCTGCAGAGTGATGCATGGTTGGAGCTATGCAGTAGTATTGGCTTCATTGAGGGAAGAACTGGCCGTTGCCTCTCATTTTAAAAAAATGTTTACATATTTTCTCCATCGTTCGTTTTCAGTGTAGTCCTATATAAGGTCTATGGGCCAAGCCTATCAGAACATGCTAAGACAAAGGCTTTCTTTTCTATTATGTAAACTTTATTTTGCATTTGTTATGCAATTGGTAAAAGGAAGAATGGGTTATGCCTTTTATAGCAGCCAAAGCTCTGTGTGTTTCACCACAAAATATGTGTGGAAATCTTTCATTTGATAATGATGAGAAAAAATATGAAAGTACAAAAAGATAAAACGGATTGCAATTTTTTGTTTGTTTTACTCCTCCTTTTTATCAGGCATAAAAAGCCCCTTCCAGCTCAAGGCCCACAACATTGGTTTTGATAAGAGTAGGCTTCTGTCCCTTTGGTTTTAGGCAAGGGGATGTTGGGTGTATCAGGAGAAATGTAAGTTAAATGGAATACGTAAAGTAGTGTCTGTGTGGTAAGAGAAGAAAACGGATAATGGATAAATAGGTACTAAATGAACGTGGACTTCAATGGAACTATCAGTGATTACAACAAAAGAATATGTTGATTGGTTTGGACATAGAGAACTAATAGGGATCAAATCTCATAACAAACATAAAATGAAAAATGTTAGAAGGAAGAGAAGACTCAAGAGAGTCATGGTAGGTTGAAGTGGACGAGTTCCTAAAAACCGAGAGAGAACTAATAGGGACTAAATCTCATAACAAACATGAGACAAAAAGGGTTAGGAGGAAGAGAAGACTGAGAGAGTCATGGTTGGGTGAAGTGAATAACTTCCTTAAAAAAGAAAAAGAAAGTTGAGAATTTTAAATAAAAATTCTTTATAAATTGGTATGTGGTTATGGTTGAAGCACTGATGGTTTTGTAAGGATAAAAAGGAATAGAGAGTTTTAATCTAGGTAATCAAATGCCAAGGTTGTATTGAATAGTTTGGAAAAGTGAGATTCCTGAAAAAAGGAGAGTATAAATAACACAAAGGTGTCGTATTTTAAGAATAGCTGAATAATTTATGCATAGGGTTGCTGAGAGAGTCTCTTCCAGCAGTGCTGGAAACTGATTTAGTTTTATTATAGAATTCTGTTTGTTGCTATTGTAGGCTTGCGTGCAACTATTTATGCATTCTTCTTCTAGAACCAAAGATGAGTAATAATTCTTGTCCAGTGAAATTTATATCCAGAACACAAAGAAAAGACATTTTTATTTGTGCTAGTTTCCTGCATGTTAACAAGAAATAATTCTAGGCAGTGTTGAAATTGCATAGTCTATCTTGCTGTTCAAAGAGTTGGGCATTTGGTTTCAGCGGTTCTTGTTAAAGTCTCAATAATCAATATACTTCCCACAAACACAAGTGGAGTCTAAGAACAATGGGAAATAACCATAGTAATTTCAGTATTGCCTTTACTTCTATTATATCTTCTGCCCTGAGAAAAGTGCCACCTCATTATATGTATCCTGGCATTCTGCCTTAATTTTTACGTTGTTTACTTGTATCAATTCCCATAATCAGCATGTTTGAAATGTCAGTTTCTGTGGAGCAAAGAATAAGAAAGTTATCTACTGTAAGTCCTGCTTTGTGAACTTCTTGAATCTGTCCAGTGTGATCCAGGATAATGGGACTATTTAGCATGACCCAGCAGGATAATGTTTATGGAGGTGATGTGGAGAACATGAAGGATTAAGTACATCATGGTGCTATTGGCTTTTGGCAACCATATAGATAAAATGAGAAGCATGATACGAGGTATATAAAATTATGGAAAATTATCAATGGATAGAGAAAAATTATTCTCCCTCTCTTCTAATTTTACCCATTGATAATAATTACAGTTTCCCAGATTTGTTCTTACTTTCAGAGAATCTTAATCCTAATATTTATTAAGCCAAGGCATTATTATTCAAATTCAAATCCTGGAATCCAATTTTTGACAGCTGCCTAGCCTTGCAATAATACACATTGTACTCATCTGTCATAGGAACAAAAAAAAAAAAGTATTTTAGAGTGATAAGTAATCATTCTTATGTTAGAAATGTATTTTATGTATGTATACTGCTTCTTTCAGATTTCATTAAACTTGCTAAACAAATATCTAAGGAGTTATTTTCAGGGCATTCTCCACAAAGCTTCCCCCTCTTTTTTTTCTCAGGTATAGTGTTTCATTTTTATCAAGGTTTCCTGAACAAAATAGAGCCTAAATCAGAACAAAATAATGTTAGGTTTTTTAAAAAAAGACTTTTGCGATGCTTTGTCAATAAATCACTGTCCACCGAAAAGTGAACTCATGATAGTGGCCTTGAAATAAATGTTGAAAGAATGGTAAATGACTAATTTTTTATTCCCCTCTCTTCCATTCTAAAGAAGAGAAAAGGTTTTCTGAGTGTCTAAAGCTTTAATATAATTGTCTCAGAATAGTCAAGGAGTTCAGTATTGAGTAAGCATCTTCATCATCATCATCATGAGCCTTGTGGTGCAGTGGTTAGAGTGCAGTACTGCAGGCTATTTCTGCTGACTGCCTGCAATTTGGCAGTTCAAATCCCACCAGGCTCAAGGTTGACTCAGCCTTCCATCCTTCCGAGGTGGGTAAAACGAGGACCCAGATTATTGGGGGAAATATGCTGACTCTGTAAACTGCTTAGCGAGGGCTGTAAAGCTCTGTAAAGTGGTATATAAGTCTAAGTGTTGCTATCATCATGATCTATAGATGCTACAGGTTGTTAGCAAATCTTGGAATCTGGGGTGTATACTCTGATGTTTCTCATTATAGCAAATTGGGGGTGACCTGATAAAAATGACACTTTGACATTTTTAAAATTAGTAGGACTTAATGTCCAAACCAGTATTATGGAATCTTAGCACAATTGAGTAAGGGTTTGTAATTTCTACAAGCAGATAACAGATAATTAGAGTTAGAAGGGACCTTGTAGGTCATCTAGTCCAACCTCCTGCCCAAGCAGGAGACTCTATACCATTTCTGACAGATGGGAGTCCAATCTCTTCTTGAAAGTTTCAAGTGATGGCGCTCCCACAATTTCCAAGGGCAAGCTGTTCCGTTAGTTGAATCTACCACTATCAGTCATGGAGGACAGCTATTTTCAGAAGTGGTTTGCCATTGTTTTCATTCTGGGACTGAGAAAGACGGATTGGCCCAAAGACACCCAATTGGCTTCATGTCTTTTTTATTCATGTCCAAAGGGCCCAAAAGCAAGATGTAAATATAATCTAGACTTGGCATTGGATAAAACAGTTTAATTACTAAAATGTTTAATAAATATTAGATAATACCCTAACTCATTGATTTGTTATTAAGAACCTCGTGTTTTTATAGTCATAGTTTAAAATTCTGGCTGTTGCCACTGTAATCTTTGGATTTCTTGTTAATATGTAACAAGTTGAACCTCCGGCAGCCCAGCTGGAAAATACATTTTTAAAACATACTTCTGGCCAATTTTACATCAAACGGAATGATTAAAAACTATTTTAGTTAGAAAAAAGCAAAGGCAGTCAATTCCTGACCTTAGAAGATAACATCTTTACTACAGCAAATACTAAGATACCAGCAAGAAGTATTGATTAAAGTCTATAAAGATTTTGAGAATTATTAACGATTGCTTTGCAATATATGCTAATTTAAATTAAGAGATAGAGTTACAAATTACTATATATAATAGTTCTCACTTGCAGAGATTCTGTATAACTCGGTTTGCAATCTCTAACATACGAAGCTGGACTAAAAAACTCACAACTGAGGCCCCAAAGGTGCTTTTTTCAAGACAAAACTGGACTTTCTTTGTTTTTCCTTGAAGGTGTTTTGCTTCTCCTTTAAGAAGCTTCTTCAGTTCTGACTGAATGGTGGGGAATAGAAGGATTTATGTTCCTTGCAGTCAACTGGTCATTAGCACTCTTTCTGAGAGTTGTTGAGGCCACTTGGAGGTTTATCTGTGCCCTCAGGGTCACCTGAATAGCACAAATGGGGTGTGGAATCTTTTTGGAACTGCTGAAAGGACCGTGCTGTAAACAGGAGATAGATATTGTTATATCCCTGCCACTCTGTTGAGAAAGGAGGGTTGTTCATTTAATATAGATCCTGGAGGGTGGGTGGGAGGGTCAAACTCATGTCGTCACGTGACATGTCACGACTTTTTCCCCCTTCACTAAACCGGGGGTGGGCATGGCAAGCATGTGACGCATCTGGCCCCCAGCCTGCAAGTTTGACATCTGTGATGTAGATGGTCTCTTTGACCCCTCTTTCAAACTAGTCCCCACTATCCAGAATGTGGCCTTCACTACTTGTTAAACTGCTTGTTAAACTCTAATAACTATGGATGTAAAACAACCGTTATGTCCTTTAGCACCAGAAGATCCAAGATGA
This sequence comes from Hydrophis major, assembly GCA_033807585.1. Classification (NCBI taxonomy): domain Eukaryota; kingdom Metazoa; phylum Chordata; class Lepidosauria; order Squamata; family Elapidae; genus Hydrophis; species Hydrophis major. The sequence continues at coordinate 186,492,460 of CM066328.1, forward strand.
TTAACTTTGCCATTTTCTTGGAAAGATTTTTCAAACTGCTGTAAACATAAGAAAATCATTACTAAGTTGCTTAATATACCCAGGAATCCTAAATCTCAGCTTAATAAATTGGCCTTCATAAATTATCCAAAACCTAGAGGATGTTATCTCAATTGGAACAGAAAATGCATTTTGTTCTATTGATCCAATATTTAACTCTATCCATCACTATAAATATGATTAGTAGGGTTGACTACCTATTTTAACTGTTTTCAAGCAAGAGCAATTGTTATATTCAAAACTGCAAGAACAGCAGATAATATAGTCAGTCTCAAGGATTCTATCTATAAAAAAATACATCATAACATTTCATTTTTACAAAATACAGCTAATTGTACATCAACCCTGCAAACATGAAGACTAGCTAGTCAAACCATCAAGGAAAACAATCAACCAAGCAATTCAAGCAACAAAATGCTTGACATGGAAGCAAATGGCACAAGAAAAGAAGCAAAAAGGTTTCAGAATAAAGCTAATAATTGAGTTTGCTTCAAACTGGCAACAAATGAGATAGCAATGAACTAGGTAGTATCCCAGAAAATCCACTGGTCTTTACAAAGACCCGCAAGTCCACTCAAAATTCATTGAGTCATGGAAGTATTAGATCATGATGACATTGAAGATTGACTACTTTCCGAATATAGTCCTAAGCATTCAATTCTGAAAATAATTTCCTGGAATATAGCTGGTTGATTTAATAAGCATGATGTATTATTGAATAAATATTGAAGTAATTTTGATATTATTCTATTACAGGAACCATGGATGGACAATCATTTTTATTTTCGGGGCTTTACTTCATAAAGGCTTCCAGAATTTCCAAAAAAGGGCATTAACAATGCAGAATTAGCAACCCTTGTATTAAGTGTTTTAAAAGCAGAAACAACCTTAGTTAGGGCAGTATGAGTAATATTTTGGGTGCTGGCATGCGTGCTGGCACATTTTTGGCACAGGAGCCCAAAAAGGTTAGCCACCACTGACCTATAATTTTAAGCTTGTTAACCAATGATAAATCCAGAATCTACTTAATATATCTCGGATTGTAACATGTAAGTAAAACACTAATTTCATGGAGAATCTTCTATTGGTAGAAGGTCAGTGTACCTTCTTGATGAAGTTATTATTGTTCTCTTTCCAAGATCTGCTTCTAAGAGTTGGAGAATCTTTAGAACAACATAAAATGTGATAGACAGCAATTTCTGACTAGGAGGGGGAATCAAGAATATAAATTTCCAGGATGAAAGCCTTCTCTGAATCAAATGTGCTTCGGCAAAAAGGGGGAATTTGTATCTTTGTTCCAGATAAATGTAACCAGATGGTGTATAAAGTAATGTATTTTATAAGAAAAGGGTGTTGGTGATGTTAGTCTAGTAGACACACCACTGATCTATGAAATGGAGTGTTGTGTTAGCATGTAATGTTAGACTTTTGCTTAACTTTACAAGGATAAATAGGGATGTGCAAGGCATCTTGAATCAAGAGGATTGTGAATGTAAAAAAAAAAAAGGCATGCCCTAAGCCCTGTGCCCCCTCAAATCTTGCTACATTGCCTCACCACAATGAGGCAATGTAGCAAGATTTGAGGGGGCACAGGGCTTAGGGCATGCCTTTTTTTTTTTTACATTCACAATCCTCTTGATTCAAGATGCCTTGCACATCCCTATTTGAGGATAGGGGATGTTACTGGGAGGGATGAGCAAAGAATAATGGGATTGTATACCAACACTGCATACTCCCAGCTGGGTCACCTAGGTGGGTGAAGGCCGTCCCAATGGCCTAGCTAAAGCAAGCAGCATCTATATCGAGCAGCAATCAGAATAGAAGATGCTGGAGGCTAATGATCACTTTGGTGGCAACCCAGAGACATTGTTTCATGCCGTGTGGGAGAAGGCAAAAGGATTCGCCATTTTTGTTTGTGAGGGAGATGAGAAACTTTTTTATCTGTGCATTTAAATTAAAATATACCCAGCTCCTTTTCATCCTCATTTCCTCTGCCAGATCTGCAAGTTGTAAACCTGTATCTTCACATTAGTGGCTTAGAAAAACTTTATACTGGAGAAATTTGCCTCAGGTTGGAGGTGCTGTGTCTGTCATTGTTAACAGATTCAGTCCTGGCTGTACAAGAAAAGCTTCCAATTGTGTGAGACAGTTAACAAGAAAAGATTCATAGCTACTGCAAATAGAAGTTTTCATTTTAATTGGTGAATTCTGTCTGTGGAAAGGATGCCGTCTTTCCCCAACTGCTATTCCTTAAAGAGTCCTTGCATAATAACAATTTAAATGGTAGATGCTGTTTCCACACAGAAATTTAGAACTAATTCTTAGGGAAAGACTGTGGCTTTGTGTATAATTTGATAGTGTTCAGCAACTGCTGTGTTCCGTTCTGCTTGTGATGAGGCCGTAGTTGCAAGTTACGAGGACAACGAATCCATCCCTTTATTAAACTGCAACTAGACAAGTTTCTGTTCCTGGAAGTGGAAAAAAGTGAATCATAAAATATGTCACATTGTGTGTTTCTTCAAGGACTTATTCTGAAGAAACTCTCTGTTCGTGGACCTGACAGATTAAATGGTGACTGAAAGTGTTCATATTCTGTAAAGGCAGCGTTTCCAGTGAGTTGTGTCTTTGGTGCCTTTGTTCTAAGTCCATCTGTATGTACTCTTGCAAGCTTTTGGAGAGTTTTTCAGGCACTGTCAACCGCAAATGCTTTAAATTTGTATGACAAAAGATTATAGTAGAATACATTTGCATTTCCTTACTACTGTTTTCAGCAGCTGCATTTATAGTCTGATCTCCAGGGTTTTTGCCTAGCTGTATATCATTTTGAAATTCAGAGATTTAATCCCAAGGACTTGCCTGTAGGACCACGTTAACGAATGCAAAGTCTTATCTTGGATTAAGGGTGTGCCCAAGTCATCCACGTTGAATCAGAAAGATGCTATGATCAAATCCTATCTTCTTAAATTTCCATCTCCCCACCCCCACTCCCATGTAATATCCAAACCAATAAATTAGTAGTAATTTTAGCCACGGTCGCTCTCATTTATGTGCAATGGAAATGATCCTTTGAAAAGAAGACATGTAGGGAATGCAGTTGCCTAGATCAGCTTGCAGGTTTTCAAGCTGGGTCTTTGGCCTCTGATATCTTATTAGAGAAAGCTCTGCTTTCTAGGAATTCAAGGGACATACTGGATGACCAAATGTGGAGAGAGTGGTTCATCCTTGCAAGCACTCTGATAGATGGTTTTCAAGGATTTTTCTGTAAGGACAGAAAAGTCTGGAGGTTTAATAGGAGTAAAGAAAATCTGGACATTTACTTTATGAATAAAACAACACCAAGGAGATTAGCCAGATAACTTGAATGTTTTCTTCCTTGCCCCTTCATTGCAAAAATAATAATTCAAATCTTAACAGATGATACACATTCAGTTAGTCATTGTTCCAAATCAGTCAATAAGTGGCCTTTTCGATTTTTCATTTTCAAGATAGGATACTTGATTTTCCCCATTTCTGAATGATTACCAAGAGTTAGGGGTTTTTTTTGTTGTTAATTTCATTATTTTATTTTCAGTTTTATTTATTTTTAATTTAAATTATTTTTTAATAGGCACAATTTTCTTCAGGTTATGTAATTAAAAAGGTAGAACTTTATAGAAATGTTTTGAAGGAAAAACAAAATAAAACTAAAATAAAATAAAAATAACCAAGACTGAAGAACTGAAAACAAGTAGTTCTCAATTTATATCTAGTCATTTAAGGACTGTTTGAAGTTACGTTGGCCTCAGTAAAGCACTTTGACTGTTGTAAAATGTCACACCGACTTCCTTCCCTAATCACATGACTACATTTCTGGCACTTGATAACTGGCTTGTATTTATAACTAGTTGCAATGTCCCATCACATGACCACAATTTCTGATGTGATTTTTTTGTAGTTTCCAGAAAAGAACACTCATTCAGCAGAATGGATTTGTTTAACAGCCATGTGATTTATTTAACAATCATTTTAAAAATGGTCAGAAGTTAGGCCCGGTCATGTCAGTACCTCAACTTACTACTGCAATGACTTATGACGAAAGTTCCAGCCCCAATTGTTGTAAATTAAGGACTACCTATATATGAATTCCATATTTCAATGTACATCAAGCTTTTACAAAAAAGCTGAAAATAAAATTGTAGAAACTCTGGGGGAAAAATGTTTTGCTTAGCACCAAAGAGTTATAAACGGATGGGATTCAAAAATCCCAACAACTGGTTCTTGCCCGGTTGCTGGGTGGGCCTGGTCATGGTGGGCGCGGCCTACCGGAAATTCTGGGAGGGCCATTTTTCATTTTCCCTAGAGTCCAGAGGCTACCCTCAAGCCTCTGGGAGGGTGAAAACGGCCTCCCCCGGGCTCCAGAGGCCCTGAGGAAGTCAGAAACAGCCCTGTTTCTGGAACTTCTGGGAGGGCTGTTTTTTGTTCTCCAGAGGCTCTGTGGACCCTGTACTTACCTGCATCCAAAATGGGCCATGTGGAGATTCCTGGGAGGGGCGGGATGGGATGGGTCAGCCGGTCGGTTCAACTACTGGTTCGGTAGTTAGAGGATGTAAATTTAACATCCGTTCAGCCAAAACCAGCTGAATCCCACCCCTGATTATAAATTGGGGTGGTTTTCCAGTCTTAAAAGCAAGGCCTTACAAATGAAAGGCTTATAGCTGTCTGCCTCACTTCTCCTGACGTAGTGAAGTTATCAGAATTGATGTCAAACAACATTATATGTCATTATTCAGTGCTACTTAAAATGTAAGTATTTACCCAAGTTGTGCCACTTTATTTTCCTATTCACATTATTTTTTTCAAATTCTGAAAAAGAAGAAACAGTCTTTATCGGATGTGCACTTTAAAAGCTTGGAAGAAATAATATTTGAAGTTGTTCTTTGTTGGTGTTATTCTACCCTAAAATATGATTCCAAAGTTCATTTGGTTAGACAAGATCTGGTGCTTCTGTCTTTGCTCCTTTGCACTGAAGGCTATGAGACCAAGTCTGTCCACCTCTGAATAGACTGGGATTAGACAGCCTGAATAGAGATTAGATCTCTCAGCAGGGAAAGAAATAATAAACATAGTATACTGTGGTAAAGTCTCTGAGCCAGGCCTGGACAGGACTGTTGATTGACTTCAAACACATCCATGCAGGGTTTTTGTTTCTTTTTTGTCAATAACAGAGAAGTAATCTCCCATTGAAATCTTCCAAGATACTGTGTTTCTCATATAATAAGGCTGGGTCTCATTTTTTTTTTTTTGAGCCCCGAAAAAATGGCTAGGCCATCTTTTTGGGGGTGACTTAATTCCCCCCTTTGCATCTTTGGGTGGGCGGCGACGGCTTGGAAGTTGACCTCGGCGTTGGTGGGGCACTTCGTATTGGGGTCAACACAGGCAGCACCATATCCAGGTGTGCAACAAAAGTACTTCCTAATGGCAAGCCCCCCCCCATTCCCCCCCATTTAGCATGTTTTAATATAGGCCTTAATTTGGGGGGAGGGGCTTAATTTCATTTCATGCCTATAAAACATGCTGGGACTTCCAATTGGGGGAGGCCGTATTGTTGCAGAAACAGGGTATTATTTCTGGATTCCCAGGCTAGCCTCCAACCATGGGATTTCATGGTGGTCTCCTGTCCACATACTAATCAGTCTCAACCTGTTCAGCTGAGAAAGATCAACCAGATGTTACCTGCTAAAACACTGAATGGGAGTATACTGATAAAATGCAGTGTCCGTGCCCTGTTTTATGCTGCTAAGTTTTCTGTAGAAAATTTGCTAAGTAGCTACACAGTGTGACTATTGCAATAGATTGTACCTATGTGGGCTCCATTGGGACATTGCATTCCTAGGTGGGCAATTCTAGGGTGCTGCAGGTGGGAATGCCATGTTTTCAATCACCAATACTTCTTTGGGCCAGACAGAAAAATTATAGTGACTTCTTCTGTCCCTAGTCCCTTACACCATTACAAATACCTTCTTTAAAATCATTATTTTAAAAAGTTTTTATTCCCCCTCCCTCCCCCCATGGCTCAAGTAGATTCTGAAGTGATCAGACCGATAATTGCCATATTTTGGAAGATATGGATTGAGTGATGTACTTTTTTATGATGCAATAAATATTGATCTCTTCTTTGGGTGAGTGCTGAGACTGCTGAGCCAAATATCATTGTAACTCTCCCATAAATAAAGTAACGTTGGCTTAATTGAATTGCACTTTGCTGCAATCCTTGTCAGAAGTTTATTTCATAAATAACTTCTTCACTATCCAGAGAAGTGCCCATATTAATTTAGTGCATCGATTAAAATTGTTTACATCACATCTATGCGTATATACTCAGAGGTAGTCTCATTAAGATAAGTGGATCCTACTTCCCGGTATTTGGTTTATAAGATTAGCATTTTATCCATTCCTCTTCCCTCCTCTTCAGAAGAAGGATGGCAGCCTGTGCCCAAGAGAAAAGTCTAAAGTAGTTTTCATGAAGTTTTCAGAATTGCTGATTTAATGATATTTTTTCAGATAATTCTTTAAGGAGTCTCCAGCAGATGAAAGGAATTAAAATAAATGGGATGAAATTATTTGAGATGAAAATGAATTGAGAGTCTCTGGAAGGAGTATTTTAGAGATTTGTACGGGAATATTGTGACATGTTCAAGATTGAAAAATGTTAGTGTGTAAGGAAAAAACAAAAAATAATGTCATGACGTGAGAAAATGGTACGGTTGCATTGCAGGTGTAGGCAACTGGAGAAATCATAATGGGTATATTTTGCTTAAACACTGGTCTTATAATTTGTCAAACCTGTTTGTGAAGACTACATATGTGCCTGAAGTTTGGAAGACTGCCATTATTATTCATAAAGAGGAAAGATGGCAAAAGTACTAAACTGAATTTTAATTTGTTAAGTATACCTAAAAGGTGTTTGGCAGAATTCTGATTGAAAGAAACAACAGAACCGGTGACAATGAACAAAATATAAAAAGCACATCATAACTTTGTGCTGGGCATGAAATTTACATGCCAGATTTTCACTTTTCAGTAGCTCAGTGGTTCTCAGCATTTTCTTGACAACAGACCGCAAAAAAGCATATGTTAAAGTAAAGAGGCTTGAATTATGGACTGTTTTGCATGATTATGGAGTTGAAAGTTAGTTGCTGAATGTAATAAGGTAAGAAGCATGTGTGAGAATAAATGGAGCATTTAGCAAGAGTTTCAGCATTGAGCAGAGGAAGAAGGGGATGTGTGATGTCTTTGGTGATTTAATGTGCTTCGGAATTCATATATAAAGAATGCTTATGGAGATACTACAGGTGTGTTGATTGAAGACCATTATATGTGTGCTTTTGAAAGCAGATGATGTATTGTTGGGTGAAAAATTGAATGATTTGCAAAGAATCATCATTATTATTATTGTTATTATTATTAAACATTTTGAATACAGTGTATTATCAGGGCATATCATTTACAGAAAAGAAAAGGAAGAAAAAAATAGTAACATACATACTAATAACAATAGTAATAGTGTAACAGAATAATTTTAACTAAATTTCTCTTTACATTAGCTTATTTGTAATTCTGTTGGTCAAAGAAACAATGATTGTATGGGCAAAAAACTTTGACTATACTATAGAATTAGATAAATGGCAAAAATTTGGGGATAGGAACTATAAACTGACAATGGCATACAAGGAAAATCTCCATAAAACGTTTTATAGGTGGCATTTGTCACCGGCAAGACTAGGAAAAATGTTTAGCAATATGTCCGCCAAGTGTTGGAAGTGTAATCAGACCCCAAGTACCTATTAATATATGTGGTAGACTTGTATGAAAGAAAGAAAATATTGGACGAAAATACATACATGGTTGGAAAAGATGATCAAGCAATATATAGATCTGAAACCAGAAATATTTTTGTTGAGTATAATGCCAGAGGGCTATGATAAAGAGACTATATACCTAGTTTTGTATGTATTGATAGCAGTGAGCATTGTGTTTGCACAATACTGGAAAAATGAGAACACTCCATCAGATGAGGATGTAATTCAGAAAATATTGGACTGTGCAGAGATGGACAAATTGACGTTAAAAATAAAGGACAAAGAAGACACAGAATATTATCAACATGGAATAGATTTTATGAGTGGTTAGAGATAAGAGGTAGAAATTAGATGAACTAAATTAGATGAACTATGTATGAACTAAATATAAAGATGGTTTAAAATTATAAATATGCCTATATAACCAACTGCAAGGAATCCTTGATAGATTATACAATGCAAGGTGTACAGTATAAGCCTGCACATTAACATATCAAAAACCAAAGTAATTGTGATGGGGGGGGGGGGAATTAGTGATTGGAAGTTATACATAAATGTCAGGAAAAAAAACTAGAGCAAGTAGATGAATTTGTGACTATGGTAGAACATCGATAAGGATGGGAAAACTGAGAAATTTAAAGATGCGCAAATGCTGGTAAAAAGATGGTGACTAAAAAAACTAAAGGTAAAGTTTTCCCTTGGCCAGTTAGGTCCGTCTCTAGGGGGTGGTTTCTTAAGCAAGAGAGCCAACATTGCATTCCATGGTCATGTGGTCAGTGTGATCTTACGCCGAAGTGTACAGAACATTGTTATCTTCCCACCAATGTGGTACCTATTTACTCGCATTTGTACACTTTCAAACTGCTAGGTTGGCAGGAGCTGGGGCAGAAACGGGAGGTCACCCTGTCACATGGTAGATACTTGGGTCTCAAACTGCTGACCTTCCAGTCGACAAGCCCAGTCCCTTAACTGAGGTTGCAAAGCAGGAATACTTGTCAGAAGAAGCAAACAAGACTGTATGTAAGAGTATGTTTCTTCCTTCTTTGTAATACAAAAGTGAGAGTTGTTTCTGTGGTAAAGTGCTGAATGAATGTAGATGGAAACCAAACATGAGCGATCAATACAAACAGGGCTTGATCATTTAGAGAGAATGAATGAGAGTCAAATCTCAGCACAAATTATGAAGAAAGAGAAAATGAAATGAGAAGAAGAAAAACACTGTTGAGGTATTCCCCGTTAGGAGAATTAGTGCACTCAGGGGAATATAGTGAGAGTGGTGATGAATAACACACAATCAGCACACAGATACACTGAATAGTAAAATGTAAGTTTTACTTCCAGTAAATGGGTAAACAAAGTCCAACAAACAGTCCAAATCATACACAGTTAAAGCAGTTAGTATTCAAAACAATCAGTCCAGGGATAATCCAAAAACGAAGTTCTTTTCTTTACCAGTATCACAAACAAAGTTCTGTAAACGGAGTTTACGAACAGTTGCAAGACTCACAGCAATTCAAGCAGAATGATGATCAAGCAAAAGGCAAAAGGAAAGCAAAGGAAATGCAAAAAGGAACAAACCAGGTTTCTGGCTACATCTTATGGCCATTGGAGGAAACTCAGCCAATCACAATTACAGCATTTTCTTAAAATGGAAATCAACTCCATTCTCCTTCCAAACAACTGACATCTGGTAACCATATTTACATCATTTTAAAAATGGTAAAGTGCTTGAAAAATGTTATCAGTTAGTCTAAAGATCTTTCCATTTTCATTATTTCATTCTTCCATTTTTAATTTTTTAAAGCAATTAAGAGAGAGCAATTAGTCATGAGAATACCATACATGTTGGGTATACTGGGAGGCTGACCAACCATATTAACATTTCTCTTGTTAATATTATGAGAATTTAATGAGGAGAACTATGCATGAACAGATTTGACTAGGGCAAAAAAAATAAAAAGAAATGAAGATAGAGATTATTCCTCTTACCTTAGTCGTAAAACAAGATTCACAGCACACGGAACAGAGCTATATTCATTTGTAATAGCAGAATGTGCCTTAATGAAAAAGAAGGAGGGAATACATCTCTTTAAATTGCCATATTAAAAACTGGGGTGGGTTCAATTCTTTAACGTAATAATTATCCAGTTTAACTTAGGGGTCATCACTAATCTGAAATTGCAAGTCAGATATTAAAATTGGCAGAGATTACAGTAAGGTGGCAAAGGGAAAAACCAATATAAGTCTATTCCCCTGATTAATCTAATGAATGTATGGTATTAAAACAAAAGCCCTTAAAATTTTAAACACTTTCCCAGCTTAATATGTTGGCGTACTACAAACAAATTTCTTGTTTATTTAACAGAGCAGTACATTTTATGAGAATCCCAGCAGTGATTATTGTTTGCATTTTTATTGCATAAAATAAAAGATTAAATAGCTAGAAAGTAGCCACAGGCTTTAGTGACAATTAAAACATTCACATATGATATAAACAAAATTTAGTGACACTGTTCACACATGACTTTCAGCAATAATGTGTTACACTACATCTTCCCTTCAAATCATGATGGGGAGAGTCAACTTTGCCTGATTACTTAGTAAAGAGCTTCCCCAACCAGTAGCCATATCAATGCTATTCCAAAGGTGCTTTTTCAAAAGGCAACTGGACTTGTTTTTCCTTGAAGACATTTCGTTTCTCATCCAAGAAGCTTCCTCAGTTCTGTGAGAACTGGAGTAGCTTCTTGGATGAAAAGCAAAGTGTCTTTCAAGGGAAAACAAAGCCCAGTTGCCTTTTGAAAAAGCACTTTTGAGGCAACTATGACCTGGATGATGAGAATGTCCATAGACGTTATCAATGTTGGGGTTACCCATCACACTAAATCATAAAGGCTGGCATTTCTCTGGACTGAGCTGGTGTGCAATTTAGGGGTCCCTCCTGGACTCACAGCAAATTGCACACGTAGCCAAGGAGGCCTTTACACAGATTCAAGCCAGCTGCACCTTTCCTGGATCAGGAGGCCTTGCTCATAGTCACTCATACCATCACCTACAAATCAGAGGTGCAAGGGCTCCACATAGGGTTACCCTTGAAGACCACCTGGAAGCTTCCACTTCTCCAGAATGTGGCATTGCACGCAGTGTTTTGTGTTCTTATGTTTATCCATATGACACTTCTATTATAGAAGCTGCATGGCTTCCAGTTTTCTTCTGGGTGCAATTTAAGATGTTGGTTATCACCTTAAAAGCCTTATATGAGACAGGACAAAGTTATTTGTGGGACTGGCTTTCCTTAAAGTTGCCTACCTGCCCTACCAGAATATGCAGGCTGGGCAGGCTTCCAGTCCCTTTACTTAAAATATTGCCACCTTATGGGAGCTAGGAAGTAGCAGCCCCAAATCTATGGAAAACTCTGCCCCTGAAGGTTGGCAGGCCTCTACCTTCCTTGACTTTCAAAAAGTACTGAAGCTCTGGCATTTCCTCCAAGCTCTGTGACAGGATGAGGACAAAATGTATGGTGGAAGCTGGCCTTGGTTTTGTTTTTTAAATGTTTATAGTTTATATACTTTTTATGTTGCTTTCACTTCTTGATTTGGAGCTGCACAGAGTTTGCTATAAGATTTGCTATAAGATGGGAAGCTACATAAATGTTTAATGCAATGCAAAATACAAATATGCAGTGTGTGTGTATATATGTATATATATATGTGTGTGTGTATACACACACACACACACACATACACATACGTATGTACGTATGGTACTCAGCTTTGTTCGAGTATTTTCCCACCATCATTTTAGTTGTGCTTTTAAAGTTGTAGCAGAATCTCATCTGCCACTATCAGGCTTCTGTATTGTGTTCGTCTGTGAGTCAGACTTTTACAGTTGTTTAGGTTTTAAATTTGGGGCTAGCCTGCTGTGCCAGAATGGTTTTTTCTTCATCCTGATTGGTTGGGAGTCTTGGTCTGTGTTTATTGGTCTTGGATTGCTGTGTTCTGCTTGATTGGTGTTTCTAATATCTTCTGTCTGTTTTGTGGCTTTTTTTGTGTGTTGATTGGCTGGCAACATTGTGTTCCTGTATTGGAAGCTTTTAGTGCAGCTTGGCTCTGAGTAAATGGACAGCTATCATTTGTTAGGAAACTAGGTTTCATCTGGGTGCCTAGTTGGGGTGTGTTTGAGCTGGAGGTATCGGGGGGATCTGTTTGTACCCAGGTGTTTGCCTGGCTAGTGATGTGGAGATTTTTTTGTTTGTGAATGCAGGCTTCCAAATAATTGACAGTCTGGTGGAATCATCTCTTCTATTCATGCTTTCTGGTCTTTTTTCAATTTCTATGGCTTCTCTGATGATTCTGTGGCTGGGGTTTTCTATAGTGGCTAGGGTTTTGGTGCCATTGAAGTTGATGCTATGACCTGTGGTTTTCATGTGTTGGACTAGTGAGGAAGTGTGTTCCAGCTTTTTAACTGCATTTTTGTGTTTGTCCAGACGGGTACTTATTCTTCTATTGGTCTGTCCAATGTATGTGGCCGGGCATGATGCACAGGAGACTTCATATATGCCTTGGTTTTCCAGGTCAATTTTATCTTTTTGGGTTTCTAAGGATGGCTGCTATTTTTCTGACTAGTGAGGAAGTGTGTTCCAGCTTTTTAACTGCATTTTTTGTGTTGATCCAGGCGGGTAGTTATTCTTAGAAGAATTATCAGAGAAGCCATAGTGATTGAAAAAAGACCTGAAAGCATGAATAAGAGAGATGACTCCACCAGATGAGATTCTGCTGAAACATTGCTACAACTTTAAAAGCACAACTATAATGATGTGGGAAAATACCCAAACAAAGCTGAATACCATACATGATTTAACCATTACCACTGGTCATCAATGATTCAGGGCTGAGCACTGTATGAACCAGATCACTGTGGCCTGTTGAATAAGCCATGAGTAAATAGACACATAATATGAGAACCCAGCCAATTTTGAAATCAGTTTGTGAATGTGTAATGAATGACAAAGAAGCTATCATAAGCATTACTTTAGTTTAAGTCTGTATCTACTAGAGCACACAATTTGAGGGCAAATGAACTCAGGGGTCCCAAACCTGTGGGCCATGATGGGTTTGCAACTGGGTTGCATAATTGGCCAATGAACGCGTACACGCATATCCTCACTTACATCAGCAACAGACGAGCATGCCCGCATATGCTCCATTTAAGTGAGTGGCAGGCACATGTGCACACCACCCGTACAAATGGAGCTGCGCATACACGCGCCTGCTTTCTGACCACTTGCATGGAACCAACCGTTGACCCTCCCCCTGCCAGTCCACAAAGCCAGACATGTTGGGGAACTTTGAACTAACCAACAAAGCTATGCATAATATCTCATGTTAATAGTAACAATACCTGAGAACCTTTTATAGACAGGTTCTGTATTTGGTCAGGGATATTGCTGGAATACACGGAAATCTGTTAAGAAGAGTTTAAGTCTTTAGAAGATGGCACAAAATATGTTACTTAATACATCCACAATGCAAAATAGTAAAAACCAGGAATAAAAAAAATAGCAAGCAGGATTTCAAACAAGATTTGATGCTGTATTTCCATTAAATAAAGCCTGTTAATCCTGTATAATAAATTTATGAGAATAGAAGTCTTATGTGTCACTGAAATTCTGTCTGCCCTCAAACCCTCCTCTGCAGATTAAGTGAGCACAGAAAGAAAAGGGGAAAGAAACATTAAGTCTTTATTCCTTTGTCATTATACTTCAAATTGACTCAAGAGCACAAATTCTCTGGACAAAGTACTAAATTACAAAGAACATTAATAAATTCTGAATAGCAAAAAATCCAACTGCTAAATATTGGATTTATAATTCAAGTTTAACAACAGACTATACACTTACACATATGGAGTTATTTAAAAGTAGCATACAAAAACAAATGCATGCAATCTTATTAAAAACTAATACTGTCATATTATGCATCAATGAATTGTGCCTCAGATTCTAGTTATTATGGAAAAGCAGTATGGGTTTTTAAAAACTGAAATCTACAACTTGCTGAAAATACAAAAAAGATGCTGAACTTCAAATGGTAAAATATTACTGAAAATTACCATTCTAATATTCACATTCTCATGTAAATACAGAGAAAAATCCAATAAACACATACTCCTACTCACAAGGGGAAAGAAATTAACCATTTACCTCTGCATCTTCTTCTTTTACTCTTCGTGACTACAAGGCAAGCATAATAATTAATTAGTTACCAGCTGAGTAACAAAATAATGAATGTTTACTTGAAGTGCCATGCAGTTTCCCAAAAATTACCTTTTCTTGGGAAAAGGCGGCCTTGCCTTCTTCACTCTTCTCATCCATTTCATCATCACTCCATTCCCAGTCCCCATCTTCTGTCTTATGGAGATGGCCACTAGAACCCGGTACTCTCCTAACCTAACAAAAGGACAAAGGCAACATTGAAAAGAGGCATGAAAGTGTGATGAGTAAGTCACTGGTCTAGGATTGGGAAGGCCAAGCTTAAAAAATCTCACTTAACTATGGACCTACCTGTGGCCAGTATCTCCATTCAAGCAATGAGACCATGGGCTAGGGTTTCTTTCTTTATCTGAGCTGTCTTTGTTGTTGCTTTGATAGCCCCATCAAGAGTCAGCTACTTGTATTTATGTGTTAATAGTTATGTGTTAATAGTGTATTGGATTGCTCTTATCCCCAAAGATCTAAGAGACTTAAATAATTATTTAATTCAGAATAAAGACTGCTTGTTGAAGTGGAATTTCACACCATTTCTGAGGGCATAAATTGCTTGGACAAGCTCTCTCTTCTTAAACTACTCTTTTCTTTGCTGCACTGGCTGCACTTCTTAGTTAACGCAGCTCTGCAACCTTGATTAGTTAATCAATGCCCAGGGCCAGTTGTGCTGTTGAGAAATGGGCCCAATCCTAATTAGTACCACCCTAAAAGCTTCTTCTTGTATCCTAAGCAGGGAGCAGGTTACACTTGCTGAGAACAAGATGTTTGTTTTAAGGTACAGGTAGTCCTTGACTTACGACCACAACTAAACCCAAAATTTCTGTTGCTAAGTGAGTTGCGTCCCATTTTACAAACTCTTCTTGCTTACTGTCTTGTAATCCCTTCTTCTCCAATGGCTATAAAAACACTGATTTTCCCTTGCTAATTATCTCAGAGGTGAGAATTCTGAAGGATGGAGGAATGGGAAAAAGGACTACAAGATTTGCCTGTTTTTTCCAGCTCCCTTTTAATCAAGTTCCAAAACATGACACTTCCCTGCTGTTAGGGCTCACCCGACTGATTGGGTTTATATCCTTTTGACACTAACATATTTAAGGACAATTTCTTCTTAAAACTTTTAAAAGTCCAGGCATCTCTTTTGGCGGTCTCCTTCTTTGGTATCCATCCTGCAAATTAAGTGTCGTCATGCAGATTAATGGAAACACACACAGCAAGACCTCGTGGATGCTATTTTTAAAAAACAGACATAATTTATATGTGCAATTATGCAGTTAATGTATTTTCTCATGCCTTCCACATAATCTCTCCTTGTCCTTTTCTTTGTTAAAACAGCCTGAAGTATTTCTAGCTGCCCTTATAATCACACAGATATTACAACTTCTAGGCAGAAAGAAAATTGCAAGCTGATTCTCTGTTTGCCTCCCTATTTCCACATGCTGTATGCATTTGCATCTCAAGCAGATTTATTTTAAGTTATGGAAGGCAGAAAAATACCAAGAATGTAAGAAAATGATAAAATCTATTCATCAATGTTTTGACCTTTCCAGTCCAATCTGCATTTTATGAGGAGCTGCATATGAACATATAACACAAATTATTCACGTTTAAAAAGATATCCAGGCAATGTACTGCAGACTGGACAAATGGATGGAGATCATGAAATCTAACACAATGGCGTCTTCATTTGGCCTTAAAAGTCAACATGCCCCTTTACTACTTTTTTTTTAATTTTCTGTGTTGTTATCCAGGTCCTTTTATTTTTTTTAAAAAATAAAAGAGACAGAAAACATCTCCCTTGTCAGAGCTTCTCAGTACTGATAAGTAAAATTGCTCCTCAGTAAAAAGGGAGGTTGTCCTCTACAAATGAATTAATTCAAATCATCCCCAAAGACCTATTAATAAACTTGGGACAGACACAAGAAATAAACTGTGGTAGTAATATTGTAGGAGAAGTGGCAGAACTTAGGGGGCAGAGTTAAAACAGTGATCAATCTAGAATCTCTACGTAGCCAAAAGTGAACTAAGACCAACTTCTCTTGAATTCCATTAACCCTTATCTAATTTCCAACAGGCGCTGATAGTTGAATCCTGAGCATAGGTTTTTAGTAATAAATCAGTTTAATTGGATCATCATGTAGGGACTTGATTTTTTTTGCACCTGACAAGTATTAGTTCCAGAACGGTGAGAAGCATGCATGAAAAGACCTAGCCAAAACCTAGCCAGTGGAAATGACTCCCTTAGCCTTCAGAAGTATGATCTAGGTCAGGGGTGTCAAACTCGCAGCCTACGGGCCAGATGCATCACACGGTGGCCACGCCCACACCCAGTTTAGCGAAGGGGGGGAAATCACGATACATTATGTGCCGCCGCCATGATGACACAAGTTTGACACCCCTGATCTAGATAAGGTAAAATCCATCCTTTAAAAATAAGTCTCGGGGGCCTAACAAAAAAATATAGTGCTTGCCTCCAGAAAGCAAGAACACTTAATGGCACCAGAGGAACCTACCTGCATGCATAATCTAGACCTAAACACTATGCTAAGCCATACAATGGTCTATTTGATTTTGACTTAGCCACCAGTTTGGAAACCATAATTCACGATTTAATGTTGGAGGTAAACCATATCTGGCTGAGGAATTCCGGGATTTGAAATCCCTGAGTCTTAAAGTTGTCAAGCTGGGCACTCCAGCTGTAAACTGTTGATCACACTCTGTGCTGCAATAAAATGCTTCACTACACCACAGTAAGATTAAGTTGGCCTTTATGCTCCCACTATACGGTTTGTCATGTTAAGCTTTGAAATTGCAGTGACATGGCTGCTTTGTTGTTTTAATCCAAAAAGCCTGAGACACGGAAAAAGTTCCCAGCAGGCCTGGACCTTTCATCATTTTCTGAGAGAAAGATTCATTACCCTTGTATTTATTCTTTCTTCCCCAAGCTAAAGCCAATCTTTATTCCAGAACGAATCTTCTATACATAAAAAGAGGAAGCGTGGACCTCATCTTCAAAACTTTTATCTGCTACCAATATCCCCCACGTGCACCTTCTCAGAGGTGAGGTTTAGCCTCCCTCAAACAAATGGGAACAAAAGCTCTTTTCCTAGACTCGGTTTTGTTTGGAAACAGATAAACGGTATACATGCCAGCCATTCTCTCTAAATTCATTTGATCACTTAATTCAACCCATTTCTTCTCATCTATGTTTTTCTTATTGTTTAACGATTACAAAACCTACCTTTGTGGGTGGTATAATCAATAGTGTAAAATCGTGACCTATTAACAACTCTGAAATTAGTACCAGATATTTCTGTTTACATAAACACAACTGCAATTTTAGAAATTAATTTCAGCAAAAGAACCCAAAAGGACAGTCAGTTTCCCACCTCCCATGGATATAAGCCTGGCAGAATTAAAGAAAGCAACAATAATAACAGCATGTTTAATTGAGAGACCTGAATAATGAAAAATCAAATTTCTTCTTCTAAGGTTGATATGGTGAAGTGAATATTGCCTACTGCACACCCCTTATACCAGACTGTCAAATGCACATATCCATTAGAAAGGGATGCTTGATTGCATATATAGGGTGTGAGACCTCAGGGCCCATCTCTCTGGCTGAAGATAGGAAATGCATGGTGGTTTTATAATAAAGATCCAAACTCAGAAGTTTTTGGAAAGAAACTAGACAAGGAATGGGGCCTTGTCTTTCATAAACAGTTAGAATACTCTGAGCAGCTGGAGGAGTTTTGGGGTTTTGTTTTTAATGGATCTTTCTTCAAGAATATTTTGGTGAGGGGATGTTGTTGTTTTTTGAAATAGTTAACAGTTGAAGGAAGGAATTCATACTAAGAATTTGATTTTGATTTTCGTCTCCTGTCTTTTATTTTTTACAACTTATGAACTTGAGTGTTCAGTTGCATTCTTTATTATAACTTCTAGCTGTGTACAAATACTTTAAAAAAAATGTAATAATTATTTGATACCTCTCCAGATACTTCCTATAGATACTTGCCCAAAAAACAAAAACAAAATGAATCAGTGCCATCTTGTGGTTTATTTGGAGCATTTCTTTTTCATTTTCTGTTTTTGTAAGAAGTAGACCAGGATCTATTTTAAACAGTTCTATTAATCTATCTCCTCCAATATTGAACACTGGCCTTTTAATATTTAAAGATTAAATGAGCACTTTCTATTTTCTTTTTTATTATTATTAATGTTTTACTATTTGGAGAGAAGGGAAATTGGGGTATTTTCCACAGTGAGGGAGAATGGGGTGAACCCTTTCGCAGCCAGGAAATGGCATTATAGATATGATTACACTTTAGGCATTCTGCCCTCTTAATCATCATAAGGGGTGTCAAACTCGACTTCATTGAGGGCCACAACAGGGGAGGTGAGTGGGCATGGCTAGGGTGAGTGTGGCCAGCTCAACATCCCCTCCCCGAAGGCTCTATTTTTGGCTGCAACAGCCTCCTGCAGCCCTCTGCCAGTGAAAAATGGAGCCCAGGAGCGGCCCTGCCAAGCTCCGTTTTTGCTGGCAGAGGCCTTCAGGAGGCCGTCACAGCTGAAAACGGAGCTCAGGAGGGCCTCACGCAGCCATTCCAAAGTCCATTTTCACTGGCAGAGGCACAGTGGGCTGGTCCTTTGCTGTTTCCTGGGCGGCTCTGAGGGCCAGATCTAAACACCCTATGGGTTGGATTTAGCCCGCGGACCTTGAGTTTGACATCCCTGGACTAGAAGGTGAAGATTCAGAGGGCTTCTGAGAGAAGGGCTGGACCCCCAATAATCCACCTTTTTCTATAAGAGAACTTTGGGGGCTCCATGGAGGATTTTTATTCAGTACAGGCATAAGGCATTTAACATATATGTATATATGTATGTGTATACATGTACACACAGATAAATCAGTTTGATGTAAATAGTTACAGGTGTTGGACTAGAAGGCAGGAGATTCTGTATTCTAGTTCTCTCTTAGGCATGGAAGCTGGGTGGGCAACTTTGGACTTTTCCAAAGTTGGATCTTTTCACTTTAGATTGGAAAATTGAGAAACATCTACCTATCAAACCACACCGGACCACCATAGTCTATCACCATGCATAACTCCTGATGTGAAGGCCTTCCTTCCTCCTGCTGTGGATATACCCACAGACACACACACACACACACACACAAAGTACTATGTATATTACTAGACATAAAAGTCTAATGGACAAGTAGCCCTCATTTACTGATCACAATTGGATCCAGCCATCCTGTCACCAAGCAAGGCAGTCATAAAGTAAAAAAAATATCACGTGATAGTGGCTGTTGTCATTAAATGAACTGCCATGAGTAGTTAAGTGTGATGTGACATGACCACGACTTTGGACTTCCTGATGGTTTCCCCACTGGCCTGCTTATTGGAATCTGGCAGCGAAGGTAGCTAATGACTATGGGACATTGTGACTGTCATAAATGCTCATCATTTGCCAAGTGCCTGAATCACAAACAAGTGACTGTAGGGAAGCTGCAACAGTTGCCAGTTCAAGGATCAGTTGTAAGTCTCCTTTTTCAGTGCTGGTGTAACTTTGAGTGGTTGTTGAATGAGTGGTCATTCAGTAAGGACTACCTCTAATTAATTTTGCAAGGAAATACATAACAGATCTTGAAAAGCCATGCAAAGTAATACTTGGCATAGGAAACTATCAGGAAATCCCAAGGCAGAGAAGTAATACTCATCCCTTGAGAAGGTAATGGCAAACCCAACACCAACTCAATATTGTTCCATGCTGTTGTCAGAAAAACTCAACATCAACTCAAGGGAGACTTGACTTTGTTAATTCCCAATTGTAGCCTAATACTCTAACCACTACAATATTAGGAAACACAGGCACACTTTTGCTACACTTTCTCTTCCTTTGTTCCAAGTAAATCTACTATTTCTAAAAACTATGTCATGCCGTGCAGTGCAATTAATATTATTGTGGCAGAGGAGAAAAGAAAGCAGACTTCTAATTTTGTTTCTTTTATTTCCCCAAAACAAAAAAGTTGGCTTGAAAGACCAAATGATTTGTAAATAAATCAGGAAAATAATAAGAATGTTCAATCTTAGAAAGACAAATTAAGATATTACGGTAAGAAGAGGGACAGGTCAGATAGTATACACACATGTAGGTCATTCACAAGAATATACAGGTGAAAGAAATGGAGCAAGAGTGGCCAATATTAAACTGAACCCAAATCAAACATTCTGTGTTTGTGTGTGTGTGCAGGATCAGCATGCACCTGTCAGGGTACTACAGCTGTGGAAGAAGACAAGATGAATGTCAGCTGTAATGTAGCAGAGAATACAGGACAAAGTAGAGGATGAAATAAACGGTGATGGAAAGAGGCCAAAAGCCAGGTGATTCACAAGAAAACCCAATTCTGCTGGATGTGGATATGTTTTTGTCAGATTTGTCCCCCTGCAATTATTCTGGTTACAAGAAGAAGCTAGAAGGTGAAGAAATGCTCCTGAACTTTATGCAGGGAGGATATTTTGGCTAATGTGATTAGAACCAATTGAGAATAGCAATACGAATAAAGATAATTCCATCTAAGTGTAAAGAATTCTTTTAAGAGTGGGGAAAAAAAACACTATGATATGATAATAAACCACAGTAAAAACAATGGCAACTATGAATGATGAAATAAACTCATTCAGATTTAAACCACTAGAATTCAGTTTAAATTATTTGCAAATTGATGTCATTATTGCACTACAAGCAAATCATCAAATATTCATTCATTCAATTATAATTGAATTACCATAAAAGATGTTTATAAAAAGGAATATTATCCCATTTAATTAAGACAATTAGGAACATTTATGGGGAAAGGAGAAAAATGGTTTAAAAAAGGTCCTTTCACTGAAGGTATTTTTATGTAGTTGCTTATTAGCTACAAAAGAATACTGGAAGAGGGGTTCTTCATTTCATACATTTCTTGCATGTGGCAATCTTGATTTCAGACATGAATCTGAGATTTCTACTTTACTCTGTAATTGAAGAAAGAGTAGAAATATGGGAAAAAATATATTAAAGAGACTCTTCTCTATCTTGCTCATCATTTAATGACTGCAGGAGATAAAACTGAGTAAGCGGATCCTATGCATAACTCCTGCACTCAGAACCCACTTCTGATATAATGTATGTTGAACTATCGCATCTTTGAAAAAAAACAACAACATCATATTCTCTGTATTCTCTTCCTACCCATTATGGACCTCTAAAACACGGGTGTCAAACTCGATCATGTCATGTGACATCATGTGATATATTGTGATTTTTTTTGCCTTTGCAGAGCCAGGGTGGGAGGAGCCTGTGTGTGATGCATCCAACTTGCGGGCCCGCCAGTTTGACACCCCTGCTTTAAAAAGAGGAATACAAAACAAATTACTAGCAATAGCAAAAGCTAAGAAAAAGGAAAACAAGTTCTCTAAAACATAACTGAACCATCAAAAACACCCAATAATGTATAATCAATAGCAAAAAAAACCCCCAAAAATGTCAACAATTGCCCTCTCAAACTAGAAATATAGAAGTGGGGACCATCAATGTATAGAAGTATACTCCATACTTCCAGACAATTTCTCCTCAAATCTGGGACACAGATATTGAAAACTCAGCCAAAAAAGAAAATAAATGGTGATTTCTCTATTTCTCTTTCATCCTTTTCCTCACTTCCACATCACCAACAACAGTAGCAACTTCCACAAAAAGTTGAACAGTATTTCTCAAGCACCAATTTCTGATATCATTCTTCCTGCAATGACCATGAAAAAGAAATCTGTTTCACAGTTTCATTCTGGCCAGGTAATTCACAAAGAGGTCTTAGTTATTCTATTCCCAAGTCACTGAGAGGTATGTCAGAGTAAAAGGTACACAGACCTGGTCATTTATTAATATTTATTATGGTGGGGCAGTGGTTAGAATGCAGTATTGCAGGTTGACTCTGCCTACGGCCAGCAGTTCGATCCAGACCGGCTCATGGTTGACTCAGCCTTCCATCCTTCTGAGGCCAGTAAAATGAGGACCCAGATTGTTGGGGGCAATATGCTATAAACAGCTTAGAGAGGGCTGTACAATACTATGAAATGGTGTATATGTCTAAGTGCGATTACCATTGCTAATATGGTCTAAATCTCAAGCAACCAGATACTGTACATTTTCTAAGAATACCTGAAAGGTTGCCACACATCTCCCCCTAAAATTATCAATTAAAAGTAAAAAATGACAATAACTCGGATTAGAAGAAACAGGTAGTCTTTAAATTTAGAACCATTCATTTAAGTGAGCGCTCAAAGTTACAACGGCATTGGAAAAAAAAGTGACTTATGACCGGGTTTTCACATTTATGACTTTTGCAGCATCCCCACAATCATATGATCAAAATTTAGGGATTTGGCAACTGGCATTATTTATGATCGACTTCTACTGCCCCGTGATCATCATTTGCAACATTCCCTGCTGGCCTCTGACAAGCAAAGTCAATGGAGAAAGCCAGGTGGGGCACAACACACGTAACAACTGTCCTGCTTACCAACAGAAACTTTGGGCTCATTTTTGGGTCATAGATCGAGGATTGCTTGTAATTTATTTTCAGGAAAACACCTTACCGGGTAGCGATTCCTTCTCTCAGAGACTGCATTTTATCACTTCTCATTCATTCACCCACTCACCTCAACAGTTTTATTTAGCCATAGAGCAGGGGTGTCAAATTCAATTTCATTGAGGGCTGCATCAGGGTTGTGTTTGATCTCCAGGGTGTGTGTGGCCGTGGGGGCGTAGCTAGTTCAATGTTACTCATTGAGGCTGTTTTTTCGCTGGGATGACCTGCAGCTCTCTGCCGGCGAAAACAGATTGTATGGTGTCCCCAAGCCTCCGTTTTTGCTGGCAGAGGGCCAGAGGAGGCCATTATGGCTGAAAACGGAGCTCACATGCCCCCCCCCCGAGCTCCATTTTCTCTGGCAGAGGCAACGTGGGCTGGTCCTTCGCTGTTTCCAGAGCAACCCCACGGGCTAGATCTAAGCACCCAGTGGGCCAGATCCAGGCCCTGGGGCTTGAGTTTGACACCCCGGTCATAGAGCATCATAACAGTTACCCCCACCCCCCTTTCAGAATCCTATCTGCACGTGGAAACAATTGGGGGGAAAGAAAATCCCCAAGTAGTATATTCTATAAATACAAACAGATCTGCACAAATCAGCTGTAAGATAATTCAGCAGGACTTGTGTTATTGCCTTGAGATTCTCTATAGAAACCTTTGGATATTTCAGAGATAACTATGCTAGAACTAGTGACTGAATTTATTTTACAGTGTGTAGTGTGCAACATTTTAAGTTAATCAAATACAAGTACAGGTAATCCTCGACTTACAACAGTTCATTTAATGACCATTCAAAGTTACAATGGCACGGAAACAAGACTTACAGTCATTTTTCAGAGTTACGGTATTTCCAGCAACCCCCTAATCATGAGATCAAAATTCCGATGCTTGGCAATCAGTTCATACTGATGACCATTGCTGTGTCTCAAGGTCATGTGATGCCCTTTTGTGACCTTCTGACAAGCAAAGTCAATAGGGAAGCTGGATTCACTTAACAACCAGGTCACTAATTTAATCAACAGCAGTGATTCCCTTGACAACTGAGGCAAGAAAAGTCATAAAATGGGGGCAAAAGTCACTTAACCAAGAACAGAAATTTATTACCATTTGTGGTGGAGTTGCAAAGAGGCCCAAAAATATTGGCAAAAAATATAGGAGGGGCTATAAGAAATTTATGGGATGAAAATAGAATATAGACCGGAGTTCTTTCTGTTAGGGATTAATATGAGGAAATATGACAAGGAAAATATATATTTAATAATACATATAATTACTGCAGCAAGATTGGCATACGCACAGCAATGGAAAAGTAAAGATACTCCAAATGAATTTGAAATAATTAGGAAAATTATGATGTGAGCAGAAATGGATAAATTAAAAAAGGAATTAAAAAACAAGGATGATTCGGATTATTATAAAATATGGGATAAATTTTATGGTTGGCTAGAGAAAAGGAAGATTCAAGAGAATAAGGAATGATTATATATATATATAATATATATATAATGGAATGAAAATATGTATTATTATTATTGGACTTAACAAAGTAATGACAAAGATGGATGTTAGGAAGACTGTACCGTGTTCAATATTTTTAATGTATTTTTTGTTCATGTTTGTGTTTGTTTGTTTGTTTAATAAAGAAAAACCCTTTAAAAAAAAAGAACAGAAATTTTGAGCTCAATTGTAGCCATAAGACGAGGATTACCTGAAGTCCTTGACTTACAACAATTCATTGACTGATTGTTCGAAGTTAAAACAGCACTGCAAAAAAATGATGTCTATTTTTCACACCTACGACCATTGTGGCATCCCCAAGGCCATGTGATCAAAATTTGATACCCCTGGAAACTGGTTGTGAACTGGTTATGAAGGTTGCAGCATCCCGAGGTCATCTTTTGCGACAAACAAAGTCAATGAGGAAGCCAGATTCCCTTAACAATTGCAGTGATTCAACTTAACACACTGTGGGGCAAGCAAGGTCATAAAATGGGACAAAACATGCTTATCTTGCTTGCTGAAGGAAATTCTGGGGCTCACTTGTGATCGTAAGTTAAGGATTTGCCTGTATTGAGGATTCAACACAGAACTCTACCAGCCTGCTTAACAGACAGCTAAAATGGAAGCTTTTTTCCAACCATACATTGAATTAGAACTAATAACAGACTGGAAGTCCTTCGGGAAATGATCCATTCTTCAGCGGATCATGAAATGTTGCCGACTTGAACAGTCTGTCCTGTTCAGAGGGCATTACTGAAAAACATAAATAATTCATATTCTGCTTTTCTACTTCACATAAGAAACTGCAAGAGTAGAGCATGCTAGTTTCATCTGTTATTCTCAGTTAAGGAATTGAACAGTCATAGCAACCGGTGGTAATTTTTGTTGCACAATACTAAACTGCAATTACCCAATTTTAGCACCCAACATAATTAAGACTGCTTTTTTAGATGCAGTCACTAATATGGTATGCTTGACTGTTATTTCAGCAAGTTATGCATAGGATAACAATGATTAGCTGGCAGGATATAGCAAATAAAGTTGTTCTGTTTATCCTACTAGATAGCACTCAGCAATAGCACTTAGACGTATATACTGCTTCACAGTGCTTTACAGCTCTCTCTGAGAGAGGTTTACAGAGTCAGCCTATTGCCTTCAACAGTCTGGGTCCTCATTTTACCAACCTTGGAAGGATGGAAGGCTGAGTCAACCTTGAGCCTGGTGAGACTCAAACTGCAGGTAGCCGGCAATCAGCAGAAGTAGCCTGCAGTATTGCATTCTAACCACTGAACCACCACAGCTCTTACTATTAGATATCCTTAACTACTTACTTAACCATTTGTCCTGCCTTCAAGCACTTATGCTTCCAAAGGCTTACTGTGTTTGCAAGATGAGCCAACACAGTAGACTAGATAAACAAGGGGGACCTTATAGAGAATTGAGTTTTTAATTTTTGCCCAACCACAAGATCTTAAAGGCTGAAAAAAGAAGCCTAAAAGAGTTCAAAATGGGTTTAGAAATGATGTCTTTAAACTTTTATCCTCTAGTAGCAACCATAATTAAGTCTCTGTTTGTATGTCCCCTCCAATCTATGCTAATGTAACAAAAATGACATGATGTATTTCAGATGCTTACAGCAAATGCACAAGATAGGGAAAGAAAGAGGAAATGTACAACCAGTTTATAAATTACTGATTCCTAACTTTGGTTTATGTCAGGTCTATATCTATTAATGATAAAAGTAACTGTTTAGTATTTTTAAATTGGCACATCTAATATAAATGTTTAGCCCAAGCTACTTCAGTTTCGTTTAATCTTTGAGGATTATGGAGGAAAATCACTGGGCATAACTGAAAATAATATGTTATTTTGCCAAGTGAAATAATACTTAACAACCATGTGCACAACTTGAGAGGAGTAAACACCTAGACTAAAAGTCAAACTTGGAACTTGAAAAATGGTACCTTCCAGATACAGATGGAGGTTATGAAAGTTGGTGAAATACACCTGGCTGGCACTTTGTTGGGAAAAAAGCTGCCCTGGGTATACACTACAAAGAGAACCATATTAAACCCAAGGTACCAAGGACAAATCACAGAATTCATTTTGAAAACAATTCTCAGACAATGAAAAAAAATCCCTCTTGCAACTCCAACAGGGAGAGCTGTTAGTATAGCTACAGGACTACAGCTCATCAACATGCCTTTTAGCATTAAATATTTGGGATTCTATAATATTATTGAATATATTCAGCATGTTCTATATTATTACAATGTTGCTTATAAAATAGTATGCAATAGGTAGGACTGACAGTCAGATCTCATTGGCTAATTACAATAGGTTTTATTAGGTTTATTAATCTATTTTTCCCCAGAAAAACATTACTGTAATTTAGGAATATTCAAAAGTCGTATCTCAAGAAAATAAGAATATCTTTAGAAGAAAATAACTAACAATATAGACATTTAGTGTACTTTGTAATAAATTGTCTACGGATGCCTGACTTTGTACAGCCTGTAGAATACTTGTAAAAAGGACAAATCTAGAAAATAAAATGTTAAACAGTTTTACCAATTACTAAGAACATTTTCCCTTTTTAGCATGAAATATACAATTCTCTGCACTTAGTATATACTTGTACAAATATTATTGCTAGCAAATGTACTACTGCCCTCTGCTGTATATTTTAGGAATAAATACAAAAATAATTCACCATAACAACTGCTTTTCTCAGGCTGCTGATAAATCAGTTATTTACGATTTTTAAAAAAGAAATTATTATGTGCAATTAGAAATTGATCGGGCAAAAGCACAATACATAATGATTATCACGTCTGTCCTTCAAATGTATTGACCCATACTAATGTTAAGCCAGAGTCTTGAATCAATCAAACGAAAAAATATGTAAAAGTTACATAAGCGATAGCTTGCTTTGCCAAGTTCAGTTAAAATATTCAACAGTTGGGCCTTTTTTCCTGCGTGAAAAAATAAAGCCCATGTTTATTTATCTTTCCAACAGAAACATGTAGGCTTGTAAGTACATAATACCTACTCAATCAGTACTCAATACTGATTGAGTACGTATTTATTTACAAATGCCAACACACTGATAAACGCCTTAAAATTGGAAAAGAAAAAATTGAGCAATACACGATATTTTGATATTCTGCAAAGCATTCAATGGTAGCATTATGTGAAGCAACCTAGTTGAGCAAAACAAACTTCCATGAAATTCTAAAGCAGAACCCTCGGAAAGACACTGAGACTACCAGCAAATCATGCACTGATACACACAAATGTGCACACACACACTGACACACACACAGAGAGAACCAGAATCAGTTTTCAAAATGGCCTTTTAAGGTTTCTGAAGGACAAGCTTGCTTTAAGATTTTTGCACTTTATAAAGGACCTGCTCTGAATAAGTTATATATCACAATACCATCACTTTTTCCTGATAACAGAAAGCAAAAGGGGAGCCTTTTTTCTCTAATTTTCAAAGTTAAAGGATACTTTTATAAATATATTTTGAACAAGTATGTAATCTTGCAAAAATAGCTTTACTGATATGAAGTAGAATTGAAAACTCTAACCAACACAATTAAAACCAGAATTTTGCAATGTTTATGAAACTGCTCTGCTTGTCACATTTACAACTTCAAAATTGGCCTACTAGCTGACATTTAGATGGAAAAGAAAAAGTACTGGTATGTTTTGGTTTTCAAATACAGGCTACTTGTATTAAAAATTAGGATTAAATAGGTTTGTTATTTATTTTATAGAAGATAATCTGTCTGTGCCAAAATCCAAAAGTAGTTTGATGAGCAACCACAAGCACAGTTAGGAATCTTAATAGGAATGTATCTATTGGCTTATTTGAAAAAACAACAGGCAATCCACTCCACTTAGTGGCCGTTCCTGAACAGTCTGAATTCTTATCAGTACATTTTTCTGTACTAAAAGAACAAGACTGAGTGGTAATTTGCTTAGTAAATGCTGTTGCAAAAGCTATCAAACCAATTCAAACAATTGCAATTTCCAAAAAAAGCTAGCAAAAAAGTAATTTCAAGATAGATTTATTATTTATGGCCTTTGTTAAAAAGGTATGCACATAAGTGATGTATAAGTGTTAAAAAAAACATTATGTACTTCACCTGACCACTGGTTTTGGGGGGTTGGGGGGGGGGAAGCATGAGGTGTTGTTCTATCAGAAATATCAGGATCCAAGCTAACTTCAAAAAATAATTTGTATCTGTTTTTGGCAAAGAAACACAAAGGCTCAAGCCAGAAATGATTTGAAACAGAAGGGTGAGTAAGAGGCGAATTCTGGGAGTTGTAGACTTGTGACAGCTAAAGAGTTAATTTAATGTAAAATCTCCCTCTTCCAGTCTCTCTATGAAAGAATGTAGACCTGCCCCTGAGGAGGAAGAAAGGCGAAAAGAACCATCAAGGAAAGACAGTTGTCAAAACACAGTCCTGAGGAAATAAAAAATGTGATATATTTAAAATAGCCCTGTCTTAGTTTTGTTTGATATCTGGGGGAGTAGAGTAAAACTGATAGGCTTCCAAGATTTTATTACTCTAACCCGTAACAATAAAGAGAGTTTCTGGAATCCCTGATGCTTTTGTTTTTTGACCTTGCCTCCCTCAAAGAATTGGCATGTTCTCTCACACACATATCTACATAGTGCAACATAACAGAAAAGGAAACAGGGAGAAGCTGCAGTCAATGCTACATAACATGCCTGTTTTGATTAGACGAGTCTTTACTAATTGTTCAGATATTTGTACAACAATTCCCCTTATCCCATATGATTTCCACTTTGACCGAAGCTGACAAGATTAAACTACCCAGGTTGGAGGTTAAACAAGACATTATCACACAGCGAACAGATGTCAATATTGTTTAGTTGTGGATCTACTTACAGGTTGAGATTCAATTTGATTAGAATTCAAGAGAAGAATCATCTCTGGGCATATTCATGCTATTATTCTTAGCAGGAATATGATGTTTTCTTTGATTGCAGATGCCACAACAGCTTTATACCAAAGGAAAAATTAAAAACCCCAAAGTTCCAGAAGAAAATCTCAGCCTCCTAAACCTTAAACTGGATCTAAAAGAATAGCTACATTTAATTCATCACATTATTTGTATACCAATTTTTTATTCCACTGAGTATACTCAAAGGAGATAACAATAATTAAACTATGAAAAGGGTTAATAATCACTGCTAAAATGGGGTTGGCAGTAATGAAAAAAGATCTTCTAGAAAACCCATCCTCATCTTCATTGCTTTTTCTCTCCCCACCAAACATACAAATACACTATTGTTACTATACCACTACATATTATAATTATGCCAATACAGTATAATAAAGCTGCCAATCTCTGTAACCCACAAGGCCTCAGTTCTTCTACACTTAGCATAGCAATTCTGTGTCTGTACAACAGGAATGGGAAACCTATAATCATTAAACGTTCCCATAGTAAATAGTAAGGAATAATAGGAGCTGTGATTTAGCAACATTTAGTCACAAGTTCTCTATGCATTCAGGCATGGTAGCTGTCCAAATGCTGAACCTGGAGTTCAAGAAGAATTATCAGAAGAAAGTAGCTGCCACAGATTGCCTGCCCTTTAACAGCACTGCACAGGTAGTCCTTGACTGACAACAGTTCATTTAGTGACAATTTGGAGTTACAACAGCATTGAAAAAAGTGACTTATGACCGTTTTTCACTCTTATGACCGTTGGAGCAATTCCCATGGTTATATGATCAAAATTCAGACACTTGGCAACTGACACATATTTATGACGGTTGCAGTGTCCCAGGGGTCATGTGATCCCCTTTTAGGACCTTCTGACAAGCCATGTCAATGGAGAAGCCAGATTCACTTAACAACAGTGTTACTAATTTAACAACTGTGGTGATTCACTTAAAAACTCTGGCAAGAAAAGTCGTAAAACGGGGCAAAACTCAATAAATGTGTACTTGGCAACAGAAATTTGGGGCTCAATTGTGGTCGTAAGTCAAGGACTATCTATCTGTAGTTATGCCCAGCAAACATAAGTAATATGACTGTGACTTTATTATGCATTAATTTCCAAAACAGGAAAAAACACAGTTGAAAGCAATTACAAGGAATCTTACCTTTTTTGCCCTCTGTCCTATATCGGGTGTTTTTGTAAGTAGTTTTTCAATCAAATATTCTCTAGTCTGTAAAGGTCAAGATTGTTATAATTAAGTCTAGCCCCAAGAAGCAGAAGCATTCATATTTATCTCGAATCAGGATTAAAATTTTACCTTTGCTTTTTGGAAGAATTTGCATTTTAAAAGTTCTGCTGCAGTAGGCCTGAAAGATAGATTAAAAAAGGCAATTTAGAGTATCATTCTAGCATTGTGTTGATGGACCAGGACTGCTACATGTTATTTAGAAAAGTCACCATTCAACATCCAGTGAAAAGTATTAAGAGTGTATACTTGATTTCAATATCCTATGTTTTTCTTTAAAAGAAAAAATAATTAGTTTATATATAAGATCAAAATGATAAAAATGCCAGTTTTAAAAAGTGTTTACTGATGTTGCTATCCTTATTAAAAAGTTGTTTAAACAATTTGTTACAAATTATGTCAACTGTTCCCAGGAGCCCTGGTAGTGCGGTGGTTAAAATGCAGTACTGCAGGCAAACTCTGCCCACAGCCTGGAGTTCGATCTTGATGGCGTTCAAGAGTGACTCAGCCTTCCATCCTTCCGAGGGCCCAGATTACATTGTAAACTGCCCAGAGAGTGCTGTAAAGTGCTGGGGCAGTATATAAACTTAAATACTATTGCTATGTAGACTTAATTCTTTGAGAAGAATTCATATTTTGCCATTAATATAAATCCAATGTACTGTTTTATGTGGAAGATAGTTTTAAAAAGAAAATAAAGGCAGCATCTCCCAACCTATTTACAGACAGTAAAAATCTCAGCTTAATAAATTTCATTTAATAAATTTCAGATGCAACTGATAACATTTCCATCAACTGTCACTCTAAAACAACGGATAATCAGTTGCATCAAAAGTAGTAAAAATGAGGCAGTTTGATTTACATTCAATGTATTTACTTATTTATCTGATTTTACCCCACCTATATTGTTTTTATAAAGAATTGAAGGTGGCAAATATACTTAAATACTCCTTCCTCCTATATTTTCCTATAACAACCACCCTGTGAGGGTTGACACATATGCATAAGTTGCAGAAATATCTCATTATACCAATAATTTCAATCAGCATGAATATCATACTTTTGGATTTAATGGACATTCAGAAGAAACAGGCACCTCTTTCTCAATTAGTTCATAAATCAAAGATATACACTACTGAAATTTAGTTATAATGATATTCTGTTAGCAACAGAATCAATATCCCTAATAAATCCATTAAATCCAAATAAATTCATTAAATTCATAAATCCAAATAAATTTCCCCTCCTATTCTGTATCCCACTCTAGCTATGCTATGGAGACCTAGGAAACTCCTTCACTAGAAATTAGAGAGGCAGGTTTACTGCTATAAATGGTGAAAGAAAAAACTCAGATTTAGAATAAGTTTGATTACGCAGTTTCACAATTAGCCCAACTTTGGATGTGAAAAACATGCTTATCTCACTTTGAGAATTATTAAGTTCTTATTCTGTCTAAAAATCATTTGTATCAAATAGGTAATTTGTCTATTAGCATAACAACAATTTCAGTTCTGAAAAGAGCATCAGGAACGGTGGAGACCGGGAAACGTCCAGTTTGTTGGCTTCGCCAGCGGCAGGGTTTCGCGATCCTGCGCGGTCCCTGCCACGCTAGCCGTTTTGGTGCCTCCGATCCGGACAGGTCTGGAGGCTAAGGCTGCCTTGCAGAGGCAGCCGAAGATAGGGGGGAGCTGGTGAGGGGTTTGGGGGTGTTGCAGACCCCCTCCCCAGCTGGCAAAACCCCCTTTTCTCAAGGCGGTCGAGTGGCGGTCTGTAATGGCCGCCACAAAGAAGCCGGCAGCTGGGTAAGACTGAGCAGGAGGAAGAGGGGAGAACGTTTACAAGAGAAAGTTTTTTGGCTGATCCAGGACTTTAAGAGGCGTTTAATCCTGAGAACTATGACTGTTTGAAAAATACTTGGTTTCCAGAGGAGGATTTCAAGCGGCAAAATTGAGGTGCTGAAAGGAAAGTTTACTCTCCTTCCCTGTGGAATCAACAAATGGCCATTGAGAAACCTGTTGTTTTTTATAAAAGGTAAAAACTTGGCTTCTTGTTATAAGTGGGAAGGGAGAGGACAAAAAAATATATAAAGATCTTGTTGGAGGAGATGCCTTGAAGATCTTGAGACTAGAAATTGATTGCAACAAGGCTGTAAAATACAGATTGGGCTTTTTTTCTTTTCCCTTTTACTGATACCACCCCAGGAAGAGAAAGTGAGAACTTTGTGCGTTGTTTGGACTGAATGATGTCTCTGGGACTTTGAGGAATTGTTTTAACTTTTGAAACATTTTGGTTGCTCCAAGAAGAACAAAGAATGGCTTTATCTGATGATGAACTTAGAAAGGAATATCAAGAAAGTAACGACGCTGTGAAAGAAGCTTTTCTTTCTTTAGAAATGGCGCTTGCTATTTATCAGCAAACACAACAACAGATGGAGGAAATAGAAGGAGAAGAAGAAAAAGAAGAAGAAGACGCCATCTTCAGTGAATCTAAAAAAATAATTAAGAGAGAAAGGAGAAAGAAAGGAAGGAAAATGAAGGACTTAAGTCTTAAAAAAACACTTAAGAAAGGAAAAAATAAGATGCAAAACCAACTTAATGTTACTGAGCAAAAGGAGAAATGAGTACAACAGACAGGGAAAGCTAAAAAGGCGGAGGTTAGTAGAGGGGGGGGGTAAAAAGGCCAGGGGGGATAAGAAAGGAAGGGAAAAGGGAGGGAAAAGCCACAAAGGCATGAAACAAGATGGCAAAAAAAGGATTTTTTTTAGGGATAAAGGGTAAGGTACAATTTCTTTAAAAAAGAAGATTCTGCAAGGTACATAAGATGGTACTATGTATTAGAAATAGAAAACTAGAATGTTATAAGAATTAATAAAAGATTAAAATATTGAAATGTTTAGTAATGACAGATTTTAAAATTTAACAAAATTGTAGCACTTGTTTTTTGAAATAGACAATTGGAATGTTATAAGATTTAATATTTAGATTTATTATCTAATTATTAATTATTATGAATTTATTATTTTTTCTCTTTGAAGGTTAGTAGGTAGAATGTACTAAGCAGAATCAGATTGGGTATCAGGCGTTATTTTAAATATTAATTTAGGGGGAGGATAGAAAGGCATCATATTCTGATCAGTGATTTCAGGAGAAATTCTTTTATTTTTCTTACTATAGGGAATGAGATAAATGGATAATTTGGAAAGAATGGACAAAAAATACAAATACAATGATTTAAATTAAAATGAATTAAATAAAATAGAAATAAGAAGAATGAAAAGCGGGGAGAAGTTATATAGAAGATATAGAATGGTAAATAAGATAGGTAATGGTGTATAAGATGAGCACGAATTTAATTGAAGTCCATACAAAAAGAGGTAATCTGGGGCCAAACTACTTTCTTAAAAGAAGGTTTATATTTTTGTGTTTTGTGTGTCTATGTTTTGTTTGAGAATTAATAAAACCTCGGAGGAATGTTGGATGAGAATAATGGTAATCAAGTCAGAGAGGAATGAAGATGATGACTATAAACTGGATAAATATAGAAAATAATGATAGTAACAATGAAATTGAATACGAAAAGAGAAATAATGAGAAATTTGTTAAGAGATATCTATATGTTTATATTGAAATGGTGTAAAACAGAATTATGTTGCATAAAATAATATTTTACTTGACTTGTAAAATTAATAATGGAAAGAGGTTTTATGTATTTAATGGTTAATGATGGTTTGTTTGTCTTTAAAATCAATAAAATTTGTTCCAAAAAAAAAAGAAAGAAAGAAAGAAACGGTGGATACCAACACATTGGCTCATCATTGCTAAATGACAGTATGAAATATCTGATATGAGCATGAAACAGGAGCAGAAATCCTCAATCATCAGCATCTCTCCTGAGCTCTTTAAGCAAGACTTCAACATAGTTATCCAGAAGCGGGTGGAAGATATGGACTAACTCTAATATATAGGTAACTAAAAATGTTTGTAAATCCTAAAAAATAATAAAATATTATTTTAAGTATTAATAAGCACCAATAAATTCTATATAAACCTCCATATTTCTTGGCGAAAACAGGATCAAACTTCTTATCCAAGAACTATTTTCAATCCAACTTCATTTTTAACATAAAGCATTTAGAATCTCTCTTCCCAGAGCAAGAATAGATTGCTGATTCTGAAAAAAAAAATCAGCTTAATTTTGATCAGCCTTGTACAGACTTCAGCAATTGCACCATCTAGTGGCTAGAAAGCAACCACTAAGAATGGAATTATTTATACAGCTACAAGATAATGTTGATTTCTTCTTAATTGGGGGATGTGGGTGGGAGAGAGAGAGAGAGAGAGAAAGGATGGGGAAAATAAAGCATTATCTTGGACTCTGATGCTCTTAATAGTCTGAAAGAAACCATTTCACACTATACAATAAATAACGGTCTTTCTGATACTTAAAATAGAACTGGAAATCACTTTACTTGGTCATGTTAGCAGAATCATGAATACAATGCTTTTGGAATTTAAAATAAAGAACAGCAGATTTGTCAACATTAACAAGGTCTAATAAATCAATAAAAATGATTAGAATTATAGTGCTTATAGTTTTTTTCTCTCTCTATGATATTTTTTTAAATCCTATGCTGCAGTAAGGAGCCATTGGTGCAGTTGACATCTTAATAAACACGGGTTCTCTAGAGGATTTCAGGCTGAAGTACCGAGAACATTTTATCTCTGGCCAAGCGATGGACCTTTGCTTAATGCTCGTGCCCCAGGGATGTAGAGTTAATGAGACACAGCAAAAGGCAAATGGTTTAGAAGTAAGTTTACAAAGGATCTCCAGAGTCGAACAAAAGAAAATCCGTTTCCCAAAAGATGTACATGTAGCTATACACTTAAAGCATACCGTGTTTTTCAGAAAACACGACCCATCCCAATAATAAGCCCAATCCTAATTTTTTTTGGGGGGGGGGCTAATATTACCCCTACCCTGAAAATAAGCCTGGGGGGATGGGCATGGCCGGCATGAGAATTGGGGGGGGGGAGCAAGTGTCCGGCTGCAGTGAGGGGCGAAAGTCATTCTGCACTGAAGCAGAGGCATACCGAGTGTTTAGCCTGTGTTCCCCAACCAGGGTTAAGGAGACAAACTAAACAGAATGTGCAGCGTTAGTCAGATAGGCACACAGATAAATGAGTGAGATAAGCTTGTATGTTTGTTAACATACAGTAAAAATAACAGATACGCTTGTGCTATCAAAAATATAGTCTATTCCATTTAGAATTTATAGCATAGTCAAAATAACAGTCCATTAGTCATGTATCATTTAGTCAGTCCATTCAAGGATATTCAGTTAGCAAAGTCCGTGTAGAATATCCTATGTCAGTTCACTTACAAATCAGTCCTTTGTCTCTCTCCCGTTCGAGTAACGCAGTCTTGAGTCCATGCAGTAATTAGGGATCATCAAAGCCAGAGAGAGAGCAAGCTGTCGTCTTGCTTCTTTTAAAGTGCTTTCACAACCACTCCCCTAATTACTTTCCCATATTTAAAGTTGCAGACACTTTAACTTATAAACTATGATTACATATTTATTATTTTACCTAAACCAGTTAGGGTAAACAATGTTATCCCTAACACCGAGCCTCCAGCATATCCCAGGATTGCAATGCTGAAGATTTGGAATGGAGCCTTCTGCGCTACAATCCTGAGATACACTGAAGACTGGGAGTGGAGCCATTTTCATGAAAGGCAGCAAAATGGGAAGGGGAATTTTCCTGCCTGTTATCCATTCCTCTTAGAGCAGGACCCTGCAAGACTTGTTGCGGCATTGCACTCACGAATGGCAGCACCTCCATGAGCTTCATCACACCGGTGCAACTGGCATCCTACCGTGAGCAGCTGCGCCAGTGTATCCAAACTTGCAACGGTGCCGCCACTCGCATGCACAATGGCACAGCAATCCTTGCAGGGTCCTGTTCGAAGTGGCTGCGCCGATGTGACGAACCTCACAGCAATGCCGCCGCTCGCATGAACAATGCTACAACAAGCCTTGCAGAGTCCTGGGATATGCTGAAGGCTCGGAGTGGAGCCATTTTTGCGAGAGGCAGGAAAATGCGGAGGGAGAAGCAGCTTGAGGAATGGATGACAGGCAGGAATATTCCCTTCCCCATTTTCCTGCCGTTTGTGAAAAAGGCTCCATTCCGAGCCTTCAGCGTATCCCATGACCCTGCAAGGCTTGTTGTAGCATTGTGCGTACAAGCGGTGGCACGGCAATCCTTGCAGGGTCCTGCTCAAAGAGGCTACGCCAATGTGACGAACCTCACAGCAATGCCGCTTGCATGCATGCTACAAAAGCCTTTCAGGGTCCTGGGATACGTTGAAGGCTGGGAGTGGAGCCATTTTTGTGAAAGGCAGGAAAATAGGGAGGGAGAGGAAACTTTAGGAATAGATGACAGGCAGGAAAATGCCCTCTTCCCATTTTCCTCCTGTTTGCCAAAAACCCTCCATTCCAAACACTGAAGTTTTGGAATGGAGGCTTTTTGGTGACCAGGGAGGAAAATAGGGAGGGGGGAATTTTCCTGCATGCCATTCTTCCCTCAGTCTGTGCTAAACTTGTGGAATAGTTCCTTTTGGCTGCTACAGAAGCAGCCCGGTGGAGAGGCAAGGCCTGGGGCACTCCTTCGGATAGAAGCAGCCCAGTGGCTGGGCAAGGCACATGGGGGGAAAATTAACACACCCCTCAAAAAGATGGCCTAGCTGTTTTTTCAGGGGTCTTAAAAAAATAAAGCCCTGTCTTATTTTCTAAGAAACATGGTATATAGCACAAGAGGAAATCTAAGTGACTCAGTTCTGCCACAGAACCCTTTCTAAGAAGGGTATATGTCTTGTTTATTATTATTTATCGTTTACTATTATTCAGCATAACTAGTAAACCAACAGAACAGCTTTTCTGTCTTGAAATATATTCTTCCAGAGGCACAGCGATGTCCAATAAAGCTGAGTTCATTAATAAATTGCCTCAGATGAAAGAGGCAGATTTTGCAGCTCCATCCTCCAAATTCTTTTCCTATGGCATAGATTTTGGTAAAATACTTTTTTCCATTTTCCATTTTTTTTTTAACTATCTGCCTATTTCTCTAGCACAGGGGTGTCAAACTCAATTTCATTTGAAGGCCACATCAGGGTTGTATTTGACCTTGGGGCAGCTGGGGTGGGCATGGCCAGCTTTATGTCATGGGGGCGCCTGTGGTCGCCCAAGTGCTCTGCCAGTGAAAACAGAGCTCGGAAGGACCATGCACTGGCAGACAGTTTCAAGAGGCCATCGCAGCTGAAAATGGAGCTTGGGAAGGCCGCGCTCGCCCCATCTTTGCTCCGTTTTCACTGGCAGACACACCGCTGGCTGGTCCTTTGCTATTTCCAGGGCAACCCCGTGAGCCAGATCTAAGCATCCCATAGACCGGATCCAGCACATGGGCCTTGAGTTTGACAGCCCTGCTCTAGCAATTCCAGACCCCTTTGGTAAATCTGATGTGATGTGTACACTGGTTTCTGGGGTGCTGTTATTCAGCACCTAGTGGCAACTGAAAAAAGGATGATAGGAAGCTATCTCTATTGTTAGCTTCATCGTTACCTCTTCCTAAAATGGTAAGAAAATTAAGTATTTTGAAAACAGGGAAGGAATGATTTCTGAAGAGAAAGATTTCTGATCAGATAAGACATTTCTTAATCATCTTCCCCAAGAACGAAATATTGCAGAGTGCTCTATAATTACAGAGACCCTCTTGGTCAAAGAGCGTTTCTTCAATAATGAACTCATTATTACAGCTCTTTTAAGCACAGGGAAACATGAGGAGTTATTGATCACTTCAGACTCTGAGTTAGAGTGAATGATAAACAATATTCTGATTCTTCTAAATGATTGTTGGCTTTTTCTGAACTTTTGATCATTTTTTGGTCTTTTTATTGTTTTTTTGCTGCATATTATATGAGTTTCCCAAAGTCATAACACATTGAAGCAATCTATACATTTCATAAATAAAATAAGCATGTCCAATTATGTCACTCAGAAAAAACAAGGGTCAAGCAATTGGATGGACAGCTTGATCTCTCTGTGTCTTTATATACACTTAAGTAGAAAAGAATCTATATTTTATTATTTAAAATATTTATTATTTAAAACTATACCCTCATTTAAAAGCTTTGCCTTTTCTTACATCTCTCCTTTTTAAAAACACCATACCTTTTAGAAGGGTCTTTTTGAAGACACAAGGAAATTAGTTTTCTAAAGGACTTGCCATATTTCTTGGTCATTTCTTTGTCTTCTACTCCTGTTTCCAGTGTCGGAGGATCATTTTGCAATGTCAACATTAATACCTGTTTAAAAAAAAATTAGGAGAGTAGTCTTGGCCAAATAAACAATGATTTAAATGACGCTAAATTACTGTATTATGTAAAGAAGTCTAGACAATAATAGTAGCGCATACATAAACAAGTAGAAACACAAACAAATATTCTTGACTCTGAACTACCATACTACTTTACAAAATATATACCAGGGGTGTCAAACTCGTGTCATCATGATCACAATTTTCCTCCCTTCACTAAAAGGGGGTAGGCATAGCCAGTGCATGATGCATTTGGCCCGTGGACCGTGAATTTGAACACCCCCCCCCAAATAAATATCAATCTGTTTGAAATTAGGTATGAAGGCCTAAATATACAAATGGCAATTTCCGAAATTCAAAATAATCCTGAAGATTTAGGGAGTGGGATCGGTGGAACTAGAAAGTCTCAGTTTTCAAGTGGCCACCTGAAAATGGATTATGGCACTAATCAACCTCTTTCATTCCAGTCTACCTCAGATGTTTTGAAGAAAAAACAAAGAGAGATATTCACCATCCAGAGATCCTGGGAAGGGCAAGTATTCAGTAATAAATAATAATTTTTGCAACCTTCAATCACATGGAGTAGGAAAGATCTATGGGTAATCCTTGACTTACAACTGGTGAAAGTTACCATGGAGTCCCTAAAAGCTTCTTACGAACCGGTTTCCAAAGTTACAACATTTGCTTTCCCTGGTCACGTGATTTGTCAACTCATAAAATATTTCTCTGCTCTTTTAGAGTTGCCAACAGAAAGGAAGGGGGGAGTAGTCTAGCAGCTGAAAAACAGAAACTGCTTTCCAGGGATGTTTTCATGGATAGTTTCCAGGGACCAAAGTTTCTGCCATGCAAAATTCTAACTGGACGAGTATGATTGATGACTCTTGGCTATGGATGTGTCCCATTGGAGAATATGAATTATGAAACACCCAGAAGGTGGGAGACAACCAGGGTCAAGGGTGACAATGAATGATGTGTCTCAGAGTCGGCTACACCCGGGCAGTACTGGTATGTCTTTCCCTAATAAATCTTCTTTGAACTTTGAAAATCAGGCTAGAGACTCATGATTTAAATGGGGGTCACTACCAGAGCCCTGACAGTGATTTTATTTGGGGCACTCGGCAAGCAACCACACCCATTTGCAGCATCCCACAATCACATGCTGTGATATTCATACACATAACATAAATTAAACACACTTGTGCTAACTCGGACCAGAGAACTATAAGCATGTAGTACCCAGAAATACAGGTAATGCTTGATTTATGATCACAATTGAGTACAACATTTATGTTGCTAAATGAGTTTTGTCCCAATTTACCACTTTTCTGGCCATAGTTGCTGAGTTGGTAACATGGTTGTTAAGTGAATCTGGCTTGTCCATTGGCTTTGTTTGTCAGAAGGCCCCAAAAGGTGATCACATTGCCCCGGGACATTGCAGCCATCATGAATATGAACCAGTTGCCAAGGGTCTGAATTTTGATCATGTGATCATGGGGAGGCTACAATTGTTCTGCGAAGAACAGTCATCAATCACCTTTTTTCAGTGCCGTTGTAACTTCTAATGGTCATTAAACAAACTGTTGTAACTTGAGGACTATCTGTACCATTGTTTTTAAATCACAAAGGGTGGCAGCAACCATACCCGGTTAAAGAAAACCCTGTCTAAAAGTATCATTGGGATGGAAACATAAATGGAGAAGTGGGGCAGGATGAAATCAACAACTTTTAACCCCTTACAGTTTATATCTGGGAGGAAGAAGGCATTGATAACCAGGGTCCTAAGCCATGTCCCAGCTATTACGAGGTCAGCATACACTTATGGTGCAGATCTCACTTGTACAAATTCTAGATCCACACCTGAAAATTTTGTTACGCATCTTTAGATTTTCATGCTTATTTTCCAGCTAGGCTTACTTTCATTGGAGGGTATCTGTGGTAAGGTGCTGATCCTGTGGCTAATTCAATGGCTGTTATTCCAAAGCTCCAGATGTCAGCCTTGAAGTCATAGCCTCTCACCTATCATAGGAAAACATAAAATGAGTTAATTTAGCAATGGTATATTGAATCAGTATATGACATAATAGAGCGGCGCAATGGCTCAGTTGTTAAAGACGCTGTACTTGTCCGGCAGCCTGGATTCAAGACCCAAGTGCCATGTGATGGGATGAGCGCCCATCCTCGCCTCAGCTCCCGCCAACCTATAAGTTCAAAAGCATGCAAATATAAGTAGATAAATAGGTAGCATTTCGGTGGGAAGGCAACAGCACTCCGTGATGTCATGCTGGCCACGTGATCATGGAAATGTCTTCAGGTAGCACTGGCTCAATGGTCTTGAAATGTAGATAAGCACCGCCACCTAGAGTCAGCAACAACTAGTGGTGTCAACCCTGAAGCAAACCTGGGTGAGGCCATCTTAAAAGCTTCGTGGTTGCCACAAGGCAGAAGGGGAGAAAGGGAGGGGGGATTTGATAGCTTTCCTTTTGCCATCGAAATAAAAAGTTTTCTTGTGGGAACCAAGGTCATTCCAACAGGTGGCTAAGAGGAGGAGGAATGGAGTAACCAGGCAACCTGTCAGCACTACTATTGGACAATGTGACCAATGTGACCTGGAGGGGAAGGGGAAACTTTCATTTTTTAATTAGGTGAAAACCATGGGAACTTTCAGAGTCGATTCTCACCAGTTGTGCCAATATGATGTATCCAATAAATTGTTCTTTGAGGAATCCACCTGCCTCTGAATTCTGTTTTCAGTGGGTACATTACTTGGAACACTGACAAGTGGACTAAAATCCACAGGGACTCCTTTACCTTTTATTTATATCACATAATAAAAATCTAGGTTTTATACCTGTTCCATGACTTCAGGAGCCATCCAACACGGAGTGCCAACAAAGGTCTTTCTTACTTTGTTACGGGTTACATCACCTCCTGTAGCTAAAAATGCACTCACTCCAAAGTCTAGGAAGAGAAAACACAAACATTCTTTCAGCATTGAATTCATTTATTAAACTCTGATTCCAAATATGAAGCTCCTGTTTAAGTATGCAGCTTCAGCATGAGGCTTCTATTTAAATGAAGTGGTTAATTTAATGTTTTCTCAATAGGTAAAATGTTATGTAGGTTTTTAAAAAATGAGACATCTCTTCCATCTATGAATCATGCCTGTAAACATTTTTAGTCTCCTTCATAGCACCATAAAACCCAAACAAGGGGCCTGTTTGTTTCATGCTAGATTTTCAGGTCAACATTCCCCTACACTTAGTTCAGAATGTAAAGATGCTATTATTAGATCTGCACCAAAATTCCAGCAGGGAAGGAGCAAAAACAAAAAACAAAAGGCAGCCTGACATCTATTTCTACTTCAAATGTCTTATGAAGACATAAGATCAGAGGGAAAATGTGAACAGCCACGCAAAGCTTCAGGAGGGGGAGAAAAACTGATTAAAGGGTCAAATGTTGCAAGGGACGTGTAGTAACCATATGTGCGCAAATCAAGAAACAGCTAGATCACATCTTACGATGTGATTCTAGGCTAGATGGAATGTGTTATAATAGTGAACTAGATGGTTTTAGGAATGGAAGGAAATGGGTCACAGGCAAGAAATGGGAACAAAAACGCCAAGAAGTAGATTCCTACTACTGGGCAAAAATTGCCAATGGCAAAAGGTTCTTTATTACACAGAGAACATTCATGCACACGCTTGAATGCAGGACTCCCTATACCCATCAATGTGCATGAGTGGAGGAGAGCAGCAGCATATTCGAATCATCAGTAGTGACCCCATCCTTATTCTTTTTGTAAATACATCTTGATTCTAAAGCTATGATTGCTGGTTGCCTATCACTGCTAGAAGATTGTTTAGGAAGATTTGCCTCCCAGAAGAATATAGATAGTGTTATACAGGGTTCATACACAAATACTGCCATTTCTGAGATCAAGTCATGTGTTTATATAAAAGCAGGCATTCACTTGATGAGGAAATACCAAATACAATATAAATCTGACACATATAAAGATGAACACTGCGGTGGCAGTGGTTAGAATGCAGTACTGCAGGCTACTCTGCTGACTGATTGCAATTTGGCAGTTCAAATCTTAACCAGGCTCAAGGTTGACTCAGTCTTCCATCCTTCCGAGGTGGGTAAAATGAGGACCCAGATTGTTGGAGGTGCAATATGCTGACTCTGTAAAGCACTTAGAGAGAGCTGTAAAGCACTGTAAAGTGGTATATAAGTCTAACAGCTATTGCTATTCAAGCTGCAGATCTACAATCAAACTTACTGTTCATTACCTATTATTTCTTTTCACTATACTTTTTGAAAATGCAGTAAAGGCCATTTCATGATATGTGGTGCTAATTTGTACTTCAGATTCGCATTACATACTTTCTTTATGGGTTTTCCTTTTTTTTGAAAATTTTATTTGGGTTTTCACAAAAACAAAATACAAATAAAACATCTTTTTTGAAAATAGCATGGTCCCAGGTTATCACTTCTTCATACAGACACAAAACTCAATTTCATGCTCGTTTTTATATTCTATTCCATATTTTATTACCATTTTATATCTTCTACATAGTTTTTCCCCTTTTCTAATTTTCTCAACTTTGTTTTAATTATCCCATCTCAATTCCAATCATTATATTTATACTTTTGTCTGTCCTGTTTCAATTTCACATTATCTTTTCTTATTAAGCAAATTTCTCCCTGTAGTTACCAATTAGAGTATGACACCTTTATATCCTTTAATTTTATCCATTCAAACTCTTATTTAAGCTTCAATGTATATCTTTAAGATTATAGCATTCAATATAATACATAACTTCAAATCGAGTTCTGCTTGGTACATTCTTAAAATAGAGACTATATTCTTAAATATATATGTATCTATGTATGTATGTATGTATGTATATATATATGTATATATGCATGTATGTATGTAAATAAAACACACATTCCATTCCATTCCAATTCAATTATATCATTAATATGCATTAAAATCTTAACATCTTTAACATTTCTTTTCACTCAAATATCATACTTTCTTGGGAACACTTATAAACTTTCCATAGTTAATTCTTTTTTTCCCATATTTCTCACTTATATTTTTATAAATCATTACTAATAATTAAAATGTTCCCTTTTAATGCTCTCAATCATTTTAATTCATTCATTTATTAACAAACATCCCACTACATTACAGCAAATATTTTATCCATTATCATATTTTCTAAAATTATTCCTATTTGTAATATAACAATGCTATCTTATGTACCTTTGCAGAATCCCTTTTGCAATTAAATTTTCACCCATTATCTCTAAACAAGCTTATGGTTACAATCCTTATATCTTTTCCCTGTTTCTCCATTTCTTGTTTCTGTCTTTTACAACTTCTTTTCCTTGCCTTCTTCTCCCTCTTCTTCTCCCTCCCCTTTTTACCCCCTCGTCTCTCTACTTCTAACTCTCATCTGTAATTCCCTCTTCTGTTGCTTTCTAATATTATACTTATCTTTCAAATTGTTCTTCTTTTTGGTTGTTTTTTCTAGTCTTAAACCTTTCACTCTCTTTCCCCTCTTTTCTTTTTTCCCCCACTTAAAATTATTTGATCATTAAAGATGGCTTCTTCTTTGTCCCAATTTCTTGTTCTGCAAGCATTTCTTGTTGCTTTTCATAGTTCCAGATCTTCATTTCTAAAAATTGAAA
This sequence comes from Hydrophis major, assembly GCA_033807585.1. Taxonomy (NCBI): domain Eukaryota; kingdom Metazoa; phylum Chordata; class Lepidosauria; order Squamata; family Elapidae; genus Hydrophis; species Hydrophis major. The sequence goes on from CM066328.1 coordinate 186,537,031, forward strand.
CATGAAGCCAAAAGAACTTCTCCCTTCTTGTGCATCTTCTTTCCATTTTTTAAGTTCCCTTTTCAGTTCTTCTAAGAGTGATAGAATTTTAAAAACTTATAAACAACCACCCGGTTAATTTTAGTCATCTACCATGTTTCTCATATAATAAGGCTGGGTCTTATTTTTTTTTTTGAGCTCTGGAAAAATGGCTAGGCCGTCTTTTCGGGGGTGACTTAATTCCCCCCCCCCGCATCTTTGGGCGGGCGGCGATGGCTTGGATGTTGACCTCAGCGTTGGTGGGGCACTTCGTATCGGGGGTCAACACAGGCAGCACCATATCCGGGTGTGCAACAAAAGTACTTCCTAACGGCAAGCCCCCCCATCATTCCCCCCCTTTTCGCATGTTTTAATATAGGCCTTAATTTTTGGGGGGGGGGGCTTAATTTCATTGCATGCCTATAAAACATGCTGGGACTTCCTATTGAGGGAAGGCCGTATTGTTGGAGAAACAGGGTAGATGCAAAAACCAAAAATCACCAAATAATCCAAGGATGTTTCTGCTTGCTTCTTTTTTCCACTTTCTCTTCCTGGGGTTCTATTATTTTGTTACCAAGTTTTAATTAAAATGTATCCTTGAGGAATCTTGTTAAAATTTCACTGTAAGTTCCTTTTAATTACAGTTCCATTCCTTAATTCCAGGCAGTCTCCTCCATTTTTCCAGATCCTGCCCTTTTATTCTTTTTTTTTTCTCCTTTCCTACTTTAAAAAACTTTTAAATGTCCAGAAATCTTTATTATCCCTTTGACATTTATTTTCAGCTTAGACACCTATTAATGTCAAAGTGGATTTTTTTTCAATTTCTTGCTTAAGTCTCTTAGCAATCAGTATAAGGAAGGGAAGAAAAAAAACCTAATTCTTTCCCTTCTCTGTCCTTCACAGCTTCAAAATCTTCTTTGGGAACAATGTTGTTAAGTTTAAATTCCAGGGTACCTTATTTGTTGCTTTTGCTGTTTGACCCGGTCAACCAAAATTTTCTCTTCTTATCTTCCTCCTGCACATTCTTTTCAGGTCAAGTTCTTCTTTGCGTTGGCCATTTCTGACCACCACTACAACTGCCTTCGGGAAAGGGAGTAATGGCTAGCTGGGGAGGAGAGATGTGGCTCTCCTCAACCCTGCAGGCAGGCTCCCCACTCTTCACCACCTCTACAGGGTGGCTTAGCCCCAAAACCAACCGGCTTGGGGCGCTCCAGCGGCGAGCACAGATCGAAGCCTTGGAGAGACGAGGTTTCGGTCTGCCGCCGAAGAAGCTCAAACTGGAAGACTTTTCTGGGTTTTCCTAATGCTTTGTACATGATGTTACTCTGAAGTGGGCTGGATCATTCACTTAGTCCAAACTAGAAGTGAAAGCTTACCAACTGGTAAAGATGGGACAGGATGTTATGACCAGAAGATATCATATATGGCCTGTGTGGGTTCAAGCCCAAGCCTTGATGTTTTATCAATCCCTGAACATTTTGGTGCCTGAGAATGATCTCTTTGGCTATCTTTGGAGGTGCAGTCCTTCTCTAATGAAGTGGGAAGATAATGCATTTTTGTCCTATTTGTGAACTACTTGAAAACAGCAGTCTAGGTTCAACAGATTCATCTAACAGGGCTCTTATATTCTTCTTTAAATAATTTAACTATACCTACAGAACATCTGCACCCATCTTAAAATCATATAATCCTCCTATGTTCAGACAATCTTTTTTTTTAAAAGGATCCAAGATACACAATTAAAATTACTTATTTTAAACAGGGTGATAGTTATAACAAATAGAATTTTACAACTCTTTGCTGTGAGCCAATACATACGAGTTATGCATATCAATATGAATCCTGGTCTTAAACTTGCAAGGAAATAATGAAGTCATTTCTCTTAGCAAGTTTTTTTTTTTCAAAACCACAGGAATTATTTGAAGCTAATAATGCTTATATAATATTCAAAAACAATCACTTCTTAATTACTGAATACACTATGTCAAAGCATTCTTTCCATTCTATATTAATGTGCAATTTAATTCCCTTTAGTTCCAACAATTTAGATGACACAACAAAAGTCATAAATCTAAGTGTAGTCTACATTTATTACAGCAATTATTTCTAGCTTGCAATGATACCATTCATAAGTTAAAATATCACTAGCAATTACATATCCGGAAAGGAAAGGGAAGAGAAAGGAAAGGAAAGGAAAGGAAAGGAAAGGAAAGGAAAGGAAAGGAAAGGAGAGGAGAGGAGAGGAGAGGAGAGGAGAGGAGAGGAGAGGAGAGGAGAGGAGAGGAAAGGAAAGGAAAGGAAAGGAAAGGAAAGGAAAGGAAAGGAAAGGAAAGGAAAGGAAAGGAAAGGAAAGGAAAGGAAAGGAAAGGAAAGGAAAGGAAAAGAAAGGAAAGGAAAGCTTTGGTAACAACTTGGAACTATAATGCTAAAGAAGGATAGACTAATTTATAGCTAGTCTGTCTTCAACTCTTAGCTGCTGGGTTGACTTCAAAGTACTATTTCAGGCTTTTGATCATGAGTCCTCAAAAAGTATCAGGCATTATTGCCAGGATTCTCAGGCTGTCTAATGCTCTTACAATCTGAGCTACAAGATGTGTCCCTGAAACATTTAAAGCTGCCTTCCTATTGGTTTAAGCTGTACATTCCTGCCCTCTTAACCAGCATTTTAAAGGTTGTAAAAATGTAGCGCTCACCTACAGTCACTAAAAAGTAAATGCACAATCACTCACCAACATTGCAAAATGATACAGTCCCAATTGTTCATATTTAACAACATTAAACCCATTAGATAGAGACACACAAATTATTTTTGGTGTGGGAAAAACCTATTTTTTTGACAAAAAAAGGACAATTAGAAGAGGGATAGTTTTAAATGTCTGCAAATATTTTTAATATGTGGCAAATATTTTTGATTTCACCATCCCTTGAGAGGGTTTGGGGGGATCTTCAGGAGTCCTCACAGCACATTTTAAAGAAACACTGAGCCAGAGAAAAAATACGCAATCTTCTATAGAAAGATGAGTGACACTGTTTTCAGTAAATACAACTCAGTTTCATTGAATACAGCATTTTTATCAGGGCCTTCTTCTGTTCAGTCACCTCCAGCGAAATCCCTCTGTTATGCAATCCCTTCAACTGTCTAAACTCTTTGTAACTTGAAACAAAGCTATAGGATGTATATACTCACATTCTGTTTTGAAAAGCCAAGCGCTCGTTAAATAACAGAGTTAAAAATTTAACAAAAATGATTTGTCAACAGCAAACCGAGCATTGGATCCAAGATAATTTTGAAAGAGAAGAATGAAGACCACTTAATAGCTCTTTTTATAATATATTTCCTTAATCTGTCAATCACAGTTCTGGTGGAGATGTTATCATTACTAATTCAAAATTGTATTTTTATTTGAGCTTTATTTTCCAATACAAAATAAATTGCCAGAAATTGCAATTGTTATAGGATATATGCACAGCATGCTGTAAAGTTAAATAATAAGATACTGTACATGCCTCAATGGGCAAAACAATAAAAATATTTTCAATTTATTAGCAGGCCGTTTTCTACTTTCAATCAAAATAATGGTTCTTTTTGGATCTTTATATCATGGCTTGTGTCTAGGCCAGTTTGCTGTAGTGATTAAGGTACCAGGCTAGAAACAGGGTGATGGTGAGTTCTAGTCATGCCTTAGGCACTAACCAGCTGGATGACCTTGGGCCACTCAATAAACTTTAATGTTTTGCCTAGTTGCCTAGTTCAATTGAAATATTAAAAATATGGTTTCTTGTTTCCTCTGAAATGGGAAGTTAAGATCCATAAAAGCTTCCCCTAACATATCAGAAATGCAGACAAAATCCTCATATTCATATTACAGTTTAAGCAGAAGTATTTACTGTACAAACCAAGAGATTGAATGAAAATACTATAAGCATTTGAGGTCAGAGAACTGTGTGAGGAAAAATAAGATGATAGAACTAAGGGGGGGGACATACAATTTTAGGTATTTTTTTAAAAAGGGAATCATTCCTTGATTATGGCAGCATACAAATATGAGAAATAAATGACTTTGGTTTGGTACATATTAAGTTGCCATGTGATTTGTATTATTTTGCCTTAACAAATTTTGAGCGTTTACCCATTATGGTTTATCATTATTTTTTAATCATAACAGGCCATTGTGGCTCATTTAATAAAGAATCCTGAACTGAATTGTGACAAAATGTTATGGTGAACTAGGCAGCCATCAAGCTGATGGCATAGGTCACAACTACAAGCTTCAGGTCATTAAGATTGAAACTAGTGTCTTAGTATCAGGATAATTTTGTGATGGTTCCAAGTCAGGAACTGCAATGCTGGTACACTGATTTTTATTGTTCCAGAATTAAAACTCAACACCTTGCCAAAGTCTTTAATACTTTATCACTTTTACAAAGCAACATTAGGCTATGCATGCTATGCAATGCATTATTTAAACAAACCACAGATTTAAGACCATTGAAATCTGAATTCTTTGCCCAGGTGCCAAGTCTGTACCTTTCTTTTTGCTAAGAAAAAAAGGGGTTTCATAAACTTTCTGATACTTTGTGATACTGTGACTCTTTAATATACTCAAATGAATTTGTGTGACATTCTCTCCATGAATTAAACAATTGCCTTCACTGGCTGATAGCTGGTCAAGAAATAAACAGACCACTCACTTTTAATAATTGAGTTTTAATCTATACACTAAATAAAACAATGAGATCCATAGAGCTTTATAAAATAAAAATATATATTTCATTGGAAACAAGTCAAAAGAATCCCAGTGAAAGGAGTAGGATTCATACCTTAATGCAGAAGATTCTCAAAGTGAATATAACAATAAAACCAGAAACTTTTCTTTTGGGTTAAATGGAAAAAGACTTGGAAAAAATATGGAACTTTGATGTTATACAGTATATGTTGACAGCAGCAAGATTATTTTATGCACAAAATTGAAAGGACACTTTGATTCTCAGAATAGATGAATCACTGTAATAGTTGATAAGAGTTAGCAGAGATGGCCAAATTGACTGCTTTGATTAAAGAAAAAACACAATCACTTTTGTTTCTGCTTGGAAACCGCTTCTGGACTTTGTGCTTGCGGTGGAAAGAAATGAAACTTTAATTTTGGGTTTTACCAATTAGATAGGTTTGTTGTTATAGAAATGGCTAGTTCATACTATTTATGTAAAGGTAAAAAGTTGAGTATTATTCTATTTTACTGCGCCAAAGAGTCGGAAGTCAATCCCTTGTCTTTGTTTTCCCCCTTTCCCTACACTTTTCTCTCCCTTCTTTTCCAACTATTTTCTTTCGTATTTTTGTATTTTACATTATAAACTATTTTTTTTAAAATATAACTTCTGTATAATTTCAAAAACACATTTTAATGTAAGCAGGAGATTTATATTATATTGCATTGTATCATGTATTGTATTATATTGTGCAATTTATATTGCATAAGCTTAAAATTGGGGTTTCGTTTTGAACACAGTCATTTTCATTCATGGAATTTCCTTGCCTTAAAACACTGCCAAGTGCACCATGTAGCATTGCTTTCAGCTGCTTTATTTCTCTCTCTCCCAGCATAGATACACTGTGTGTGATTTGCAGCTCTCACCCGTTCTCCCTTCTCCACTGTTGCATTTCCCTCTGCAGAATGAATGTCAGATCTAATTAAGTGGTAAGGCTCTTTTGCTTTTTATATGATTTTTTTTACGCCTCCAAGTTAGTGTTGACTCCCGAACTAATCCCTGCAGTTTTCTTAGCAAGATTTTCAGAAGTGATTTGTCATTGCCTTCTTCTTTCTACAATTGATTGACTGAGCCAAGTAACTTACACAACTTTGTGCCTAAGGCAGGAATAGAACTCCCAGCCTCCCAGTTTCCAAACTGATGCTTTAACCACTACCTCAAAGTGGCTCTTTCATTGTGCATAATTACTCTGCCAAAAAGTACATGTGGGTTCCATCCAAGGCTCTGCAACCTCATATTGCTTTGTGTTTTGCATATATCAAAACCAGGGGTGGGATGTTGTTGCGATTGCTACCGGTTGTTACGATACCCGATAGTTTGGAGAACTGGTAAAATGGGCCCGTGGCTGGCCCTGCCCCTCTTTGCCTGCTCCTCTGTTCCCTGCCCAGTCAGTCCTTATCACACATGCGCAACATCGCGTGCATGCGTGACAATCACTGACAGCATTCTCCCTGCCCACCCCACCACTCCTTATAGCGCATGTGTACTACATCACTTCCCGCCTTTTCCCGCCCGCTGCCATTGCTGGTTTGCACAGCAGCAGCAGCAGCCAGCCATTGCTACCTGCCTTCTGCTGCCCTGCCTGATCTGGGTGAGTGAGGGCTCTGCAAACTCTTGCCCGGCTGGCCGGCCTCCCCACGCCTGCCTGCCTCCCCCCTGGCCACTGTTGAAGACGCGGATCGGTGAGACCTCCAAGCAAGCCCCGATCACCTACCTGCCACCATCGCCAGTCCCGGTTGAGTCCCGATGATTCCTTGACTGCCAAGCCGCCCTCGCTGATGCTGCCTGCCTCACCTGGCCGCCATGTTCCCCCTGTGGCCCTCTGTACCATTGCTGCCTGGCCTTCTACCACTGATTGGTAAGTAAGGAGGCAAGCAAACCTCTCCGGTCACCTACCTCCTCCTGCCGCCGCTAGCCCCATTCAAGTGCTGACTCCCAGGCTGCCTAACCATCCTTGCCACAGCAAGCTCCAAAGACTAGTCCCAACCGAGGACCCCGACATAGCTAGCCAGCCAACTTGCCTGCCTAATTTTTGGTAAGTTGCTTTTTTAAATTTCTTTATATATTTCTTTATTTATTTTGTATCTGTTTTGTTTTTATTAATTATAAAAATAGAACAGACACTAAAAACATAAATTAACATATAAATGAATTTTTTTTGTAACACTACTGTTATTGTTACATGTTGACACTTAAGTTTTTCAAACGGAAGTACCAACATGTAACAATAATAGTAAAATAATTTTTATTTTATGTATTTATTTATGTTTTTAGCATCTGTTCTGTTTTTATGATTAATAAAAACAAAACAGATACTTAAAAAATAATTTTAAATAATTTTTAGTATAGGTTTTGTTTTCATTAATCATAAAAACAGAACAGATACTAAAAACAAAGATAAATACATAAATGAAATTTTTTTTTGTTACATTACTGTCACGTGACCACCAAGCCATGCCCACGCAATCACCAAGCCACGCACAGTCAGTCTCTTGTCCACCATGCCATGCCCAGTCAGCAAGCCATGCTCACCTGGTTACATGACTACCAAGCCACGCCCACAGAAACAGTTGTTAAGAAATTTGAATCCCACCCCTGATCAAAACAGGTAACTCTGCTCAGAAACCAGAGGCACAATTCTTTATCTGTTGCCCTTTAACCCATATGTGTGGAGAAATGGAATTCTAGAACGCAGATCAGCAGCCATGCTGAATTAATTCGGAAATAGTTTATCAAAGGGCAAAAGGTTGAACTGCCAATGCTTTCCCTATAAACCAGAAGATTTTTCATGTCATCAAAGCAATGCTGGGAATTACACACAATGCTGACTCACTGCCAGAAGAATCAAAGCTGCTGACAAAACAGATTCTTCCTCCTCTTCTACACAGCATATACAACTTCCAGTCTGCTCCGGCACCATAAGTGGGGAGGAGCACCAGAAATAGATAGCAGGAATCCTACTGTCTGAGATTGAGCCCATAGTATTGTATGTTTTGCATGTCGAAACAGCCAGACACAGAGAAAGTTTTTTCCCCCCCTCATGCCATCACTTTGCTGAAAACTTAATTCCCACAGCACCATCTTATGCCTAAGTATATTACTATCATCCTTATCATCTTTTCTACTATCTTCACTGATTGATCTTGTTATTATGATTATTATGACTCCGTTGTTTTGCATGTACACTGAGAGCTTCTGCACTGAAGGCAAGCTACAGATTAACAGAGTTGGAAGGGACCTTGCAGGTCATCTAGTCCACCACCACCCCCGCCCAAGTAGGAGACCCTACACCGTTTCTGACAAATGGCAGTCCAATCGCTTCTTGAAAGCCTCCAGTGATGAAGCTTCCACAACTTCCGAAGGCAAGCTGTTCCATTGGTTAATTATTCTCACTGTCAGTGAGAGACAATGAGAGAGAAAATTATTTGTGTCTAATCACATTTGGCCAAATAAAGTATTCTATTCTATCCCTATTTAATTTACATGGCATTTTCAACCTTAAAAGTAATTCATCATTTTCTGCAAATTGATAACAAATAACACAACCAGAAATGGGAATACTACAGGTTATCCATTCTGAAGGAAGCATTAATACAACACAGCATGCTCCCCCCCTCCAATAAATATGAGGCTGGAGGTGAACTATCAACTGAAGTTTTGGCAGCTGACACTACTAGTTGTCAATCTACTTCTATTTTTGTACTAGCTGTCCTCTAGAAGTTTCTGACTTGTCAGGTGAGAAAAATAAAAAGTGTAGTTCAAAACTATGGAGCACAACAGATTGGGAACAACTGTGTTGTTTCTTGAAAGCTTGACACATTCCATTAAGGAAAAAGAAACCTAACTGTTGAGGAAAACTGAATGCTTAGCCTGTAGTTGATTATCAAACACCCTTAAACTGAACAAATTATATCCATTTAAAAATGAGATCTCATGGAATATCTCAAATTTCCCATCACGCATTTTGAAAATTTAACAATAATGATGATTACCTGCTATCTGTACAGAGCCATCCTCTCCCAGAAGAATATTACCAGCTTTTAAATCTCTAGAAAAAGGAATAAACAAAAAAAAAAAAAGCATTTAAATTCAGATGAGATGGGAGAGGAGGAGGAAGGAGAGGAGGCCTGCTGTGGAACAATACCACAGAATGGAATTTAAAACTGTCTGGTTCTACAATCTCAGATAATTTCATTTTAAAAGATGGCAAATTGAGGGGAAAATATGTTCTTCCAACTTACAAAAAAGCTCATTGTTCATTCTTATGCGAGCCGGAAAAGCTCTGCTGCACTTCAGACCACACTGTTTAGCTTCCTTATCTCATGGAAGACTACTCTTATTATATTCACCCAGCAAATCAAGGGTTGCAGCTGGCTATGCATCAATCAATTAATTAATCAATCCCCATTTGCTCTTTGTGCATGAGGGAAAGAAATAGAACCAAAACAATTGTCAAGACAAGAAACTTCCATCCTTTGACATTTCAAAGAGAAAGCAGCAATTTTTCTGCCATCTCCTCATCAAAACAATAGATCAAAGAGTATTAGCATACCCTTTGACAGGCTAATAATAATTGCTAACATTGGTGGGATGGAGCATGATCAACTAAATGGTTAATTTAAGATTAGGATTTCATATCTCCTCGTATTGCATTGCACAACTATAGAAGAATTTACTGGGTAAGTTCCTTCCCAATCAAGATTAGATCAGAGTCCTTTGGCTGATCATACCCCAGCCTTCTAGCCTTGCATTTATTTATTGATTTAATCAATTTATATAGCCATCCCAAGTTAATAGAATTAATAATGAAACTTTGCATTCTCGATTCACACAGAATGAAGCAACATGATTGTACCTGTGGATTTGTCCATTTCTGTGTAGATAGTCTAAACCTTCCAAAACTTCTTTCAGAATTGTGGCTATTATTGATTCCTCGAGCACGCCACTCTTGTGCTCTCCTCTGCTCACCACATATTTTATTATATCCAGCATTGAGCCTAGAGAGAGAGAAATTACAGATGAAAAATAGAATACCAATCTCTTTCTCTTACAGTCCAAGATTCATTATACATATTTAGGTTGCTCTAGATTTCAACCTAATTTTTCTGAGACCGAGAGAATAAATCTAGAAATCAGGTCTCCAAACTTGGCAACTTTAAGACTTGTGGACTTCCAATTCCCAGAGTGGCTGAGGAATTCTGGGAGCTGAAGTCCACAAGTCTTAAAGTTGCACGCATTTAAAACACACAGACACATCAACAAGACTGAGTACATGAAAAGGCATAGAAAACTGGATCATAAAATCATAGGTTCAAAATGTGCAACAAAATTATAGGAAGTATAAGAAATCTCTAATTAAATTGACTGATTGCTTCAGCAACCCACTGCTGCTAAACATGCTTTCATATGAATTTTTCTTAGAGGTAACCGCATTTAAAAATATCTGACAGGCAACATAACTGTCAGGTAACAAGCAATATATACATTTTCCTGACTGAGAAACTTGAAAGAAATTAGACTGAAGAAGAAGAGGCCATGTAGACTACCAAACTAATCCTGTTTAGAAATCTAATTTAAACGATTCTTGGTAGATGATTACCCAGGATTCACGTGGACATATTCAATGAAATTCAGGAGCACTATAAAGTTTGTTCTAACATTCAGTCAGAATTTGCTTCCTTGCACTTTGTTCTGCTTTTGGAGAAGATTTCTAAAAAACACCCTTTTTTTCTACATTTTTTCTTCGGGTACTTGAAAAATGTTTATCATATCCTCCTTATTTTTCTCTTCTCAAATTAAACATCCCATTGCCAGTGTCTCTTCTCATAAGATTTAGTTGCATTTCTGATGGTCACCTTTCTTGTCCTTTTTCGCATATATTTTGTTTCCCTCGATGATTATTTTCTGAATTGGAAGCTATGATGAAGTCCAACATGGCAAATGCCTTTTTGCAGCTACATCACACTGCTGACTCATATTCAGCTTGCAATGAACCACATTCCAGCTTTTTTTTTCCACCTTTACTATTACCAAGCTAGCACCTCCCATAACGGTGCATTTGCTATCTAGTTCCTAAGTGAAGATCTTAGCATTTATAATATTTAAATTTTACTCCATTATTTGTCCGCCTTTTTAAACAATTGAATTTCATTTCTGTGATTTTAACCTACCAAAATTGCTTCGGATTTCACATTCATTAATTAACTCCTGTTTTGAATCGTCTGCAAGTTCGATGAGTGATCAATCATACCAGACTCAGGATAGTCATGAGTCAGAGCCAGCAGTCTCAAGCAAAACTGATACACCTTGGCTCTCAGGTTCTTCTCGCTTTTCATCAGTTCTGCACCATGACTTGGCTTGTGTTTCCATCACCATCTCACCACCCCTTCTAGCCAGCCCCAGCCTCTGAATTTGGTTCTAGAAGAAGGAAAAGTTTCAACAACTCTCCCTTCAGGGTTGTCTTCGCTTTTCCTTCTCAGGAAGTTGTCGTGGGTTGTGCATGCACGCACTTATGCGCTTTGGGTGTCAGCCCTGAAGCTGGCCTGAGTGAAGCCATTTTAAGACTTCAGTACTGACACACAGGAGAAGAGGGAGAGGGGAATAGAGATAGTTGGGGTATTGTAGTCAAAACAAAATACTTCCTCTTGGGAACCAAGGGCATTCCTGCAGGTGCTCAGAAGGAGGGGTCTGGAGTCACCTAGCAACCGGACAGTATCCTGATTGGACCATGTGACTGTTTTTGAGAAAGTAACAAACTTTTACTTTTAATTGGGTGAAAACCACAAGAATAATCAGAATTGGCTAGCTGTCAGGATTCCAGCCATCACCCTAAATTAAATCATGAATCTTGAGCCAAACTTCAAAAAGCTTCAAAGAATTCATTAGGAGCGACATACTAGCATGACCTGGATGTAGCCAATTCTGAGACACGTAATTCATTGTCACCCTTGACCTGGTTTTCCCCCACCCCTCTGGGTGTATCATAATTCATATTCTCCAACAAAACACGTCCACAGCCAAGAGTCATCAATATGTTCTCCAATTGGAGTTTTGCATGGCAGAAACTCCAGTCAGTTAGTATAATAAGGTATGCATGGAATGTACTTTCGCTTCCAAACTGCTGCATGCTCTTCAAACTCCTTCTCCCACCCTTTCTGTTGGCAACTATAAAACGGACATAGAAAATGTTTTATGAGTGGACAGTTTGTTTTCACCAGCCTGTGTTAATATGACATATCCAATAAACCTATTCTTTGAGGAAATTGACTGCCTCAAGAGTTTTGTTTGCTATGGGTATGTTACTTGGAACCCGACACTGGGGTTTTCACTCTCTACAGAACCAACTGCCCTGCATCAGTTTCCCTCTTTTGCCATAGGTGGGTCACTTAGGACTGTGGCAGGTCAAACTATGACTCAACCAACATCTCAATCCTTTGCTCCCCAGAAGAAGCATTTTCCATGAATGCTGGGCCAAATCATGGTCAAGCAATATAGATATCTGGCCACAGTCCCAGTTGGCACACTTCCATAATTCTTTCCAACCTCTAATCTTGGTGACTAGAAGCATTCCTACTTTTAATCCACCCACTCATCCCCCTGCACATAAATTGCCTCAGTTTCCACCAGATCATCATCAGAAGCACCTTGTGTGCTACTGAACTATCCACCCCCTTATGTTTCTCTCGATCACTAATAGTTAGCCAGTCATAATCATGGCAACTGTCCTCTTAGTAAGGATAACCTCTTCTCCATCCAATTCAAGTACTGTTGAATCTGGAATTTCTGGCCCAGGGACTTGTGGATTCAGAGTTATTATGGGTTCCATCTTGGGACATAATTTTTAAAAACATCTCCCACTTTCCTAGAGCAAAAATATCACTGTCAATAAACCTCAAGTGTTGAATGAATCCTGCATTTATATATTATAAATTCACAAAGTAGGACACTACCTTCTCCCATACTTCGTATTCAAGAATTTGTGCTTTCTTAGTTAGACCCGAGTGAAATTTGTGATGAAATAATGAAATAATCCTCTGCTGCAGGGCTGTCAAACTCACTGATGCGTCATGCGTTGGCCACGGCCACACCCAGTTTAGCGAAGGGGTAAAAGTCACGATACGTCACATGACACTGCCGTGATGACATGAGTTAGACAGCTCTGATCTACTGGATCAATGCCATCTCTGCTCTATGTGCCTTTTTGCAATTTTACTTCCACTTCAAAAGCAGCCCACTTTTCCTCCTCGGGAACTTTCTGCAAGCAGCATGTTTTTCCTAAAACTTTTGCTGTCCCATCTGCAGTGTCCAGTTGTCTCCATCTTGTCTGCCAGCCACTATGTCCCTGGTCAATTCTTTCTCCTCTTTGGATTTTTTTCCCTGGGGTCAACATCCTGATCTGTGTCTTACTCTGCAAGGCCAGCCTTCTGTGCCATTTTGCCTCAACTTAGGAGCATGTATCTTCTCTACTGCCTTAACTGTACCCTAATGCTCCCTTTCTCTACTAACTTACTTAAGAGGAGAAATGTCTTCTCCTGTCTTCTCCTCAGAAGGTTAGCTGTATAACTTGACACTGCTGAAGTTGCCAAAATACAGAGTGTTGTTCACAGCTGACAAAAGGGCTCACAAAAAAGCATTTTCCTTATTTTTGTTTTATTAAGCCCTAGAATGTGTCACAAGCAATTTCTTCAGAAATTTTCACACCTACAAAATGTTCCTGGCCAGAAAGCTGGGATGAAAAAAAAAATCAATTAAAAATCTCAGTATTATCTGCCACCAATTAAAGATCAATACAGATAGTCCTCCCTTAATCACCACAAATGAGAGTGGCAACTTCATCACTGTGGATTTAAGTGAAACATCATGTTAAGCACACCAGGCTTATGATGTCAGGTCACTGTCTGTTAAGCAGATCAGCTGTGGTTCTTAAGTGAGATATCCCATGATCCACGATTTGCACTTTTACTACCAACTTTTTTTATCGATTCTACTTGTGACAAGCCACAAATAGCAATCACACAATCATGGAATGTTGTGACTGTAGTACAGTAAATGCATCTCAATTGTGAAGCACCCAAATGACAATCATGTGGCTATGGGAAGTTAATAATGGTTCAAGGACCAGTTGTAAAGTTACTTTTTGCAGCAGCTTTGTAACATCACATGGTAGCTAAACAGGGCAGACATTAACCAAGGACTACCTCCAGTAGTTACCGTACAGGCTTTTTCCAGAATGCACGCAGGCTCTAATGTCTGGAAGGAAAGGCTGTTTCCTTTTTTTATAGCCTTTGCAAATATTTTTTTCCCCTTCCATTCAATCGTGTCTAATTCTTGGAGACTGTGTGGACAACACCTTTGGCAAGTTTTTTTTTTTTTTTTTTAAGTGGTTTGCCATCGCCTCCTCCTAGGGCTGAGAGAATGTGACTGATCCCAGAAGACCTGTTCTGGCCTGTCGGCTGCTGGCCCCTCCAGCATCAGATGAGGGGGTGGCATGAGAGTTAGGGTCAGCATTAAGGCAACCTGAGAGATCTGAGAGGGAAGAGGGAATGGAGTTGGCAGAGAGGGACAGAGGGAGAGGCGGAGCCTGGCCATCCGTCAGCCCTCAAATGGAGAGTCAACAGCCCCCAGGTCTGAAGGTGGCTGATGAGGAAGAGGAGGAATAGCTGGTCCAGTGCCTGATATGCGGCTGAGCAGAAGGCAGAGAAGAGGAGACCAGTGGAAATCTGTGGGCCGGTCCTTGGGACAGAAGAGCTAACGAAGCCCCAGCCTACATCTGGAGATAAAAGGCAGGGGGTGGAGATGAATAGATGTGGCAGACAATTATTCATGTCCCAGCCAGCCAGACTTGCTAGCCTGAGTTGAGACAGAAACTTTTTTGCTGGGGCTGCTGGGGCTCCTAATAAAGGAATCATTGATTTAAACAGAGAGGGTTTGTCGTGTTTGGGGAACTGGGTCAGAACAACATCCAGCTGACTTTGTGCCCAAGGCAGAACTAGAACTCATGGTCTCCTAGTTTGTAGCTTGGTGCCTGTTACCAAACAGGCTCTCCTACAGATATTAACTAGTTGCAAATAAAATGACACATCTAACACTTTATTTGGAAAACAATGATTGATCGGAAAAGATCGTTCCAACACAGGACTGCATTTTCATATTTATAGTATGAAGACTCACCTCCACTTAGTAGTTTCATAACCAACCAAAGTTCATCCTTGACCACAAAAGATGTATAATACGTAACTACGTTGGGATGGCTGCATTGACTCATGGCTTGGATTTCTTTCTATAAAAGAAGCAAAATACGACATAATAGTCTTGCAAGGAAAAATGTACGGTTATCCTAGATATTTGCTGTGAGGAAATAAATAACATGGATGAGATTAGGAAATTTAAATTCATCATTTAAGAACATTGTGCTTGGAAAATTGTGCTTCAGAGAAAAATAATGTGACTAAACTGAATGTCTGTCAAAGGAAAGTCCTTCTGAGATACTGATTTGCAATTATCTCTAGCAGTTTTGATTAGTTAATTACAATTCCAACTTATTTTTTTAAGAAAAATGCAGTTTTTTTCCCCCCGCTCAAGTCAAACAAAACATTTTGATCACCCAAAACGTGATTTGTTTTCTATGCTTCTTACAAACTGATGCTTGAAACTTTTGGTTTGAGTCACTGTAATATTACCAACATATTCTCAATATTTCAGAGGAAATGGTATTTGTTATATCTAAATCATAACACACTAGAATTAATGAATGTACATTGTAGGTATGAGGGGTCCTTGGTGCTCTGAGCTTAGTTGTTTTCTTACAGATGTTTCATTACCCAAACTAGATAAGATGTAGCACTGATGATATTACCTAGTTTGGCTAATGAAACATCTGCAAGAAAACAATTAAGCTCCAAGAGCACCAAGGACCCCTCATTTCAACCCCGAGCTACAAATATTCTCTCTTATTGATATATTTTAGATAAAAATACAACTCAAAACATCTGCATGTTTCAATGTCACTATAATTTTCTTCTTGCCTTCATGGACTGTTTCGTCTCTTTGTTTATTAAGATTAAAATTTCTTTGACATCGTATTTATCCAGTGCAAAATAAGAAAAATGATCATTAAGATACACGCAGCAGTAATATTTAAATGGCCTGAGTGATGATTTTGTAAGTCGTACTTCATTCAGCCGAAGTCCCTTCATCTTTAAGATCAATGGGTGAATTATAAGCTTTCAACAAAAGCAGACTGGTGTGTCCTTGTAAGGTCTTTCCACAGTTCTAAAGCAGATTTTTTAAAAATGTCTCTTCTAAATACAAAAGAGAAAACCCAATGTGATGCAAGTGATATTAAATGAACCACTGACACTCCAGTGTTAAGTTAATAATACAGTTGTTAAGTGAACCTGACTTCCCCATTGACTTTGCTCATCAGAAGATCCAAAATCTAGTTACATGACCCCAGGACACTGCAACTGTCATAAATATGAGTCAGTTGCCAAGTGTTTGAAATTTGAGCATGCGATCTTGGGGCTCTTGGGGTTAAGTGTGAAAAAAACAATAGTCACTTTTTCCAGTGCCATTCTAACCTCAAATGGTCCACTAATGAACTGTGTAAGTCAAAGACGACCTGAATAAATTACTATCTTCGGCGATGTTGTAACTTCGAAGTGTTGCTAAACGAATGATCGTAAGTTGAAGTTTACCTGTACCATAGCTAAAATGCAGATATAACAGGCCATAAAAATCCACACTGCTTGTTCACAGCTGTTTACTATAATTATTGTTCAAAGTTCAGGTGGAACAATCATATGCAAGTACTGTTTATAAGACACTGAAGAACTCTTAAAAGGTTGATGAATCAGCTTGCTTATTTATTTATTGTTCATTCATTCATTATGCTCATTCTACCTACAAGCAATTCATCCATACTGGTCTGGCATTTTTCCAAGTTGATTCTTTTTATTGCTACGCGTTCCTGCCTGGGTTTGCAGAGCGCTGCTTGGACTACGGCGGTAGCACCACTGCCTGAAAGAGAAAAAAAGGAAACAATGGATTAAGTTTTGCACAGCTATTTCCAACCCGTCTTCTTTAAAAGAAAAACCTGGAGCTTCTCAGGGGTGCATCTCTAATAAAATCAGCCTAAGAAAGAATTTGTCAGTCCTCCTTCACGCTGCACTACCTACAAGGCAGAGGTGGTATTCAGCAGGTTCTGACCAGTTCTGGAGAACCGGTAGCAGAAATTTTGAGTAATTCAGAGAACCGGCCAATACCACCTCTAACTGGCCCCATCCCCATCTATTCTCTGCCTCCTGAGTCCCAGCTGATTGGCTGGGTCTTCTTTTGTTGCCCTGGACAGGAGAACGGAGCTAGAAAGCTGGTTAGTGGGGTGGAGAGGGAATGGAGATTTTACAATATCCCCAGGAATGGGGAGGAAATGGGGATTTTGCAGTACCTTCCCCTGCCCACCAAGCCAAGCCCACAGAACCAGTAGTAAAAATTTTTGAATCCCACCACTGCTACAAGGAACATTGCATGCACGTGCCCAAAGGCCCCATTCCAAAGAATTAAATGCAACCCCAGGGTTTCCCCAAAACATTAATGCGAATTAAACAGAAAGCAAAGAATGTTGAATACTGTACACAGGACACCATTTTATTAGTTATACTGACTTACTGTAATTAAACAGAAACAACCCCAAATTTAGCTTTTATTGTAATCCCGATAAACCCTAATTTGTTGAACAATAACCCAAGGCATTGTCATGTAGCTCAACGCAGCTTCCAAATTCAAGAGTATACACCCTTTTTGTAAGTTGTATAGTAAGTGACTCCTTGAGGGCCATTTCTGATTGCTCACTAAGTTCCTGTTTATTTTGAAATATTAATGGCCAACTTCTGCTTAGCATCTTCTTTATTAGACCAAGTGTTCATCCCAAATTGTATAGCTAAAGTCTGTAGAAATTCTCGGAAGTCTGTAGAGATTCTCAGAAGACTCTGAGAATCTCTACAGATTTTTAGCTATACAATTTGGAATGAACATCCTTTGAATGTTGTGGGAGTAGGAATGGATTTCCAGAGAAAAAAAATTGTAGATGACAGGAACCAGAAGCACTACTCAGGTGACTCAGAGGACACAGATAAACCTCCAAGTGCTTCAACAACCCTCTAAAAGGATGCAAATGACCAGCTGTCTGCAAGGAATATAAATCCTTCCATTCTCCACTATCCTGTCAGAGCTGAAGAAACTTCTTGGATGAGAAGCGAAACGTCTTCAATAGAAAAAACAAGAAAGTCCAGTTGCCTCCTGAAAAGCCCCTTTGGGACAACCATGACCTGGATAACTGAGAATCTCCACAGACTAATGCCCATCATGGTGACCATTTTATAAAAGCATGTGCAATGTGCTTCAACATTTAGAAAATGCCTATCAGCCCACCCACCCCGAAGGTTGTCTACCCCTGCTTTTGTATATTTCCAAAGCAGGCAGTCAAACAACAGAGATACAAAACTATTTTCTGCAACTAAACTAGTAATATAATGGCTCATTCATCCTTAGAATCTGAAATATTCTAAGAAATTTGACCTCATTATTGTTCCCACCCACCGAGAAGAAAAATGGATTTGCAGTCGAACAATGAAAGAATAATTCGGTCCAACCATTTCATATTCAAAAGGCTTCATTATTAAACATTTATTCTTTTTGTTGTTTGCTATACTTTACTGGAGAATTAAATTAGCCTTAGCAAGAAGAGGACTCATTTTTTGACTTTATCTGATTTCTGTCCCAGATTGGAACTGTAGTTACAATATTCTGACCTTACCCAAATGATTGCAGACAAAAGCTCAGTGAATAAAAGAGACCTGGTAGGAAAATCATGTGAGATTTGAAGTTCATTTGAGGTCATAGTTAAGCAAATGGCTCTTTTGTTTTTCTGAAGGGCTGGTGAGAACATGGGTTCCGGGAAAGTTGCAAATGCTTTCAATGACAAAATGGAGCATCTGTGGATTGATAAGATCATATATTTTCTCCAAACTCAGGAAAAAATATCAAGAAGCCATAATTTGCATAACAGTACTCTTCAATAAAGAGTGTCTTAAAAACTAACAATCCACATAGCAAATTGTGTAGCATAAAAGCACACAGAAATATTTTGAAAGCACCTGACCATTCCCATCTCTATTTCTGATTAACCCAAGCTTTAAAATGACAAACAACACTTAGCATTCCTGCACAAAAATATCCATGAACAGAAACACTTCTGTGGAATACTACAACTGATCTTCTCAAACAGTGGCTTCTGCTCTGCTTCTCCATCTTGGAAGTCCTAAACAAATACAACATGCACATAAAAAGCCTTTTGTTAACAAGCTTTACAATGAAAACTCAGTTGTATGCTTGGAGCAAAACAATAGGTCCCTCTTGGCCCCAATCAATCAACAGAACTGACATAACCTCATGACTGGAAACTATTGTTCGTGTTTTAATTGATGTTTGGTAACTAATTTAGAAATAGGATGGTCTGTATGCAATATGCATCCTGCCATGGTTTAAAGACAAAGATTGCAGCTCATAATATCTACTCAATTAAGATTGCTAATAAACATACGCTAAGCCAATATTAGGGGACAAGTGCTTTGACGCACTAGTTAATTGTACCATTTTCTCCCCCAATAATTACTTTTAAAAAATTAAATGAACGGTGCTTGGAAACACTCATTGCTGCTCTCCTTCCATGGATTTATGAAGTACAAAATAATTACCAACCAATTTTGTGTATTATTTATTTTTTTATGCATTTATACATTTTTTTAATCTGTTGTGTTTTTCATAATGGATGATTGTAATGTTTTCAATGTTTTAATATTGTTAGCCCTCCCAGAGTCATTGGATTCAAGATGAATAAATTTTATGAACCTCCAGTTTTGTCGGCTTCGGCAGCGGTAGGGATTCGCGATCCTGCGCGATCTCTGCAGCGCCAGACATCTTGGTGCCTCCAATCCTGACAGGTCTGGAGGCTAAGGCTGCCCCGCAGAGGCAGCTGAAGACAGGGGGGAGCCGGAGAGGGGTTTGGGGATGTTGCAGACCCCCTCCCCAGCCGGCAAAACCCCCTTTCTCAAGACGGTGGAGCGGTGGTCTGTAATGGCCGCCACAAAGAAGCCGGCAGCTGGGTAAGACTGAGCAGGAGGAAGAGGGGAGAAAGTTTACAAGAGAAAGTTTTTTGGCTGACCCAGGACTTTAAGAGACGCCTAACATCCTGAAAACTACGACTATTTTTGAATGATACTTTGTTTCCAAAGGAGAATCTCAAGCGGCAAATTTGAGGTGCTGAAAGGGAAAGTTTACTCTCCTTCCCTATGGAATCAACAAATGGCCATTGAGAAACCTGTCTTTTTATAAAAGGTAAAAACTTGGCTTCTTGTTATAAGTGGGAAGGGAGAGGACAAAAAAAAGAAGAAAATATTAAGATCTTGCTGGAGGAGATACCTTGAAGATTTTGAAACTAGAAATTAATTGCAATAAGGCTTTAAAATATAGATTGGGCTTTTGATATTACCCCAGGAAGAGAAAGTGAGAACTTTGTGCTTTGTTTGGATTGATTGATGTCTCTAGGACTTTGGGGAACTGTTCTAACTTTTGAAACATCCTGGCTGTTTTAAGAAGAATAAAGAAAAGATTTACAATGGCTTTACCTGTTGATGAACTTAGAAAGGAATATGGAAAAATAAAAAAAAGAAGGCAAGGATGCTGTGAAAGAAGCCTTCCTTTTTTTAAAAATGGCGCTTGCTATTTATCAGCAAACACAACAACAGATGGAGGAAACAGAAGATGAAGAAGAAGAAGAAGAAGAAGAAGAAGAAGAAGGAGGAGGAGGAGGAGGAGGAGGAGGAGGAGGAGGAGGAGGAGGAGGAGGAGGAGGAGGAGGAGGAGGAGGAGGAGGAGGAGGAGGAGGAGAAGGAGAAGACGCCATCTTCAATGAATCGCAAAACTTAATTAAGAAAGAAAGGTGAAAGAGAGGAAGGAAAATGAAGGACTTAAGACTTAAAAAAATACCCAAGAAAGAGAAAAATAAGATGCAAAATCAACACAATGTTAGTAAGCAAAAGAAAAAAGGAATATAGCAGAGAGGGGAAGCTAAAAAGGTGGAAGATGGGGGGGGGTAAAAAGGCCAGGTGGGATAAGAAAGAAAGGGAAAAGGGGGGGGAAAGCCACAAAGGTATGAAACAAGATGGAAAAAAAGGAATTTTTTTTAGGGATAAAGGGTAATGTATAAATTTTTTAAAAAAGAAGATTCTGCAAGGTACATAAGATGGTATTGTAGTATTTGTATTAGAAATAGAAAACTAGAATGTTATAAGAATTAATAAAAGATTAAAATATTGAAATGTTTAGTCATGATAGACTTTAAAATTTAACAAAATATTAAAAGGAATGTTTAAAATATTGAGTTTAATTGAAGAGTTTAATTGATTATTGTATTGATGTTACTATAAACTTACTATTGTAGCGTTTGTTTTTGAAATAGATAATTGGAATGTTACAAGATTTAACATTTAGATTTATTATTTAACTATATTAATCATTTTGGATTTATTATTCTTTCCTCTTTTTAAAAGTTAGCTGGTAGAATGTACTAAGCAGAATCAGATTGGGTAATGGGCGTTATTTTAAATATTAATTTAGGGGGAGGATAGAAAGGCATCATACTCTGATCAGTGATTTCAGGAGAAATCTTTTTTTTTGTAGGGAATGAGATAAATGGATAATTTGGAAAGAATGGACAAAAGATACAAACACAATGATTTAAATTAAAATGAATTAAATAAAATAGAATTAAGAAGAGTGAAAAGCAGGGAGAAGTTATATAGAAGATATAGAATGTAAATAAAATAGGTAATGGTATATAAGATGAGCATGAAGCTAATTGAAGTCCATATAAAGAGAGGTAATCTGGGTCCAAACTACTTTCTTAAAAGAAGTTTTATTATTGTGTGTTTTGTGTGTTTATGTTTGTTTGAGAATTAATAAAACCTTGGAGGAATGTTAGATGAGAATAATGGTAACCAAGTCAGAGAGAAATGTAGATGACGATTATAAATTGGATAAATATAGGAAAAAATAATAATAATAATGAAATTGAATAAGAGTAAAGAGAAATAATGAGAAATTTGCTAAGAGATATTTATATATTTATATGGAAATGGTGTAAAACAGAACTATGTTGTATAAAATATCTTATTCGACTTGTAAAATTTATAATGGAAAGAGGGTTTATGTATTCAATGGTTAATGATGGTTTGTTTGTCTTTAAAATTAATAAAATTTGTTTCAAAAAAAAAGATGAATAAATTTTATAAATAAATAAATAATAAGTAAGTAAGTAAATACGATTGCTATTATCTGTCTGATACAGGGCACTAAACATGGGTAATAACAAAAATAGAATATAACCATTCAAAATTATATATAACACTTAACATTACTATTTGTCATGCCCTTGTTAGAATCAGACTCTGAGGGAGAGGAGGAACAGCCAATAGGGAGTGGAGGTGTGGCTCTGGAGGTTGTGGAGGAAACTGGGGAAGGGCAGAGACTGGATGGACAGTCAGAGGAAGAACCAGGCCCATCCCCTCTTCATCCTAGGACACGCAGGGAGGAACGGAGAAGTAAACAACTTGGCTTAAGAGAGAGGAAGCGGCCATGATCCTCCTCATTGGTTGCAGCTGGGGAGAATAGAGACAGTTAAAACACAGTATTGCCAGAAGCAAAGCATGCTTTATTTTGGGCTGAAATTATCTTAATTGGCGTCCTTCCAACAGACTGTGCCTTGTTATCTCCTTGAAGTTGGTAATTACTTATCCTGGTCCCTTGTGGAAATTCTTTCATTGTAGTTTGTTTTGGTTTTTTATTTTACCTCTATCTGATCATTAAGTTCAGACTGTATTGCTTTCTTTTGAAGACTATTTCTGAATAAGTTTTATCTCCAACTGAGAATTATTGAACAGTGGGGCCAAGTTGGAGGCATTAAAGGACATTTATTTACGTTTTGGATTTGATTACGTTTGTGTTACACTCCAGGTCATCACATTATTAAAACTAACTTGTATTTCAAAACTTGGTTGAAGGAAACATGGCAACTATTAGATCCCAATCTTAATCTTTTCCTGATCGAAGACCTAAATCCTAGACAAGAAGTGGGATACCTCAGCATAAATGAATTAAGAACACATTTCAGATGAAAGTTGTCAAGAAGTTCAAGCAAGACTCACAAGAAAAACTGGCCCATCCTAGCATGTGGACATGATAGATATCAGAACCTGAACTATAATATCAGAACAATTCTGCTGCAATTTTTTCCCAATTATGGAACAAACATAGAAGCTGATGCAAACTCAAGACAATGATGCCTTATTCAACAAAACTAAATTAAGGCTAGTTTGATGCATTGCATGATATGTAAAACAGCCCAAGACAAAAGGAAATTGCTTCAAAGCGATGTGTCCAATCCGTAATGAAAGCGTACCATCCAAATTCAATTTGCTTGATATCGGTCAGGCTAGAATCCCAAGCCAACCTTCAAATAAGTTGATGATAATGCAGATAGTAATGAGCTAGTCAGTGGTGGCACTTGGATTTGAAACTTTCTTCTCTCAGATTTCTTCTTCCACTCTATATTTCACTTCCACTTATACGTAAGTCTTTGGTTTAATTGTTGATTAATTTGTTGACTCTGTTCTTGCTTTTTGTCACTTTTTTTAGTCTGGCATTTTGTGTTTTAATTATGGATTGCTATTTTTATGTCACTTTTCACATTGTGTAGGTATTCTCTGCTACATACATTTTTAAATAAATAATGTTTAAAATAGCAATGGAGAAATAACTGTTCAAACAAAATAAAATGCTAATTATTGTTTGATTCAATTGTTTGAACCATAGTCCATTTAGAAAATTGTACATTTGTGACCATTTGATCAAGAAATAGGCAACTGGATCAGGGGTCCAAACAGATCATAAAATTAATTGCTCTATATTGAGCACTCAAGTATTCCTACCCAGCTATTTCCCCAGCATTCAGTAAAACAGAGGAAAAAAAGATACTTAGTATTCAAATTGTTAACAAGATATGACTTGTTGCAACGGAAAAAGCAAGCTACTGTAGAAAACAGAATTGTGCCAAAATTTTTCACAAATATTTTTCTGTCCTTTCATAAGGGAGATTCTGGCTTTCTATTTACCTGGGCAACTTTAGAACTGCAATCAAGCTTGTTTGCTAATATATAACAGCAATAATTATTTAGAAGAATTTAAAACTAAAATTCTAAAAAAACAGGGCATTATGTTCTTAGAACCAAACTGGATGTTAGAAGGCGAATTACCGAATTTGTTTGGAAATACAGTAAAGGAAGGGTTACTTGGTGAGAAGCTAAAAATTAAATATCTCTTGTGAAAAACAATAACAATGGGTTCTTTTTATGTATTTATTCATTTGTATCCCAGCTTTATTATTTTTACAAATAACTCAAGCTAACAAACATATTTAACACATCTTCCTCCTCCTATTTTCCCCACATCAACAGCTCTGTGAGGTGTGTTGGGCTGAGAGAGAGAGAGAGAGAGAGACTGGCTGAAAGTCATCCAGCTGGCTTTCAAAGCTAAGGCAGGGCAGGACTTGAATTCACAGTCTTCCGCTTTTTAACCTGGTGTCTTAACCACTAGACCAAACTGGCTTTTATAATAATAATTACTACAATTATTAAACTATTAAAATCTAATAACTGTTTCACATTATTGGGGCCAGCTGACCAATCCAATACGGCAATCTGATGTCCGCGACACCGGTAGTAGCATAATTTCAACACAGAGAGTCCACAAAGGCTTGAAGAAATGTTATGAGGCAAATGTTGAATTAAGTGATAAAGAAAAGATTGAGAACCACTGCTATATGGGATGGAAAGGATTAGTGCATCCATTTTTGCCAGGAATATTAAATATTTGTGGCACAATGTTTTTTCTTCTCAATCTTCATTCTTAATCTTTTCCATGTGCTATTTTTTCTTATTCTAATCTGGAATAGCAATCAAATATCTACAAAAATCCTAATAATATGGTAACATTTCCATACTCATGCAGAAATGCTACTCTTGTACATATGTGAACAAGGATACAATTTAGGATTTTTCGAAGTTGGCAATTTGCGAGATGTATGCAACTCCCAGGATTCCTGGATGGAGAATACCTGGAAGGAATGCTGCTAGGAATTCTGGGAGTTGAAGTCCACAGATTTTAAAGTTGCCAAGTATGAAAAACATTGCTACAGATCATTATCTCAATTAGGAACTTGCTGCTCAAGACTCTACAATAATTACAGAATCCCATAGCTTTTTTGTTTTTGCTAATTTGGTCATTAATTTAATGCCAGACATCAAGTGTTAAATCTGAACTTATAACTCAAGCTAATGATGCAAAACAATGACCAAATTATTCTCTTCCCAGCTTCTTCTTACAAGATGAGATGCCCACTCAGACCTCATTATCATCAAGTGCTGCAATTCCTCTTCAATATACAGTATACTCTACTTGTATGCATTCCCTAATAACTAACACTGATAATTGTTCAAATTCTTACATTCTAAATGAAGTCCAATGGTATTACAAAATTACTCAAGAATGTAACGCAATGTTACATTAGCCAGCAACTACAATTATTTGTCTGCCTTAACAGTGCTAACCTGTTCGGTTCTCACTTGTGTGCTATCCATCCTGCATCACAGTATCATTTGAGGCTTTTCTCCTCTACCGAAGCCACCTTGCAGATGGGTGTTGCATACAGAAATTTGGTCCAGTGCCGGCAGGGATCTGACCTTCCACACGACGCACCAACTCATCTTCCCACTAAACTGGTATCTATAGGGACTTCTGGTTTGAGCTTCTTCAGTGACAGACCGAAACCTCATCTCTGCGAGGCTTCAATCTGTGCTCGCCGCTGGAGCGCCCCGAGCCAGCTGGTTTTGGAGCTAAGCCACCCCGTAGAGGTGGTGAAGAGGGGGGAGACTGCAGGTTTGAGCAGAGCCGCACCTCTCCTCCCCAGCTGGCCATTACTCCCTTTCCTGAAGGCAGTTGCAGCAGTGGTCAGAAATGGCCACCACAAAGAAGAACTCAACTGGAAAAGAATGTGCAGGAGGAAGATAAGAAGAGAAAGTTTTGGTTGACCGGGTCAAACAGCAAAAGCAACAAATAAGGTACCCTGGAATTGAAACTGTTAAAAAACAATAACATTGTTCCCTAAGAAGATTTTTAAGCTGCGATGGAGAGAGAAAAGGGAAAAGATTTGGTTTTCTCCTTTTCCTATACTGACAGCTAAGAGACTTAAGCAAGAAATTGGAAAAAAAATCCACTTTGACATCAATAGGCATTTAATGCTGAAATAAAAAGTCAAAGGGATAATAAAGATTTCTGGATAATTAAAAGCTTTTGAAAGCAGGAAAGGAGAGAAAAAGAATAAAAGGGTAGGATCTGGAAGGGAGGAGACTGCCTGGAATTATAAAAGAACTTACAGCAAAATCTCAACAAGACTTCCAAAAGATACATCTTAACTGAAATATCGCAACAAAAACCCCAGGAAGAGAAAGTCGAAAAAGAAATAAGAAGATATAACTCGGGACTACTTGATGATTTCTGGATTCTTGGTTATTGTTTTGAATGACTAAAATCAATGGGGGGGGGTGTTTAAAACTGTTTAAAATGGCTCCACTTTTAGAAGAACTGAAAATGGAACTTAAAAAGTACAAAGAAGATGCACAAGAAGGGAGAGGTTCTTTTGGCTTCATATTTCAGTTTTTAGAAATGGAGATTTGGAATTATGAGAAACAACAAGAAATGCCTGCAGAGCAAGAAGATTGCGACAAAGAAGAAGGCACCTTTAATGAACAAGTAATCTTAGATGGGGGGAAAAAAGGAAAGGGGGGAAAGAGAATGGAAAGTTTAAGATTGGGAAAAACAACACCAAAAAAATAGAGTGAAAAATAAGTATAAAATCAGAAAGCAACAGAGGAGGGAAATGCAGAAAAGAGAATTAGAACTAGAGAGACAAGGGGATAAAAGGGGGAGGGAGAAGATGAGCGGGAAGAAAGAAAGGAAAAGAAGTTATAAAGGACAGAAACAAAATATAGAGAAACAGGGCCTATTTAGAGATAATGGGTGAAAACATGGAATGAGGGTTTATAATTACATATATTTACAATCCTTCTTTTTTTAAAAAAAGAATATAGTGTGTATTATTAGAATGTGCCAAGTAGAATTCGATTGGAAGTTATGTATTATGTATTATATTGAAGGTCATAAACTTAAGGTATATATTGAAGTTTAAATAAGAGTTGAATGGATGTAATTAAAAGATATAAAGATGTCATACTCCAATTAGTAACTACAGGAGAAAATTTGTTTAATGAGAAAAGATAATATGAAATTGAAACAGAACAGACAAAAGTATAAATATAATGATTTGAATTGAGATGAGATAATCAAAATAAAATTGAGAAAATTAAGAGGGGAAAAACTATATAGAAAATGTAACATAGTATAAGATATGGAATAGAATACAAAAAGGAGCATGAAACTGAGTTTTGTGTCTGTATAAAGAAGTTCAACCCAGGACCATGCTATTTTCAAAAAAGATGTTTTACTTGTATTTTGTGTGTAAAAACCCAAATAAAACTTTATTTAAAAAAATAAAGTGGTATCTATTTATCAACTCACATAAAACATGCTTTTGAACTGCTAAGTGGACAGAAGGTGAGGCATATGATGGGAGCTCAGCCTGCCATGGAGTGTTAGGACTTGAACTGCCCGAGCAAAGACCATTTCCAGCTTCATTAAGCCACGGAGCCATCGTGCCTCCTTTTTTTAATAGCTGTAATATATATTTTATATGTAGCCACAGACAACTCCTCTTTCCTCATTGTGGCAAATCAAAAGGCTGGACACCCATGGTCTAGGCACTCCTACTCTAACTGGCAACTATAGTTGAATGAAAGGAAGGAAGGAAGAACAGCTAAATCAACCTTTACGGAGGAACATATTTTTGGCAGATTTGGATGATTCTTACTATTTATATGCAGGGTTGTTGGTTTTTTTACTGATTCAAAGTAAGAAATGATAAATACAGGTTGTTTGCACTTAGTTACTGACCTCAAGTGCCACCAGCAACTCAATCACCAAGCCACACAATCTCTGAGCAAAAATTCATGTGACCATGAAAATCACCCTGGTCATGAAGTGAGGCATCATGTGACCACAGCTTGTGATGTTACTTTGGCCTTCTCCATTAATTCTGCTGATCGGAAGCTGGTTGTGAAATTCTCAAATGGGGATCACGTGACTGTGAGATGCTGCAACAGTTGTAAATATGTGCCAATTGTAAATCACCCCAAATGGAAATCTCGTACCCGTAAATGCAAGATGTGCATTCTTACATTACAGATTGCTAAACAAGGCAGTCAATAAATGAGGACTACCAGGACAAAGGTTTGGATATTCTTTCAGTTCCTTTAATGCTATGCTTCTTTTTCTTTCCTGTAAAAAGTTGTTAGGCTCCCCCCCAAAAAATTAACTGACTCATTAGGCTACAATATCAGGTGAGCACAATTCCACAAACACTGCTCCTTCTAATCTCCCCTCGGGTTATAACTGTTGGTTTATTTATTTCAAAGAAAGAGATTTATCTGAACAGCTGTTTGAGCATCTGAAAATGGAAGTGATTCATTCAGACAAAACGGGAGAAAGTTTTAGAAAATGCTCTGAACTAGAGATTTTGCCTATGAAAAATAGTGTTAAGAAATGAATACAATAGGGAACTCCTAAAAATCAAAGCAAAATCTAGAAGAGTAGGAAAAAAATCTGCTAAAATTGCCCCTAACGAGTTGGATCTGGAAAAGAACATCCAAGATCACTACATTATAATATCCAGAGACGTGCTTATGCAACTATGACAGCTATGGGAGACTTCTTAGGAGAAAATCTTTTCTCAAACTTCCCATCACAGATACTGTGTAAAGTGTACAAAAGGAAATGCTAAGAAGACTGAAACATTTTGAAACCAAGTGCTTTGGACTGATGAAACAAAAATTGAATTATTCAGCCCCAACCAAACAAAACACATTTGAAGGGGGGAAAAAGACTGAAAATTTTGAGAGAGAGAAAGAGAAAAAAACAACAACAGCTTGCCAACTATTAAATACAGGAGTAACTTGTATGCCTCGTAGTTGTGTGGCAGTCTTGGTGCATGTAATATTCTAACTGGACATTCTAGATTAGAAGCTGATGTCCTGCAGAAAGTGAGGAAACTAAAGCTGAAAAGAGGCTGGATAATTAGCAAGGAAAGAATCTGAACTCCCAATCAACCAAGAAGTATTTACAGGAATAAAAGGTAGAGGTTTTGGAATGGCCTTCAGTCTTGGACTTCAGTATTATTGAACATCTGTAGTATAATTTACACATGTAATACATGCAAAGAAACCTAAGAATATTTTTTTAAGCTAGATGACTTTTTCAAGGGGGAGTGGGGAAAATTGCAAAAGCAATAATGGAAAGGCTTTTGGTTGGCTACAACTAACATTTGGAAGTTGTTGTTCCTGCAAAATAAGGTATTATGCCTTATAGACTCAAAGAATGTCTTAATATAGGTAGGGAAACTCCTGGAATTAAGTATAAATGTTTTTGTCTACAATTCCCATATCTTCAGTCAGCATGATCAATGGTTAAGAGTTTGAGGTTAGATAATGACCTCTGGAGTGAGTGATATTAATAAGAAAAACGATGTGACCTAGCTTGAGTCAGCTTCCTGACTTCAAAAGGATCAGGGCAGGGATATCTAAATGTATTGTATGGAACATAGAACTGAATCTCATATAAAGTTTGGAAACAGCATCATATCCTGATACCAGCAACTAGTCTTCCCATTTGTGAAACAAGTCCACCAAATGCTCCCCAGTTTCAGATGATCAATGGCTTCAAGTCACCCAGCAGATTCGGCAAACAAGAGTGGCTATCAATCCTGGAAAAAAAAAAGGGTTTTTACAGTGGTGCAATTCAACCGGTGTAACAACCGGTTTCGTCAAACCGGTCCAAACGGGTAGAATCCCCCCCCCCGGGGTTTTATATCCATACCATGCAAAATCATAAAATACAATACAGGTAATCCATCTTTAGCAACCATAATTTGGACAGGGAATTGAGTCATTAAACAAAGTAGTTGCTGTGTGAAACCACCACGAGGCATACAATCTAACTTCAGCTTTCCTTTGTTTTACAGACCTGTGAAGGTCACAAATTCAAGGACTGCTTAAATTTACTTTTTCATCATTGTTGTGATTGTGAATAGTCGCTAAATGAGGCTGTCACTAAACAAGAAGCTGTTATTGTCCCAATGACCAGCCTCTATTACCTGTAATCTGCATATTATATTTGCAAGGAAAATAATTCATTCTGAAGGTGAGAGAATGAAAAGACCACAGCTAAAGTTTTGAATTCAATGTTCCAGAAAATTTCAATGGGCATACACCAAAGCATACAGTTGATACCACAGTAGAATTCAAATTAGTATGTTTATTCATACAAAAAGAAAAAAAAAATCCGATTTTGTGCATTATTACTTCTCATAATACTGCAGAATATATATAGTTATCCTTCAAATTTGAAGTTATCCTTCAAATATTTAAGCATGTGCATATTCCTAACATGTGATCTCGATTGTCTAACACATGATGTGCATGATTTCTTAACATTTGACCAATTTTCTGGCAGAGGAATTGGAAACTAATTTTGGTGAACAGAGTGTGGTATTTGAGATTATGTGGAAATACTGTTTACCTGAGGAAGTTTGTTCCTCCTTGAAAACTAATATTTTTATCAGGCCAGCAAAAACCCTAAGCACAAACACATGCATACACAACACACACACCCCTCTCAAAGTATAGTCCTTGCTAGTAATTTGGTTTCAAAATCACTTCATCAGGAACAGAAACAGGATGTACTCCACTCAACTTTGTTACTAGCAAAATAAAGAAAAGAAAACCGATGACAACAAGGAAGTACAGCATGGATTTTTAAGTCAACTTCTCGTCCGTGTTCATGCTTTTGCAGAATCCAGCCAACTCCTGCAGTAGCTTTTTGTATCCCTTTCCAACTAAGTGAAAGAACTATTGACAGGGAACATATGATCCATTGGCAAAGATAATAGTGTTCTTCCTGTTCAGTCCCAAAGGCGTTTACAGAGCCAATCTTCCAGATGTAAAAGGATACAACTGTTCTCTGAAAGAGCTGCTTCTCATTGGCTTGCATTCGTCAACTACTTTCCCCCAGCAAACAGTAGGAGGCCCTCTTAATCGTAACGGATTAGAGTTACCTTTAGAATAGATTGCGATAGAAACATATAGAAACAGGATCATAGCTTGAATAATATCAGGCAACTAAATCATTTTTCTTCCTCAGGAAAAACACTTCATCCCACCTGGGAGAAAACAGTCAATTAAAAAATAGACTTCAAATGTCTGGATAAAATGATATATTTTATAGACAAACACAATACAGAAGCCTGATGATGGCAGATGAGATTCTGCCGAAACGTTGCTACAACTTTAAAAGCACAACTATAATGACGTGGGAAAATGACAAAGCAGTCTCACTTTATTAAAACATGCCATGCAACTTATACAAATGGTTTCCCAATTGCAATATTAATGCAATATCAGAGGTTTTCAATTCAATTGTATAGAATGTGAAGGATATATGTTTTGGTTTTATTTTTTATAGTTTTCTTTTGTATAATTTATACTGAAGATGGCATTTAATTTCATTGTACGAGGTGCAATAACAATAAAGTACTACTACGACTACTACTGTGGCAAATATTGTAGTACAATCAGTTGGAAGTTTGGAAATCACAATATAGAATTAGTTTGGTACTTGACTAGCAATGTAACAAACAGATCTTTGGGTTTCTGCTATGGAAGAAAACCATTTTCCATACGAATACTGATAAAACCCCTTATTACACCCTAAACCTTCGTATTAAAATTTGATGCTGATAACGTATGTAAGCATCTAGTGCATTGCTGGAAATCTAATGTTCTTTTTTTCCCCAACAGAACTAGGAATTTGCTATTTTGTTGCTTGGTCTCTCAAAGACACAAGCAATGACCCACAGAAACTAAAAAAACAACAAGTGTGTGTGTGTTGGGGGAAGAACTATGATAATGTGCATGTACTAAGCAGAGAGACACAATAGCTGTAACTCAAAATTCATTCATGAATTAAATATCCGTAGCAGTTGCAATCTTTCTAGAATGGCTGGAACAGTATTACACAAAACTCATTAGCAAAAAGTGCTGTGTAGTAATTAAGGTAAGAGAGAAAACATTTCAATTTATGCAGTCTGAGCCATGGTGTCCTTCAAGCGGCCTTATGGGAAGCCATGTCTCAGCCCTCAGGATCTAAGGCCAGTATAGTAAAACAACTGGCCTCCTTTTGCATATCTACTTTTAGCTTTACCTGATCTATTCTCCAAACACAAGATAAATTATTCTTCCTCGTCATGTCACCCTCTCAATGACCTCGTGCTGTAGAAAAAGTTGTATTAAAATGGTTGGATTCAAACCAGTGGTGGTATTCAGTAGGTTCGCACAGGTTCAGCAAGGATTTGTGTGGGTCGCTGAACTGGTAGTAACTTCTGGCTGGCCATGCCCCTGACCCAGTCGCCCCTCCCCTCCCTGCCCAGTCAGTCCTTCTCGCGCATGCACAACATCACGTGCATGCCCAACATTGCTGACTGCATTCTTCCCTGCCCAATCATTCCTTAAGGCTTTTTTTTCCCCTCCTGATAATCAACTGTTCCTACATTCATCTGTGCCTGGATTCCCCTTCCTGCCTTACTGCTTCGCCCAGGAGGCTTCCCTGAGGCCCAGGAAGGCAAAAAGTGGAGGAGGGGCATTGCCCCACACCGCCTTCCATTGTTTGCCTTGCTGGGCCTGAGGGAAGTTTCCTGGGAGCAAAATGCCCCCCTGGAGGCTTCCATGAGACCCGGAAGGTCCCAATATAGAGCGGGAGGACTGTGCGCCCCACCGAGCCTCCATTTTTTTTTCCTTCCTGGGCTCCAGGGAAGCCTTCTGGGAGCAAAAATGACTCTGCAGGAGGTTTGCCTGAGGCCCAGAAGGCCCAAAAAACAATGGCCGGGGGGGGTGGGGTTGCTGCTAAAACAGCCACGCCCACCCAGTCACATGGCCACCCCCCTAGCCACACCCACAGAAGCGGTAGTAAAAAAAATTTGAATCCCACCACTGATTCAAATAGTGCACCTCTAGTTGTAGCTTATGATCCAACTTATAGAAACTGGAAAAGGAAAGGGAGCCTTGCTTGTTCAGATTAAACTGCTGCTTATTTTTAACGCAATCACCTATGATAATCCAGGACACAGCATAACTGAAGAGCAACTTTGATATTTCCCTCCATCATCATTCAGTATTCTCTACCATACTCATGGTTCTTATGCAGATGAGAATGCCTATCTGTTTCTATCTATGTGTATCTGAAATGTAGAAAGAATGAGATAGAAGAGATTGAAGGTTTAAAATATTATTATGCACTTTAAGTAAAGTACAGTATATCCTAGGTAGAGGCAGACATTTCTCTCTCTGGGCACACTGAGAATATATCTGCTAAAAAAAACCTTCGTATTGGCAACAGGATGGGCATCCGGCCAGTAAACACTCAACTCCATTCAACTGCCCAGACTCCACCCCGCAAAGGATTATGGGGTCATTAAAAGAGGATGATGATGATTAAGCAAAGTATATCTACAATTCCACCTTTAGTTCCTCAAAAAAGCTTTTACTATTTGTCAGTATTTCCAGAACTGCCAACCTGGGCTATTTTGAGGGAAGTAACATTTCATTCCAGAACCACCAATATTACATTTCCTTCTACCTTTTAGCAGCCTAGCTAATTAAAGTAAATCAAGAAAACATTTTTTTTTTCAAATATTTCACAAGTAAATGTTATTTTTTCAGCATTGCAACAATTCATGGCAAAAGGACATAAGAAAGCAGTTTATGAGTGGGAAGAAAGATGCCAGTGTTAAGATTGAAAAATAAAACTATCATCTAAAAGAAATGCTTAGCAAAGGTTTACTTAGCAGCAGAGATTCAAACATATATAGAAGTCTCAAAAGAAGAGTCAAAGCAAGGGTCACACTCCATCAGTTCATTTCTCAGTTTATTCCTTTCCAAGATCATTCTAGAAAATGTCAAGAGGAATCTGTCTGGATCACACCCAGGAGAGTAGAGTAAGCTCTCAACGTAACACATGTGTGTTGCATGTTTTAACTTAGGCAAGTTGCATGCAATCAAACAAAACATTGTTGCCCAAAAAACGAATATATTTGATTATGCTTATTTTGATGGCATGGTTGAGTCAATTATATATATTATTTGGACATCTGTTTTCAAACAAATCTTATTGCTCTTATGATATCTGAATCAATATAAGAGAGTGTGCTATTACATTTTTAAATTTTGTTTATACGTAGCTTTTTTTAACTAAATGTAAACCATCTATTCATGGATATGTGGAGTAGTCAACCTACATAGATTTCAATAACAAATAATTCTAATTCTTCTTACTAACCTCTCAGAAGAAATTCCTACAGCCAAAACCCATCTGAGAAGCTAAGCACTTACTCTGTGTTTAATAAAGCATAGGACTCAATTTCTCTCTTTTTTTAGGGGCATCAGAAAAATTATGGAAAAAACATATCTGGGGTGATTTTGCATTCCAAATGGTGCTGAAATAGTCAAACCAAAGAAAGAAATAACTAAGAAAAGGTTTGACATATTTCATTTAAAACAAGACAGTGAAGTTACAAGTCACAGCCATAGCTGATTAAAATGTTTATTCTTGGTGAAATCTGAAAATATAATGTTGCCTACGCATACCTTTTAAGTCTTATAAAGCAAAAATCACGAAATTAGTGTTACGGGGCCTTCAGTGATATTCCATGATACTTTTAATTGGTTGCCTTAGGTATTTTAGAGTAGAGAAGCATACAAACATTTTTAAAATAAAATTCCTATCAAATTGGGTATAATTGGAATGAATTATGGCTATTAATATGCATTGCAATTATGATCATGCCAAAATTAACACATTAACAAAGTTTATTGCCTCATTTTTTCCTGACTATATACACAATGAATGCAATATGCTGAGTTAGCCTATATTTGTAATATTTATAAGCATTCTAATAGTAACTTTGCTGTAGCCCTTGGAATTGTTGAAGAGAAAATAACTTAGACTGATTAATGCTATAGTGATACACACAATCATATTTCTGAATTGATATTGATTTGCACTAGAGTTGTCCAAATATTCTGAATTGGAAATGTTTTCAGCTAAAAGCAGCTGTGTAGATCTCTGGAACAGTGTATTTCCACTAAAGTTAGAACTCCCCTTTCTCCAGTTACAGAATCAGGTCAGAATGACCCCTCAGTACACGACTGCTTTTTTAGAGTGTGTCAACTTTTTCAATTTTCAATTTCCATACATTAGGGATGTTCAAAAGTTATGACATGCCTTGGGGATTGTAAAGATATTTTGGTTACTTAAAAATAATTTAAATGTGCTTGGTAAGTGGCTACATAAATATTGTAACTTTTTAACATTTTGTTTGTTTTATTTATGCTCTATCGACAGAGCTAATCCTGGCTTGTTATTTTCTTTAGTGTGGCACCTATGGATATATACCATGCTGATCAGATGACTCCAGCTGTCCTGGATTATAGCTTCCATAATTCCCTTCTGGATCTTTTAAAAATCAGAAGGAAGCTAGGAAAGTTGCTTTAGAACAATTAATAAGTCCTAGAATGAAAAATGATAAAATAGTTCTCTGCAGGAGGTAGATAATCCAATATTGATACAATCTGAAGTCTGGTACCTGCCAGTTTGGGTTCAGACATCATGATAAATTTTAATGTGGTCTGGTTTGGTTTTGGTTTAACGTATGGTAGAAACACTGTGGTTACATCAACAAGTCATGAGGTAATGCAATGTATGAATTAAGTCATTATTTAGCACTATAATCTTATTTGTTCTAGCCGGCAGGGGTGGGCAAACTACGGCCCGTAGGCCACATCCGGCCCGTTGGTCTTTTTAATCTAGCCCGCCGAAGATTGGTACAGAATTAAGGTTTGATGTGAATGATTGAATGATTGCATTCATTTGATTTTGACTTGTAATGACAGGCATTTCGACACCAGGTGGTGCATTAGGCGCAGTGACTTGATTTTGCGGAGATTTTGCAGTTTTTTATATGTATCGTATCTTGTGCTGACCCAGCCCGTCTGTCAAATTTTAAAAGTCAATGAGGCCCCCGAGCCAAAAAGTTTGCCCACCCCTGTTCTAGCGGAACTACACTTACAATCTTCTACCTGCATTCAACTTTGCAACTGTATTAAATACCATTTTTTTAAAAAAAAGCTCTTCTCAAAGATGACATGTACTCTGCTGCAGTGTCCATCCAGATCCAAGGATAGGAATTAGACAGATGAACATCATGCACTTTTAAACTGAAACTATTAATCAGAAGGGAGAGGTACCACATGACAGAGTTCCCCAACCTTTCTGGCTTTGCATACTGGCTGGGGATGAGTGGGTGAGTGGGAGAGGGAATGGTGCTATGCAAGTGCCCGACAAGCATCTGCACGCAGCTCCATTTGCATGAGGAGCGGGCATGCACATTGGCCATTCGTATAAATGGAGTGCATGCACATACTTGCTCACTGCTTGTACAAGTGGAGATGCACACATGTACAACTGCCATCGCCTCCCATTTCTGTGGCCTGGTTCTGAAAGGCTAATGGCCCAATAGTGGCCCGCAGCTTGGAGGTTGGGGACCCCTGCCATATGGAATTGAAACTAACAATACCTAAAGTTACATTTCCATGCTGCTCAAGTCAAATTTGATTTGTTTTGCTCTTAAGTCTACTTTTTTTCAAACCCAGTCATTAGCATTGTCCAGATAAGACACAAAGATTTGAATTTTGGAAGGCAACCAGCACTGAATGTTCATATTCCATCATATTCTCACCTCCCAAAGCATATAAAACTGATCTGTCAAACAATAGCTGTGCTTACAAAGAAGAAAAAGGAAAATCCTAAATGACTTTGTTTATCGAATTGGGGTATAGAAAAGCTACCATTTGTTTCAAACTCATCAAGGCCATCCTGTCCATTCCAGTGCAATTCTTACCAATTCCATCTTTCAGTCCAGTACTTCCAATTTAATCAAACAGAAAAAATAGAAAAGGTCTGTTAGAAAAATTAGAAAAAATAAAAAGGCCCATTAGAAAGTCAATGTTTTTTGATGTTATGCAGGCTATTACCTAAAGGCCTTAATTTTTAGCAGAGAAGCTGGAGAATAAATTTTGATTAGAACTGCATAAGTATAATAATCCAATTCAGTATTAGCAATTCAGTAGAACTAGTCCAGAATACAACTTTCAATTTTAAAGCAACACAATGTGCAAAAGAATAAACAATAGAAAAGAAACTCTCTCAGCCCAACCAAGAGCCAAGACAGATAAGGAAAAGAGGGTGGAGGTCGCAGGGAGAGAAAGAACAGTACTTAACCTTTGTTCTGGCACAAAAATCTTGGAGAATTTATTCATTATGCAAATATGATTTATTTATCTTTTTGGCAACACGCGAACATATCCTTTATCCATATTCTGTTGTTTAACAAAATATATCCATTTGGCTTGTTAAGTCCACCCCCATCAAAACAGATCACGGCTTAATGTGATGTTTGTAAGTACAAGCAATTCTTTTTTAATGACCACAGCTGGGACTGGCAACTCCATCACTAAGTCATTCCCATTCAGTCATTAAGTGGGACACTGTGGGTCGTTAAGCAAGACTGTGACTTGTCATTTTACTGCTGGCTTCTCCATTGACTCTGCTTGTCAAAGGCCAGCGGTGAAGCATGCAAATGGCATTCAATGTGACCTCCAACGGTCATAAACACCAGCTGGTTGCAAAGTTTCTGACAATACAGATGCTGTGTGGGTTGTGAATGCAAGGACTGTTCGTTCACAACATTATTTTTTCACCCTCACTGTCATTTCAAAGGGTTGCTAAAAAAGGCAGTTAAGTTAGATCTAGCAGTGTGCATAACTTGATGCTCTGTTACCAAAGCAAAATTCTTATCTGTTATCCCAAAGTATCAAGAAAAATTGATCAGCTGACATCTTCAGATTTTAAGTTAAATGGTAACATTAAATACCATTATTATAGTTGTGGGCTAAAGGCAGATTTAGGCCAGGGGTCTCCAAGCTTCGCAACTTTACCACTTGTGGATTTCAACTCCCAGAATTCTGAGAATTGAAGTCCATAAGTCTTAAAGTTGCCAAGACTGGAGAGCCCTGCTTTAAGCAATATAAAGTTCTTAGTTCCCATAACAGCTGCACCTCCTCTACATGATGCCTGGTGACTTCAAAATAAGTGGAAATGCGGACAGATTGAGGGACGGGAAAGTTTTCTGGATGAAACAAACAAAATGCTGCCTGCAAAGATTCCCAACAAAGCAATTCTCCTGAGAGCCGGTCGGATCATCCAGAGAGTGGGAGGTGATTCAGTCTGCGTTGTTGAAGGCTGAGCTTAATTACTGAGGAATGCTCCGCCCTCCGTCACATGGCTCCCTTGCATTCCCCAGTTTACGCTCAGCCTTCGTGAGAGTAGGCTGTGTACTTCACCACTCCTTGGCCGATTCAAGAGCTCTTTATTCATCAGGTTTGATTATCATTGCCCCGGTTCTCCTTAGCCTCTAAGCGCATTGGGATAGTGATTAAACAGGGGATCGCGTTTCTTCGCCCCTGGGGGGGCTGCACAGCAGGCGGCTTCCGCGCTCCAGCGCCAATCCCCCCCCCTAAATTCGATCCTCTTCCTGCCGCTTTTCTACGCCGCACTCATAGCGGCTTTATTTGATCGCGCTGTAATAGCGCAGCTGGTGTCCCCCCCCCCACTGTAAACACCGATCGCCCCAGGAAGGGGCGAAAATCATCTGGCTGCCTCTCTCGGCCCCTAGACATGCCAGAGAGGCTGATTTTGGCCCTGAGCAGCCCGTGAGTAAGGGAGCGTGGGCAGCTGCCATTTGGGCGCCGCCGCATATCGGGTGCCACTTTTAGAGGCCTCATTGAGTTGCAAAGGGACTAGCTCTAATTATAGGCCTTCCAGCCTGTGAGAGCTATCAGATATTTAGGGGAATTGGCAAACTTGTTGGCTTTCCGCAGCACGCTCAGGGCAGGAAATAGCAGCCTATCCCTCCCGGTTGTTGCCTGGGAGCTCCAGCTGCCCGAGGCCTCACTCCAGCCTCAGGCGTTTTATTTGGCACATTGGCAATATTAATAGCAATTCCTGGGGTCACTCCTTCCTGGGAGTTCCAACCAGACCTTGGATTAAATATTGTACATAATAATAATACTAATAGTAATATTTATCATTACATAGAGATCTAAATATATTTAGATATACAATTATATATATGTGTGTATATATATATACAAACACACACACACACACACACACATATATATTTAGATAGATAGATATATGTATTTGCATACATATATATTTACATCTTATCAATATTTGGCTATTTCACGTTGCCAACACTGGTTGGATTATATATCTTGATTGTACGCTTAGGTATAAAGATATTAATAATTATATTAGTTTATATACATTTAAAATTCCAAAAGGGGGTGCGGGCCAGTGAAAGGACACCCGGCCTTTGTTGTAGGTCGAACCCTTGGTGAGCCAACCGCCTTTACATTTGTATTACAGTCCTTTCCTCTACAATGGCAGATGACAATTCCGCTAAAGGCCCTTCTTTGAAGGCCAAATCTAAATCCTACCACCTGCGCAAACAGGCTAAGGAAGCCCCTAAAGAAACTTCCAAAGCTTCTCAGAGGGATGCTCTAAGACGTCATAGGGCACTGGAGAAAGAATTTGACAGGCGATCTAGAGAGACACAACCGGTATTTCCAGCTCCCCCACACTCTGCTCCCTCTACCTCCAGACACCCCCCCTCCTCCAGATTGCTCTTCCCTCTCCAGGCACAGCCCATCCCAGGGACACCAGGTTCCCGGACCAACAACCAGGCAGATGCCGGAAGCAACATTTATGCCCACGGCCGCTGGTCTGCACCATGAGGAGGTCGCCACAGTTGAGATCCCTGCGCACATGCAGGCATGGATGGAACGGGCTATTCGCCAGGGGAATGCAGAGGGCCTGCAACAGATGTCCAGGTCTGGTCCTCCCTCGATGGTGCCCGAACACGACTCGCCATCAGTCAGGTCCTCGCCTAGATCGGACCCCACTCTTGGTCAGGTACCTTTACAGGAGAGCAGTCCTCTCCCAGAAAGGGATCTGGAGGAGGCCATGGAGGACCTAGATCAGTTCGGGGAAGAGGAGGAATTGGAATGGGGGTCTACGCACCAAGGGGAGACCCTATCGGAGATAGACCCTATGGAGGGGGACATGTCCAAAGACGAGGGCCTCACCCCGGATCAACCCACCTTTGTGGGTCTGTTCAAACTGCACATGTTTAAATCGCTTCTATTTAAGGCCAGGAACATTTCTGACCTGTCTGTACAGTCCTCCTCGGCTCTCCCTTCCCCAGCAGAGGGACAGGAGGACGCCATCTTTAGACAGCCCGTGGTGGAGGCAGAGGTGATCCCGGCCCCGCCCATTTTTCATGACTTAGTCTCAAACCAGTTAGACTCCACAAGGGCCCCTCCTGCCCCATCCAGCCAGGACAGGAGGTTCTTTAACCTTGAGTCGAGCTTCTGCAACCTGCTTAACACTCCCGAGGTAGATGAGCCCATCGTTGGTTTGGCATCCTCGTCCTCCCCCAGTGATCCCCTGGAGGTCCTGAAGCCTGAGGACAAGAGGTCCAAGCTTGCTTTACGTTGGGCTCACCAAGAGGACACCTGGGCCATTAGATCGGCCACTGCCGCTTCCTTCTTCACCAGGTCTTCGATCCGGTGGCTCCGTCAACTGAGGCAGCATGTCCCCCCCCCAACACAAGGGCACACCAGGACATAGCAAAATTGACAGCTGCGGCAGAATTCTCGGTCAACGCCACATACCACGCGGTTAAGTTCTCTGCCTGAGCAATATCCTCTCATGTTACACCTCTCTGCCTGATCTGGCTCAAGCACTGGCAGGCGGATGTAAAAAACAAGGTTAAGTTGGCCACCGCCCCCATAAAAGGGGACAAATTATTCAGCACTGTCCTGGAGCCATTTCTATCAGAAACCAGAAGCAAGAAAAAATTTCTTCCCCCCCTTTTCCGTAGGTCAGAATCAAGAGCACAGCCCTTTTGGAGAGGTTCCTCACGACCTTTCTACCAGTTTCCTTTCCTGCCCAGGTACCCGAGACCCCACTCCTTCCGGCCTTTCCAGCCTCAGGATTGAGCCAATCCGGGTGACAGGAGCAAGAGGGGCGGCAGCTACAGGCTCCCCTTCAGGGGTTTAGGAGGGAAGCCCTTCCGGCGCAACAGATAGACCCCGTCTACCCCTCCCCATCGGTGGACGCCTCAAGCATTTCGCCGACCGGTGGGACTCTTCCACCTCCGATGCCTGGTTCAGGGAGACCATCAGACTGGGCCTCGCG
This sequence comes from Hydrophis major, assembly GCA_033807585.1. Classification (NCBI taxonomy): domain Eukaryota; kingdom Metazoa; phylum Chordata; class Lepidosauria; order Squamata; family Elapidae; genus Hydrophis; species Hydrophis major. The sequence goes on from CM066328.1 coordinate 186,578,527, forward strand.
CTTGAATTTCAGCGCACCCCCCCTGAATTTTTTATGGCATCCCCCCCTCCAAGGATCTCACCAAACGCAACCTAATGGATTCAGCTATCCGCCATCTCCTCTCCATACAGGCCATACAACCTGTACCACCATCCCAGCGGAGGCAGGGGTTTTACTCTCACCTCTTCATGGTCCCCAAATCCTCAGGGGGATGGAGGGCTATTCTAGATCTGAAATGCCTTAACCGTTACCTGACCTACCACAGGTTTAAGATGCACACCCTACAATCCATTCTACTAGGCATCAGACAGTGGGACTGGCTATCCTCCATAGACCTTTCAGAGGCGTACCTTCACATCCCAATCCAGCCCTCCCATTCCAAATTCCTCAGGTTCTACTGCAACCATCGCCACTTCCAATATGTGGCACTTCCCTTTGGATTGGCCTCTGCCCCGAGAACCTTCACTAAGGTCCTCACGGCCCTAGCAGCCCACCTCAGGGACCTCCCAGTTCGTCTCTACTGTTACCTGGATGACATCCTCATCCTGTCTCACTCCAGACCCCAAGCAGAAAAGGATATCAGAGCTACTCTTTCTGCCCTCCAAGATCATGGGTTCCTGGTAAACTGACAAAAGAGCCATCTGTTACCATCTACACGGATCACCCACTTGGGGTCCGTCATTGACTCGGTTCAGGGAAAGGTTTTCCTTTCCTCTGAGAGATTCCGTAGCATCCAGGAGACTGTCAAACATATCAGACGATCAAGAAAGGTAACACTTTTAGAATTGTCTAAATTACTCGGTAAAATGGTCTCATGTATTTCCATTGTTCCCTGGGCCCGTTTACACACTAGATCCCTACAATGGTTCCTGCTCCCGTTCCAAAGGAAGCAATTCAAAGGCCGCGGTCAAGGTGCCTTCAAGGGTCCTCACGTCTCTCCTCTGGTGGACCAGTCCCGCCTTCAACAAGGGACACTGCTTCAAGGAACCCCAACGCCTCATCCTCACCACAGACGCCAGCCTGTCTGGATGGGGCGCTCACATCAACTCGCTCTCGACACAGGGCACAGATAGAACGCACACGCAGTATAAACTGGTTAGAACTTCGTGCCATCCACCTGGCCCTGCGCAACTTCCTTCCCCACGTACGTGGGCAGCATGTCCTGATACTCACGGACAACGTCACCGCCAAGGCTCACGTCAACCGACAAGGGGGCACCCAATCCATAAGTTTGATGAGAGAGGCCGAGCGCCTCTGCCGTTGGGTGGAGCGCAATCTCCTCTCCCTCAAAGCCGAGCACATCTCAGCGGTCTCAAACACCCAAGCAGATTGGCTGAGCAGGACCACGGTGGACCAGTCCGAGTGGCGCATTCACCCGTCACTGTTCAGGGAAGCGACCGTGATATTCCGTCTCCCGTCAGTAGACCTCTTCTCATCCCCGCTCAACATCCAACTCCCCAGGTTTTTCTCGAGGTATCCTTCCCACGGGGCTGAGAATCACAACGCCCTCCGTTGCCCCTGGCCCACAATGCTTCTATATGCATTCCCTCCGTTGGCCCTGGTCCCCAGAGTCATCCAGAAGCTCATCTCCGAGAAAGCAGAACTGATTTTAGTGGCACCCTACTGGCCCAGGCGCCCATGGTTTGCGGACCTCCACTATCTATCGGTGCCCCCCCCTTGGAAAATTCCCCCGCACAGGAATCCCTTTCCCAGGGGCCCCTCCAACACCCGGACCCTCAGTGGCTCCAGTTAGCCGTTTGGAGGTTGAGCGGGAACGTCTAAGGAAGGAGCAGTTCTCTGACCAGGTTATTGATACCATTTTAGCCGCAAGGTGGCCCTCAACAACCCAAATATACAATGCCATTTGGAAAAGCTTCTGCAAGTGGTGCCATAATTTCCAGATCAACCCTCTTTCACCCTCCATTGCTCAAGTTTTGGAATTCCTCCAAGAAGGTCTGAGGAAGGGACTCTCTCCGAACACCCTGAGGCATCAGGTAGCAGCCCTTTCAACTGTGATTATTTGCGACAATCTGGGTACCCTCTCCCTCCACCCTCGCATTAGGGCATTCCTTAGGGGAGCAACTAACTTGTGTCCCCCAACTGTACACAGATACCCTACCCTGGGACCTCAACAAGGTCCTGACGTCCCTTACTAAACATCCCTTTGAGCCTCTCAGGGAACCCTCACTCCAGTTCCTAACTTTCAAAGTCGTATTCCTGGTGGCCATTACTTAGGCTCGCCGAATATCGGAGATAGCCGCCTTGTCGGTGAGGAAAGACCTTTGCATCTTCCATGCCGACCGGGTGGTTCTACGGCCGGACCCTACCTTCTTGCCTAAGGTCAATTCAGCCTTCCACAGGGCACAGGAACTCACACTTCCGAACTTCTGCCCAAATCCCTCGCGGGAAAGGGAGAAGCTTTGGCACACCCTGGACGTAAGACGGGCCCTCTGCATTTACATTAAACGTACCCGGCCCTTTAGGAAGTCCGAATCCTTATTCCTTTCTTTTCAACCTAAATCCTTAGGACACAAAGTGTCCCCGGCAACCATCGGCCACTGGATTAGAGCTACTATTTCCAAAGCTTACTTGTCCCAGGTTCTGCCAGTGCCCAGCGGCATAATGGCACACTCCACCAGAAGTGCAGCCACCTCGGCAGCTTGGGCCACCCAGGCTCCAATTGCTGATATTTGTCGGGCGGCCACCTGGGCCTCCCCATCTCCCTTCATTAGGCATTATAAGATCGACATATTTGCCTCGGCGGAGGCTTTGTTTGGGAGACGAGTTCTCCAGCGAGTCCTCAAGGAACCGCAGGGACTTCAGAACCAGACGGAGTCCCTCCCGTAGGACAGCCAAGCTTTGGTTTGTCCCACTCTCTGGATGATCCGACCGGCTCTCAGGAGAATGGGCATTGGTCCTTACCTGACATGCCATTTCTCTGGAGCCGGGAGGATCCTCCAGCCCCACCCTTTTAAGTTCACCATCTGGTGGGGTCTTGTTTCGGCCAAGGAACCACTTAGCATAGTAAGATGAGAGCACGATCTTCTCTTCACTCTCATCTTCACGTAAACTGGGGAATGCAAGGGAGCCACGTGACGGAGGGCGAAGCATTCCTCAGTAATTAAGCTCAGCCTTCAACAACGCAGACTGAAGCACCTCCCACTCTCTGGATGATCCTCCAGGCTCCAGAGAAATGGCATGTCAGGTAAGGACCAACGCCCATTCACTTTTTTGTTTTTTGCATTACAGAAAAAAAATATTTTTCTCTGAATTTTTTTGATTTTTTCACTTAAATAGCTCTATAACAGCATGTTACTATAGCAAATAAATAGGTCTTCAAGTCACCCGCTCACCTTTCCTGGCGTAACTATTGTAAAATGTTAAGATGGAAATACTTGGGGTTGTAGCAACAATGAATTACTTTATGATTCTAACTGCTGTGTCATTTAACAATTGACTATTTCCTGTCCTGCAAAATAATGGTGTTTTTCTCTCCTGAAATAAGGGTGCCTCAGCTATGATACATAGCAGCTAAATATAACTTTATTATTATTCATCCTAGTGTTTTTCTGCAAATACAGTCTGCTTTTGGATCAACCAATGCCATTTTATGAGATCAAGCAGAGCAACTTGGTCAAACTAGATGATTTTCATGTCTGCGTTAATTGTGCCCTGCCATCGTGACTTTGGTCTTCCATGTGGGTGTTTGCCATCGATGTTAAAAGTGACACGAAGGGCAGACAACTGTGTGGGATGCTGCTTATAAAACATAGCCATACATACCACCCCATGCATGAGCTATTATAGTTAGCTACACTAAAATCCCCTTAAATGTTAATCTAAGGCAATTTCATTGAGGGCCGTATCAGGGTTATGTTTGACTTTGGGGGGGGCATGGCCAGAAGGCATGGCCAGCTCGGTGTCACTCATTGAGACTCCGCTTTTGGCCGCAACAGCCTCCTGTAGCCCTCTCTGCCAGTGAAAATGGAACTCTGACTCCCCAACCTCTGTTTTCTCTGGCCGAGGGCTGCAGGAGGTCTTAGTGGCTGAAAACGGAGCCTGGGTGGGCCGTGTGTGGCTTCCCCAGCTCTATTGTCACTGCAGAGGCAATACAGGCCAGTCCTTCACTGTTTCCAGGGTGGCCCTGTGGGCCAGATTGAAGCACGAATCCAGCTCACCCTTGGTCTAAGGTTTCAAATAAATTTATCTGAACATCTTTCATGGCTAATTAAAATGTTGATCTTCAGATTTTATTCTCCTTCATAAATTCTATGCAAGATAAGACTCGACCCTCAAGGCCTGGCTCTGCTTCATCTTTGTTGATCTTCCTTCATCCAGGCATCTTCTTCAGTGGTCTTCCTTCCATTCTGGTGTTTCTTCACCAGGTAAAATTGCCTAAATAAACACCTGGTTAGCAGCCAGATTTTGTTAGCTCCCACCAAACTCCTTTTAGGTCCACTCTTTAACTGTTTCGACTTTCCATTTCCTTGTATGAGCGAGTCTGCATCTGTCTGAAAACCCATCTGTGTCAGCCCTGGAGGCCATCTTTAAATTCGGATCTTCAAGGCTGCCACAAGCAGTGGATGGGCAAGCTGTAGGAAAGGGAGGGGGTGGATGGAGACAGTGTGGGATGTATAATCATAACATTTTCCCATAGAGGTCAAGGATGTTCAGCCTGCACCTGGGAAGACATGACTTGCAGTCAACTACAGTTGGGACAGTGACCCAATTGGACCATGTGATGCCCATGTGGATGCAGAGGAAGGAATTTTGACTTTACTTTGGGTGGGGGGAAACCCGGGGGGGGCTTTCAGATTTGGGTTTTCCCAAATGTTCCCATACGACTGTTAAGAATGTAAGTCACCTAACAGGTATTTGGGTTAGAAATACATAAACCAGGATAAACATTTAAAAACTGTATCTTTAAGAAAATGCAAAACTGTAATTAGATGTGCTTTCTCAAACGGCCATAAGATGGAGCCAGAAACCTGGGTTGTTTAGTCTTTATCTCAGAAGAGTGTGTGTCTCAGTCTCTATTTCCTTCTGTTGGAAAGTATTGCTGTTCCTCCATTTCTTCTAATTGACTGATATTACTGGATTTGATATAAGTCTGATACTGAACTGTTTTTGACACTGGACTTTGTTTCTGGATTATCCCTGGATTGAAAACTGATTTAACCTGTGAATGACTTTGGACTGCCTATTTTGAACTTTGCTCAAACCTTTATTTGAAAATAAAACCCTACATTTACTGTACAGTGTATCTGTATGCTGTGTATGTATTATTCAAACACTATTCTCTATACATCTCCCTGTATGTGCTCATTCTCCTAACGGGGAATTACCTCAACACTGGTTATGGGCCCAGGCCATACTATAGGCTCAGATAACTGAGAGTTAGTGTAAATGCACAGTACCGTATACAGACAGCTGTTTACTGTTTAATTGTGGGTTACTATCCTGGTAAAGATGGCACAAGTCACTTCAACATGTCTATCACTGATAACCCAGTTGGATGGAACAAAGTGCAGTCTACTTCTGCATAAAGAAGGTTTATGGAATGTAGTTCAAGATCCACCGGATGTAAATGCTTGAGATCCAGAAAATGAGGATGATGCCAAGAAGTTTGCTGACTTTAAACAGAATGAACAAGCTCTTTGTATAATTGGACTAACACTGAGTGGCCAGCAGCAGCTAGTCTATATTCGTGGAGAAGAGTCTGCTGCGAGATGTTGGGAGAATTTGAAGAAGATTTATGTTCGTGACAGTGTAGGTGCACGTATACATCTTACACGTGAATTGTTTAGAGCACATCTTCTGAAAGATGGAGATATGTTAGCTCATTTAAGCTTTATGAAAAGAACTTTTCAAGAACTACATGAAAAAGAACTAATATTTTCAGAGCTGCATCAAGTTTATATCATTCTTTCCTCATTGGATGAAAGTTATGATGATTATGTATCTTCACTGGAAGTCCTGCCCAGAGATAAACTGACATTGACTGACATAACCGGAAGATTGTTAGAAGAAGCAAGAAGACGGCTGGATAGGCACCAACTGAGAAAGGAACAAGAGAATTTGTCTTCAACTGCCTATACTGTTAGGAAATGTTTTTCTTGTGGGGCTAGGGGACAAAAAGCTAAATTTTGTAAGAAGGGAAAACAACAGAATACTGGTAATCACCAGAAGGCCAAGAAGAATGTTAGTTTAGCTATGTCTAGCAATTCAACTGTAAACCATGATTTGTGGGTTGTTGATAGTAGAGCATCGCAATGCATTACTAGAGATAGAAAAAGGTTTGTAAAGATGTCCATGAGTAAACAACATGTATCATTGGCAAATAGATGGAAAATTAAAGCATCAGGTGAAGGTACTGCATATTGTTCTTGTATAAACAAACATTTCACTATGTTATAGGAACTATGTTATATGGACCTAAACTGAAATTTAATTTGTTATCAGTAAGGGCTTTAGTTAATATTGGTTTTGTAGTAACCTTTAGGGGAGGTAACTGTATAATAGAGAAAGAGGGTAAAAGTGTTACTGCTACTTAAAAAAATGATTTATATGTGATGCATGATGACCAGTTGAAGATGGCTAACTCAGTTTATAACAATGTTAAGCCACATGATAAATGTATACATTTACTGCATAGACGTCTAGGGCACATTAATTTCAAAATGCTCAAACGAACTGTTGAATTGTCAGAGGGAGTAAAATTGAAACCCTGTAGCAAGTATTTAAACTGTAATGCCTGTAGCCAAGAGAAGAGTAAGGTTACTCCTGCAAACAGACTTAATGGGTTTAAGACCAAAGAACCTTTAGAGTTGTGTTTGCTGACATAATTGGTGCTAAAAAAACAAGTTTAGGAGGTGCCTGCTATATTTTGAGTATTATGGACCATTACTCAAGATACAGTTTCTGCTATCTTATGAAGAACAAAACAGAAACATTCCAACATTTCTTTAACTGGCTAAGGTTTGCTGAGAGAAAAATGAAAAGTACAGTAATTACTTTAGTAACTGATAATGGGACTGAGTTTGTTAACAAAAGATTCCAAACTATGTTGAAATTGGTTGGTGTTGAACATAAACGTTCTGCACCTTACAGACCACAACATAACTCGTTTGTAGAACGAAGAGGGCAAACATTACAAGCCATGGCTTGCACTATGTTATCTGATTCAGGTTTGCCTGAAACACTGTGGGGTGAAGCCATAATGTGTAGTAATCATGTTTTAAACAATGTAGTTAACACAACAACTGGAGAATTGCCATTCACTCGTTGGCATGGCAGAAAGCCAAATTTAAGTTACCTATACACATTTGGAGCTCCAGCATGGGTGCATATTCCCTCACAAGTAAGACTGAAAGGGCAACATAGAGCTAAGAAGTTATGAGGCCAACTATAGATCATTTAGATTCTGGGATCAAGGCACAGCTCATGTTTGTTGTAGTGCTAGTGCAAAATTTCTAGAGCACGTTGGGTGGGATAAACTGGAACAGGAATCCAGCAATGATGTTATTATTGACACCCAAATAATCCCTAAAGATAAAATCAGTAAACCACCATTAAAGATGAAGAACAGGAGGAAATAGGAGAACAGGCACAGGAGGAGGTAGAAGAACAGGAGCAGGTGGCACAAGAAAATCCACCAGTAAGCCCTGTATTACCAAGACGTTCAACCCGAGTAACACGACCACCTAATAGATATCAGGCTAGTGTTGTATGCCAAGTGAATACAGTTCCAAATAATTATAGTGAACTAAAACTGTATCCTGCTAAGGATCAGGTTGCTTGGCAGAAAGCAATGGATAAGGAACTAGAATCTTTAAAAAGACTGGAGGTATACGAAAATGTTAAGTTACCACCAGGTATGCCATAGGATGTAAATGGATTTATAAACTGAAGACAGGTATAGATGGGACTGTTACCCATAAAGCCAGGTTAGTAGCACAATGATTTAATCAGACAGCAAATGACTATGATGAGGTGTTTGCACCTAGTCTGAAGGCTACAACATTAAGGGCAGCATTAGTGTGGGCAGCTAAGAAAAAATTCATTGTAAATCATTTGGATGTAGAGACGGCATATCTGCATGCACTATTGCAACACACTATATATTTAAAGAAACCTTTAGGTCTCAAAAATGATAATACTGATAATGATTGATGGAGATTGAAAAAGAGTCTTTATAGTTTGAAGCAATCAGGATATGAGTGGAACCAATGTATAGTTAAAGAATTAACTAAGATAGGCCTTGTAACTGGCATGGCTGATCCATGTTTGTTTAAAAAGAAAAGTAATGGTATAGTGTCATTATTGTTATTATTTACTGATGACATAGCATTAATCACCAAAACTGAACAAGAAGCTACTGAGATAATTTCACTATTGGAAAAGAAGTTTAAGATAAAACAGTTAGGAGAAATCAAACAATATCTTGGTTTAAAGATAGATAGAACTAAGGGAAGATACAAGATCTCACAGGCAGATAAAATTAACCAATTACTAAAAAGTTTTAAAATGAAATTTTGTAAGCCGGCTAAAACACCAATGAGCCAGGAGTTTAGCCATAGTGATGTTCAAAGTCCTGTTTTTGATAAGAACATTTATCAGTCCTTGATTGGTAGTTTATCTTATCTCAGTAATTGATCAAGGCCAGATATTGGATACAGTGTTAATCAATTAGCAAGATTTAAGATATCTGAAACAAACAATGCATTATGCATTGTATTTGGAGCCTAAAGATGAACTGAATTTGACTGCACATGCTGATGCAAGTTTTGCTACAGATATAAATACACGAAAATCTACATCAGGTACTGCTGTATTATTGGGAAAAGCATTGATTGGATGGAGCTCTATTAGACAGAAACATCTAAGTTTGTCAACAATGGAGGCTGAATTCTCATGTTTGTCTTTATTATGTACAGATTTAGTTTTGTATAAGCAACTGCTAATTGACATGAGAATTAATGTAACAGATTCTATTGCTGTTTACGAAGATAATCAATCAGCAATACAGATGGCTTCAAATATTGCTGTTAAAACAAGAACGAAACACACAGATTTAAGATATTTAAATGTGAGACAATGTGTGCAAAGTAAGATGGTTAATCTAGAATACTGCATGTCAGAAAACAATATAGCAGATCATTTTACAAAGACCCAAGACTCTATAAAGCATAAGGCTAGCTGTGAAGATTATGGACTTAGAATGTAAGGTTGTATATATTGTCTTACCCAAAAGGCGAGAATGTTAGGAATGTAAGTCACCTAACAGATATTTGGGTTAGAAATATATAAACCAGGATAAACATTTTAAAACTGTATCTTTAAGAAAATGCAAAACTGTAATTAGGTGTGCTTTCTCGAACGGCCATAAGATGGAGCCAGAGCTGGGTTGTTTAGTCTTAATCTCAGGAGAGTGTGTGTCTCAGTCTCTATTTCCTTCTGTTGGAAAGTATTGCTGTTCCTCCATTTCTTCTAATTGACTGATATTACTGGATTTGATATAAGTCTGATACTGAACTGTTTTTGACACTGGACTTTGTTCCTGGATTGAAAACTGATTTAACCTGTGAATGACTTTGGACTGCCTATTTTGAACTTTGCTCAAACCTTTATTGAAAGTAAAACCCTACATTTACTGTACAGTGTATCTGTATGCTGTGTGTGTATTATTCAAACACTGTTCTCTATACATCTCCCTGTATGCGCTCATTCTCCTAACGGGGAATTACCTCAACAATGACATCTCTAATAAATTCAAGCTTTGAGGAAAATGCCTGCCTTGGAGTTTTGATTCCGTTGGGTTTGTTACTTGGAACCCTGACAATCTGTTTCTTTCCCAGGTATTTTCCCAGACTATGCTTAGCGCCTTCAGCCATAATTTGTAAGGCTATGCATCATGACAAAGCAAGCAGGCAGGCAGTGCTGATCTGCTCAATTCAATCACATGGGAAATGATTAAATGCACTGGCCAGCCGATAGTGCCCCAAATCATTAAATAGGTAAAATTTGAAAAAGTATAGGCAAAACGTGTTATACCACCAAAATAAACCTTAATCAAAAGTGGTAGAGAGGGCATCAGTACCAAAGTAACTGCCTTCCCCAATCTGAATTGCACTATTTAGTATTTTACAACAAAACCACCTGGCACCTAAATAGGCCACTGGCCCTTATAGCTCGATGGGATTTATTCTGACTGCCAAGTTTCACCTAATTTATTTTCAGCTACCAAAGGAGCAATTTTTCCACTATATTATTTCGAATTTACCTGGTTGCTTTCAGGTGATTAAGCCAGAAATCACTGAATAATTACTATGAACCTGTGATTCCAAAACTTGTAGAAACAAGTACTGAAGCTATAAAAGCAAGCAATGCATATAATAGACGAATTACAAGAGAGAGAGAGACAGAGAGAGAGACAGAGAGATAAAGATCATATTTCTGGAGGAAAGATGTACACAGTTCCATCAAGACATGAACATTTATTTCATAGATCACGTCTAATTGGAAAATAAAAGTTCTGACTATCTGCTGAGAAGCAATATGCCATAGTAGGAATACAATACTTTGGTAGAAGACATCTTCCATCATGTTGAGTGTTTTAATAAATCCAGGCTCGGTAAATAGAAGCTTTCAGTTAAAAAAAATATTTTCCCACAATAATTTCTATAACCAATAGGAAGCACCATGGAGACACAGGAGCACCTACAACAGTGGTGGTGTGCTACCAGTCCAGCCAAACCGGTAGCAAAAAAAAGCCTCCAATGATCAGCTGAGAGGAGGGGGAAAAAAAGTCAGCTGAGAGGAGAAAGAAGAGAAAAGTGCAGGATCGGTTCTCCCACACCCCCTGCAGTTTTCTCTTTATTCTCTCAGCCCATTAGCTGCGCACGCACGCTAGGCAAAGCACGCCCACCAAGCCACGCCCATCAAACTGGTGGTAAAACAATTTGAACCCCACCACTGACCTACAAGTGAGCCAACTACTGATCCAAAAGACTACCTGACACCCTATGTATAGCTGCTGTTAGTTCTTTCTCTTATTGTCACCTTCCACTGAAATAACTGCAGTGGGAAGGGCCAACTTTTTATTTATCTGCTTCTGATTCTATCGCCAGCATCCCAGAGGTCCTGTGAAAATCAGCCCACTGTATCATTAACTGCCTCACTTTGCTGAGTCACTGTCTTCCTCTATTTCCAACAAAATAAAGCCATTGCTATCTCATACAATGTCTTTACATAGAGGTATCAACTTATTGGAATCCACAATTACCAGGCTCTGCCAAGTTAAACAGCAGCCAAAGCTATCTTGCTCTTTACAACCTAAATATAATTAATGTGCCCCAAGGGGTTGTTATTGTTTTTATACAAACACACCCAAAAAAGCAGAAAAACAGATTGGACTCACTAAGTGAGATTCCTTGTTTGTTTAATTTTTTAAATTTTCTATTGCTAATTATGTATTGATCAGTGGTGTGCATCTGACCAACAAAACATCTGATCAACCTGTCCCAAAGATGCTTTTTTCCCAGAAGCAACTGGATTTTCAGGTTGTTGTTGTTGTTTTTTTGGGAAGATGATTTGCTTTTCATCCAAGAAACATCTTCAGCTCTAATCAAGCTTCTTGGATGAGAAGCGAAACATCTTCAAAGAAAAGACAAAGTCCAGTTGCCTCTTAGGGCAACCATGACTTGGATGACTGAGATATAGACATCTGATCAACCTCACCTTGCATGCAACTGTTTGTTCCTGAACTATCTTTCATTCTTACCTAATTCCTCTATCTCGTTTGGCCCAACTCCATTACATAACAAGTACATATTGTAACAAAAGTATTGTCCAGCTTGCCCCTTTAATCAGAATGATATAAAGTAAATGCTTAAAACTTTCAGGAGATAAGAGCTGGTAATTAAACTGGTATCGGACAGAGATACCAGGTTAGCATGTGTTGGTTGCATTTGTATGAACACGTGCAGATGACAATAGTGCATCACACACTGATGAACATCTAGCTCACCTTTCCAGTTGGACACCTCCAAATGTATACATTTCAAATCCTATAGTTCACAGCAATATTCATTTTTTAAAAAAATATGAAAACAACCTGCCATGCAGAGTCAATTTGCATATTGAGATGGGTAGCATATACATTTTAAATAAATAAATAAATAAATAAATAAATAAATTAATTAATTCAGAAGTATGGCTTATTCTTCGTTCAGGTCCAAGACTGACTCTCACTTCTTTCCACAGTTCAGAAATGAGCTAAACTGACCCTTTAAAATAATTGATATAAGACTTTGATAGAGGAAAATATTCGTAGTTCAGGATTGAACTGTGGAATCCCTGGTGCTCTCTGAGCGTGGTTGTTTACTTGCAGATGTTTTATTAACAAACTGGGTAACACCATCAATGTTTATCCATGTAAGGTTTCGAAAACAAAATCTTAATATTTTAAATTTTTGGACTGCCTTTTTTTTAAAAAAAACCAAACATTTGTTCGAAGTCAATATACAAGTATGATAAATAAATATACTTTGTGAAGTATATATATTTAGAGATTGTAAACACGTCAAAACAGTTAATTATCACTAAGCTTCTTTCATTTAAAAAAAAAACCATAAATTTGTGAATGATTTAAACAAGAAACAAAAGTTAGTGAGATTTAAATACTGGATCTAAAGTTTTTTTAAGGATTAACTGAACTTTATGCATCCTTAACTGAATGTTCTATGACTATTTATTAAGTAGGAAATATTCTTCTTGCTTAAGCTTGAGGATATGGAACATTCTTTTTTCTATAGAAGTGAAAGCTATTGTGCATTCACTGTTTAATCTTAGATTACATCAATGAATATTTTCCTGTTGCTTAATATTTGTTAAGTCTTTGCTCCAACAGGAAGTACACAGTACACATGAAGTGGAATATTTGCCATGCTCCAAGGAGATATTGCAACATGCTATTTCGGGCCTGGTTTGTTGCCTAACAAGTGCACTGCCTGGCTGAGCAAAATATTTACATTTTAGTTTTTCAGAGCCATTTGGAACCTGCTGTGCATTGCGTCTGTGTTGCCATCCATCCCTTAGCACTGCAAAAATGTTCTCTCGATACCCTGAAATAAGACTGAGATCAAACTCACTTCCACCAGATGAGAGAGAAAAAAATCTAGGATTAAAAAAACCCTCTGACATCTCCTTCATCCCTTGCATATGCCTATAATTCCAACTATGGAAATCCACGGTGTGGTTTATTAACCACAGGCTATGGATTACTGTTGATGTGTATTTAACTCTGGTTTATCTGATAAGCCATAATTTCAAATGTGATATATTTAACACAAGAACTGTGGTTTATTTATTCATTCAATGCCCAACTGTTAACATAACAAGTGTTATCAAATCAAAATGTACTAAATCAAACAAGCCGCCAGGATAAGAAAGCATTTTCCTTCTTGTCAGGCCTTGTTTTGAACCATGACTTTTAGTTAGTGTCAAGTGAAGTTAGCCAAAAACTTTGAACACTCAAGAGACTTTCCTCCATCATAGTTCTAAACTTATGATCACAACTGAGCCTAAAATTTATTACTTATTAAGTGAATCACTGAAGTTGTTAAATTAGTACCATGGTTGTGAAGTGAGTCTGACTTCCCCATCGACTTCGCTTGTCAGATGGTCTCAAAAAACATTCACATGGCCGCATAAATACGAACAGGCTGTCAAGCATCCAAAATGTAAATCATGTGATCATGGGGGTGCTGCAACAGTCATAAGTGTGAAAAATGGTCCTAAGTCACATTTTCCATGCCGTGGTAACTTCGAAATGTCACTCATTGAACTGTTGTTAAGTTGAGGACGACCTGTATTGTGAGAAGAATCAATAACATCACTCCAGAGGTGGTATTCAGCAGGTTCTGACCAGTTCTGGAGAACCGGTACCGGAAATTTTGAGTAGTTCAGAGAACTGGCAAATCCCACCTCTGACTGGAGATTTTACAGAATCCTTCCCCTGCCATGTCCACCAAGCCATGCCCACAGAACCGGTAGTAAAAAAAATTGAATCCCACCACTGCATCACTCCCATTCCCACTTTCACACTTGTAGAAGGCATTTTATCCTGAAATAACCAACACTAATCTAAGTTGAGCCTCCCCTTATACATTCAAGGGATGAGTCAAACAATTGGATCTTCTGAAAAAGAGCAACTCACCCAGGCAGGCCTAAGTATTCTTGACTCATCCCAGAATGAAAGGCAAAGCAACTGCTTTAACAATTGCAGGCTTCTCTCTGGTTCATTGTTCCACAAAGAAATTCGATGACCGGCTAGTGACTCAGGACAGTCAGCAGTGCTAAAGCTGAAGCATTAAGCTTTCCTTGTTTTGTATATATGGGACTGTTTATCTTAGGCTTCCTAAACTTGGACAGCAACTTTTGGCAAATCAATTACCAGAACAAAGCATTCAGCCACTGTATTCCTCTTAACTCTTGTTCACCTTTTTAAACTTCCCTATTCAAAATATAGAACTACACCCTCACACACACTTACGCACGCACACAAATGTCTTTTTTAAAATTAAAAACATCCCAATAGAGCTGAATTACGTAGCCTGCAATATTTGAGAATATGTTTTATGACTGATTTTGGAGCAATTTTCAGAGTGCATTGTACTCTGAGTTGGCAGAGGTCGCATTTAACTCAGAGCACAGCCTACCTAAAACAGATTTCGTAACTTTTATTCAGTCATTCAATAATTCTTTTCATGCATCAAAGTCGGTGTTCACTGATTACACTAACTCTAAGTTCATGCACAACCTCGAACAAAGCCTAAAAATCTGGTTAAGGCTTACCACAACGTTTAAAATCATATACTCGGTGTAACTGTCCTAGACTATATATTTAACAACTAATATAGATTACCACTCATTCCAGCTTTATATCATTTTTATACCCAAAATGTTGTATAGAAAACCAGCTTTAACATTCAGTGGGAATCTGAGGTTCCAGGTGTTTTTGACTTTAATTTGCATGGCCTGTGTGGGGGATGGTGAAAGTTGACGTCAAAAGTATCTAAAGAGTATTAGATTACACATCCTGCACAATTTCATTGCTTGTCCTTCAAAACTTTTGATTTTTTTTAAAAATGTGTTAGGGTAGGGTTTCACAGAACTCTATTGTTTTTGCTATAGCAAAACCTAGGATTTTTTTTTCCAAATTAGGATCTCTGTTGTTATCATGCTGCCCTACTTCTCAACACAGGATTTTTTCCACTTTGGAATTAGTTGTTTTTTTTTTAATTCATTACCAGGAAGAACAATAATAGCATTCTAAAACCTGCTGAGTAGATAATCTGATACATTTTGGACATTATGTCATAGAGGTTTGCTGATTTTTTTGTGCGTTCAGATTAGTTTTTCACTTTTAAAAACTATCCGGACTAGTCCCTGCAGTTTACTTAGCAAGGTTTTTCAGAAGTGGTTTGCCTTTGTCTCCTCAGGACTGAGAAAAGATTGGTCAAAGTCCCTCAGCTTGCTTCAGGCCTAAAAAGAGCTCATGGCCTCCCCATCTCAGTCTGGGATGCTTAGATCTGACCCACAGGGTTGCTCTGGAAACAGCCAAGGACCGACCCACAGCACCTCTGCCAGCCAAAACAGAGCTCGGGAGGGCTGTGAACGAACTCCATTTTCACTTGCAGAATGCTAGTAAAACAAACTACTAACAAAAGCGGCATTTGATCACATGAGTGTCGTTGAGCTGGCCACACCCCCTGGCCATGCCCTCCCCCAGGTCAAACACAACCCTGATGTGGCCCTCAATGAAATCGAGTTTGACACCCCGTCTACAGTAATAAATACAAATTAAGTACCTATTAGAAACTGGAAAACAGAGTGCAAATGAAGTACTGTCTAGATAAACAGGTTTAGCAAATATAAAATAATATATTAAATACTAACCACACTTATATTTGATTATCACTCCTTTTCAGGAACTTTAACAGCCTAATTTAGGCTTACTTATATGCAGTTATTTGATCTAAATGTAAACAGGAACTTTTATTGTTTCTACCTCAAAATACTGAAATGTGTCAATACAGTAATATATATTAGATGTCACTCTTCCTATTACTCAGAGAATACCAACCCTGCCTCTAATTTAATCATTCTTCCAGGCTGACTGCCAGTAGAAATTTCCCCTATTTCTTTCATCGGCATTATTTGTAGAATTTAAAAACATAAGATAGCAAAGAACTACCTTTTGAATTTAGAACTTTTCCTTTGTTCCCTGCGGTCAATAATTGAAAAACAAAAAGCTTCTGCCCTAATTAATAGGTATGTCTGAAATCCCAGTTGACCGGAGGGGAGTACAGCTGAGGAAAGGAAAACTACTCCCTTATTTGCCAAAGGAGAAACCACATTAGTCTTCTTTAGCAAATACTGAATCTTATAGCACATTAAAAATTAACAAGCTTATTATCAAAAACCTAAGAAGCAATAAATATGTTAGTTTTTAAGGGACTTTTTCAGAAAGAGAGATGTACTGAAAGAACACAAATAATCCTTAAAAAGTTTAACCTGGCTAATAAATCACTTCAATCCAGAACCTGTTCTTCTACCTTCAACCAGGCCAACATTTTTATAAAAAAAATTAAAATATTTGTGAGGCTTGCATTTTGCTACAAAGCAACATCAAATTTCTTCATACTCCAATTGAATCCCAAAGAAAATATGAAGGGTGCTTATTTACCTCAGAAGTCATTTTCTGTAAGGAAAGAAAAAGGATTTCCTTGAATATGATGGAATAAACAAACATTATTGAGTTTCACTTCTAAAACAATCTACAAAAACATTTCATGATAGACTGCCAAACTCCCAAGCAGGCCTGAGACACAATACAATATTTGTCATTTTAGACATTCTAACCATAAACCAAAATAGTTTAAACTAGCATCTTATCCAAATATAAAAATTTTCTTCTTAATACTACATTGTCCTATTTCTTGGGCCAACTTCTATTTTGTAGAAGTTGGCCCAAGAGATATTATAGGTTCCCTTTACCAGAAAAAAAAATAATAATAGAAGACGTAGGTAATTATCAACCCAACAGCAATGCAATTTCTGAGGTACCAGCACCTGAGTCAGCACTGAATGCTATCCATTGTAACCATCAACAGGACAGCTGAAGAGCTCAGTGCAAGGTCAAAAAAAGAGAGTATAGTGTGGAGCCAATTCACCCTTTATATGTTGATCTGAAATCGTACAAAAACATCTCCTATGATCTTATTATATACAAGTTAAATTGTAGTTTTCAGAAATAACTTCAAAGGACTCATTTTTCGTAACAAACTAAAATTCTAAAACTGCTATTAGTTAGAGCAAAGCTTACTTTCAAAAACTGAAAGAGTATCAAGCAATTGAAATCACTATTTTTTCTCTCAATGAATTTGGGGGAAGAGAGGTAAAAAAAGCAGAAATAGCAGTAAGAACCTGCAAGAGGGCTCTCCTTACAAATTCACATATACTTACAGACTGCACAAACTGCACAATGAAAGCCTTGTTTGGAAGTGACTTCCAGCAGAATATTTCAAGTTGTACATATGGCTTAAAGTTAATTACCATATCTACCCCAAACTTATGTTGTCTTCCCCATTATCATATTCTGAGATTTCCTCACTTTAAAGATAAAACGATTTGTGCAAAAACAAGTCTTCCTTTCAGATAAATAATATATTTACGCATTCCAAGAAGTAGATACAAATTACAATCTAGAGCACAGTAGAAATCATTTACTTATTATACCTTGTAGCCTGAGGTTTGGGTGGTGTGTTTTTTTTAAGCTACATTTAAGGTCAGACGTTTTAACGAACACAAGAAATGAATTCATATGCTGCTAAAAATTCTAGAAAACAATTCTTAGAAATGAAAATGCTCAAGAAAACAGATAAAAAAAGTTATACTAAAGATGTTCAATACAAAACTAAAAGCCTTAAACATTCTATCACCTGATCTCACTATACCAGAAAAAAACAGGGAACAGAAAATAGCCTGCCGAGAAAGAAATCCCTGCTAAAAATATTAAAGATTCTATTCTTGAGCACTGTACTCTGTAATTATTTAACTTTATTTCTATGAATTGTTTTGAGCAACTATGTATAGGACCAAACAATTTGATGTAAGGTAATTAGCAATATATCTTCTTGTACTGTTATTCCACATCTTCATGTTAGCCCTATGTAACAAGGCCTCGAAGTCAATGCCAGTCTAGATCAAACTCAAGGCCCAGTGTGCTTAAATCCGGACAGCGGGGCTGGCCTAGAAATATCAAAGGATCGACCCACAGTACCTCTGGCGGCTAAAATGGGTTGTGTGCAGCCTCCCTGTGTCTTGTTTTCACCCTCCATGGCCTCCTGAAGCACTCTGCTGGCCAAAAACAGCCCCAAAAATGGCCCAGAAAACAGGTGTGGCCTGTTTCCAGCCGGCAGAGTGCTTCAGGAGGTATCTGTCCCACCCACCCCACCTCACCCTGTGGAGAACTACAATGCTGATCTGGCCCTTGAAGAAATCCGGTTTGACACCCCTGGTCTAGATCAAATCACCTTCTGAAACACTCCAATATAGAGAAGGACACCACCACCCTATTTCTACAAAGCAGAAAAATTATACCGCTCAGTTTGACAGCTATGGCTTCTCAATTAACATGGGCAAGCATTACTATTCTCAAAGTGAGGAAAATAGTGGAGAAAAGAGGACCTACCATCAGACTTCAAAGTCTTTCAATGCTGTAATCAAAGCATAATGTGTGGTTTCTGCAGCACAAAATGCCTCAATAAATGCATTTGTGAGCCCGTTGGGGCACAGCAAATCAAGAAACCAACTCCACAAAAAAATTAGAACAGCGATGTCAAACTCCTGGCCTGCAGGCCAGATGCATCATGCGCTGGCCATGCCCACACCTGATTTAGTGAAGGGGAGAAAAGTCCCAATATGTCAAGTGATGCCACCATGACATGAGTTTGATTCCTCTAATTTAGAACTATATGTTTTTGAGACAGGCTATAAATTGCAGTCTTGCATGCCTCAGGGTGCTTTGCATCCCCTTCTTTTTAGAGCCCAATTTTTCCTGAACCACGTCTAAATACTGCAGGATCTTGTTTTCCCAGGACTTAAGGAATATTTCAGCTCTGTTTACTTATATAATATGCTTATTTCCCTCAAGGTCATCTCCATGATTCTCTGCATTTGGCCTACCTGCAACACCCAATTACCTAGCCTGGTATTAAGCCCAGAAATGCAGCAGGGCAACAGATGGTATTTGGTATTCTGTTCACCTGAAGCAAGTGACCTGAAAGTTAAAAAATGTGCTTTACTGTCACAGAGAGACAAACTGCTCAGTTTTAGATTGATGGCTGCTATAAAACTCCACAAAGCTGAGGGCTCTTTAAGATGGCCCAAGCTAGGCAGGTGGTCAATCCCAACAGTTTCTCAAATGCGTTTGGGGAGTTTCCCTGTCCCCTCTGGGATGGAGGAACTGGCTGGATGGCCTGAATGTCCAGTAGGTGCTGAATTGCCGAATCCATGAGGTTGCGTTTGGTGTGGTTCTTGGATAGGGGAGATGAGATGTAGAAATCGGGGGGGGGGGGAGAGGAACTCGAGGGTGAGGCCAAACCTGACAGTATCCCTGACCCAAGTGTCTGAAGTGGATGAGTCCCACCGATTGGCGAAGGCTTTAAGTCGCCCGCCAATGGGGATGAGGTCCGGTGGCCTATCTGGAGCACCGGAAGGGCCTACTGCCAGAACCATGAAAGGGCCTTTTGAAGTTTCCGCCTCTCCTGTGTCTGTCGAGGAGGTCGGACCTGTCCTGGGGCTGGCCCGAACCAAAGGAGGGGGGCCTTTGGTACCTGGGAGGGAAGGGGTTTGGGGATAGGGACGAAAGGGAGCCCTCCGAAAGGGCTGCAGAGATCTGGGATCTGACTTACGGGTGAGGGAAAGGAGGAATTTCTTTTTATTCCTTCCCTCGACTAGGAGAGGATCCAGGGAAGGTCCGAACAGCTTATCTCCCGCTAGGGGGGCGGAAGCTAGTTTCACCTTATTCTTAAGATCCGCCTGCCAGTTTCTTAGCCAGAGCAGGTGGCAGGCCGAGACGTGGGAGGAAATGGCGCGGGAGGAGAATTTTACTGAGTGATAAGTGGCGTCTGCTGAGAACTCAGCTGCGGCCGTAATCTTGGCGATGTGCTGATGGGCGCGGATATTAGAGGTCGGGACATGTTGCTTAAGCTGGAGAAGCCAGTGAATGGATGATCTGATGAAAAAGGAAGCGGCCGTAGCCACCCTGATCGCCCATGCATCCGACTGGTGAGCTCGCCACAATGCCAGCTCCGACCGCTTGTCCTCTGGCCTGAGGGCCTTTAAGGGGTCGCTGAGGGCAGAGGAAGAGGTCAGGCCTATGACGGGCTCATCAACCTCCGGGGTGCTCAGCAGGTTGGAGAGCTCTGGGTCAAGGTTGAAGAACCTTTTATCATGGGCCGAAGGGGCCGGGGAGGGGCAATTGAGGAGGCCAGCTGCTTGGACACCAGGTCCAGGAATATGGGGGGGGGGGTTGGGATGACCTCGGCCTCCACTACCGGTTGTCTAAACATGGAGTCCTCAGGTCCTTCCGGAACCAAGGGAATGGGATCAGAGGGGCTCTGGGCCGTTAGGCCCGAGATGTTTTGTAGAGGAGGGATTTCAATAGCTGGGGCTTAAAGAGCCCTACGAAAGCGGGTTGGTCCGGGGTGAGACCTTCGTCCTTGGACATTTCCGCCTCTGATGGATCTGAGTCCGGAAGAGGTTCGTTGTATTGTAAGGACCCCAGATCAAATTGTTCCTCCTCCTCCTCCCTGCATAAATATAGGTCCCCTTCCACCCCCTCCTCGTCTTCCCTGACTGAAGGGGAAACCTCCCCCTGGAGGGGTGTATGAGGGAATGATCTTACAGATTCGGTGGCCTGTGGAGGCAACCCCAGTCTGGCCATCTGCTGCATTCCTTCTGCAATTCCCTGTCGGATAGCCATCTCCATCCAGGCTCTGAGCTGCTCCGGAACTGCCTGAATGAGAGGTTCCTCCTGGCGCAAGCCAGCGGCCATGGGCGTGAAAGTAGCCTCTGGAGTTCGCCTGGCTGGTATTCCTGGGGCCTGATGCCCTTGAGAGGGCGAGCTGTGCCTGGATAGGGAGGAAAAGGCTGCAGGAGGGGGGGGAAGAGCGAAGGTGGAAGGAGTGGCTGGTGCTGGAGGCACTGAGCCTGTCTGTCTAGTGCGTTTGTCTGTTTCCTTTTCTAGCGCCTTGTGTCGTCTTAAGGTGTCCCTTTGTGAGGCTTTGGTGGACTTCTTAGCCTGACTGCGCAGGTGGTGGGTCTTTGCTTTGGCCTTTAAGGAAGAACCCTTTGAAGGATTGCTTTCTGCCATTTTAGGTAGTTAAGGAAGGGGATCAAAACTGAGGCGGTTGGTGCGCCTAGGGGTCGACCTACAACGAAGGCCGGGAGCCCTGGGAATTTCTTTTATACCCCCCCCCCCGTTTATTATTCGCTTGCAATTAATCTGTACTTTTGCTCCATATATAAATGATTGATCCCCCTTCTCTCTCTTTTTTTTTTTTTTGGAAAGCTTAGGCTTACTGGAGTCTCTTAAGTCCTCTAATTTAATGACTTTTCCAGATCTCTATTATTATTGTTGTTGTTGTTGTTGTTGTTTTGAAGGACTGATCAGGATGATCAGAGGACAACAGGAGCCTTAAGGGCAAAGCCGGGCCTAAACCAGACTGCCCACCCAGGCAGAACCGGGCAGGAGTGGTGGGAATAAACCGCAGCTGCTACGGCTGGCTGCGGGGAAAGCCAACAAAAGGAGGTGGAAAGAAGCCTCCAACTGAACAGCACAATTTAAATTCTTCAGCAGGCCTGCCGGTCCTGCTGTTTTAGCTAGGCACGCTGCAGAGATCAGAAGATAAGGAAACAAAATGGCGCCCGGACACGAGGCGACGCTCAAAATGGCGGCCGCCACTACAAGGGCTTGCAAGGGCCCTTCTGCAGCGACCAGGAGGATGCCTAGGGACAATCCAGGGATCCCAGGGGAAGGACAACAGAAATAAATCAGCAAGCGATCAAACGAAGTAAAAAACGGAGTTCGGTGGGGGGGGGAAACGGAACGAAAAGGAGCTTTTTAAAACAACTAAAGTGGCAGAAAGGCAATAGGAAAGGGTGGGGGGGGTAGCTTGAATTTGCTGGCCTACCCCTAGCACCCCCTGGGGGGAGGACCTCCCAGGGATTCTACTAAATAAGGGACCAACTGCGCAGGGTTCAGGGAGAAAAAAACAATGAAGGGTTATATACAACCTGAATTGAAACAAAAAAACAAATTAAATTGGAATATTCCTGAAACGGCCAAGAGCACATACAAACACTGCCTACTCTGCGCGAGGGCTGAGCATAAACTGGGGAACGCGATGGCAAGCCACGTGATGGAAGATGGAGCGTTCCTCAGAAATTAAGCTCAGCCTACAACAGCAGAGACTGAAGCTCCACCCACTCTTTGGACGATCCGAACAGCTCTAAGGAGAATGTTTCAAACACAGAGAAGTCCCAGTTTAAGGCCCAACTGCAGTCCTACTTGATGACAATAAAGGTTCATTTCTCTACCTCCACTGCACCTAAGAACGGACCAGCAACGGTCTTATCTGTGCAGCACCTCCTCCACAAAGTTGTTAAGCTTGTACATCTCAAGGGTGTGGACAAGGATCATCTCTTTGATTGACACTTGTCACTCTTTGTTATGATACGTACAGAATAACCCAAGTAACAAGGATATGCACACGGAAACGTTTACGAAAATAGTTATGAATAATTATTCAGCCACACACAGATACACTAAATTGAATTAAAGTTTACTTTAAGAAATAGCACAGTCCAATAAACGGTCCAGGTCATATATGTTTTACAGTCCAAAGAATATACAATTACAAAGTCTTACCGGTTGCCTTTGTCATTTACAGTAAGCAAAAATATCAAAGTATAAGCACAGCATAAATACAACAGAGAACCTTAGATAGAAACAGAAGGTCAGAGAGAGAGAATGTCAAGAGAGAGCAAGCTATGATCTCTAGCTCCCTCTTATGGTAATTCGCAATATCATCAACCAATCGGAACATAGTATAAATCAATAGTGATTTTGTCTTAAAGCTACAAACATACATTGTTGGTTTATATATTGCCAAGCCAACTAATTGGTGTACAGATTCCTAACATTCTTGACTGATTAAATCAGATAGGCCAAGGCTATTATGGGAAGCAATTAGTATCCCCTTAAATGAGAAATGTATTCTCATTTGTTTAAAGGAAGTGGTTATGAATCTTTTATTGAATATGAATCTAAACCAGGAAGAACTTTCTAATCAGAGGTCGGTCTCCAATTCCAAATAAAAGTAATTGAGAAAGGGTTGGCTTCACAGCTCCAGGTGCAGTTGGATGAAATGAATTATATTGCCATGTCTCAATTGGGGTTTTGCCTAAGATAGGATACTGACACTGCTTTGGTGTCCCTGGTGATGACTAACTTCTGAAATTAGATGAGAGAATGAAGCCTTGCCAGTTTTCCAGAATGTCTCAATGGTTTCCAATATTATTGATTGTTGTATATGGAGGTCATTTGGCAGGATTGGGTCTCAGGGATACTGTTCTGTTGTGGTTTTGATGATTTCTGTTGGGATACAGCAAGAAGATGGTGTTGAGGAGTAGCGTTCAACCCTCTAAATCAGGGACCTATGTGGGTCTCATAGTAGACCATCCTGTCCCTATACTAGTTGTCCCCAATTTTTGTGGCTTGGTGGCCCAGCTGGAGGGGAGCGGGCAACTGGGCTGCATGAACGCATAGTCTGTGTGTGATTGGTAGACCAGCATGCACACCTACAGCTCAACTTGTGTTCCTAGTGGGCTAATGCGCACACATGCCCGCCGGCCTGCCACTCACACGGCCTGAATAGGCCACACAACCCAGCAGTGGGCCGCATCCCAGGGATTGGTGACCTCTGCCCTATGCTGTTCAACATCTACATGAAACTGCTAAGAGGGGGATCATTTGGAGTTTAGGAAGAAGGCAGAACCAAGACAGATATCTGATGATATGCTGATGATATCTCACAAGTGTAAGATCCTGACCATCTAATTCCAATAAAA
This sequence comes from Hydrophis major, assembly GCA_033807585.1. Classification (NCBI taxonomy): domain Eukaryota; kingdom Metazoa; phylum Chordata; class Lepidosauria; order Squamata; family Elapidae; genus Hydrophis; species Hydrophis major. Next base: position 186,602,707 of record CM066328.1, read on the forward strand.
CAATCTCTTCAAACTACTTCTGAATAGTGTTTAAACTCAAGGATGGGCTGGATGAGAAAGAATAAGGTGAGATTATATCCAGATAAGATGGAAAATCAGATAGTAAGGAGAAAGTCAGGCTCTAGGACTGAAGTGGAGTTGGAGTTGGTTTTAGACAGGACAGCATTCCCCAGAAACAAAAATTTCATAATTTGGGAGTATCCAAGTCCCAGTTATCACTAGATTTGCAAGTGAAGGATGTGGTAAGGAGCACAACCATGGCTCATGTGCCAACTAGGACCCTTTTTGTGATACTAGACTTAGCAATGATCATCCCTACCTTCTCGCGGCTGCTGCTATATGCTTTGCTCTGTGATGCACTTGAATAGCACCTCCTAACTGCAGTTAGTACAAAATGGAGCAACCAAACTGCTGACTAGTACAAATATAAACACTAGGGGGATGATATGAGAACCAAATTTTAAAAATATGCACTACAGGTAGTCCTCAACTTACAAGTTTGTTTAGTGACCGTTCAAAGTTACACTGAAAAAAAAGATATAGCAGCAGCCATTTTTCATACTTACAACTGTTGTAGTCATTTGAATGCTTGACAACTGGTTCATATTTATGACAATTGCAGTTTCCCAGGGTCATGTGATCACCTTTGCATCCCTCTGACAAGCAAAGTCACAACAGTGTTACTAATTTAACAACTGCAGTTATTCACTTAACAAATGTGGCAAGAAAAGTCATAAAATGGACAAAACTCACTTAACAAATTTCTCACTTAGTGACATAAATGTTGGGCTCTATTATGGCTATAAGTCAAAGACTACCTGTAGTTGCCAATTGCTTACCAGGCACAATTTAAGATTCAATTTTAAACCCCTAAACTACTTAGAACTGAATTATCTGAAAGACCATATTTCCTGCTATGAACCCATCAGCAGAAATGGTCCTTTTGATCCTCCTTGCTTCCAGAAATTTAGCCCCCTAATACATAAGGAAGACCTTCTACTTTGCCTCCAAATTGTGTAATACTTTCTCTCAAGAAGTGTCTTTGGTCCTCATTCTCCCCAGTTTTAGGGAGAATGGTGAATTTTCTGTTTAGCAACTATTTTAAATTTGTCTCGATTTTGACAGTGTTCTTTTTATTCTTTAGATCATTTAATATTGTTTATTGCGCTATATCATCTTGATTCTGGATGGCAGGGTATACATTTAATATATGGCAGGGTATACATTTGATATATAAAATAAATTTAAATAAATACCACCCCAAAGTTACATTTTTAATGATCTGATAATGGTATGACAACCTTGAACTTCCAAATAAGATTTGATAGCAATACTGCAATTTATTCCCATTAGTATCACAGGCACTCAAGTGGGATACTTTTTTACTCCACGGGAGTTATACAATTGCTATCTCGGGATTTCCTTTTAATGCCAGATGACTACACCAGCAAGCTATCCTTCTGCAGCAAGGCTGCATCAACATAGGAATGAAATGGATGGAAAATCCCAATAGAAGATCTCCCTGGCGAATTACAGTAGGATACAATTATTGATGAAATTCTGTTAAAACGAATTCCACCGAGATAAAGGAGAACATTGAAGGGAACAGGAGCAATCTTGAACAACTTTCAATTTCAGTAAAACCTGTAAAAAATGTGATAAATTACAATCTCCCATTTTTTTCTCTCTCAAGAGCACTCAAAACTTCAGACTGGAAGATAGTAACTCAATGCAAACCTTCTTTTGCTATTCTCATGCATGTCTTATTTACGTATTTCATTAGCGCCTATGTGCCTATCAACTCTAGTTCAAAGATTGTTTCCAAAAATGTTTGTCCTCAATGCATACATTTATACAAGAAGTTATTCTCTCATCTCCAGGAAAGGCCTTTTATGTAAACTTCCTTCCCAACATTAAAGACATATCTCCACAAACTGTCTAAGTATGTATCTTATCAGAAGGTCCCTACAGCACCTGTCCCCTGAATATTAAGAGGCACATTATCTCATTAGACTAATTACATATTGGCATTAATCATGAGACAGAAATCAAGCCATGTTAATTCTATATACTGGGACACCAACTATCATAGTCAAGTCAGGGCAAAGATCCAGAGAATGAAAGACGGAAATTTAATCCCACAGCTGCCTTATCAATCTGTTACCTTGTTTCTCAATAAATGACCATGTAGGCTTTCAAGTCGGTTCTTCTAGAACAATTTGGATGTCTATAAACAGGAGACTGCTTTCATATGGGAAGGAAAGTAACAGTGTGAAAAAATATTAGTTCGGCCACCCCTGCTTCTCCTGATATTTGAAGCATCAAAGTGCTTAATTCCTGCAGCAAGAGTTGCTGGTGATAAGATTCTATTTATATATAGAGAAAAGCAGAGTGTTCTTACTAATGGATGATGCATTTTCCCCTTTCACAGAATTTTATGTTGGATGCAGTGGTTGTACTCTACCGGTTCGATACGGTCCAGATGAATCAGCAGTAAAAAAACAGCTACTGGTTTGGCCAAACTGGTATTTTTTTCTCCTCCTGATGATCAGCTGTTCTAACAATCAGCTGTGCCGAGATCCCCCTCACTGTCTTACTGCTTTGCCCAGGCGGCTTCCCTGAGGCCCAGGAGGCAAAAAAAAATGTGTGTGGGGAGAAGGGTTTGCTGCAAAAAAAGCCACGCCCACCCAGTCACATGGCCACACCCACCTAGCCACTCCTACCTAGCCACGCCCACAGAACCAGTAAATACACGCCCAGAATAATGTTGCAGGATCCAATCTGGGTCAGTCATTGGGACCAGAGGTTTAAATCTTCCGAGCTTTCAGACTCATGCTGGAGCCCATCCTCTGGAATCTTCTCTCCGATGTAATATGTGCTTTGGGCTATTCTAGGCATAATATTTAGGTGGTGCCTGGTTGTGTACGGCTTTTTACAGCCAACAATTTGTCGGCAAATAACAAATAAAAAGCCACATACAGCCAGGCACCAAATAAATACTATGCATAGAATAGCCCAAAGCACATATTCCATTAGAGAGAAGTTCCCCATGTATGGGCTCCAGAGCACAAGTCTGAAAGCTCAGGTTTGTCCCGGTGACCAGTCCAGATTGAATCCGATGCTAAATACTTTAGACTGGAAAGCCCTATATGACTCTGCCTAGTCCATATGAATGTACAAGAAGAAAATGATTAAGACTTCAACCCCTATAAGAAATCAGGAGGACATGGACTAAAAAGCCAGGAGTTGAGTGACCATACACATTATTTAATCCAAATCTAAATAAATTCTCTGCAATGGCTTATATACCACCATGGAAATCCTTGCCTGCAGAAGCTGCTTGGCCCACAACTCTATTGATCTTCCACAAAGCTCCATTGATCTACCAGATTGTTGTTTGACAATGGATCTTTTTTCCCCCTAGCTGCTTGATAGTACTGCATTATCGTATGTCGACTGACTATACCATTTTACACTTATTTGGGCTGGATTCTATTTTTGAGTTGTTTACATTCTAATCCTATATAGTGAACGCCCAGAATTTTGGAAACTGGGCAATATATGAATAACTATAAATAAATCACCAGAACTTCATGCCAGCAGTGCCAATGAATATAATAGCTAAGAATTCTGGAATTTGCAGTGTCATGCATGTGGAAGATTGAAGAAAGCTGCTCTAACTGTTGCTATGCTATGGTTTAGTTTATTCCATTCAAATCTTATTAATCAATTCACACAATCTCAAGGTTATCTAATATTATGGGTAGGTTCACATACTACACCATGCCATGCTGATGTTTCGCTGATGTATCTCTCAGAATGATATCTGAACAGTTATTTAAGATACTATGGTTAAAACAAAACAGTGCTTACAATTATATATAAATCCAGCCAGAGATATTTGCTTACGTTGACAGTGAATGTTAGGAATCTTTCTCACCTAGCATTTTATATTTTAATAGACAGTCCCAAGAACTGAATATCTAATATACATTTTTTCCTCTCAATCATTCTGCCTGCGCTAATACAAAAACACACACATACAAATATGAAATAAATAAATATGCAAGATACTTTTGGGTAGGAAGCACAAAATCCCAACTGAAGCATGGCAGACAGAGAATAGAAGAAATGTTTGTTCCATCTGCTAATTTTAGGAATCTTGGTTAAGAGAGGGAAACAGTGTTTGCCCTAGAGCAGAAGAGATGGCCCACAGATAGCCTACTGTCTCTCCAGAACGCTGCATGCCTTTTTAAGTGTACATTGACAGCACAGAAGCTCACAAACTCCACAGTGAGCTAAGAAGGCCCTCATTCAACTCACACCACCACTTTTCATTAGGCAGACTCAATTGTCGCCCAGCACCACCTATCAAGTGACAAGAATAGGGCTATCGACAAGATTGTATATGGATCACCATGAGAACATCACACAACTTTTTCACACACCCCCCCCCAAGTGCTATATAAATATTTGGCATTATTATGCTTCCTTATTATTCAATAGAGCTTTGCCCAGGCTTGGAAGCAGAGTACACAAAAAAAAGGGTGTTCCCCTTAGTCTCATCATAGATAGGCTACGGTCTCTCCAAAGCCAGTGCAATCTGTCTCCCATTTCCTTTGACAATTTAATTAGTGAGGATACTATTTGCCAGCTACTGATGCAGCCATCAGGAAGAGGAAGCTAGCCACATTATCCAATTGCTGCAATCTCAACCCTACGTAAGCCCTCACTCTGACAACAAACAAAACAAGCAGCAAAATCCAGGCTTTGCGAAAATAGTTTAAAGTTATTAACTGTTCTGCAAGTGGGCATTTCAGACTGTTACCTTCAATGCCCACATTGGGTACATTTGATTCATACGATATGCATGTCTAGTGCATGAACTCCAAATGATTTTCTTCGTGGGAATCTGTTGACTGCATGCAATGACACCATCAGGTAATACAAACGGCTTGTCCAATCCTCACTGATTAATAATGCTTTTCATATATAGGTAGTCCTCAACGTACGACCACAATTGAGCCCAAAATTTCAGTCGCTAAGTTGAGTTGTTAAGTGAGTTTTGCCCCCATCTTACCACAGTTGCTAACTCAACCACTGCAAGTTGTTAAGTTGGTAACAGGGTTGTTAAGCGAGTCTGGCTTCCCCGATGACTTTGCTTGTCAGTAGGTCACAAAAGGGAAGACCGCATGACCCCAGGACACTGCAACCATCATAAATATGAGTCAGTTGCCAGGCATTTGAATTCTGATCACGTGACCATGGGAGTGCTGCTATGGTTGTAAGTGTGAAAACAACGGTCATAAATCTATTTTTTCAGTACTGTTGTAACCTCAAACGGCCACTAAACGAACTGTTGCAAGCCAAGGATTACCCGAACTTCAGCCAAACTCCTTCAGTAAGCTGGAGGAAAGAGACAACCACAAGGGAAAAAGCTTGTCCCCACCTAAACAAAAGGGAAAAAGAAATAAATCTCAACAATATTTAACTTGCAGTATTAAGCAAGATAAGGACAAAAAAGTCAACAAGAGGAATTTAATTGTTCCTGACACTTTTTACATCTTAGCCTGATAAGCTTCACAGAATCAAAGACTCAGCAATAGAAGGCATCTAACCCAATCCCCTTCTTAAAATGCCGTTATCTACTACCGTAATTTTGACAATGAACATCCGGCCTCCATTTGAAGTCCTCTAGCACAGAAGAACTCACTATGACAGCCTTGTCGACCAGCTCAGGGGGTCTCCAACGTTGGCAACTTTAAGACTTCTGGACTTCACTCCCATTATTTCTCAGCCTGCGAACTCTGGGAGTTGAAGTGCAAAATTAAAGTTGCCAAGGTTGGAGACCTCGTACCAGCTGACAGCTCATATGGTCAGAAAATTTGTTCTGATATCTGGACTAAACTTTCTCTTTTGTAGTTTCAACCCATGGGTTCTGCTTGTGCTCTCTGGGGCCACAGAGAAGAAAACCCATCTCCTCTTTTGCATGATGACCCTGCAAATATGTCTTCAACTATATTTTCAGTAGGCTAACCGCATTAAGGCCGATGACAGGGTTTGGGTTTTTTTTTATTTTTAGATACATTCAGGGAGTATAGAGAATCAGAACCAGAACAAAATACACCCAAACCAAATTTAGAAAAAGGAGTCAACAGCTATTGTACAACTTCGATTCATCTTCATATTTGTGTGGAGGCACAATAGTGAATTAACAGAAAAAAAGATTACAAAATGCTGGCTCAAATTTTTATCCGGGGTGGAGGGTATACCAGATACAAATAGCATAACTTCGGAGTTAAAAGTATATTTGATTCGAAACATAAATCCAAAATGTCTGGTTTCTGTCATAACAAAGATTTCTATCAATTTAGCCACCAAATATGCAAGGTACCATCATGCAATTTACTCGGGAGTCAAGAGTGTTCTTACTTCAATAAGCAACAAAATGTTCATGTATGCACATGTATGTTGTGGTTCGCCAGCAGCAGGTGCAGACAGCTGAGGTCTCGGAGAGAAGGACTCAGCCTGGTGTGATGCAGGGATGAGGCCAGGACCATCAGGGAGCGGAATACTGCCTTCGGAGAATGTGAAGGCTGGCAGCAGTGATGAAGAGGTTCCCAAGGAGCCTGTGCCCTGTACGCATATGTGCAGGGCTGCTCAAAGGAAAGGGCAACTGCAGCAGCACAGGTGATTTGAGAGCAAGGCTGCAAGGTAATGGCCCGTCCCTTAAGAGATAAAAGCCAGCTGAGAAACCGGAGTTCTTTGCAAGAAGCAAAGAAGTCTTTGCACTCAAGCCTTGTGGATGTTCAGAGTATCTTGGTTGGTGTTTGGAGACTTTGTGTTTGAAAGATTTCTTAGTAACTTTATCTAGTATTCTTGGCAGCTTTGCACAACCTTGGCAAGGCTCGTTCTTATCAGAGACAGTTTGAAACAGCCTTTTAACCGTGAAGGAATGGAATTCGTAAAGAATCATTAAAAGGTTTTGCTGTTACCTCTGTTTCATGTTTGTTTCCTTGGAACAAGGTTTGGGTCAGAACAATGTACACAATGTACCTGTCCATCTCCCTGCCAGCCCACTGTGGCCTTTTCAGCAGCCATTTTTTTTCTCTAGGGGGGGGGGGCAGACAGAACTGACTAACAAACCTGCAATAGCTACACTTCTAACTCTCAGTGGCTTAGCTTCTAAAACAAGGACAGCAACACCCTTCAAGGAGTGCCACACTGTAAGATTTAAAAACGATATGCAACACTGAAATAGGAAAACATTTTGCTAGGGTTGGCAAAACTTAATTTACTTTTTCCTAAGACATTTCGTGGAACCTGATATTAAAAAGCAGTGACCTTCATGGGCAGTGCCAAACCATTGCAAATTTTCACAAGACATGTAAACAATTTAAATTAAGGTAACAATATGTAATGCCTCTCTATGATTACAGAAAATGATTATTTCACTCATTGAACTAAACCATTCCATAGTCTGGTTTTGGCTTAGTGCAGAATTTGAATCCAATCTGGTAATTTATTTAACATGTTAAGATTACATAAACTATGGCTTTGTGCAAAATGTGTGAAACCAGTGATAGTAGCACGTATAGAATACTAATGCCATAACACAGGATTTGCAACTAATAAATTTAAGTCAAAATGAAACAAATCACCTTATGAGTTAATAAGATGTGTGAATCCAATTAGCTACCTTCTGCTTCCGAGATATTTTCAGTACTTTCTGTATTTTATGGTTAATACAAAGAGGACACTATAATATGGTTTTAGCAAAAACTGCAGCTAGTAAATCATGGCTTAATGCAATATGGTTCATCTGAACAATTGTAAAATAAACCAAGCCAATTACACGAACTCAAACTCTCACCACCATATGTTTATGAGAATATTTATCTTGTCCTTTTATGTCTGAGACATTATCATAAATTTTAAAGCAGGAATGATAATCTGTCCACCCACCATCTCCTCGGAAAATTCAGAACATCTTTGTATAATTTCTTAAACTGAATATCCCTCTAAATGCAATCTGGGAGTATACCCTTGTCGCTCCTGAATGTGCAAACACTAAGTTTTAAAAAATTATATCAAACACCTAGTAGATAGCCAGTAATAATAGGACAAACATTTCCTCACAGATTCAACTACCTTGATAGCAATGAATTGTTTGGGGGCTTTGCATCTGATCTGGACATTTTTCCCCTGTAAAAAGTGCCCCCAATCTGTGGTGAGAAGACACTCTTAGTAGTCTATGGGTCAACCACCAGGAAGAAGGGTGCAACGATATCACAAATTGCTCTAGAAAACTGTATGCAGTTTACCCAGCCCTGTTTCAAACAGAGAATTCAAGATGTCCCTAATTTGAAATTATAGATCAGCAGTTAAAGGTGGCTTTTCTTTGTAAGAAACTAGGGGCAAAAATGTCAGACTCTCACAGTCAAAACGTTATCATAGCCTTCATGATTAGAACCTTATTTTGGAATAAGCCAAGTTGAACTCATGGCTCTTATCCCCAAATATATTGATTTACCTGCATTATTCTATTGTTTTCTTAATACATGTCAGATACTGATCCTTCATATTTATTACAGCTCCCTAATTGAGGACACATTTGGGAGTTCAAAAACCTTATGGACAGTAGGCTGTTTCAGATTATGATCCATTGTTCAAAAATCTCTTTTGATACAGACATGTCAATTACTATAATAACCAATTAATATGCATATTTGTTCAAATCTAAATTAGAAAAATTGGATCTACTGTCTATTAGTCTGAATATAAATTTACACCTCCATTTAAATATATTATGCAATTAATTTATATTGAGATTTACAGAGGAATAGAATTCTCTGACATGAACATAAGATATAAGGATTTTAGAAGGGTTAATGCAAGTAGTACTGTTTCAATATTTAGGTTTATTATGAAGTAATAAATTAAGGCCACATTTGGGCTACAAAAAAATGCAACAGCTTTATTTGCTTGCATAAAAGGGGTGATTTTAGTAGCTAGATGTAACAGATCCAAACAAGTACTTAAGTAGGGTTAGAAAACTTCACTAGGACCAACTTGTAAACAAAAATGCTGAAGACTGAATTGTAAGATAAAAGGTCATTCAATGCATTTAGGCAATTGATAGCCAGTTTGGAATAGTGGTAAAGATGTTGGCCTAAAAAACAGAAGACAGTGAATTCTAGGCCTCCCTTCGCCAGTTGTATGACTTTGGGCCAGTCACTGTCTCAAACCAACCAATCCTCATGGATTTTGTTGTGGGGAAATATGGAGCAGGGAAAATAACTGTTTCCCCCACCTTTAGTTTCATAATTAAAAGGCTAGATAAAAATCTAATACATGTATAAATTGCATGACAGTTTTTAGTCTGTTTCTGTCATTTTTAGTCAGTTTCTGTCAGTTTTCTCACAAAGGCTTATAAATTCCAACCAATGTCAAATAATGGATGGCAAACCTATCTGCTTCTTTCCAGAAATATTCAGCACAAGGTACAATTTACCTAATAGCCTGCAACACAGAGAGACATCTCATATCCTCCTACAGAAATTTAATTTTTTCCAAACAAAAATTACACAAGTCCCAGATATTTGCCTATCAGGATATGAAATCTGGTTGGTTACTGTGACTTTTATTATCCCTGTAATGTTCTTTCTTGATGACTGATCTTACCATTCTTATTTCTGAATGTTTGAGAGCATCTAATAAATAGAATAATGCAATCTATAAATCCAAAGGTAAGTCATTCAGATTACTGAAGCTGAGTAATTTCAGTGAGCCACAGAGTGCAACCTCATTCTTTAAGGAAGTAGACAAGACATTCTTCCTTTATTTTCTTCAGCTGTGGACAATTCACAAGCATGCCTGCAGAATGTCAAACTCCAGAGTTGGAAACTTGCTAGAGACTTCTGCCAGATTAGAAAAACAGGATAGTTTAGATAACTTAAACAGCACCTTTCAGATATTTTGACAAAGAAGGCCTATGAATGATAGACAGTAGAGGAAATAAAATTGATTAAAAGGAGAGGGAGATTTCTAACTTAACCATTTTTAGCTAGGCGGAACATAGAAAAGCTGCATCTTCCCCAAGGGGAGTAGACACAGAATGTCTGGATCTTTTCAAACATCAGAACATCAGATGGAAAGCCAGTTCCCATTCTGTTTATTTATTTATTTTTATTTCAGCAGTTGGTGGTGATCAGTGTTGGAACAACTGCAAGATGAACTGGAGGCCAGAGTATCCAATGATGATTGAAGAATACAGCTTGGGAAATAATAAAATTACTGGATTGCAATTTATTTATTTTTTTGCTTTCTCTGCTGGTTTTTGGCCTCCTTATCCATAACATAGCAGGAAAAAAACAACTAAAGGCCAATAGAGCATCCCCCCCTCATTGCTTCACTCTGTTCTCTCAGAAACAGAAGAGAAGCAAGAAAGGAACAGCACTTGGACCAACTGCTTTTCTCTCAGAAACAGAAGAGAAGCAAGAAACAAACGCAGCACTTGGACCAACTGCTTCTCTGCATCAAACTACCATAGTATCTCTATGTGAACCTAGCAGAGGAATGATTGGGCACAATTAAAACTACAAGCTCAGAATGGCAACTGGGATGCCTTTCCAAACACACCAAAAAAAAAAAAAGCCCGTCTAAACACCACACACGCTAATGATCCAATTAAACCCAAAGGGGGTGGGAGGTGTAGAGGCCAGAAGCGAAAAAAGATGTGGAAAAAGGAGCAATCCCAGAGCCACTCCTCGCCTGCATCAGCCCACCAGACCATTCTACAAATCATCCTAAAAAACGGCAATGTGGTTTTCTTGGAGACCCGTCCATCGGGGCGAGACTCTCTGCAGCTGGAGAAAACATGTTTAATAGGAAGAAATTAAAAAAAAAAAAAACCGACTAGAGTGGGAGAGGTCGGCGATTAGTTCGTTCCACGTTTCGCCATTTGGACGTAATTACAGCAGCAAAAAAGAGGGAGGGAAGGAGGAGAAAAGTTAGGGCTTCTCCTCCAGAAAGCGGAGAAGTGCCATGGCAACTTCGAGGCGATCTACCCTCAGGACAGCCAAGAGCCAAAATACTACTTGCGAGAAAACCCAAGGGAGCGAGGAAAGCAAGGAGCCAGGGAGGACGCGGGGGAAGGAGGAGAGGCAGAGAGACTAGGATGCCCCCCTCCCTCCCAAGCGTCGCTGCCTCGCATTCCTCTTTCCCCCCCCCCACCCCGAGCGTTCTAGAACGCGCCCGCCCCTCCTCCCCCCCCCTAAACAGATGGACCGTTGCAACAGAGGAAGGTGCGAGGCGAGGAGGAACTCAAGTTTGCAGCTGCAGCAGATATACTGCAGTGGCGGGGCGCATCCGCCGCAATAATGAGAAGCCTCCGGGCTTCGATAACACAAAAACGCCGGTAGGCCCCAAAGCCGGCTGACGAAGCATTTGGTCCTCTCTCTCTCTCTCTCTCTCACTCCCTCTGAGTCAGCCATCCCTCTTTCCTCCACACATACACCCCCACACACACCCCCCCAAGTTATAGAAGCCGCTCCCTTCTGTGCCAACTGACCGATCACCTCCTGCAGTTCATAGGCGTCCCGGCAAATGGGCCAGCCGGCGGCTTGAGGTGCGGGAGTCAAAGTCGGTGCAGCCGGCGCCGGCTGAGGCTGCTGGACGTGAACGGGCGAGTCGCTCTGCTCCGCCATGATGCTTGCCGGAGCTCGCTCACCAAGCGGCGACCTTCTTCAAACTTCCAGCCAGCGGCACCTTTAACCCTCATCTGCAGCTCGCTCGCTCGTTCCCTCCCTCCCTCTCTCCCATCCTGCCTGCCTGCCTGCCAGCCACCCAGCCCACACGGCGAGGGAGGGAGCGCACCGAGGGGGCGGAGGCTGAAGCTGCACGCCGGAGAAGCAGAAGTTGCCAAGCGGAATGAGAATTAGCAGCTGATCGACTTTGGCGATCCGAAAGCCTGATTACAGGGCGAAATCACGCGAAGGAGGAGAGCGTTCAAAGAGAGGGCGGCCAATGCAAAGCTGAGAATAAAAGGAGGCTGAGAAAATGATTGCACCCAGATCTGTCAGATCCTCCCCTAACCTATTTTCATGGAAGGAAAACCCGGTGAATTCAATAGGAGTTTTACTCAGCGGTACAACTTGATTTTGAAGTCCGCCCCCTGGAACATTTGCACGGTTTACTTCTGAGTCAACACTGATAAGATGGATCTGATGAGAGGCATCGGGTATATCTTTTGGGAGAAGGAGGGCAAAATGCGCTCCAAAAGTTAAACGAGCCTTTTCCTGCCGTAAGGAATAGTATTCAATACAGTACTGCTAACTTTTAGTTCGGTTAAAGTTCAATTTAGTTATTAATTTAACTCAATAGCTGAAGCTGAAGCGCCAAGGGGTATTCCTAACTTTCTTAAAGGACGCCAAGTCCGGATTGCAAAACTCCAGACCGTCACTAGAGGGCAGAGAGGAGAAATGTATTTCTGCTACTACGAGTCGTCATTCGAAGTTTTGTAGCCCATATCTGGTTTGCAGCGTTTGTGAAGTAATTAGATATTGAGAAAGGAGCAGCAAAAGTTTTCCATTTATCCAAGAAGTTTTACGAATAGTTTTCTTTAATTAGTGATTTTTAAAAAAATGCATTGTGTGCAAGAAATTTTGTGGAAACTTTTTATAAGAGCAAAGTCTTGCTTACAAAGTGGAAGAGCAAAAACTCTTTGTTTTATTTTGAGTTTCTTTTTTGCAAGGCTATGCATTTCCTTATGGAGAAACTCAAGAAAATCGAAACAATGTGAAGAAGAACTGTACTGTACAGCTAATTAGAAATGATTGCTTAGACTTCCAGTAAAAAATATCTGGAAGTTATTAGGTTGCTTAGTCCTGTTCTAGAACACTATGGCATTCCACTTTCTTGAAACAGCCACCTGAAAGAAAACACTATAGTTTCTTTTTATCTATCCTCAAGTATTTTGGCTTTTAAAGTGGCTGGATTGAACTAAAGTCATTAATATTACAGTAAAAGGCAAGCATTTTCCCTAAGTTCCCAAGAACACAGTTCCTCTGAAGATCAGGGTTACCTTCTAGTAGTTTGTACCCACAGAGAGAAAAAAATTGGCCTTTAGTGAGCTTTGATCTTACTCTTGTTTAATCCCTTGACAGCTAGACTACCTCTCAGTGCTTTGTGTGTAGTATTCACATCCCAACCTGGTGCTATTTTCCAGCAATTGTTGGACTTCAGATCCTCAGAGAGGCTTTGGGCATGGAAATCTAATATATTTAGGGGTGAACAGGTTGGAGAAGTGGAAAACAACAAAGCAAAATGTTGTGTAACATAGCAAACACAACACGTTTATTAGTTGTCATGTCATAGTCCAGATGTGTTTCTGAACATATGCAAGGAGTAATTTTTCACCATTGAGTTAACATAATTTTTCTAATCACATAATTTTTCTAGGTCAAAGCAGAGGTGGTATTCTGCAGGTTCTGACCAGTTCTGGAGAACTAGTAGTGGAAATTTTGAGTAGTTCGGAGAATTGGCAAATACCACGTCTGACTGGAGATTTTACAGTATCTTTCCCCTGCCACACCTACCTACACACTTGAATCTTAGCACTTTTAAACCTGTGACTTCCAGGCATTGGTGAAGTCACTTGACAGTGAGATGGATGGCATATAAATTTAATACATAATAAACAAACTGCTCTTTCTAGCAGCACATCTTGCAGCAAGATGCACTAGGACAGAGGTCTCCAAAATTGGAGCTGGCTGGAGAATTCTGGGAGTTGAAGTCCACAAGTCTTAAAGTTGCCAATTTTGAAGACCCCTGCACTAGGAGTTGCTAGTGATAACAATTTTAAACAGTGTTTGGGAGAAAACACCTATTTTTTGTGACACGCTTGTAGAACAAAGCAATAAACTATTGATAGAAGCAAAATGCCCATAACTGATGACCATCCTCTTCAATCTGGCTTTATTCATAAAAATTCCTCAAGTGATCCAGACAATTTGGGGCTTATAGTGATTCTTGCAATCTATTTTCTGGTCCACCTAATTCTTTTTTTCTTGGAAAGCAAAGCTACAGCATCTAATATCAGGCTTCCCTGCAGAAAAAACTTTCTAAGTGGTAGAAATCATCCTAAGGATGTTATCATACTCTGATCAATGAGTATTTTGTAATTTGCCATACCCAGCAGGGTAGCCATTTTTCAGGGCAGCCATTTTGTGAGAGCACCTATCTACCTCAAAATATCTTCCCCAACCCAAAACTTTTTCTGCCTCTGCAAGAACTTGGTGTAGGTTGTACATGTATTCTTGTAATCCAGTTACATACTAAAAGAGCCCAGTAATAGTATTTTCCAGGTACGTGCTGTTTCCGGGAGTCCAGGAAAAGCTTGTCTGTGAATGAGGGTTACCCTGGAGATTACATAAGTGCTCAACTGCATAGTTTAGGCATAGATATGCATTACCATGGCTGGATTTAGCTAATGGAGACAGGAAGTGTCCTTGATGGGCAAGAGCAAGAAGTTCACCCCCAACTCTATACTGGATTCTAAGAATGCTTTTCTCAGAGATCTTATTTTTGAAACAAAACAAAGTTCTACAGTGCAATCCTAAGCATTTTTTTAAAAAATATAAATAATGCCATACCAAAAATCTGGCCAGCATATTTATGGACAAACAGTACAGAAAAGATTTGATTCAGCTGTTCTAGTTTTTTTTTTTCAAGATTTTGATCAAAAAAAGCAAAACCTTTACTGAGGAGAATTTTATTTGATAATAGATTCTCTGTCTCACTATTGCTGTGGCCTTAATTTATTAACAATGAAACAGTGTAATCTTCTGCTTTACATCAACTTACTAGCTTTCTGTTTAAACAGGATGTTCTCTCTCTTATGTTGCGCTATGCTGTTTTGTAAGGTGACATAGTTAGTTGTATGAATATATAAATGTATTTTCCGTTTCCCCCCTCGGATGCTAAAATGCATTCTCCATTCTGTAGTACTTGGGAAACCATAGTTTTAATAACCAAAAACTAGTTGAGATATAATATTTTGTTTCCTTTTTCCAGTTACAGGAACTTGCAGTGATGACTATCAAAAATTAGACTTCTCTGTTGAACAAAGTTCTCATCAGCTGTATTTTCTTAAGTCTAAATAACAGCTGTATAGTATATCTTCCTAGCAATTATTGCATTAATATTATCATCAATAAGGAACACTAAAAAAAAATATCCTCATTTCACCTAAACTTTGAAAGCTGGAAGAATGTTTTGTTCTAATATTTAAATCTCTCTTTGATTCAAATGTTGGAAGTTCACCTTCATTAAATTCTACTTTCATTCATTTTTTTATTTAAAAATGAAACTTAAGTCAGGTTTGGAAAGATGTTTAACTTTGCTTATTACTGACAGGGTAAATCTTATTTGAAGGTTATGTCAAAATAACTCTGGACACTGTCTAGGGATCATGAGAGTCGGAACAACACAAAGACGCACAAGAGAACAAATGATAATAGAATCTTTGTTCCTAATAAAAGAGACAAAGTGCAAGAAAAGCTAGGTGCTAACAGCAGGGTCAGTTTTAAGCCTGGGGGGAGGAAGTCAAGTCTAAGCAGAAATTCTTCAAACATACTACATTTTGTAATATATTTTTCATAGGAGGAAGTAGAAGCACATTAATATTGAAGGTTTTGATAATTTTTCTTTTCTTGGTGGTTTAGTTTCTGTGTAGATGCACCGGCGCTGCTTGTATTCCAACAGCACCAGATTTGTTTTGGGTTCTTTTTTTAAAATCTGATTTACAAATTGAACTTCTGTAATCCACATTTTATTTTTAACAATAGCTTATTGAAGGAACCATCCTTGGCTCAATTCATACAGCATGCAAAGCCGTAAACTATCATTTACAAACTGTGTTGATTGGATGTACACATCATATTTAGCCCAAACCAAATAAATCACAGGATGGCTTATAGCATAGTGAGCAAAACCTACCAATGGTATAAGCCAAATCTGAATAATTTAAAAGTATACATGAATAAAATGACATAGCTTTTTTTGGGGGGGGGGGACTGTGTGGAAACTTTCCTATTCCATCTGTTAAGAGGATTGCTGACAATATCTTCCACATTTGTTAGCTGAAAAGACTGAAACCCGCACATACATTTCTCTCTCTCTCTCTCTCTCTCTCTCTCTGTGTATATATATATATATATGTGTGTGTGTGTGTGTGTGTATATATATATATATATTCTTAAGTTTTCGCGGGTACTTACATGTCTGACATTCAGCTTTGTTCGGGTATTTTCCCACATCATAGTAGTGGTGCGTTTAAAGTTGTAGCAACGTTTCAGCAGAATCTCATCTGCCATCATCAGGCTTCTGTATACTATACAGTATACTATACAGTATACTATACAGAAGTATACTATACAGAACTGTATACTAGACAGAAGCCTGATGCTGGCAGATGAGATTCTGCTGAAACATTGCTACAACTTTAAAAGCAACACTACTATGACGTGAGAAAACACCCGAACAAAGCCGAATGCCAGATATAGATAAATATATGCATACATATATATATTTTCTTAAGTTTTCGCGGGTACTTACATGTATGGCATTCAGATTTGTTCAGGTATTTTCCCACGTCATAGTAGTGGTGCTTTTAAAGTTGTAGCAACGTTTCAGCAGAATCTCATCTGCCATCATCAGGCTTCTGTATAGTGTTCATCTGTGAGTCAGACTTTTACAGTGGTTTCAGATTTAAATTTGGGGCAGCCTATTGCTGTGACAGAATGGTTTTTTCTTCATCCTCATTGGTTGAGAGTCTTGGTGTGTGTTTATTGGTCTTGGAGTTTGCTGTGTTCTGCTTCTAATATCTTCTGTCTGTTTTTTTGGCTCTTTTTGTATCTTGATTGGCTGGCAACATTGTGTTACTTTATTGGAGGCCTCAGTGCAGCTTGGCTTCGGGTAAATGGACGGCTATCATTACTTAGGAAGCTGGGTTTCATCTGGGTGCCTGGTTGGGGTGTGTTTGAGCTGGAGGTATCAGGGGGGATCTATTTTTGCCCAGGTGTTTGCCTGGCTTATGGTGTGGAGATTTTTTTGTTTGTGAGTGCAGGCTTCCAAATGATTGACAGCCTGGTGGAATCATCTCTTTTGTTCATGCTTTCTGGTCTTTTTTCAATCTCTATGGCTTCTCTGATGATTCTGTGGCTGGGATTTTCCATAGTGGCTAGGGTTTTGGTGCCATTGAAGTTGATGTTATGACCGTTGTAGGTAAAGTATGTATTGGATAGGCAATTCACCTACAACGGACAAAAATACAAACAAAGAGAAGGAGCACCCATGGGATCACCCCTCTCACCTGTCATCGCTAACCTCTACATGGAACACTTTGAAACACAAGCTCTAGAAAAATATGATCACAAACCCAAACTCTGGCTCAGATACGTAGATGACACCTTCATAATCTGGCCACACGGGAAAGAAAAACTGAACAACTTCCTCACACACCTCAACAGCCTACACCCCAAAATACAATTCACCATGGAAACAGAAGCTAACAACCAACTCCCCCTCCTAGATGTCTTGGTATACAAAAAATCCAATGGCTCCCTAGGACACACCATCTACCAGAAGAAAACACATACAAACCGCTATCTACACGCACTCTCACACCACCACCCAGCACAGATCAATTCCGTAGCCGAGACACTCATCTCCAGAACAAAATGCTTAGCCGACGAACAACACCTAGAGACCGAACTACACACTCTCACCGGCGTACTGACAGTCAGTGGATTCCAAAGAAAGAAGATCACCCACCTAATCCAAAAAGAAACCCCAACCAAAATCCAAGACAGAGAACAAGAAAATGGCAAAGCCCTCCTCCCATATATAAAAGGCACTACGGACAAAATCAGCAAGATCCTCCGAAAACACAACATTAAGACAGCATTCTGCACAAACAGAAAGATATCCACCATCCTAAGAAACCCTAAGGACAAAATCAAGTTAGAAAATCAAGGAGTATATGAAATCCCTTGCACTGCCTGCCCCACCACATACATTGGACAAACTAACAGAAGAATAAGTGCACGCATTGAAGAACATAAGAACTCAATCAAAAAGGAAGAACCGACCTCTTCCCTGGTCCAACACCTCAAAGCCACAAGACATGAAATTGACTTTAAAAATACCAGAACTATCGCCAAAACCGAACACTTCAGCAGCAGAATAATCAGAGAAGCCATAGAGATAGAAAAACGCCCACACAGCATGAATAAACGAGATGATACCTCCCGCCTACCAGCCATTTGGAAACCCGCCCTCATGAACAGACGAGTACCTAACATGAAGAATGACACCAGACCCACACCCCTGAGAGCCACACAAGATGCCTCCACCACACTTCCACGTAGAAAGCAGACTCACACCCACACAGAAGATGAGACACGACCACGGACCAGAAGCCGCACTGCAGCTGCATCACTACCCACTTCAAACCCCTCTGAACCATACATGAAGCGAACTGACCCCCACCATGAAGATGCAGCACAACCACGAACTCGAAGCCAAACAGCAAGATCACAGCTCACCAGCTCAAATCCCCCAGCAACTAAGACTAACCAGAGCACAACCAAGCCCCCACCTGAACAGAACACGCCTCCAGCCAATCAGAATACAGCCAACCCCCCAACCAATCAGAACACAGCCAAAGCCCCAACCAATGAGAACACACCCCCACCCAATCAGAACACAGCCAAGCCCCCACCCAATCAAGTCACACCCCCACTCGCAGTTAAAAGGAAGAAGCAGCTGCAAGCTCACATCACTCTGAGAAGCACAGAGCTGAAAACCAAGCCTGAAGATGATGAATGAGACTTCATCGAAACGTTGCCTAGATACTTCCAATCTTACGCGGGAGAAAACCCGAATAACCAAAGATCCACATACATATATATATATTCATATTCTTAAGTTTTCGCAGGTATTTATATGTATGGTATTCAGCTTTGTTTGGGTATTTTTCCACATCATAATTGTGCTTTTAAAGTTGTAGCAATGTTTCGGCAGAATCTCATCTGCCATCATCAGGCTTCTGTATTGTGTTCCTCTGTACAGTGTTCAATGAACACTATACAGAAGCCTGATGATGGCAGATGAGATTCTGCCGAAATGTTGCTACAACTTTAAAAGCACAACTACAATGACGTGGGAAAATACCCGAACAAAGCTGAATGCCATACATGTAAGTACCCGCGAAAACTTAAGAAAACATACACACACACACACACACACACACAAGAGTAAAATACAAAATAGAAAAAAATACATACACTTTTGTGTACAAAAAATGACCCAAATGTCAAATAAATCTGACATCAAGCTGAATGCTGAAAAGAAATTTGTTTTAAAAAGTTGTTGGATTCTCCTCCCCTTATATAACCAGTCTAAAAATATTTATAAACCATCCTATCCCTATTTAATAGGGACGTCTCTATCCCAGATGGGGACGTCTCTATTTAATAATCAAATCCACCCAACATCTAATCATCATATATATGTGAAAAATGCGGGGGGGGGGGGGGGGGAACAGTCAACAGGTTAGCCCAAATGTTATACACTGACCTTCAAATCCCTCTGTTAACCATCTGTTATTGTATTTAACATTTAGAAAGTCCCCAGATGGCTTCCAGTCTCATAAAGTTACCTGCAAGATTTATTTTGAGAAAATATATCCAGAATTGTGTGTTAAGTTAATTAGTGACTTAAGCATACAAATCTACTCTACCTTATTTATGTGATCTATCTCTCTTAATTGGCAAGGAAGGAAGAGATTCTGATGCAACATTATGAGCAATTTTTACTAATAAAATATGCCCTATATTTTGTCAGGCAACTGTAATTTCTCCCACTTTATTTGCTATAGATCACCAGTTTGTGCTGCTTGGCTTATATTCAAATAAGTAACCTTTATAAGTTTTTCAAATGATATATCTTCTGCAGTTTCAGATTCAACCACTGCAAAAAAAGGGAGCCCGTTTGATTGCTTTTCATTTGATTGCTTATATATTAATCTTTTACAAATTAATAGAGCAAAATAGTGAGCAATTAAAGAATGATATGTGAACAGGGAGAGAAGAGAATGTATTTTATGTTAAAATCTTAGCCACCATGCACTGAGCTTCTTATAACAAATGGATTCTGTCTGGAAATAGGGAAAAGGGGGTGGGAGTTTATATTACTATATGCAATTAGAGCTAGAAAGTCTTGATTTGGAGCTGTAATGGCGCAGTGGTTAAAATGGAGTATTGCAGGCTAATTCAACTCACTGCCAGGAGTTCAATCCTCACCGGCTCCATCTTTCCAAGATTACTAAAATGAGGACCCAGACTGTGGGGAGCAATATGCTGACACTGTACACTGCTCTACAAGTGCTGTAAAGGACTATGAAGCCAATGTCTTGTGATGCCTAGAAGTACTTTACAGGGCATAAAGCACTCTTTCTGAGGCCATTGTACCATTTTTAAAGTAATATATGTAGAGGACCACCTGTTCAGCCAAGAAATGGGGCCCTTAACACACTCCAATCCCCAGGCCCAGGCACACAATCAAATTTTCACCATCTTAAAAGAAAGGCCAACGGTGTTGAGTATCGTTCTGATCTCTGAAGGAAAATTGTTCTGAAGGGCAGTAATTATGGCAGAGAAAACGCATCACCAGATCCATACTAGCCAGCTTTTCTTGCCTGAAAGGTCCCATAACTTTTCTAACCTCTTAGAGGGGTCCCTTAGGTAAGAGTTCCCCAACCCTTCTCTGTTAGTGGCCCAGAGGGAGAAAGAGGCAGGCTCCTTCACATGTGCATGCTCGAATGGGGCCGCAAACAGCTGCATGACGCTCATGGTGATGATAGCACCCTTGTGACGCTTGAGTGGGGGAGTATGCACACAGCCATTCATGTAGCCTGGTGCCCAACAGTCCGTGGCCCATAGGTAGGGGACCTCTTAGGTAACCCCAGCCTAAACCATGAAGAATTTTAAATATGATAACCAGCACCTTGAATTGTATCACAAAGCAAATTGGCAGCCAATGCAGCTCATATAACAGTAGTGTTACTTGTGTCAAATATTCAACACCCTTTACTACCCAAACCATTGCATCCTTCATCAGTTGAAGTTTCTAAATACTCAAGATCAGCCAATGTAAAATTTGTTTTAGTAATCCAGACAAGATGGCATGATTGACTATGAACAAAGCTACTGTCGTCCAGGAATGGACATAACTAGTGCACAACCCTAAGGGGTGCAAAATTCTTCTTTTACCTATTCCTCTACCAGGAATTGCAAGTCCAAGAAGGCCCAGATTAAGCATTGGGTCCATCTGGGGAAGTGGCACCCCATCCAAGACTTGCAGGAGAAAACCTTTGTCACTACAAAGCCCAAATATCCAAAGCCACTTGGTCTGTTAGGTTACTGTACCCTTTACAGCCTCCAGGCATTGGGATAGGACATCCATGGCATTACTCAGGCAGCCCAAGATGAAAACTAAAAGCTGAGCATATCAGAATGTTGGTGATACTTTACCAAAACCATCGAATCACCTCACCCAGCAGCTTCTGTTGTGGCCCACCAGCTGAGCTGGCGGCAGACTCAGATGATAAGGAGGTTGAAAGGTTGACATGGGGAGGAACTTGGGCCAGTGCTGGAGTCTGGAGAAGGCTCTGATGGATGCTCTGTGCCAGATGCAGAGATAGAGCCAGGGCTTTCCAACATTTCCCAACCACCAGAGAGGCAGCTGCCTTTGGAGGCTGATATGAGTGATGAGGAAGAACAGCTGGGGCCTGTTCCAGATGCACGTATGTGCAGAGTAGTTAGAAGAGGTGAGCACCTGACAACAAGGAGTCAACTCGGGAAGCAAATCACATGTGGATGCTGAATAGCCCCTTCCTGCCTGGGGAATAAATAGAAGGAAAGGGGCATGGTTGTCATAGGAGACAACAATTCATATTTCTGAAGATTTTGCTCATTGCGTTTCGTGCCACAAAGACTGCTTGCCAGAACTTAATTTGCAGCCCTTCAGCTAGGAGTTCATAGCCTTGCAATTATCGCAAGGAACTGATAATTCATGGCCTTGTAATTATCGCAAGGAACTGGACCACAACAGCTTCATATAGATGTTAAATAGGAGAGCTCAGAATTGAGACCCTAAGTAGGTGCTGCGGACTAAATCTCTTCCCTCCCATCAACCAACTGGAACCAGCCCTGAAAGAAAGAGGAGAACTAGAACAACACAATGCCACCCACCTCTGTTAAGTCTGGAGCATGGGTGCGAATAATGGAGACGAGCCAGTAGAAACAGTGAACTTCAAACTCTTTATTTATATGGTGTAACAGCTTGAACTGGATGGCTGCTATAGCCTTCCTTATATAGGCAACTTATTAACTATTCAACCATTAGCAATCCGGAAGCGCTAGCTCCGTTAACCAATGAGAATGGCCTGTTAATGGCCAATCAGATGCTCCTGAACGGACCAATCCAACCTTGCCATTAACAGCCAATCAGAAGTGCAGGGCCAGGACCCTGCACTTGACTTCAAGCTCAAGATAACTTTATTTAATATTATTCATTCACAACACCCCTTTCCCCCGGCTTCTGCTTACGGGCGCGGTCACATAGTCCTTGAGGAAGGATGTTTGTTTTATCAGTCTTTTTGATTTTCGCAGAGTGCCTTGCAATTGGCTGCACTTCTGCTGAGATAGATCGTTGTTTAACGACAGGGGTGCCTCTGGTTCAGAGTTCACGTTTCCGTCATCACCAATATCTTCGGCAACTCCCTGAGGTGAACTTACTCCCATCCCTGGTTCCTGTTCCTGAGTTTCAGTTCCATTATCAATCCCTTCGAAAAGATTTTCCTCTAGTTGAAGTTCGTCTTCCTCTGTATCTCCCCCCCCCCTCAGTTTGATCATAAGGGAGTTCGGAATTGCGTGACTGCAGCCGTGATTGTAGTTGATCAATGTGGTGTTTCCAAAGTCTATCGTCAGGGCACTGTACAAGGTATGATCTTGGGCCGGTTACGCGGATTATGGTCGCTTCTACCCACAGCGGATCGCCCGATAAGTTTTTAGCGAATACTAAATCGCCTACCTGGAAGGTACGGCATCGGCTGCTGGATCCGAGTGGTTTTTCCGGTTCGTAGGCTGGGTGTAACTGGTCGAGGTGGGAGTGGAGCTTTCATCCCATTAGCATCTCGGGGGGAGTTTTGTTGGTGACACTGTGAGGTGTGATGTACTGTAGGAAAAGGATTCGGTTGATTTTCTCGTCGATGTTGTCGTAGTCCATTTTTTGTAGCGTTCTCTTGACAAATTGTACCATGCGCTCAGCCCTACCATTGGCCGCAGGGTGCGCAGGCGAAGTGAGTGCATGTCGGATACCGCGGTCAGCTAGGTACTGTTCAAAAGACAGCGCGGTAAATTGGGGCCCGTTGTCGGATACCAGAATGTCTGGTAACCCGTGGGTTGCAAACAGTCTTTCCAGTCTTTTGATGACCGCTTCGGTGGTCGTGTTCCTCATTCGGTGAATCTCGAGCCAATTCAAGTAGGCGTCGACAGTTAGCAGAAACGTTTGGCCTTTGGTCGGCCCAGCAAAATCCAGATGGATGCGGGACCAGGGTCCCCGCGGCGTCTCCCATTCGGTTGGGGTTGCCTTTGGTGGAGCGTTGCTTACTTCTTGGCATCTCCTGCAAGTTTTAACCCACAATTCGATTTGTCTGTTGATGCCTGGCCACCATGCGTAGCTTCGTGCGAGGCCCTTCATGCGCACGATGCCAGGGTGGCCATCGTGCAAGGTTCTTAGCAGTGCCTGTTGGAGTCGTTCTGGGATAACGACTCTATCACCCCAGATGATACAGCTCTTTTGCGAGAACAACTCTGTTTGACGACTTTTGAATGGTGCAAAGTCATCTGGTACTTGGTCCAATGGCCATCCGCGTTCCACCCATGTGAGGACTCGTGCTAAGATGGGGTCGCGTTTTGTTTCTCTCGTGATGTCACGGGCAGTTAATGGCGGCATATGGAGTGTCTCGATCTGCAACGTTGTCATCGTTGGTGCAGGATCGTTGATAGTTTCTGGGAGCGGTGCACGGCTCAACGTGTCGGCGTGGAGAATGGCTTTACCGGGGCGATATTGTAGCTGATAATTGTAGGCAGCCAAGAATTCTGACCAGTGGGTCATCCTGGGAGAAAGTATGTAGGGAGTTGGCTTATCCCCAGTGATTATCCCCAGCAATGGTTTGTGGTCATTTACTGTAGTAAAAGCCCGGCCGTACACATACTCATGGAATCTTTTAACAGCCGATACAATTGCCAGGGCTTCTTTATCGATCTGGCTATAATTTCGCTTGGTTCTCGAGAGCGTTTTTGAAAAGTAAGCAACAGGGGCTTCGCTACCATTAGGCAATACATGGCTCAAAATGGCGCCCACTCCAAAAGGCGATGCATCACATGTGATATTTAACGGTAAAGTTTCATTGCACTGCATTAGTACAGTGTCAGAAGTCAGTAGTTTTTTTACATTACGGAACGCCTGCTCTTCTCTGTGACCCCATACCCAAATTGCTTTTTTATCTAATAGGTGATGTAAAGGTTCAGCGACAGTTGCCTTGTGCGGCAAGAATACGTTATAGAAATTGATGAGGCCTAAGAACGCCTGGAGGTCGGCCTTGTTCCGGGGTCTGGGAGCGTTTTTTATTGCTCTCAATTTGCTATCGGTAGGGTGAATACCCTGACTGTCAATCAAGTACCCTAAGAATTCAACATGATCTGTACACAGCTTGCACTTATTTTTCTTCACTTTCAGGCCTGCTTCTTGGAATTTTTGTAAAACCAGTCTTAAACGATCCCGTAAAATTTTTGGAGTGGGGGCAGCAATGAGCACATCGTCAAAGTAGGGGACAACGCCTTTGATCCCCTGCAATAGTCTCTCCATTAGGCTCTGAAAGATCCCCAGGGCTACACTGACTCTGAACTGGAGCCGTGAACACTTAAAGGCACCTCGGTGTGTTACGATAGTCTGTGCCTGTGCCGTTTTTTCATCAACTGGCAGTTGCTGATAAGCCTGAGCTATGTCTAGTTTAGCGAAGACTTTTCCGCCCCCCAGGGAATGGAGGAGGTGTTGCACCACTGGCACTGGATATGGATTTTGTTGCAGAGCGTGGTTTAGGGTGGCTCGATAGTCCCCACAAATTCTAATGGAGCCGTCCGGCTTAATTGGTGTCACAATTGGGGTTTCCCATGGGGAGTGGTCAGTTGGCTTTAAAACTCCCTGGGCTATCAACTTATCAAGCTGTTCGTCGATTTTCGGCTTAAGTGCGAACGGAACTCGACGATGCTTAAGGCGGATGGGAGCTATCTTGGGATTAAGGCTAAAGGATATCTGGGTCCCCTTGTACTCGCCTAGCTTTTCCGCGAAGATGTCCCTGAATTCGTGGGCGAGGTCCTCCTCCCAGTCATTGCTGCCGATTCAGTTAATGCCTGCCACTTCAATGCCGAGTGATGCGAACCATTGCAGGCCTAACAGGCTAGGCCGGTCCTTGTCGATCACCGTCAGGGATAAGTACGCTGTGCGGTTCTTGAACGCGACCCGGACTTGACTGGATCCTACGACTAGAATCCGGTTCCCCTGGTAGTCCTTTAACACGAGCCGTTGGAATTGAAGGTCTTGGCGCTGGAGAGTGGGGATGAGTTGCTTGAGGGTCTTCCAGGAGACCATTGAAAGAGATGATCCCAAGTCAACTTCCATTTGGCAAGGCTGATTTTCGATGTCCACTTTGACTCGAATTTTCTTGGCATCCACTGAAGAGGCGTGGCCGATAGTGTTTGATGGGCCTCTTCCCGTCTCGTTAGGCGATTCACGGGTCGGTTTCTGTAGGAATGGTTTGCTGCTTCTTGCCTTACAGGACGATTTCCTGTCAATTGGCGGAGATTGGTACCCTTCGAGGTCTGGCTGGGTCCGAGGAGACTTCTGCAGACCCGTCCAATATGGCCTCATTTCCTGCACTCGTGGCAGAGTGCGTCGCAGAATTTGCAATCGGAACGGTAATGGTTGGCCCCGCAGCCAGCGCACATTTGCTGGGATTTCGGGTAACGGTCCTGGTCGGACCGCAGGCGATGGACTTCTTCTTCGTCGCTGTCTGACGACGAAGAGAGGTCCTCAAGGTGGGCCGTCGAAAGCTGTCCTTCTGACTTAGGTGAAACTTCGCTGGCTGGTTGATGTGCTGGAGCGCGATTCCGGCATAGTTGGGCAGCCGACTTCTTGGTTGCCTCTGCTGCCGTAGCTTCAGCGATGGCATCAGCAAGGCTAATGTCACCCTTAACCATTATTTTGCTCTGTACATTTAGAGCGTCTAACCCGAGAACTACTCGGTCTCTCAAGGCCTCCTCTAGGTCGGCGAAATCGCAAAGGCCTCCCAAGTTCCAGAGGTCTGCAACAAAATCAGCAACGCTTTCTCCTTTCCGCTGGTTTCTTTGATAGAACTCGTGTCGTCTTACCAGCGTTGGAACGGTCGGTGCATAGTGGGCCCTTAGTAGCGGTTCGAGAACGTCCCAGTCCATGGCCTTCACTTCAGCCAGTTTCGCTAATGCCTTAGCCATTTTGAATACTGTCGGCCCGCAGTGCATTAGGAATACCGCCCGTTTCTTCCCGGTTGTGGCATCCTTCAGATTATTCGTTTCCAAAAACATTTGGAAACAGTCCATGTAGGACTCCCAATCCTCTTGAGCTGGGTCGAACGGAGCGGGTGGTACTATGATGTCGGACATGGTTCTGCCGTTGTGCGTTTCAGCCACGTGCTTGGTTGTCTTCGTCGTTGTTTTAGTTGGCTCTGATGTCATCCAATCCCACCTTCGTCGCCAGTGTTAAATCTGGAGAGTGGGTGCGAATAATGGAGAAGAGCCGGTAGAAACAGTGAACTTCAAACTCTTTATTTACATGGTGTGACAGCTCGAACTGGATGGCTGCTATAGCCTTCCTTATATAGGCAACTTATTAACTATTCAACCAATAGCAATCCGGAAGCGCTAGCTCCATTAACCAATGAGAATGGCCTGTTAATGGCCAATCAGATGCTCCTGAATGGACCAATCCGATCTTGCCATTAACAGCCAATCAGAAGTGCAGGGCCAGAACCCTGCACTTGACTTCAAGCTCAAGATAACTTTATTTAATATTATTCATTCACAACAACCTCCAACTCCTGAGGCCACTCCCACACCTAGCCTAACAGTTCATGTGACTATAATAGTTTATGTT
Source organism: Hydrophis major (assembly GCA_033807585.1). Classification (NCBI taxonomy): domain Eukaryota; kingdom Metazoa; phylum Chordata; class Lepidosauria; order Squamata; family Elapidae; genus Hydrophis; species Hydrophis major. The sequence continues at coordinate 186,630,025 of CM066328.1, forward strand.
GCCTCGTTTTATGGCCTTTCTTGGCACAGTTGTTGTGTGAATCATTGCAGTTGTTAAGTTAATAACACTTGCTAAGTTCATCTGGCTTCCACATAAGACTTTGCTTGTCAGAAGGTGACAAAAGGTGATCACGTGACACTAGGACACTGCAACTGTCATACAAACAAGTTAGTTCCAGGCAGCTAAATTTTGATGATGTGACCATAGAGATATTGCAATGGTGGTGTGAAAAAAAGCCATAATTACTTTTTTCAGTGCTTGCTGTAACTTCAAATAGTTCTCTAAATGAACTGCTCTAAGTCAAGGACTCCCCGCATTTACCATGTTTTAAACATGGGAAATCCTCTCTAAATTTGAAATCATTATGTCATATTGAGCAGATTTTAAAAACATACTTTCTAACATCACTTTCACATCCTTTCCATTCTGACTTATTTTCCTGGTAGGCTTCTCTTAGACCAGGAATATCAAACTCAAGGCCCACGGGCTGGATTCAGCCCACAGGACCACCCTGGAAACAGTGAAGGACCGGCCCATAGTGCCTCTGCCAGCAAAAATGGAGCTTGTGGAGGCCGTGTTTGAGGCCTCCCTGAGCTCCATTTGTGCTGGCAGAGGGCTGCAGTGGGCGTCACGGCCAAAAACATAGCCTTGACAAGTGACATTGAGCTGGTAACATCCACCATGCCGCCCCCCACTACCCCCTGAGGTAAAACACAACCCTAATGTGGCCCTCAATAAAATTGAGTTTGACACCCCTGTCTTAGACTAACAGCCCCCAATCTTTCCAGCTGGGGGACCTGGCCAGAAGGGGTGTGTGTGAGTGGCTGGTGCATGTGTGCATGCAAAGCTCCATTTGCGCGAACAGCACACATGCGTATCCTTCACTCGCGCAAATGGAAGGTGCTCGAGTGGAGTGCCCTTGCGCTCGTATGTGAAGCTCTACTTGCATGAGTGGAGGGCACTCACACACAAAGTTTGATTTTCACGAAGGGAGCTTCGTTTGCAAATGTTCTCTGCTCAGACCAGTGGAGCTTTGTATGCATGCGCACCAGTGGTGGGATTCAAAAATTTTTCCTACCGGTTCTGTGGCCGTGGCTTGGTGGGCGTGGCTTGATGGGTGTGGCAGGGGAAGGATACTGTAAAATCTCCAGTCAGAGGTGGTATTTGCCAGTTCTCTGAACTACTCAAAATTTCCGCTACTGGTTCTCCAGAACTGATCAGAACTTGCTGAATACCACCTCTGATGCTCACGGTTACAAGTCGCTTGCATGAGTTGAACATACACGCTTGCCCATTTTTCCTGCAGCCCGGTTTTGAACAGGCCGCAGCCCAGTATTTGGGACCCCTGTCTTATACCATAAACAAGCAGGCCTGGAAAAATATGAATGGGTGCCTGCTGATCAACTCTTAATAATGGTCATACAACATATTTAAGTTCATAGTTGGAAAAAAACAATCCCACTTAATGACAAAGAAGACATGTTAGCTGTCTTCTTCAACATTTAATATAACAATGTAATGGAGAAACGACAAATTCATTTGAAATAGAAAAAGGAGTTAGGCAGGGATGTCCACTTTCACTTCTGCTCTTTATCATACTTTAGAAATCCTGTTGAGGAGAGTTAGACAGAATTCGGAAATAAAAGGACTAAAAAATTAAAAAAGAAGAATATAAGACCCAAGCATTTGCGGATGATCTTGTATTCTTTGTAGAAGAACCAATTAAATCAGGACCAAATTTAATTAAAGAGATAGAAAGATATGGAGAAGTGGCAGGTTTAACAATTAATAAAGATAAAACCAAAATGACAACAAAAAATTTAACAGAAACAAAAAAAGAAACTAGTAGAAACAATGGGCATACAAATTGTTAAGAATATTAAATATCTAGGAATTTGGCTTATGGCAAGATGTTCAACAATAAAAGAAGATAATTATGTAAAATTGGTATCAGAAATAAAAAATGACTTAGAAAAATGGGGGGGATTACAATTATCAATGTTAGGGAGAATTGCTCCTATCAAAACGAACATCTTACCAAGAATATTATTTTTATTTCCAATCAAATTAGATAATTTTTTTAATGAATTAAACAAAATTACCACGACATTTATTTGGTCAGGGGAAAAAGCGAGAATAAAACTTAGTTCATTACAAGATAAAAGATGCAGAGGTGGATTTGAACCACCTGCCTGGGAATTATATTATAAAGCAGTCGTTTTAACAAGGATTAAAGAATGGACCAATTTAAGAAATAAAAGAATTTTAACCTTAGAAGGACATGATCTAAAGGTGGGGGTGGCATGCCTTCATGTGGAATCCTGGAATTAAGAGATATACACTTTTTAACAGGCATGTAATTTGAAGTTCATTATTAAAAGTGTGGAAAAAAATCAAACACAAACACTATATGAAGATTCCAAGATGGGTTTCCGTCATGGAGGCATTGATCCACCCCAACACCTTAGAAAGTGGAAGAATGATTAGATATGATGATGTCCTAAGCTCTCAAGGAGAATTAAAGACGAACCAAGAACTCAGAGAACAAGGGATGAAAATAGAATGGTGGCCATACTTACAACTCAAAACGAGATACAAAAAAGATATAGAAGAAATTGGAATTGAGATAAAACCGAACCAATTAGATAAAATATTAGAGGAGACAGATGAAAAGCTAATTTCTAACATGTATAATTATCTACTAGAATTTGAAATGGCAGAAGAAATAGTTAAAGGCCCAATGATTGCATGGGCAAGGAATGTAGGACACAACATTAATTTGGAAGATTGGGAAAAGGTTTGGAAACAAAATTATAAAATAATAAAATTGGCTATCTATAAAGAAAATCAATATAAAATGTGTTATAAGGTGGTATCTGGCACCTTCAAGATTAGCAAATATGTACCCAAACTTAAATCTGACTTGTTGGAAATGTAAGCAAATGAGAGGTATCTTCTTTCATGCTTGGTGGCTTTGCCCAAAAAATAAAAAGTACTGGAAAAAAATTAGAATGTGGACAGAAGAAATTACAAATATACAATTGGAGCTTAAGGCAGAAATATTTTTGTTGGGAATGTTAAAAGGGGACTATCCAAAAGAAATATTTAATTCTCCATATAATCATGGCCTCAAGAATTGCGTTGGCACAATGTTGGAAGGGTGATCAGATGCCAACAAATAATCTAATAATACAGACAGTTCTTGACTGTGCTGAAATGGACCTACTCACACAAAAACTTAGGGATGAGGTAGACTCGAAGTATACTACAGCTTGGGAACAATGGTATAATTGGATGAAGAAGAAAAACCAGGAAATTAAAAGATAAGGATTTGAAACATGAAGTGGTTAAACTAAGAAGATATACCAAAAAACAGAAAGTGGGTATTAGTAAAATTATTTTCAATAAATGACTACACCGTCTTAGCTGATAAGAAACATGTTTTTACATCAATTATTTGTATTTATATATTGGTTTCGTTTGCAATGAAACATTGTATATGATATTGTATATATTTTTCTTTTTAATCTTTAATAAAGTTTCATTTGGGGGGAGGGAAAAGAAACAGAGGGCTTTATTTCTAAAGGCTTAAAGAATAGATGTCAAGACTTTAAAATCAATCAAGTATATACTTTTACTGCAGATAAAATTGGAGAATGCTTATTCAGTGTTTTTGTTTCCAGACAGATCAACTAGTGTAATTAAATAAGCTGTAATCAGTCGTGCTCCAGAAGTTTGACACGTACGCCATAAATCAGAGAAGACAGTTGTATTGATTTAGAGTGCTGCCAGCATTGCTCAGCCAGTTTTAGATGACATTTCCTCTTTTCACAAATTACGTAGTTGTGCGGGGAGTCTCAAAAAATCAGTTTCTTTCAAATAATTAATGCCAAGGCGACATTATTATTCGTGGAGGTTGTTATATTAGGTGCCCTGAAGACTAAAGTCCTTTATTTTGTCCTTTCAGGTGTTATCACCCAATTCAGTTTGTCTTGCAGAGAATTGGAGCGAGGGGAGCAGGGTTCAAACATTTTAGCAAAGAGTTCTCTGCCCGCTTGTTGGATAGGCTTGGCCATGGTGGGTGTGGCCTAATCAACCTCCTGCACCATGGCAGAGGGGGGATGCTTTTGCCCTCCCTGGGCTCTGGAGGCTTTCCTTGAGCTTCCAGGAGGGCAAAAATGGCCTCCCCGAGCTCTGGAGGTTCTCTGGAAGGCAGAAACAGGCCCATTTCTGGCCTTCCCAAACTTCCAAAAGGCCCGTTTTTCGCTCTCTCCGAGTCTCCATGCGCACCCTGCACTTATCTGCTGTGTGAGGACTCCTGGGAGGGGTGGGGTGGGCAGCTCCAGCCAGGAGTGGGATTTGGGGGTTCTCTGAACGGTAAAAAATCTTACTTAGGGGCTCTCCCAAACCCCTGCGAATCCCCAGCAGCCCAACCCTGGAGGGGAGCATCAATGTTACGGTTAAATTCCAAGATTTCTTACATTTGAGAAATCATTGGGGCCATAAGTTGACTAGCAGAGTATATCATAAAATTGCTGTATTTACCATATTGAGCAAATTATGTACAAAGGGGCCTGAACCCCACAGTGCATTCAATATTCTGATTTTGATTTGCAGTTTAGGGAGTCTGAGCAAAAGATAGTATTGCCCCCTGACAGTTGCATGGAATCCAGTGCTAATTGTCTATCAAGAGGATGAAAGCAGCTTTAGGTAAGAATCTTGTGAAGATCACAATAATAAGATTTAGCTGCTCCAATGATCAGAGCAACAGTCTTCATCATAAATAGTTTGAACCTGGAGGGAGAAGGTTCATGACATTTTCTCCCAATCCTACTGTGGAGAATCAATAATTTGGTTTAGGCCCTTAGCCCTAATGTGGTTTGCATTTTGCATCTAAATCTAGCCAGAAAAAAGCATATGGTTGTTATTTTGATTGCCTGACAGATTTATGCAAGGTTAATTTAATCATAGTTTTACAGAGTCCAGTTTTCTCAATTTAAACAATACAATGAACCATGAGCTAAACCATGTGATTAAAATGTGGATAGATAGTGATTTATTGACTATTTCCTCATGACTCAGCTGGCCCAGTATAACTTGATTCCGGATAATCAAATGATTCATTTATTTGATGCCCAACAGTCTAAAAAAGTGATGGCTATAGTTATCTCAGGGACAGTTCTTTTGACAGCATCCATTTGGGTGCCAACTTCACTTTCCTGTTCTTTTTTAAAACATTAAATGAAAATTAATGGCAGCCTGACTGAGACAGAAGCCACCACAGCTATGTAGGTTAACAGATCATATTCCCTCAATGCCCATAGAGTGTAAAAAATCAAACATCACAAAGGATCTTCAACAACTTTTGCACAATATTCTAATTTTTCGAGTTTCACCTATAGAGTCTTTTGAGGATAGAAGTTGAAATAATTTATGTCCAGGATATGAGGGGTCTGTAAATATTTTCACAGCCCTCTTTTTGACTCATGCGGTATACAGGTCCTCAGTGGAAGGCAGGTTGGTAGCAATGATTTTTTTCTGCAGTTCTAATTATTCGCTGAAGTCTGTGCCTGTCTTGTTTGGTTGCAGAGCCAAATCAGACTGTTATAGAGGTGCAGATGACAGACTCAATAATTCCTCTGTAGAATTGAATCAGTAGCTCTTTAGGCAGTTTGAGCTTTTTAAGTTGGTGCAGAAAGAACATTCTTTGTTGTGCTTTTTTGATGACATTTTTAATATTAGATGTCCATTTTAAGTCATGAGATATGTAGAACCTAGAAACTTAAAGGTCTCTACTGTTGATACTATGTTGTCTAGTATTTTAAGAGGTGGTTGTATAGGAGGGTTTCTCCTAAAATCTACCACCATTTCTACAGTTTTGAGTATATTTAGTTCAAGATTGAACTAAATACACTTAAATTAAACTAATTTCTAAATGCAGTACTTATATTATTGCTTACCTCTCTTTCTCTCTGCTTGCTTCTCCCTTTTTCTGATTTTTAATATGATTCTGCTATAGCCATTGTCAACTGTATATGACATCATATATAATTCCTTGTTTTCCATGCGCAGTAAATAACAAAAGTCTTTCTCCTGCCTTACCTTTAATTAATTTGGGTGAGCCATAAGACTATAAATCCTAGTATTGTGCAAAACATCTGAAAGAGATACTTAACATGAACAAAACTATTTTCTTGAAAGCATTAATGCAGCTTCATCCTTTGCAAGATTCATATCACTGTTTTGAAAGCAGTGTCCAGCTGTCACTCTACGACAGGATTAAAAATAGAAGAAAATTAAAACACATAAAGAAATAGTAAAATGAAGTTTCCTTGTTAGCATCTAGGTGCAAACTTAAAATGATCATCATCTTCCAGGTTTTTAGATGTTATCTACTGCAGATTGATGCTATCATTTTTGTTTTATCAAGTGGATTTATTATGTTTATTCCCTTGCTGAAGTTGTACATTTTATCATTTTGCTTTCAATTATCAACTGAATGGAGTCATTCGATTGATGTGTGTCTTGTGTCTGTGACTGTGTGTGTGTGTACAGGTAGTCCTCAATTTACAACCACAATTGAGCCCAAAATTTATGTTGCTAGGTGAGAAATGTGTTAAGTTTCGCCCCATTTTATGACTTTTCTTACCATATTTAAGTGAATCACTGCAGTTGTTAAATTAGTAACACCGTTGTGACTTTGCTTGTCAGAGGGATGCAAAAAGTGATCACATGACTCCAGGACACTGCAATTGTCATAAATATGAACCAGTTGTCAAGCATTCAAATGTAAATCACGTGCCCATGGGGAGACTACAACGGTCATAAGTGTGAAAAATGGTCATTTTTCAGTGCTGTTGTAACTTTGAATGGTCACTAAGTGAACTGTTGTAAGTCAAGGACTACCTGTCTTAGGGAAAGAGAAAAACAGGGCTGGAAATATATCTTTTGAAAATAATTATCAGTAGATGGCAGCACCTGGCCAACTCTGTGTGAGCTTGGAAGTTAAGCAGGTCAGGTAAGTATTTCGATGAGTTATCATTTTGAAATATTGGGGTTGTGGGCTAAACTGGAACGTAAAAAACCTCCTGGAAGAAGGCAGTAGCACTACTAATGCCCTAAAATTGTATGCTTGTGTTGAATCAAGCTCAAATGTACTGTAGATAGATAAAACGAAAGAACAGAAGAACAAAAGAATGATACAGCATTTGATTGTTTCAAACTTTGCTTACACTAGGAGTGTCAAACTCGCATCATCACGGCAGCATCATGTGCCGTATCATGACTTTTTTCCAGTATGTGATTCATCCGGCCCATGGGCCGCGAGTTTAACAGCCCTGTCTTACACTCTTTATTAAAAAAAAAGATACATCACCTCTATCAAAATTTCATTGCTGCACCCAGCAATATGGGTGTGATCTGTCCTTCCAATATGATCTGTCCTTCCAACGTTGTATAATAAATCAACACAGCAAGACTGCAGGAGATATTACTGAATCATCTAAGCACAAATTCAGGAGAATGCTGTAAGATTGAAAGACTAGTAAGTAAATCAGTTACTAGAAACAGCTCTTGTAAAGCTAAATAGTTTTGGATTCTAACTCCATGCTAATACTTCCCTAAATCTTTTTCAGAAGCTGGCCCAGAATGTGGAGAAACAGGACTGTGAATGAGTTGAAGTATGAGTTGAACCATATATCACAATAGAAGCCATGGTGGCACAGTGGTTGGAATGCAGAATTGCAGGCTAACTCTTTCCACAGCCAGGAGTTCAATCCTGACTCACTCAAGGTTGACTTAGCCTTCCATCCTTCCAAGGTGGGTAAAAGGGGGTCCCAGATTGTTGGGGGGGGATGCAATATGCGGATTCTGTAAACAGCTCAGAGAGGGCCATAAAATGCTATTGCTGTCTGATAGTGCACATCCTCTGACTTTGTCTATCTATCCATAGGCTTGTTCTGGAAATCAGTCCATGCCAAGAATCCTATGTTTAATAGCATTTCAGCCTGGTTTTCAGTCTACAATTGATCAAAAGACCTCCATCTTTCCTCCTTATTGTTTTCTTAGCATGCCTTCTTCTTCTGTAAAGATTTATGAAAAGTCAAATCAATGACTTTTGTAAAATTATTCCACTTTTGCTTTAATTTAGTAAAGTGCTTAGATTTAAACCCTTAATTCAATGCTCAGTGTACACAGGCAGTATTATAAGCTGATAGAACAGATAAATTATACACTGTAATCATTGACTGTAAGTTGTATATCTTTGATTACATAAACACATCATTACTAGCCCCCAAAATATAAACTATCTAAGCAAGGATATGATCATATCAAAAATATGTCTTATATGATGATATACAGTAAATTATGTTCTTGCACATTTATATTACTATTTTAAATATGCAATGGCTGAGCTTACACAATATGCCTATATTTGGCCATGCAACTGCATGTTTATTGAATAAATTACCATTGGCCAAATAGGACAGAATCAGCTAAGCTCACACAATGTTAAGCATAACCTATGGTTGATAAACTACAATAGATGAATAAATTCTACAAATGGCTGGCCTAAATCCAATTTAAAGTAAGCAACAGCAGCCAATAACAGACATAAAGTCTGATTGATGGAAACAGACAGTAATACTATGCTATAATCTTGGCTTGCTTGATTTTGCTTAGCATATACAAACTCACATCATTTCTAGTTTTATATGCAAACCAGGCCAGAATGACTTATTGAACAGATCAATTAAAAACCCGGCTTGACATTATGTATGAATGCAGGCTGTAAATCAAGCTGATAATAGTTCACAAAATGGACAGTAATACTCATATATTCCAGCAGTGGGCAGACATCCCAAGCATTCTTTCTTTAAAAAATTGACTCGCTTTACATTTTTGTTGGAAACCTCAATGAATACCATGTAGCTCCTGTATTTTGAATAGAAAAATGCTGACAATATCTACTTTCATAGTTTTTCATTTGAATATGAAGCACTCCTTAAAAAAATACCTTACATAAATATTTCATTTTAGAATAAAGAAGTAACAACTGGTTAGAAAAAAATTGTCTTTGCTGGTTTGCTTTTCATATAATTTAAATTTAGGATTTGTAAATACTTGCTACTACTAAATTCATCCAAGTACTATATTAGGAAAGATTTCAACAAAATTATGATGATCTACACACTCCAATGAAAGCCAAATTGCAAATATAATAAATTAAAAATAAATACCTATCTGGAAGGGTTGCTTCCCTAACGTCATTTAGATCATTCATACTTGCAAGACCTCTTAATTTTCCCTATGTGTTAATAAACTTAAGAACACAATAAATAAATAATTAAACATTCCACGTATTCCAGTTAGAGAGATTTGTACAAGTTCTCTGGGAACTCTGTTTTTAAGGATGACAACTGCAGCTAGACCCAAAATGGAAAGGTTCACCTCTATCCACAGTGCAGGAATGGGTGGTGGAAATAATGAAACTTTGGAGATGGCTAAATTAATTTCTCTGCTTAGAGGGGAAAAAAGAACAGTATTTACATTTATGGCTGAAAACCCCTCACAGACTTTTTGCATGAAAAGGAAAAAATGCATGTATGATTTGTAATTTTGATGAGAAAAAAATTGGGCAATAGAAAAAAAGTGAGTTTTGTTATTATAAAGTAAGACATGACTTTGACATTTGTAATTACATTTATTGCAAGGGAAATTGGAAGCTTCTATTTTTTTTATTCTTTCTTTTTGAACTTCTGCTTGTTTTCTTCTTTTTTGCAGTTTTTGTGTTCTTTGTAAAACTTTTTAATAAACTGTTTATTTTTTTGTTATGTTCTGAGCATGGGTGCAAGGATGGAGATGAGCCGATAAAACAGTGAACTTCAAACTCTTTATTTACATGTGAAAACAGCTCAACTCATGGCCACGATGGGCCCCTTTATATAGGCAACTCTTAACTTATTTAACCAATAAAAACACAGGGAGAGCTAGCTCCATTAACCAATAGAAGAGGCTCGTTAATAGCCAATCAGATTCTCCTGAATGGACCAATCTGATGTCGCTATTATCGGCCAATCAGAAGTGCAGGGCCTGAACCCTGCACTTTACTTCAAGCTCTTAATAATCTTTATTAAGCATTTATTGATTCACAACATTTTTAAAAGGAAAAAATCTGTATACTTTCTCTTTTTCAATTATAACAGTGAAACCAAAACATGTATTTATCGACGTATTCCCACAGCAACTAACATGTTCACACACAAAAGAATGAGGCAGCCAGTAAAGTCGTTTTTAAAATCACCTCGATAAAACAGTTGAAAAATTGTATCAAAGAACATGGAGCAACAGAGTTGGAAGGGATTTTGCAGGTCTTCTATCCCAACCCTCTGCCCAATCAGGAGACCCTATACTATTTCAGAAAGGTAATCCAGTCGCTTCTTAAAAGCCTCCAGTGATGGAGCACTCAAAATTTCTAAAGGCAAACTGTTTCACTGGTTGATTATTCTCACTGTCAGGAAGTTTCTCCTTAGTTTTAGGTTAGATCTTTGATAAATGTCCATCTGCTGTTTGTCTTGCCTTCGGGTGCTTTGTAGAATAGGTTGACCCCCTCTTCTGTGTGGCAGCTCCTCAAATATTAGAACACTGCTATCATGTGTCCTTTGGTCCTTCTTTTCGCTAGATTAGTCTTATCCAATTCCTGCAACCATTCATCATATGTTTTTTTTTGTCTCCAAGCCCCTAATCAGTTATCCTCCAAACGTTGAGAGGGAAAATCATGATGTCTGAAAGACAAGACAGCCATTCTACTTTCATCTGTGTTATCAAAACACATCAAAAAAGGCCAGCAGATGGAGGTGCGGTAGGGTGTCAGAAAATGAAAATGGAAGTCACAGCAGTGCACAGTTGTAGCCACTATTTTAAAAGGTGTACATCAAATTAAAAAACATTATGCCTTATTTATTAAACCAAGATTTTGTCTGTATGTCCCTGATCAAGATACGAGGAAAATTGTGGGTTTCAATGAGGAACAAATCGGCTCTGCTTTCTGAGTCCCACAATTCTGATTAAATAATTACTGCCCATAGCTTTCTAAAGCCAGCTGAATTACCCTTCATCAAATGTGCTATCCTCTGTTTTAAGGCTTTTGTTAATCTTAGCAACCATTGTTTCCATGTTCTCTAGGTCCACCTTTTACTAAGTTTTGATTCTGTTTACTAATCACTTTGCTCAAAGCAAAAATATGTGTTATTACTGAACATAGACCTGGCTATAAACTAGCTGATTAGATTTTAGCCAAATATATTGGCAAACTCAACTTTAAGACTGCAGCCTCCATCTCAACCTATTACCACCTCACATACAGTCCTGGCTACTTATTGGCTGTCTGCATGACATGCTAAGCCACAAAGCTCATGGCCACATTACTTCCCATTATCCACTTACGTTAAGCATGATTTTGACAATTACCTGGTTGTCTGAATGCCAAATACAGACAAGTCCTCAACTACAGTTCATTTAGTGACTGTTCAAAGTTACAACAGCACTGAAAAAAGTGGCCTATGACCGTTTTTCACACTTACAATCATTGCAAGCATCCCCTTGGTCATGTGATCAATATTCAGATGCTTGGCAACTGACTGATATTGATGACGGTTGCAGTGTCCCAGGGTCTTGTGATCATCTTTTGGGACCTTCTGGCAAGGAGTCAATGGGGAAGCCAGACTCATTAAGAATAATGATACTAACTTAACAATTGTAATGGTTCACTTAACAACTGTGGCAAGAAAGAAAGGTTGTAAAATGGGGTAAAGCTCACTTAACAAATGTTTCACTTAGCAAGATAAATTTTGGGCTCAATTGTGGTCGTAGGTCAAGGACTTCCAATAGCTACCATTTCTGATTGTAGAAATCAGTCTTTACCAGTGTATTTTATGAATCCACCCTCATCTCCCAGAAATCAGACAAAACCTGCAGAAATCACTGTGTATGTTCTGAAACACAATCAATATGCCAGATATTTCAAAATGCTTGAATATTTTGCAGTTAAAATATATGGAGATTTAAACAACTATGGGTTTTATCTAACTGCCCATGCAGTACTACAAAATCAGTCTGCAAATTAAATTCCATCCATTTATACTAAAAAAAAGATTTCTTGAAAACATAACAAAAGAAAGACCTGAACTGCAATGAAAGAACAACAAAAGACCCTCACAGGCAACTAACAGAGCCCTTCCACAGCATCACAAACCTCATACAACTGTAGTAATGCTTTCCACAGCATCACAAATTTTCACACAACCATAGTAATGCTTTCACTGCTATTCCCCTTAAGCTGTGGAGAATCAGGGAGAGGATCATCAACTGGCCAATAGGAAGCAGAAAACAAAAATTCCAGCAGCTTTCTGTCTCTCTGTTCTGACTACATTTGTTTTTATAGTAAGGGAAAACATGATTGGGTGAGGGGAAATGTCAAAGCTACCACTGAAATACTTCAAAATGACATGGTTTGGTAGCCAGCAAGGTACTATGTATGGCACTTTAGTTCAAGAAAGGAGAGCCTAAATGCTAGGAAGCAGATAAAAGGTAAGAGTTCCCAGAAATAGAAAATAGCTACACTTCATAGTTCCAGAGAAAACACTGCAAAACCATTATTTTCTGCTGAACCAACAATTAATTAGTGCAGCCTGTAAAGGCCTCCAGAAGCTACAGAATCATAAGACTACAGATCAGTGCAGTTCTTGTGTATGGAAAGATCTTAGAAATGATCATGGCATAAGGAATTGCCACCAGCATGAATACTGGTCAGTGTGCACTCTTCCAATGAAAAGGACATCATGACTCACATATGTTTCTCAAAATGAAATTATATTATCATATTTAAGAGTGTCCTTCTGGATTTCTCAGAGGCTTAAAGAGAGTTACTTTGTTGGAAGCACAAGCAAGCCCAATTAGAATTGAACAGCTGTTTCTGGTGTTCTTAAACAGCGTGATTTAACACAGCATTTGTATTCTTCTCTGAGTCAGTCAAATATCTATATATCTATATATATCTATATATATATGTATGGTATTCAGCTTTGTTCGGGTATTTTCCCATGTCATTGTAGTTGTGCTTTTAAAGTTGTAGCAACGTTTCGGCAGAATCTCATCTGCCATCACCAGGCTTCTGTATTGTGTTTGTCTGACGATGCCCTGATGATGGCAGATGAGATTCTGCTGAAACGTTGCTACAACTTTAAAAGCACAACTCTAATGACATGGGAAAATACCCAAACAAAGTTGAATACCATATATGTAAGTACCTGCGAAAACTTAAGAAAATATATCTATCTATCTATCTATCTATCTATCTATCTATCTATCTATCTATCTATCTATCTATCTATCTATCTATCTATCTGAGTTGCTTCAACAGTGAGATTTAAATATACACCTGTTTTGAAAAAACACAATGCAGAACATATTGTGCAAAACATTTTTTAGTTCTATAGTAGGACATGGTGGCTCAGGGGCTAAGACGCTAAGTTTGTTGATCAGAAAGGTCGGCAGTTTGGTGGTTCAAATCCCAAGTGCCGCGTAACGGAGTGAGCTCCCCTTACTTGTCCCAGCTTCTGTCAACCTAGCAGTTGGAAAGCATGTAAAAAATGCAAGTAGAAAAATAGGAACCACTTTGGCAGGAAGGTAACAGCATTCCATGCCCCTTCGGCATTTAGTCATGCCAGCCACATGACTACAGAGACATGTTCGGACAGCGCTGGAGTTGAGCACCATCCCCTAGAGCTGGAAACGACTAGTACATATGTGTGAGGGGAACCTTTACCTTTACCGAGGATGAAGAACCAAAAGTAGTGTAATGTTCGCATTATATTAGTTCACAGATTCCAAAATAAGACTAGATTAAGTTTCAAGACCATGACTATGTTCCTATACATCCTATATATCTGAAAGGAATAGCAAGACATCTTATGAACTAATCTTCTCTTTGAACCTTCATTGTGATTAGTAGTCCAATTTAAATAATTCACCTGAAGCTCAGCATGCCATCCAATTGAAAATTCCAGTATAGTGGAGAAAGGACTAGGACCAAATGACTGTCCAATGTGCTCCAAGGGGGTTATAGCAGGAACAACTGGAAGAGTGAATTTTATGCTGTGTCTCAAGCTCCTAGTTAGAATGAGGGAAACCCTGAATAGTTCCAGGAAGCAAATAAACAATATTTGGGTTGAAGAATATCTCACATTTGAAACTTAAACAAGTCTTTAAACTCCACTTTCTGCAAATAAGCAACCATGGCTGCTCCTGATTCAGATAACACCATGAGTCTCAGAGAGGTTTCTTCCCTTTTAATGAATCATATAATAAAACAGTTTCAGGGGAAAACAACTTTGGGGGAACACAGCTGGTGAGTTAGCATGCAATTAAATTTTTGCCAAACCAGGAACTGAGTCAAAATGAGGTCACACCGCAAACTCCCTTTTGTCCCGCTCTCCCAGTATTTGCCACAAGTGCAACTCTTTTTGACTCACGAAGGTTACAAAACATCTTTTACATCATCACATTTCTGTGAAATCAAACTATCCACTTAGGTAGCAATACTATTCAATTTCACATGTGCAAATGGAATAGACCACAGGTGGAAAGCATAGGCAGTTAGCAAGACATCCCCAATAAAGGAGTGGTTCTGCAGGTGGTGACCACAGACCACTTCTCGGTTCCTATGCTTTCTGGCTGATGGTTTGGTCAGTTTTGAATGCTGGCGGTGCTTTCACTCTAGTGGTAGCATGAGACGGAGTCTACAACCCACACAAGTGACTCAGGTAGTGCAGCTCATCCAGGATGGCACATCAATGCGAGCTGTGGCAAGAGGAGCTGTGGTTTGCTGTGTCTGTCAGCGTAGTGTCCAGAGCACGGAGGTGCTACCAGGAGACAGGCCAGTACATCAGGAGACGTGGAGGAGGCCGTAGAAGGGCAACAACCCAGCATCAGGACCGCTACCTCTGCCTTTGTACAAGGAGGGACAGGAGGAGCACTGCCAGAGCCCTACAAAATGACCTCCAGCAGGCCACAAATGTGCATGTGGCTGCTCAAGCAGTCAGAAACAGACTCCATGAGGGTGGTATGAGGGCCCGACATCCACAGGTGGGGGTTGTGCTTACAGCCCAACACTGTGCAGGTTGTTTGGCATTTGCTAGAGAACACCAAGATTGGCAAATTCACCACTGGCACTCTGTGCTCTTCACAGATGAAAGCAGGTTCACACTGAGCACATGTGACAGACATGACAGGGTCTGGAGACGCCGTGGAGAACGTTCTGCTGCCTACAACATCCTCCAGCATGACTGGTTTGGCAGTGGGTCAGTAATGGTATGGGGTGGCATTTCTTTAGGGGATCGCACAGCCCTCCATGTGCTCACCAGAGGTAGCCTGACTGCCACTAGGTACCGAGATGAGATCCTCGGACCTTTTGTGAGACCATATGCTGGTGCAGTTAGCCCTGGGTTCCTTTTAATGCAAGACAATGCTAGACCTCATGTGGCTGGAGTGTGTCAGCAGTTCCTGCAAGATGAAGGCATTGATGCTATGGACTGGCCCACCCGTTCTCCAGACCTGAATCCAATTGAGCACATCTGGGATATCATGTCTCGCTCCAACCATCAATGCCACCTTGCACCACAGACTATCCAGGAGTTGGGGGATGCTTTAGTCCAGGTGTGGGAGGAGATCCCTCAGGAAACCATCCGCCACCTCATCAGGAGCATGCCCAGGTGTTGTAAGGAGGTCATACAGGCATGTGGAGGCCACACACACTACTGAGCCTCATTTTGACTTGTTTTAAGGACATTACATCAAAGTTGGATCAGCCTATAGTGTTTTTTTCCACTTTAATTTTGAATGTAACTCCAAATCCAGATCTCCATGGGTTGCTAAATTTGATTTCCATTGATAATTTTTGTGTGATTTTGTTGTCAGCACATTCAACTTTGTAATGAACAAAGTATTTAATAAGAATATTTCATTCATTCAGATCTAGGAGGTCTTATTCTTGTGTTCCCTTTATTTTTTTGAGCAATGTATGTATGTATAGACAGTACAGGCTTAACTCTGTAGTTTTGTGTTAAGTTTTCTCCCTGCAGAGGGAGAATCAGAGCACATCCCACATGGACCCAACTGACTTTTGTTGCAAAGCTTCCTTCCTCTGCTGCTGCTAATTTTTTTTTTTTTTTTTTTTGAGGGATGTAGGCTTATCCTACCGCTCAACTTAGGCAGAGGCACCTGTTTATATTTTAGGGGTGGGGCTCCCACGCTCCATATTTTGCTCACACCAGATGCATTCCCACCTTTCCTGATGTCCTATTATTATTTTCTCCCCAATGTGACACGATTCCAGTGGGTTTGCACACCGACCTCTCCTCTTCAAACACACATGCCTAATATTTCCAATGGACAGGCAACGCGTTGTTGTTGATGATGTTGTTTTCCTGCAAAGAGAGCTAGAAGGTTCGATTCGTTGCAAGCAACACAAATCATACATCAGATCTCCCCCCCACCCGCACCCATCCCCAGTTTTTTTTAAAAAAACAAACAAACCCGAACAACCCCAACTTCCAGTACCCCAAGGAAGCAATCTGAATTTGCCCAGCCGGAATCCACCCTTCGTTCCTCCTTCCTCGATCGAACGGGGGGGTGGGGGTGGGGGGGACGGGGGGGTAGAAGCAGCTGCATCGGGGGAGCGTTAGGACTCGTCTGCGTCCAGCTGGTTGACAGTCCCAGCAGCCAATCAGGGGGCGTCTCCTTGAAGGACTTGGGAGAGGCAGGGCGGCCTTTTCGCTGAAGCTTGGCAAGCTGGCAAGGCTGGGTGGGCCCAGCTTGGCGGTGGCTCATGCTGCTGCTGCCGCCGCTCAGGGAGGGGTTTAGAATAGCATCCGTAGCGCTGACCGGCCAGATTCAAGGCACATTAAGCTCGGCGGATACCCGCGCGCGCCTGAGCATCCTTTTCTTCTTCGGCGGCAAGCAGGAAGGAACAACCCCCCCCCCCAAAAAAAATAAAAAAAGGTGGTGGAAGGGGCAGAAGCTGAGCCAGACAAAGCAAAGATGGCAGGGATCCTGGCTTGGTTCTGGAACGAGAGGTTTTGGTTGCCCCACAATGTCACTTGGGCGGATCTGAAGAACACCGAAGAAGCCACCTACCCTCAGGTGGAGGACCTCTACCTAGCCTTTCCCGTGGCCTTCTGCATCTTCATGATCCGCATTCTTTTCGAAAGGTGAGGTGGCTTAAACTACCTTGGGCTTCGCCTTCCTTCGTCGTCCCCTCCCCGCCCCATCTCACCTCAGGCTCCGGTGGGGAAAAGTCCGCTCTTCCCGTTTAAAAACGGCCGTACCCGGCTGGCTGAGGTGTCGCGTTGGCCTCTTGGGGTTGGTTGCTGTGCGCCTGAAGCTATATATATAGCTATATATATATATATGTGGGGGGGTGGGGGGTTTGTTTCCCTACCACCAATATATACATCACCACCAATATATAAACCGGTATATATAATTATATATATTGGTCGTTTTATATATATATACCTAAGTCCTAACTCCAGAGGCTATGGGGGGGGGGGGGCGGAGCGGGGGCTGAACACACCCCATAAGGGTTCTTTCCCTACAAGCAATAAATATATATTTATATTTATATATATGTTGGTTGTAGGGAAAGAACCCTTATGTGTGTGTGTCCCACTCTAATTTAGCCTCTGGAGTTAGGACTATGGGATGGACGGATCAAACTTCCCTGAAGAAAAAGAGGAGAGATGAGGGGATGTGGTTTCTTTAACACTTGTTTTAGTCCAGGGTGTGATCATTGGATTTGTAAAGCATTAGTCCAGGGTGTGATCATTGGATTTGTAAAGCAAAAAAAAAGGGGATTTATTTTGGCTGCGGAGCATCTGAGTTCATAGTAGACCCGCTCTTCTGTAGTATCAGAGCAGGTGGTTTTGTGATGGGCAACAAGCCCACATGATGGCATTCAAAGGCAATATTTCACTGACAGGGATCAGCCAGTCTGCTGGTATCAGATTGGAACAATGGGAAATTTGGGGGGGGGGGTGTTACTCTGTGGAGAATGATATGCTTCAGAAAAAGCGAAACTCTTGTCTCTCAATCAACTCAATCAACTTCATTTGAACAGCCTCATGGCTTTGTGTTTCAAATAAATATAACAGGATTCAGTGGAGTGTGCTTTAAGGTAGGCCCTCCAACGCCAAACACTGTTTTCTAACATTGCAGGATTTAGGAAGGAGAAACTATAAAAACCATTGAAAGAGAAAAAAAAAAAAGGTTTTCTTTACATAGTCATAGTCTTAAATGAGTTTTTTTTTTAAAATAACTAATTTAATTCCAAGCTGGAGCTGCAGAATTTCAAGCAGGTAAAAGCAAATAGAGTCATGAGCCCTGGATCAAAATAGATCCTATGGTAAATAACTTTTCAATTTTGTCCAATTCTAAAAATAAATTTCTGATTTTTATAAGCAAGGGATTTGTATATTGTTCATATGGTTAATAAGCAAAAAGGATTAGGGTTGTGCATTTACTTAAGACTAATATGTTCTTGTCATAGATTACATTAATAATTAAGGTATAGTTCATGTTCATTTTTTAGTCCTCAACTCAAAAAAATATTCACCACAGGTAAAATGTTGATTTGTTGATCAAATTAGCAATATAATAAATCATAGTTCCTAAATCCTAATGTAAACTGATAAAACTGCAAATGTCACCCAATCCATGGAATGAAAATATTATACAGTAAAAAGGGTTTGTTGCTTAAGATAAACTTCTGCACAATTCCTTTCCCAATCCCTTAGGATTGATACTGTTTAGAATTTTACTTTTTTATTCCAGGTTTCCAGGTGATATAGTCAACCCAAATGGTTAAGGTTTTCTTTGTCATTGATTTGTTTAATATCCTGATTGTGTATAATACAGTATATCAAAGCTTCTTAATCTGACATACTAGAAGATAAAAGGATGAGGTTGATAACAATATATGGACCCTTTTTCCTTTCCTATTTAATTTCTACCTTTAATCCCCTGACTCCTCTTCTACATCCCACCTCTGTCTTCTCAACTTGAGTTCTTGTGGGGGGAAAGATTTGTCTGTTTCCCCAATGTAGCCAAGGTATTTCATAGAAGCTCTTTAAGAAAGGGAATGAAAGATCTTTATCACTTGCTCTTTTTCATTAAATACTACATGCTTTAAAAAAAATATGTGTGTGTGTTTTTTTAAAAAAACTTCCTCTGAATAGCAGCAACAGATAGAAACAGGTAAGTGCTTTTGGGGGGAAAGTCTGTTTATTCTATACTTTTTTATGTGTCCATGATAGTGTTTTCCAAGGGCCATTAGATTTTTCAAGTTCTGCCTTCTCCATTGTTAAAAAAATATTCAGTATTGAAAGGATCTTGCAAGCATATTTTCTGTGCCTGTGGAAAAGTCTGTAGCTAGTGATACTCTGACACTCACACCCATGCCAGAGATGAACCAGCAGAAGCGATAGATCCACACTGTCCAATACTTTCTTAGGCTGTGTGGAGGAAGAACTGTGCTAGCCTTGACATAATTCATTTTCCTCTCATTAGAAGCTGTGGGAGGACAAAGTAAGAAATTACAGAAACAGTCAAACAGAAAAGGAGGGGGGGAAAAAAACCCTATGCCTCTCTCACCCCCATTCCCCACCTGTCACCACAAGCTGGCAATGTATTGGAAAAGAAAATTTCCCTGCCTTGTTTCCTTCCTCTCTCTCCCCATACTTGTAGGATTGCCCTGTTTAATACAGTATAGAAAGGAGAAAAGATGTTGCCTAACTGAAAAATGTCTGTTGATATCTAGCAGCTGAAGCTCTAACTGGGGCTGAACAGTGCCAGAGAAGTCTGCTCAGTATAGTCATACCCGAAGGTAATGCTGCCGCTATTAGCCTTGTCTCCTAGTCCTCCTTATCCAAGAATAACACCTTTTGAGAGAAGGCAGCTATTTCTTTCATTACCCCTTATGGTGGACACAGCAGAATTTCATATTTGAGTTAATGCTACAGGTACATTTGTCTCCCTCATCTCTAATCACATTCTTTGGTCTCCATTTTTCAAAAAAAAATTCTTGCAATTCATAATCACAGCACACATCTTCCATTCTGATCTCACTGAATGTACTCTGTTCTTGTCCCTTATTTTCAGTTTATGGCATCATAATAGAACACATGAAAATTGAGCAACATGACTGACAGAATTATATCATGAACAGGTATTGTCAGGACAGAGCTTGAAGGATATTTTGAAATCAACCAATTTATGTGCAATATGTAAGATGAGAAACAGGCTTTTGAAATAGCACCTTTTCCTTTATTTTAAAACTAAGCAACCAGAGATTCACAGTTGCATAACAATTTGTCCTGGAAAGGAACAAATTGTCTTTTATTTTATTAGCTAAATTGAATATCCAGTAATGTCCTTTTGTTCCTTATATATAAGAAGCAAACACTTTGTAAACATATTTAATTTGTCTACAGTGGAAGGAAAACTTAATGACCTGGAGTTTGTTTTAGGCTTTGTGTACTTGAAGAATTTCTTCTGAGGAGTACTGTATAATTCCATTTCAGAAGAAACTGCATGTTCAGTAATTTTATGCACTTCATATGAATTGCTTTTTATAAAGAGTTGGCTACTCAGATTTTCAATGTTTGCATAAGGAAGATGGGAAATTCATATGAAAACTACATGTTTTAGGTTAGGATTACATGCTGAACTTTAATTAGTTCTGGATGAAAATTGTTTACTTTTAAATTAATATAGGAAACTCTGAATCAAATGGAACTGATTGTTTTATTTATAAAGTTATATTAGCCAATTCTTGTATATTTGGAGCATTGGTGCAGATGTCTGGATCCAGAATTTTAACCATGATTTGTCAACCAAGCCACAATTTGGATAAATTCCCAATTTTAAGCCATAAACCATTGTTACAAATCACAGTGGCTAGATTCACACACTGTGCTAAGCCAACATCAAATTCAAATGTATAATGGCTTAGTATAATCTATAAACCTAGTCAGATTGTCCTGAGCCTCTTTGCTGTCTAATTTTTAAGGACAGAACAAAATGATGATGCTTCCTTTCCAAAATTCTGATCATGTTAATGTTTTGTGATTGGAAATTTGTGGAAGGGAAGTACTATTTCAAAACTTGGTTCAGAGACAAAGGCATGGTTTATTTAAGCATGACTTATTTAATAAAGGCATAAACTGCCATCTGTAAACACAATGGTTGGATTTGTACAGTACATTAAAGCACAGCACAACAAAACACATTATGACTTAGCATTATGTGTAAACCCAGTGACAATGTGGCTTGTGATCCGATGATTCAATGCAAAAGGCTATTGCGTTCTAAACAGTACCTGTTTCTTTTTTCTATTGGCCTGTCCATATCTCACATGCTCTATCTTTAATTTTAAGAACAAGAAAACAGTAAAATATAATGTTTATGCAAAGTATACACAAGCTGCATTCATGCAACAATTTTTGCTTAACCATTCTTTATGGAATAAATGAGAAAGTATGGGTTTACACATTATGGAGTAACTGAATCATACAGAAACAGATAATCAGAGTTGGAAGGGACCTTATAGGTCACCTAGTCCAACCCCCTGCCCAAGCAGGAGACCCTACACCATTTCTGACAAATGGCAGTCCAATCTCTTCTTGAAAGTCTCAAGTGATGACGGTCCCACAACTTCCGAGGGCAAGCTGTTCCATTGGTTGATTGGTCTCTCTGTCAGAAAGTTTCTCCTTATTTCCAGGTTAAATCTCTCCTTGTTCAGTTTCCATCCATTATTCCTTGTCTGGCCTTCAGGCGCTTTGGTAAATAGCTTGACCCCTTCCTCCCTGTGGCAGCCCCTCAAATACTAGAAGACCGCTATCATGTCTCCCCTAGTCCTTCTCTTTACTAGATTAGCCAAGCCCAGTTCCTGCAACCATTCATCATATGTTTTAGCCTCCAGTCCCCTAATCATCCTGGTTGCTCTTCTCTGTACTTTTTCTAGAGTCTCAACATTTTTTTTATAATGTGGTGACCAAAACTGGATGCAGTACTCTAGGTGTGGTCTTACTAAGGCTTTATAGAGTGGTA
This sequence comes from Hydrophis major, assembly GCA_033807585.1. Lineage (NCBI taxonomy): Eukaryota > Metazoa > Chordata > Lepidosauria > Squamata > Elapidae > Hydrophis > Hydrophis major. The sequence goes on from CM066328.1 coordinate 186,652,189, forward strand.
TTAGTACCTCCCTTGATCTTGACTGTATCCCTCTGTTAATACAACTTAGGATTGCATTAGCTTTTTTGGTGGCTGCACACTGCTGGCTCATATTTAGCTGGTTGTCCACTAAGACTCCAAAATCCTTCTCACAGTTACTGCTATTGAGCCTGGTTTCACCCAGTCTATATGTGTACTTTTGGTTTTTCTTGCCTAAGTGTAGGACTTTACTTTTCTCTAGATTGAATTTCATTTTGTTAGATATGGCCCAGTGTTCTAGTCTGTCAAGATCCATCTGGATCTTGAGCCTATCTTCTTGGGTGTTAGCTATTCCTGCCAGCTTAGTGTCATCTGCAAATTTGGTAAGTTCCCCTTCTGTTCCCTCATCTAAGTAATTAATGAAGATATTGAAGAGTACTGTGGCACCCCACTGCTTACTTCCCTCTGTGTAGACTTAGACCCATTAAGGACTACTCGTTGAGTATGGTTTGCCAGCCAGTTGCGAATCCATCTAGTGGTGGTGCTATCTACTCCACTTTTTTCTAGCTTACTAAGTAGTAGGTTGTGGTCTACTTTGTTGAATGCCTTGCTGAAATCTAAATATATTATGTCCACATTATTTTGCTGGTCTACTAATTTAGTCACTGTGTTGAAGAATGAAATAAGATTGGTTTGGCATGATCTGTTTTTAACAAACCCGTGCTGACTGCTAGTTATTACTTTATTTGTTTCTACCGTGTTTCTCACATAATAAGGCCGGGCCTTATTTTTTTTTGACCCCTGAAAAACTGGCTAGGCCGTCTTTTCGGGGGTGCCTTAATTCCCCCCCCTTGCATCCTCGGGTGGGCGGGCGGGCGGCAACAGCTTGGATGTTTGGGAGACCTTCCATCACCGTTGCTTTTCCTTCTCCCTTGCTGCCGTGGCGTTACAGCAACACTGCGGCATTCGGCGCAACCACGTACAGCCAGTCAGGGGTCTTCCCTGCAACCGGAGCCCTGAGGAGACACTTGGCTTCAGGCGCTCCTGTGGCCGCCTTCCCTTTGCCTTTGAAGGTAAAGTGAATTATTTTAAAAACCTCTGCTCATCCCGCCAGGGCCGTGGCAGAGCCGTGGGGGCTGGGCAGAACCAAGAAACATCCGCGGCTCGCTTTCTCGGCTCTGCCCAGCTCGCACGGCTCCGGCGCGGCCCTGATGGAATGAGCAGAGGTTTTTAAAATAATTCGCTTTACCTTCGAAGGCAAAGAGAAGGCGGCCACAGGAGCGCCTGAAGCCAAGTGTCTCCTCAGGGCTCCAGTTGCAGGGAGGAACCCTGACTGGCTGCGCTCATGGCTGCACCGAATGCTGCGGCGTTGCTGTAATGCCACGGCAGCAAGGGAGAAGGAAAAGCAACGGTGACGGAAGGTCTCCCGATATGAAGTGCTCTACCAACGCAGGCAGCACCATATCCGGGCATGCAACAAAGTACTTCCTAATGGCAAGCCCCCCCACCCGCCATTTCCCCCCCATTTCGCATGTTTAATATGGGTCTTAATTTGGGGGGAGTGGCTTAATTTGATTTTATGCCAATAAATCATGCTGGGGCTTCCTATTGGTGGAGGCCGTATTGTTGGAGAAACACGGTAGATGTTGGCAGATCTGTAGATCCAGTATCTTCCCGGTTATTGATGTTAGGCTGATTGGTCTACAGTTTCCTGGGTTGAGTTTTGTGCTTGTGGGAGGAAACAAGACATTTAGTATACATTTGTAGCAAACCATACTTTTATTCATCCAAACCATGAAAAGGTGGCTTCTGCATGCTACAGTTATTCTCCAGTCTGGATCTCAGTATTATCTGGGGCTCTAGCCTGTGGCTTTGCAAAATTGTTGGTTGATTGGCTTAAATAAAGAGGCTAATTTGTTTTTCCTCAGACGAGTAAAATCTCCTCCCAGTGTATATTTGACTGCATGAGCAAAGTTTCTATATCTGGATATCATAGGATGAATGCAGTACAATACAATGCAGTAAAGTGCAATAAAATGAAATAAAAACTAGAATGAGATACTTTGGTTACACAGTGATTTTTTTGTAAATAAAAACTATGGGTTAAGGCTTTCATGAACAAATAGTTACAGATACAAGATGGCAGTGTACCCAAAGATTGGAGTTTATCTTTTTATATGTTCTATAAACATAGCTTGCTAGATGAAAATTAATCTTTCAATGCATTCCAGGAATCAGCTATAAATAATCCAAGGAATAAAATGATGGTGATTTATGAAATAGGTATATTTCAACTATAGTAGTTTTTAAGAAAATGGTACTGGATTATGAAAATAGTGAACTTCAACTGTAGTAGCTTTAATCTGTGATGGAAGAATACGTGGGGAATGATAAAATTCCACCACAATTTTCATTACATTGTGTTTAATTGCATATTTCTCAACAAATTGGTAATACTTTATTTGCTTTTTAAAGCAAACTATTTTAATGACTTTTTAAAAAGAGACCTGTAAACTATTTAATTATATTATCCAGTTATATTATATTATCCAATAATTTAATTCATTTAAATCACCATGCCTTGATTGCCCTTCCCCATTTTTTTGGGGGGGAGAGTGGGGGTTATTTTGTGTTGTTCCATTTTGTGCTATATATTTTGCTTTTATTTTGACATTTTGCTCTTCCAGTTGATTGTATCTTTTTATGACAGGGATTTTGTTGTTGTTGTAAACTACCCATAGTTGTTTAGAAATTGAGTGGCGTATAAATTTAAGAAATAAATAAAAACAAAGAATAAAATATTTAAATTTCTACAAATGTTATATCAATTTGTCATACAGCTTGTTGAATAACTGTTTGGGTTTATAGATTATGCTAGCTGAGCTTTATTAACCTTGGTTCCCAAAAGATACTGATCATAAACAAATTTCATCATGGTTTAATGTGATGTGTGAATTCTACCATTGTGAAATACTTAGTTTGCTCTGTATGTAAAAGGTTTTACCCATATAAACTTCCATCTTGATGTAAGAATACAACACAGGCATCGAAAAGAATGCAAATATGAGCCAGAGTGCTGAGATGTTATGCTTTTTCAGACTACCGACCAATTTTCCTTCCCACTGAACTATGTGGAAATGAATAGCATAGCCAGACATACCTTTGGAGACGCTGCAAGGGGCGACGGAGTATTGGCCAGGACGGTGAGGAATCTGGGGGCACTTGTGATGTTTTATTTTCCATTTCTTCCTGTTGAAAGACTTGGGTCTGGGAGAAAGAATACTAGAAATGAACATTTGACTATGGATGGGGCCAATCAGAATAGTTTGGATGTTTTTGATAATGGGACACATTTCTTATAAGGGACTTTTGGTAATAGGATGGGCTGCTTCTCACTAGAACTGGAAAAAATTGTTTGGAAGGGATCCTGAAAATCTATTTTTGTCTGGCTATCTGGAAGAAGGGAACTAAAATGTTCCAGCCTATTATTGTTCAGTAAGTCTTGCTAGCAGAATCAACAAAATCTATGCTAGACACCTCTATTGGCAACATATGTGGTAAACTGGGTGGAAGAAGAGCCCCTATATCCAGGCAGCTCAAAGTGGGTTATTCTGGTTTAGATCAGGATGGATACTTAATTCATGAAAAGTGTACCCTACCATTAAGTGAGCTCTTTTTGCAAGAACTGATAAGAACTTAAGCAAATCAATTCATGCTAGGTGCACTGAGGCTTTTCTAAGCCAAGGTGCTAGAACGGCTTCTAGATGGAGCACAGTTAAATTCATTTTGAACCTGAAGGCCTAATACAATTTATTCTTACTGATAAATGCTATTTTTCATTGGAAACATAACATAGTAGATGATTTTGCAAATTGGCATTTTTGTCTGAAATACTGCTGTCTAGGGAGAAGAATAGGCTAATGGTAGTTCTCAATTAAAAGATTCTTCACATCAAATTACTGGGTTGTAGTTTAAAAACTGTTCCATAGTGCTTCACCTGCAAATTAAGGGTTTGGTTGCAAGTGGAAGATAGTTTGCTATAGTAATTGCAGTAAACAATATTTGAGGTAAACCAACCTCTCATCACATGCTTTCTCCAATCCCAGGGAATATTTTCACTGGAATGTATTTAAACACTTGAATTCTTTCTTTAAGCTGCTTTCATTTTGTTCTGCAATAAAAAACATACTGCTAGATCAAGTGATGCATATGTAAGTATTTGAACCATCCGAAAAAATATTTAAATAGGAATGCCTCTTTGTGGTTATCTTATGTGATTAGAGAGGCTGATTTAAATGAACAGACACTGGGTTAATAATCAGCCTCGTTATTATGCTTATGTGCATAATTCTCCTTCTTTATCACCATCTCCTAGTTTCTTACAGGTTTAGGTCTGGGCTTCTCCCCCCACTTCAGATGAAATTTCATTTTTGCATCTTCATAATTCTAATAGATATCAAAATCAATATATTTCTTAACTGTAATTTTTGTCTGCTAGCATCCTGCTAGAACCGTTTTGGTGCACTGGTTCAGGCATCAGGCTAGAAACTGGGAGGGCATGAATTCTAATCCTGTCTTAGGCACAAAGCCAGTTAGGTAACCTTGGGCCAGGTGTTCTTTCTCAGATCTAGGAAATCGGCAACAGCAAGTCACTTCTGAAAAACTTGGCTAAGAAAATTTCAAGGATTAGTTCAGGTAGTCACTAGGATTCATGATTGACTCAAAAGCACACACACACACACACCAAAAACCAAAACAGCATTCGCTTGTAATGTTACTTGCATAATTACTTGAAAATATTGAAGGTAATGAAAATTTCTTCTAAGCAATCATATATAAGGTTTCTTGTTTTCTCTAAAGTTAAAAGTTGCATTTGTGGAGTTGTATGAATGTATAGGTGCCTTGGTTCCCACAAGATGTTGATCATACACACCCATACATACACGAAACCCAAGATACATGTCCAAGATAATAGACTGCAATAAGGTGCTGATGGCAGTGATTTCTCAATTTTCGTGCTATCTGTATAGTAGCAGGGGCAAGGAACAGGGTGTACTGGCATGTACCTAAAAAGAAACTGGAGCAAGACTGTACCATGTAGCCATTCTTACCCTTCCATTTTCTGAGTAGATAATGGTGGCTGAACCATAAACTAACCTTTAGTGACAGTTCAAATAGATTAAGCCATGATTTTGTTAATTGTGATTTCTAAACATGAGAACTAGTTTGGGGTAGTGATAGAGATATGAGATTAGAAATTGGGAGAGTGAAAATTCTAGTCTGGCCAGGTGACTTTGAGCTAGTCCCTCTCTATCTCAGCCCTAGGGTCTTCAAGAAGTAGTTTAAGTACTCACTGGGAGTCATGACTGACATAGAAGCAGAAGAACAAAAAGAGACAATTGTTCAGGACAGGGGTCTCAAACTCAATTTCATTGAGGACCACATCAGGGTTGTTTGTCCTCGGGAGACCAGGGGTGGGTATGGCCAGCTCGACATCACTCGTGTCAACATCCTAGGCGGCCTGAGCGCTCTGCCAGCAAAAACGGGCTCCCAAGCCCCGTTTCCAGCTGCAGCAGCCTCCTGCAATCTTCTGCCAGCAAAAATGGCATGTGGGGCCCTCTTGAGCTCCATTTTTGCTGGCAGAGGCACCGCAGGCCGGTCCCTTGCTGTTTCCAGGATGGCCCTGTGGGCCAGATTTAAGCATCCCACAGGCCAGATCCAGCCCACCAGCCTCGAGTTTGACACCTCTGGTTTAGGAATTCTTATCACACTAAGCCTAAACCAGGATTTATGGGCTACAGTGTAGAACATGCACCACTTACTATCCCGTGTTGTTGGGATAGTTGGTAATGAGATCTGCACAGGGCGGTAAAACAAAAATAAAACAAGGTAGCTGGGAGAGTACGGCGTGGGGAAAGGAGAGTTAAGAAGCGCTGGTCCAAATTATGCTCCAAGTTTGTCAAATGTTAAACCAAGTCTCAATGTGGCTTAGCATAATTTGCAAATACGCCCAATAGCTATTGAAATTCATATAGATGAAATGCAGTGGGCATTTACCTTTTAGCATTTTGGAGGAAAGGACTTTCCCTTTTTCATTTTTCTTTTCTTTCTGCTTTTTTTTATAGCATTAAATGCTATATCCCAGAATTGATACAGCATTTAATGGTGCTCACTTCACCCAATATTTGGGAATAATGAACTGATATCACAGCATCTCATAAGTATATGGAGATATACTTATGAGATGCTGTGAACTCAGTTCATTATTCCACACAGTAGTACATTTAATATCTTGCCCCTTAAATGCTTCTGTTGCTTAAATCATGTAATGCAAATGTAGCAGAAGCTCCAGATTGTGGTGCTTTTTTTTTTTTTTTGCCTTAGAACTGTTAATAAGCAAGAATTATTCATTTTGCTTGTATTTTTTTGTTAAATACTTTAATCGTGGTTATTTTGGCATATGTGTTGCTGAATTCAGTGAAACTCTCCCAAGTAAGTATTCAATCTTGGGTAACCTGAATGCACTTCATCAAAGATTTTCTTTTGATTACATCTGTGAAAGACTAATTGCACATAAGAACTGTATAGAAACAAATTGCTGAACAAGCTCCATATGATTGCTTTTATGTAAGGAGGAAGAGTTGCTAAATTGAGTCTAAAACAGATATAGTACTGTGGTTACTTGGAACTAAAGCAACAGTGTTAAGTACAGGATGTTCAAACAACAGGGATAATGATCTAATCCAGGGCTGGAATTCTACCACTTCACACCTATGCTCTAGGACAGATTGTTAACATTCTAAGCAGTTCGGAGAAAGGGTTGTTAGAAGAAATTACTGGCCTAATCCTGTAAGGAAGGCAGGAAGGAAACATTCTGGTGTTGCTTACAGAAACTGCCTCTCCGTTAACCCTTGTTACATTCCTGGCAGGACTAGACTTCCTGTCACAGGAACCCCTCTGGAGTTTTTTTCCCCTCCTTTGCTGGCACTTTGCTTGTGTGGTCAAAGTTACAATGGCACTGAAAAAGTGACTTATGACCATTTTTCACACTTACGACTGTTGCAGCATCCCCACAGTCATGAGAAGCCAGGCGAGGAGATGTGTGCCTCTAAGTGAGTGATATTGAGCTGGCCACCCAGCCAATAACATGACCACCAAGCCATGGCCACCCAGTCACATGGCCACCAAGCCATGCCTACCACCTAAGCCACGCCCACAGAACTGATTGTTAAAAATTTTGAATCCCACCCCTGATCTAATTGATATGTTCAGCTAGGTGTCAAACTTGATCGTATTACATGATGTTTTTTGCCTTTGCGGAGCCGGGATGGGCGTGGCCTGCACATGATGCATCCAGCCCACTGGCTGCCAGTTTGACACCATGGAGCTAGGAGAAGGAATCCATGATACCCCTTGGCTACCCCTAAACCAATCTCTCATTCCCTTTCTTAGCCAAAATAATCTCACAGATGTCTTCTTGAGAAAACAGAGGCTACAAGACATATGTGTCCCTGGGAGCTCATTTGAAGAATATAAATATGAAACACCACCTGGAATAGAATTAGGTGGGAAAAAAACTACTCAGTTCCTTAGATGTTGGCTGAAAAAAAATGAGTTCACAGTTATACAAAGCAGCCCCTCCTACCAAGCTTTCAGAGGTACTACCAATTGCTACAATACTATATTAATGTGACAGAAGGGAGGGCATAAAACATACATAGTTGGGGAGTATAAGTAATCCTCGACTTGCAACCCAGTTGCTTAGTGACACTTCCAAATTACAACAGATCTCCCTAGAGATACTTTTAACCCAATTCAAAATTACAATAGCACCTCCCCTCCCATGGTCACATGACCATGCTTCAAGCAGTTGGCAACTGGCCTGCATTTATGGCTGTTTGCAGCATCCTGCCGTCTTGTGACTGCATGTTATGATGGTTTTGCCCCAAATCAGCATTTACTTCCTGTTTTCAGCAAACGTGACAATGGGGTTCACTGAATGACTGCAGTGTTTGCTTAAAGATTGCCAGCTTTGCTTTATGACTGATGCAAAAAAGGTCATAAAATTGGGTCAGTCATGTGAGTGACTCGATTTACAACTGTTTCAACTTGAGAAGAGCAACAAAGATGATTAGGGGACTGGAGGCTAAAGCATATAAAGAACGGTTGCTTTTTCAGTCCACCATCCCCTTGGTGCTACAAACTCATCCTCGGTGCCCCCCACCCAGGGGTGGGATTCAAATTTCTGTGGGCATGGCCTAATTTGAGGGCTTGCCTAATTTGAGGGCATGGCTTGCATGACTGGGTGGGCATAGCTTGTTGGTCACGTGACTGGCTGGCGTGGCTTGCTGGTCATATGATGGGGTAGGTGTGATATGACTGGGTGGGCGTGGCCAGGTTACTGACAAACCAAATACAAGTGGTCCTCACTTAATGGCTGGTTGTTTAGCAGGTGTTGTAATTTATGACTGGCCTCCCCAGAGATACTTGACCTGTTTTTGGAGTTTTGACAGTCATGCACACACCTACACACACACTCCCTTCTAACCCTTCTAACGCTGCTGGAGCAGGTCATTGGACTAGAATTGGCAAAGCATCTCTGATTAGATTCTAGTAGTGAATAAAATCTAATCAGAGATGCTTTGCCGATTCTTGTTGATTTGTTTTATTTGTATTTCTTTATTTTATGTTGATGAATTGCATTGACATGTGTGTCCCTTCTTGTGCACAGCCCAGAAGCTTTTGTGATTCTTTGCAGCAAAAATTACTGACCTCTGGCTTTGCTCTACTTTCCAAACATGCCGACATTGCCGCGTTCTAGGTGCTGGCCCCACAGGTCCACCCCATTGAGCCTGCTGCTCTGGAGGGATCTGCCCAAGCAAGTCAAGTCAATGAGGTCACCCTGAGAGAGAGAAAGAGAGAGAAAGAAAAGAGAGAGAGAGAGAAAGAGAAGGAAGAAAAGAAAGAGAAAAGGGAAAGAAAGAAAAAGGGACAAAGAAAGGGGGGGAAAATGGAAGAAAGGGACAGAAAGAAAAAGAAATAAAGAAGGAGGGAGGGAGGAGAAAGATAATGAGATATCTATTCTAGTCCAATCACCTGCTCCAGCAGGGTTAGAAGGGAGTGTGTGTGAGTGTGTGTGTGTTCTCCTTGTAATTTACCAGTACATTTTGCTTTTGCCTTCTACAGAATTGGCACTGTAATACATTGGGGGAAAGTAATTTTTAGGATGGAGATCTGGTCCAATGGATCCTGTTTAAAGCCTCAACAAAATGTGAGAGCTTTCTGATAGTCTTGACCATGTTTTGTCCACAAAACCTTTAATTATAGAAGCCAAAGTTGTTTCAATGTGCTGGTAAAGATGTTTCAATGTGGAAAAGGGCCTCAGTCTAAACTAGGCCTCATTTCAATCTGATGCATCAGGTCTCTCTCTCTCTCCCCCTCCCTCCCTCCCAGACTGGCTTTGCTCTACTTTCCCAATGTGCCTGCAGGACTGGCACTTCGAACATGGATAGATGGATGGATAGAGAGAGAGAGACAGACACACAGAGAGACAGGTAGGTCTGTAGGTAGATAGATTGGTAGATAGATAGATAGATAGATAGATAGATAGATAGATAGATAGATAGATAGATAGGCAGGCAGACCTTTTGAATGAATGTATGGATATGTAGGTAGGTAGGTAAATAGATTGGTAGATAGGTAGGTAGATCTATATTGGTAGGTAGGTAGACAGACAGAAAGACAAGTAGGCAGGCAGATAAGTAGGTAGGCAGGAAGACAGGCAGACAGGCAGACATTTTGGATGGATGGATGGATGGATGGATAGATCGATCGATCTACATTGTAGGTAGGTTGGTAGGTAGAAAGGCAGGCAGACAGACAGGCAGACCTTTTGTATGGATGGATGGATGGACGGACCGATGGACAGATGGACAGACAGACAGACAGAAAGAATGCGACAGCAGTGGCACTTTGAGAAAGTAGAGCAAAGCCAGAGTGGGAATTGAAGTCCAGACAAGTTGTCAAGGTTGAGAAACATGGGCTGAATATATCAACCCAGCCATTCTGGTTGAGAGTTTAGCGTGCTGTTTGATTCCGGCTTAGTCAATGAATAAACCATGGCTAAGATCTTCCTGCACCTTAATGCAGCTGCCCCTCTGCCCCTTCTCCAGCCCTCTTTGGCATCCAATTTTGCAATGCCAACCTCCCCGGGACAGCAATGTGGCTGACCTCACCCTCTTTGCTTCAACCCAAGGTCCACTTCAATAGGGCCAAGCAAGTGGAGGTACTCTGCACATGCTCAGAGACTCCCAACTTCAGTGAAGTGTTCTGCCCATCTTTATGCTCCGCCTGGGAGGAGGAAGGTGTGCGGAAGCAGCCCAGATCAGGGAAGGCGGAGGGAACAATCACTTGGAAACTAAGCAAGCAAGCAAGCAAGTGCAGGGCTCGGTCGGAAGAACCAGGCTGCAGAGGGAGGCTAGGTTCTAGGTCTTCAACGGCCATGTAGAGCTGAGCCGAACTGAGCCACGCGCCTTGGAGAGCTGCAGCTGCACCCACCCGCTTCCTGCACGCAAGCCCGGCTGGCTGGAGAGGCGGAGGCTGGGTGGGCTCTGTGCACTCCCTTGTTCTCCTGTGGAGAAGGGTGCCCTAATCCCGGACCACCCACCCCTTCCACTGTGCACCTTGGGAGGGCTTTGCTTTTGGGCCTTCTGGCATGCTTCCGCCTCTTCCACCGGTCAGGGCAGCCTGCAAGCTAAGGCAGGGCTTTGCACCACCTCCCACCTCTCCCCCCCCCAGGCTTGGCAAGGCTCACCCTGCGCGGGTTCCACATTTGAGGCGCTGGCTACGGAACAATGAAACAGTCAATGGGCTGCGCGGCCGGCAGTCAGTGAGCCTGCAGGGCCGGCACCTTGAACTCCCCCTGCCACCTCTTAGCACCCCCTTGCTGACCCCCTTGCCTCTTACTTGCCCCCAAGGCATCCCCCCCAGGGGGCAGTACCGCCCACTTTGGGAACCACTGCTCTAGCGGTGTCATCTCCATTTCTTGGCTGAGGGAGCCAATGTTGTCCAAGGATATTTTCCGTGGTCACATGGCTAGCATGGCTATATGCCAAAGACTCACGGAATGCTGTTGTCTTCCCATTGAAGTGGGGGCTATAATTATACTTGAATTTGCCTGCTTTCGAACTGCTAGGTAGGCAGGAATGGGAGCTTACCCCATTACACGGTGCTCATGTCTCAGACCCCGGCTGTCAGCTTCCCAGCTCAGCATCTTTGGAAATCCACATTTAATCTCCTTGCTTCCTCCCATTTGCCTTCTGCTTTGACTGTTTTTCATAGTTTGGCTATTCTGATGGTTTAATTTGAGGGCCACTAAGGATTTTTCTCAGGGCTCTTGTGTGGTATGTGCTCAACTGCTGTTTCAACGATAGGCAATTGAATTTCTTGCCACAGTTTGTTGGGCACCTTCTCAGCAGTTCAAACCTATTTTTCATCTCAGTTGCATACGTGGAAGGGATTTTGGTGATGTCTTTGGTGGTGCTGTCTTTTTGATATTGCCTAGTTCCACTCTGATCTTAGCTACCACAATTCATAATCTACACCCAGATTGGCACCTGGATATGTCTTGACATTGAGGATTGAACTGGATCAGCAATAGCTACACATAACATAGTTGATCTGATTACAATGCAGTTTATTTGGTGAGGTCCAAGAGTAAAAGCAACACTTGTGCTGTTTGAACTAGGTCCTCGTGATTTGAAATTGAATTAAATAATTACCCATATTCTTCTTCTCCCCAAGTCCAAAGCTGCCTGTTTCTGCTTGGCTGCTAACTTTTGAATTGAAAACACCCAGTATGTAAATGAGGTCTTTTTTGGGCACTTGTCCAAAAAATGGTGGCACAAAACCTCTCTCAGTCAGGGGTGTCAAAGTCACATCATCATGGCTGTGTCCCATGACGTGCCAGGACTTTTTTCCCCTTTGTTAAACCAGGTGTGGGCATGGTCAGCATGTGAGTTTGACAGGGCCAGGAGTTTGACAGCCCTGCTCTAAGTCAAGCTCTGTCATATTAGTTGTTGGGATGTAGATAACTATGATTTTGAGGGATGTGGCACAGATTTGGATGATCATAATGCAATTGTTAACCATGAGAAAGCTTTTGACTGCTTTGGTGGGTTTCCTGCTTGTGATAAATGTCACTCCATTCATTTTCCTGGGTGTCATGGCCTGATTAATAGATAGTTAATTCCTCTGACTGGAAATAATTTGTTTATCCAGTATAGCTCAATGATACCAAGGAGGATGATTTTCAATCTGGTCACCTCCTGTTTGATGATATCCAATTTATCCCGATTCATCCTTTGGACATTCCACATTGCTATCCAATATATCTTTGTGCAGTGCTGTGATGCTGTCATGGAATGTGCAGCAAGAGGAGGGGTATGAAATATTGGCAATAGCCTCACAGCTTCCCAGAGAGGAGACAACACATTCCAGAGAGAGGCCCATAACAAGAGGCTGTGCAGTCCTGAACTGGACGGGGTGGTGGGGGAGGAAAAGGTTCAAAGTAGACATGCCTTAGAATCTCCCAGTGTATATCTGTTAGGTTAGAAGGTTACAGCTTTAGTCTGGCAAGATTCTGTCTATTAGATGTAAGCAAACATGATTCAATTGGATTTCAGTGTATCAGTTTTGGGCTTAAGCCTGCTAAGTGAGACTCTTGGCTGCAACATCAGCTGGGATTCCTGTTGGATTTGCTCCAGGCGCGTCATTCATGCCATCACTGTAAGTCCTTATTCTTCCTCAGTAGCTTGTTGAGTACCTTCTGCCCTCGGTGTGTGTGTGTGTGTGTGTGTGTGTGTGTGTGTCTTAACATTGGACACCATATTAAATTCATTTGAGAGTCTTTCCATAAAATTTTTTTAGCAAGACTTTTACAAAGTAAATTATCAGGTCTTACTGCAACCCTCCCCATTTATTTGGGCTTGGGACAGCATGCAAGTGCATGGCTGGATTATTACAAAGGAGATATCATCTATTAATACTAGATATCTTTTTTTCAGATCTGAAACATTATTGATTTTGTCTATTTAAAATAGATCTTGAGCTGAAAAAGCATATATTTTTTAATTCTCAGGTTCTGATATGCTTTGTAGCATTCTACCACTTAGGTAAATCATCAAATACAATTTGAAGCAAATTACTTCCTTGTGCTGCTTGAAAGTAATGTTTTAAATTTGAGACCCCACCACCCCTGTTTCTGCGGCCAAATAAAATCCTCCTATTTGTGACTGATTTTCTTATAGCTGGAGCAAAATCTTTCAGTTTTCTGCAAAAAAAAAAATCTATCTGAAATTTTAGTGGAATTTATTTTTAATATTTTTAGTAACTTTGTTTCCTGGGCGTTTTAAGGATTTTTCTTCAATTGGAATTCCTAGAATATTAGATACCTCTTCCTGGAAGCAAGATGTTACCTGATCAATGGACAGCAGAATTGATAGAGAGTAATCAGTATATAGATTCACTTTCCCCTAACCAGAACTTGGCAATAAATCTTAGCTATATAGCAGAACTTCATCAGTCATAGTTTGAGAATCACTGTTCTAGAAAAATGATACTTGGATACTTAGAATTTGAAAGGCTTTTCCTTATTTGCTTTTTTTAAAAAAAGATGGAAATAATTTGCTTGATATAAGTGGATCACTTGTAGGAACATATTGGAAGTATATCTGTATTATGCAGACATGCTCTATGCAAGGACAGAGATCACAGACTTGGTTTTTAATACAGTTGATTCAATTTTTGGTCTACCTTGGTAGGGAGTGCAAGAAATCTCTTGTCTTCAATTTTTGTTATTTTTATTGATAGGATGTATTTATCCTCTCAGTCAATTAGGACTCTGTGTGTTTGTGTGTATGTGTGTGTAGGATTGATAGAACCTGGGGTGGAGTTAAAAGAGGAATAAACCTAGAATCTGTATGTAGCTACAAGTGGGCCAAGTTCCAGCTTGAACTGCTATTGATTTTTCTCTAACTCCTAGCAAGTGCTAACCATTAATTGATAATATTTCTGTACATAGGCATGAGTAACAATAAATCCGTTAAATTAAACTTTTATTTAGAACCTGATCTTTTGTGCCTGACTGTGTACATGTTGGTGTTCCTGCAAGTCAATGTTGACCCCTGGCAATTGCTTGGACAACTTACAGTTTTCTTAGCAAGATTTCAGATGTGGTTTGTGCTTGCATGCTTCCCAAGGTTGAGAGAAGTGACTGGGCTCAAGATAACCAGCTGGCTTTGTGCTTAAGGTAGGACTAAAATTCACAGTCTCCCCAATTTTTCACCCAATGCCTTTACATCCCAAACTTGCTTTTTTTACAACATCTAAAATGATCAAGCAAGGTCTTCCAGAAGAGTCAGGTTTTTACTAGCTTATGGAAGATCATGCTGGTTGCCATCCTTGCCTCTGTCTCTATGGGGGTCTAATGGGAATCTATAGATATTAATCTCAAAACTATAGTATACAATATGATTGGTTTAGATTCTATCCCTTTAGGCTGTATTTGCAAACCAAATCAACCCCATAACTTTTTTCCATGTTTCCTCCACAGAAAAATTGGAGAAAAACTATCAGCTGTCTCCCATATCATCTTCCCAATTGTACTGCAGTTCTTTGCTTATTCCTTGCTGTAGGTAGCACTCTTCAACCTTTGTGGCCTGGCGGCCTAGCTGGGGGGGAGGGGAGAGCAGAACTGGGCCATGTGAGCGGTGGGTCGGCGTGCACATACATGCATGCACACATTGGCCCATCACTCACGTGAGTCAAGCTTCCATGCCGGGCTGCTGCTCCCACAGCCCAGTTGCGAATAAGCCATGGCTTGGTAGTAAGCTGCAGCCCAGGGGTTAGGGACCCCTGCTATAGATAAAACAAACCTGAACAATTTTATAAAGTTGATGTAACCTACAAATGAAAATAGATCAAGATGTTCTTTTGGTGAGTTCAATTTTCTTTTGAATTATATTTAACATTTCTTTCCTTAATACAACAGACCCCAACCTTTGCGGATTGGCAACCTGACTCTGGGGGAGAGAGGAACCAGGCTGTGTGAGCAGTGGACTGTCGTGCATGTGTGCATGCGACTTGATTCATGCAAGTGGTGGACCACTGCACACACACCAAGCTCTGCGCATATATATGTCCACTGTCCCGCCAGTCACATGGCCCTGTTGTAATTAAGCCACGACCTGGTAGTGGGCTGCGGCCCAGGGATTGGGGTCCCCTGCCTTAGTAGACATGGTTTTATATACAAGTTCTTAATGGTCTGTATTTCTGTGGTTGGTCATATCATCAGATTTTCCGTTGGTCAAGCCTTAAAAGAATTTCTGGCTTTGCAGGCAAGTCTTGAAAAACAGGTATGATTATCCTGCAAGATTTATGGGAGCTTTCCTGCTCCACACCTACAAATCAATAAAACAGTATTAAAAAGATGTACAGCTGCCTTTGCCTGACCATTAGCCCAAGTACAGAATTTTTTTTGTTTGCTTTCATCATACACTTGACGAATTAACTCTCTTAATATTTTATCTGCCATCCTAGTCTGCTGTATCACCTAAGGGATACATTGACAAAGTAGAATTGTCTAATGCTAAAATAATAGAAGATTTAGAAACAATCAGATGTGTCAGGTTAAAAAAGAGTGTACTGGTATAGCATCCTTTATTCCCTCCCTGTCTCTAGTAGGATTAACGTGTTGGGATCTAAATTGCACAAATGATTTTTTTTTTTATGGCTGGTCTCAAGTGCACTTTTAGCCAATTGACTGAAATTGGCCAAAAATACTAAGAAGTATTTGACCTAGTTCTGTCAATTTGCCTAGAAGTACCGGTTAGATTTCATGTGGAAAAAAACCTAGTTTTTATTTTTAAAATAAAATGTGCAACATGCATTCCTATTTTCATCTATAAAAATATATATCTCTCTCTCCCTCCCTCCCTCTCTGTCTGTTATGTGTGTGTATGTAAAAATATAAGCAGTCATGAATTAAATCCATTATTAAAATTAATATGTTGTGTTAGATTATATGTACACAGTTCTTCCATTTTCTCACTAATCTGCATGGCATAGAATCGTCATCAATATGTGAGGTAGGGGCTTGAAAAACCACCAAAGATTCGATATTAATCCAAGGAAAACAGCTTTATTGTAGCATTTCAGCAGAAACGGGTTCCTGCCCTGGCAGGTGGGAGGAACCCAGAGCAAAGTTTGCATTCTATTTTATACCCTAACCTACCGTCCCATCCGAGGATGGCTTGGTTTACAATCTACCTATTGAATTTCAGTATACAATTCATTACCTAATATGGGATATCAGGAAGTTAAATGCCTCCTTAACACATTCTCCCAGGTTTTCCCAGAACACAACGTGTGATTGTTCAATGTTTCAAATTCTCCCTTTGCAGTAGAAATGTATCAACTGATAGTTTTGAAATTTGAGTCACAGCTATACAATACACAATGGATTTATTCATTTTCTCCCCTCACAATTCCCTCCTCTTCTGCTTACATTCTTGACTCAAACTCACGCAACAGATCCCCAGCCTCTTTCAGAGCCATCTCCTTCTGAAACATCATCAGAGGTTCTTCCTCCTGCTTCCCGGATCTTGAACCTAAAGTTTTCCTTAATCTTCCACACATTGCTATTACCCCAGGGAAACACTGAACACAACAACACAACATCACACAGCATATAATAATTAATATAATTCCCATGATTGTAGATCTCAACCAAGCAGTGCTGGGAAGCCAAGACCATAATGCCCCCCCACAAATCTGGAAATGAGGAATCACCTCTTTGTAATAATGGATTAGAACGAATGCGTTCCTTCATCGTTTGCACTGTTTTTGTAATATTGGGTTGGAAATCATGGATATATACACAGCAATGGGAATGAATCAAAGCACGCACACACTCTTTTTCAGTTAATACAATGTCTAATGCATATCTATTTTGCAAAGCCACTTTTCTAACTTCAGAAAGTTCCGTGTTGAGCATTTTGATTGTCTTGATAGTATCATTAAACATGGCTACTGTAAAGTTATTCAGAATATGTAAATCTCTATAATTCATGGCTACTCCCAACAGTGCCAGCATTCCCTGTGCTATCTGTGTTTTCAACCTTCCCCCCAGCGTTAATCCTGAACTGATTTCTCTTTTGTTCCGAATCCGTCCCTGGGGTAAGGTATTCAATTTATATATTACTGGTATCACGTATCCCATGGTACAAATCCCACTCCAACGTGGTGGCATTTCTCTATACACATGTTTCCCACACAACACCCACCTAAAATTTTTCATGGCGTACGTTTGATTCGAAGTCCGAGTCCAATTGATTATATCTTCAAAATACATATACATCTGGTATTGGTCGTGGTTAAAATAACTCAATTGATGATAAGTGTTAGAATAACTGTGGTTACTACAAGATAAAGGCATATCAAAAGTTTTGTTGCATTTTTCCCAATCACCCAAATCCACTCCTTTGGATACATTTCTCTTGAAACACACATATGCTTTTTTCTCTCAAATGGACAAATACCTTCCCGGATAGGTTTCTTTTCATAGGAGCCTGTTCAAATTTATTTCCCTTTGGTCTCAAATCCTGTTGACTTAGTGGGATTGCATGTAATGTTAAACCCTCCCCTGTCTTCCCTGGCATGTGCATGCACATCCAGCAGTTAATTATGTTCAATGCTTGTGATACCTTCTTCAAATCCTTCATGTATGTATTGTCTTCCCATAAATCTGTCCCCAAGTCTCCAGCTGGTCCAATATATGGAATCTGTCCTCCTGATGCAGTCATCAGTACTATCATCAAGGTGGTTAGCTCAGTCCAGGGTCCAATCTTCTTCATCTTTTTAAGGTGAGCTTCAGCGGCTGACCGTCCACTGGAACTGCCCTCCACATAGAATTTGGATCTGGCGCCTTCTTGACTCTGCTGTAATGCGTCCAGCCTCCTTCTCGAGTGCGAACTGCAGATTCAGTTGTCAACAGCACCTGGTACGGGCCTTCCCAGCTAGGTTGCAGCTTCTCACTTCTCCAAGTCTTTATCAGGACCCAATCTCCAGTTTCATAGGGGTGTTGGCTTCCTGCAAGTGGTGGTCGTTGTGCCAACAATCCCTGTTTATGAAGAGAAAACAAAGACCTGGACAGTGTCTGCAAATATTTTCTCAGAAACAAATCTTTAAATTCAGGTATAGGATTTCCCAGTCTGGCCAAGTAGGATCACCCCATTAACATTTCAAAAGGGGAGATCCCTGTGTCTTTCCTTGGGCATGTTCTAATTCTAAGGAGTGCCAAGGATAAGTTCTTTGTCCATGGTAACCCATTTTCTAATTGTAATTTGGTCAAATGTCTCTTCAATTCCCCGTTCGCCCTTTCCACTTTCGCACTGCCAAGGGGTGTGCAAATCCCATTTCACCCCAACAGCTCCCATCACAGATTGCAACACTTTTTGTGTAAAACGCGGCCCCCTGTCAGAATCAATAGCTTCCATCATCCCATATCATGGAATGATTTGTTCTAATAGGATCTTGGTTACTGTGGATGCTGTGGCTCTTCTAGTCGGATAGGCCTCTACCCATCCTGTCAATTGATCTTTAATCACCAATAAGTGTTTCCAACAGATACTCTGGGCTAGTGTCCACATCTTTGGGCTCCAAAAATGTGGTTTTACAGCCATCACCAATGCTTCCATTCCCCAGTGTCTTTCCTCATGTACCTTCTCCAGAATTCCTCTCATTACATCAGTGCTTCTCAAATAGTGGGGCGCGCGAGGCTCCGTCAAGGGGGGTGCGTTTGACCTCGGAGAACATGCTTTTTTATTTTGATTTTTTTACTGTCCTAGAATAAAGGACAGTGGGGGGCGCGCGAGATGTTTTATTCTTACTAGGGGGGGCATGACAGAAAATAATTGAGAAGCACTGCATTACATTCACGGGAACCACCCTCACCTCCTCTGAAGTTCTCCACCCATCCTCAGTTAATGTACACCCTTCTTTTTCCAAATCATCTTTTTCTTTTCCCTTAGGTTTCCAATCCTCATCCTCTTCCATTTCTAGCAAGGGAATTAATACCATTACCAGCTTTATTTCCCCTGCAGCTTTTTCGCCCATTTGTCTGCCCACCTGTTTCCAACTACCTCTGGGGTATTCCCTTTCTGATATGGACCACACCCCAGGCGTATTTGGAATCAGTCCAAATTGTCACATCAATTCCTTCAGCCAAATCCAAAGCCCTCTTCAAAGCAACTGCAAATCCTGACTTCCTCTTTCCTTCCTTAACCCTACTTGATCCATCCACAAACCATCTCTCCCCTCCTTTCAAAGGATTTTCTTCCAGATCCTCCTCACCTTTGTCATCAAATCTACTTGCAACAAACAATCATGATCCTCAGCTTCCCACTCCTGTCTTCTTCCTTCTAAAAATTCTGCTGGATTCAAATTCCTGTCTGTCCCAATCACTACATCAGAGCTGGTTCTCAAAATGGTCTCATATTTGAGAATCCGCCCCTCTGTCATCCAAGTTGTTGCCAACTGACTTAGCACAGAAGTAACCTGGTGGGGTGAATGCCCTACAAGCCCCCCCCCCCAAAGGTTAACTTCCTGCTCTCTACCACCAACATAGCTATAGCAGCCACAGCCTGCACACACACCGGCCATCCTCTCACCACTGGCTCCAGAGTTTTGCTCAGAAAAACGATGGGCTGGTATTACCCCCCCCTTTCTTCTGCAGCAACACTCCTAGTGCCGTTCCCTGCGCTGCTGACACATACAGATGAAATTGGAGCTTCAAATTGGGCAAAGCCAAAACCGGTGCGGATGACAATGCCTTCTTTAAAACTTCCCATCTCTCATCATCTCCCTCTAACCATTCTATAGTCTCTCCTTTTCCTACTAGCTACCTGTGCAAGAATTGGGCTAACACAGTGTATTGGTCCACCCAAACTCTGCAATCCAAGAGCTTTATTTCACCTTCTTGTCCACAAACTGGATCTTTTCCCTTGAAACTGTCAATCCCTGCTCCTTCAGCCAATTTAGCAAAGCTACAGATGTTGCTCTGACTTCTCCCTCTTTCTCTCCAGTCAGCAACAAATCATCCACATATTGAATCAACATAAAAGACACTAACTTTCCAAAGCCTGTCCAAATCTTTCACTCTCAGGATCATTAGGGGGCATGCCCAGAAGGCATCCTTCAGATCAACCCCTCTCTCCCCCTTCTACTCATTGAATATTGTGGGGTCCAAAGCTTTGTCACCCCAGGCTGCACTTGAATCTTAATCGGCTGAATGTTCATTCGCCCAGCCTTCTCTCCTCCTGCCCAGACCTCATCTGAAATTGCTCTCTCATCTTCCACAGTCATCTTCCACATCCTTACTCCCTTCCCGGTATCCCACAGCTGGATACCAAACACAGGCAACAGATCTCTCCCAAGCAAATTCACTCCATTCACTCCCTAGCAAATTCACTCTCCCTAGCAAATTCACTCCAGCCTCAGTCACCACTTCATTCATTTCCAGTCTGATTTGTTCAAACACCCTCACATCCTGTGATTTTCCACTCACCCCCACTACTTTTAACATTTTCCTTGATCTACGTGCACCCTTTTATCAGGTTACACACAGAAGTCCAGCTTGCGCCGGTGTCTATCAGGAACAACTGCTCCTGATGGTCAAGACCCACTGAAATGTTTACCAATGGCTCCCCGCAGGTCCTCTTAAAGGAGCTGGAACAACTCTAATCATACAATGCATAACTCCTCTCCTCCCGGTTGGTAGGACACTCGCGCGCAAAGTGTCCTTCCTTCCCACACCTGAAGCAGCTTCTATCCATTCCAGGCTGTCTCATTCCCATCCCTCTGAAACCTCTTCCTCTGAAACTTCCTTGCATTCCACCTCGCCTTCTCTCACCCTGGCCTCCCATTGCCCCCCTTACACAATCCACACTTTTCTTCACCTCATTCTTAGCTGCAGCCTGCACAGCTTCAACCATCATCTGTGACTTCTGTCTGGGTTTTACAGTGTCTCTGTAGTTCTAACTGTTCGACCACCTCATGAGCATTCTCATGAAGTTTTGGAAGAGTCTTTTTCAATTCTCACAACTCGGCTGGTTTTATGGGGGCAGCCACGAAGACTGTCACCGGGTTGCCTGCAGCATTGATCCCATTTGGAACTTCCCTAAGAGGAAATGCATCCACTTCAGGTTTTTCTCTGAAGGGAAAAATTTGAACACTTCTCTTCTCAACTGTTCCACTTCTTTTCTCAGTCGCAAATAGGGGCGGCTGAGGAGGGGGTTGTGCCACCGGCAATGGCGGTGGTGCCATAGGAACGTTGGTGGGCGCATTATTCAAATTAGGATTTGCAGGCGGCGGACTCTGCAGCCAATCATCCGTCTCACTCTCATTGTCTTTTTGTTGAGACATGTATTGACCCTCGATTGGAGGGACGGGACCTTCAAATTTCACATGAAACCATACATCTATGTATGCAATTTGAGTGGTCATTTTGTGTTGGAGAATATAGTCTCTCAATTTGGTTATCCAATAGGTACTGGTTTCCCCCTCAGGACTCCAGTGATATGGAAATTTAGAATCAATCAGAGGATATTTTGGCCATCGGTCTCGACAAAGATAAATCATGTTTTTCTTTTCGAGATGTCTGGTGAATTCCTTTAGATTCGGGGAGAACCTACTGCTGGAGTAGCTGTCCCGGGGCGAATCTATCGGAATTGATTTCCTGCCATTGTCAGTTTTTTCCTGTCCCAGACAGGCTTCTTCCTGGTCTCCAAGACCTTTGCTTTGTCCATTTCCCATCTCTACTCTTCCAGACTCCCAGAGTCTTGACTCACCAGTCCAGTCCTCCAGCAGACGCTGGATTCTCCCAGAGAGTTTAAGGACCTCTTGCCCCCCCCTTTTCTTTTTCTGACTGCAAATGAAAGGAACAAAGTTTTACCTGATCAGTCCAGACCTCCGAGGTAGTGGATGTGTGGGCGTCCCCAACTCAGGCTTTCTCTTTTCGATAGTCCCAGACTATCAGCCGGCAAAACGCTGTTTCCAAGGATCATCTGGATTTCCAGTCGCCTCTGGAGCCGACCAGAATTCAGGGAGGAGGCACCTCTCAATGGGAGGTCGTGGCCACTACTCACCTAGTCCCCGGCTTCCAGAAGACCACCATTGAGGCTCCTGGCTGGCTCGCCAAATTGTGAGGTGGGGGCTTGAAAAACCACCAAAGATTCGATATTAATCCAAGGAAAACAGCTTTATTGTAGCATTTCTGCAGAAACGGGATCCTGCCCTGGCAGGTGGGAGGAACCCAGAGCAAAGTTTGCATTCTATTTTATACCCTAACCTACTGCCCCATCCGAGGATGGCTTGGTTTACAATCTACCTATTGAATTTCAGTATACAATTCATTACCTAATATGGGACATCAGGAAGTTAAATGCCTCCTTAACACATTCTCCCAGGTTTTCCCAGAACACAACGTGTGATTGTTCAATGTTTCAAATTCTCCCTTTGCAGTAGAAATGTATCAACTGATAGTTTTGAGATTTGAGTCACAGCTGTACAATACACAATGGATTTATTCATTTTCTCCCCTCACAAATATATGTGTCTGCTGTGTCGCTGGCATGTTATACACATACTTCCATTTGTGTGTTGTTGAATTGCAATTGTGTGATGCAAAGATTAAATAGGATTGGATTTTTATTTATTAACACTATTTTAATTTTGTAATTGTATTTCATTCCAACCACCAAAGTAAATACAGAAGTAATAGCCCCTATGGACATCATTCTAATGACAGTAGCTCCCCTGCAGAAATGCACTACTAGAAAGGGTAGTGGAAAAGCTGTATTGTCTCCCCATGAGCCAGAACCCTGCCGATGGAAGCCATCACGCATAAAGCAGAATATGCAAAGGCTTTCCTCCTGTAGACATAGATGCTTAACACACACATTCTGATGATATCCAGTTCTACATCTCTGCCCTAGCCTGGCAAGTTGTAATGTTGTAATTCAAAGTTACAATGGCACTGAAAAAAGTGACTTATGGCCATTTTTCACACTTACGACTGTTGCGGCATCCCCACAGTCATGAGAGGCCAGGCGAGGAGATGCGTGCCTCGATGTGAGTGATATTGCGTTGGCCACACCCAGCCAATAACATGACCACCAAGCCATGCCCACCCAGTCACATGATCACCAAGCCACGCCCACCACCTAAGCCATGCCCACAGAACCGGTTGTTAAAACAATTTGAATCCCACCCCTGCTCCTGCTTGATGAGCAGGTGGGAGCTGTGGCTTTGTACAGATTCATAACAGTGACAGTAGCAGCTGTCTCAAAGGCCCTTTTTCAAGAGCAACTGGACAGTTTTGTCACTGAGGAAGAAGAAGATATTTCACTTCTTATCCAAAAAGCTTCATCAGTTCTGGCAAACAAACCACTTGCCTTTTAAAAAAGCACCTTTGAGACTGTGACCTGGATGACTGCAAAACATCCATATACAGTCGTTGTTGCACTTTTCATAGTTCCATTTGATTTCTGCTTACCTCCTGTGACATCATGGACATTCCTTGGCAGAGAAGTAGTTTGCTGTTGCCTTCTTCTGTTCCTTTTCGTTTTATTTTTCTATCTATCCTACCTGGCTTTTTGATCCACACTTCATCTATTTTCAGCATCTGGTTCCAAAGCATACTGAAACAAAATTAATGGAATGTATTGTTAAAATTGAGGCTCTGTAGTATTGAAAGAACAATACTTGGAATAGTTACAGCAATGCATTGTGATGATTAAAGTTTGAAAGTCACACAAGAGAGACCCAGGTTGTAGCCCAGGCTCAGCCAGAAAACTCACTTGGTAACTTGGGATAAACACTTTCAATGCAAGCTACCTCCAATACCAGATTCTTTCTGTGATCCTAAGCAAGCCAGAATTTTTACAGAACAAAGCTACTGTTTTGGAAGACTAAGGAATAGGTAGGTTCTTGACTTACAACCATGTCTTTAGTGACCATTCAAAGTTACAGCAGAAGTGAAAAAAATGACTTATGACTGGTTTTTACGCTTTTAATCGTTGCAGCATTCCCATGGTTACATGATCAAAATTTGGGCACTTGGCAGCTGGCAAGTATCTATTGATAATTGCACTGCCCCGGGAGTCAAGTGAGCATTATTTGTAACCTTCTCAGGCAGTTTCTGACAAGCAAGGTCAATGGGAAAAGCAGATAGCTTAACTGGCCGCATTATTTACTTAACATGATTTACTTAACAACAGCAGTGATTCACTATGGCAAAAAAAGTAAAATGATGTGCAATTCGCTTAACACTTGCCTTACTAAGCAATGAACATTTTGGGCTCAATTGTGGTCATAAGTCAACGATTACTTGTACTACTTTGAAATGTTAACATCTGAGGAACCAGCTGGTATATTTTTAGGAGTGCACCAAAAATATTAGGGTAAAATACCTTCAAAGTATTTCTAATACCTAAATGAATTCAGTTTGAAGCCGTAATTAGTTTCAGGTCTCTAATGAACATACATATTGTGGCAAAACCTGGTTGGGTTTTGTTAATTGGTTGATTATATTATGCTGACATTGATTATGTTATGGTTTCATTTAATAAAATTAAAGTTTATTATTTAAAATGTAAATTTAATTTTTAAAGCAAATTATTTCCTGAACATACATAGGTACAATAATTAAAACATAATTGGATAAATAATCCAGGTAACAGAATAGGCTGATTTTCCAGCCTGAGTAATTTTTATAAGCTATAATTCTACAACGATTTTTTTTTTCTGGAAATGATTTTCTTTTCCCAAATTGAAATTGATTAATAAGCAAATTCACTTTGATGTGCATTTTTACTTTACCTATATATTTGTATAATAGAAGTAACTATCCATATATTTTAGTGTACAATCTTAAATAGTCATAATTTAAAATCTTAGCATAGGGTTTTTTTTAAACCTTATGTATAGATATACACATGCAGTATTTATTTTTATGTTTATTTATTTATCAATATATGCAGTGTAGAAGCAAGATGCCCATGTGATCACTTCGCTCAATGACCGCAATTCCAGCTGTCCTAGCAGTGGTCATTCAATGATTGTATGAGGATGCCTCAGGAGGCACCGAGAGACCCAGAGCCTACCAGCAATGGAAACTTGTGGATCAGAGCTTCGTCTAATTTCAAATAGTCATTATCTTAGTCAAGCACTAACTTTACGGCCTTTAGCAGTAATCCAATCAATAAAATTTTACCATTTGAGTTCTGTAATTTCAATCTTTGGCAATAGTCAAAAATGTATGTAGTGTTTAGTATTTGTTTAATTACTATGAAGCAGTTTTTTACCACATGCAGAAGCTACACCAATTTGAATTTGGCATCATTGTTCTTTGTCCCAATGATCTTGTGAAAACTGGGTTTAACTAATTTTTATTTATTTGATTTGATTTGTCAATTGCTTACAAGTTAATAGGTGTAAGTATAATAGTTATGAATACATGGATACATATAAGAAAAATAAAAGAAACAATAAGACACGGACGGTAGGCACGTTGGTGCGCTTATGCACGCCTCCTAACTAATAACTAATTATCATCTCAGCTCCTGTTCCTGCTTAAAAGGAAATTTGAAAACATAATGGTCTTGCATGTTTTTCTTGAGCATTAGGGTGGGACATTTTTCTATGGTTGATAATTCCCCTTTTTTTCCTGACTGCTAGGAAATTAGATTTTTCTCCCTGCAAAAGGACATAGGAGAGCTGGCTGGAGAACTGATATTTCCACTTTAATGGACAGATGTTCCAGCCTCAGAGTGGCAATAAGGATATCAGGATGACAGTATGTGCCACAGGATAAGAGGACCAAGGCTGATATGAACATGCCAAATATATTCAACAAAGGAGGACATAGTCATCATTCTAATCAGTTACAAAGCCAAACACCATTCCTTCTGAAAACATATGTTGGCCATTGAGGATTGGGGTGTGCTGTTGTATTTATATTCAAGAAAATGCAAATGACTTGGTGTAAATGTTTGCAAAGTAGTGATTGTTCATGGTAATTTTTATTACTTCTCATGACCTTTGATACTTTTCAGGTAAAATTCCAAATAATTTGAACTCATATCAATATCTATAAACTCTGAACAATATAGTATCACTGAGTTATCTGAAGGACCACCTCTCCCTGATTATATCAACACTGACCTTTAGTTCTGGCAGAGAAGACATGCTGAGAATAAGATCTGCCAGGACCTACATTTCCCAGGTGACAGACCTCTGCTTTATGGAATAGTCTCCCTCCAGATATTTGATTAGTTTCACTTTTTCAATATCCTGGAGGTCTCTCATAACTTGGTTATGCCATCAGGCCTGGACGTGCCAGGAAATGAAAACTTGTGTAGATGGCTCTACTATTGAGGTTGATGTACTCTCTCTCTCTCTCTCTGCTTTGAGCTTACGTATGCAGTGGTACCTTGGTACGCATCATAATTGGTTCTGCGAGGTACAATGAGTACCAAACAAATTTTTCCTATAAGGAATAATGTGATAAGTCACAAGGCAGCCAAGTTCTAGCTTGTGTGTTGAGTACCGGGGCAAAATTTTTTCATCAAGATGCATTGAGTACCAAATTTGATGTGTTTCAAAGCAGTTGTGTACCAAAGTACCACTATGAATTTAGATTTAATTATCTCCATTATCTCTGATCTTCTGTTTTTAAATATTTGTTTTCATATTCTTTTTTTTTTTAAGTTGACTATTGTACGATTCCCACATTACAAAAGATGGGTAGCTGTATACATTTGATTTATAAAGAAAATGAAGTAAGCAGTATTAGAAAAATAAAACCAATTTTGTATATTTGCACAACCTTTGCAACTACCTTTCTAAGAACATTTCAAGACAATGTCCATCATTGTTGGACATGATTCACAGGTTCAAATACTTTAGAAACTTCTGAATGGAGATTATTCTATATGACATCATTTCTTTGGAGTAGTTATTTATTAGCCACATTATGTGAAAATTTTACCATGTTTCTGCCATTATATGTACTCTTGGCTACTACATATTACAGACAGCAAACCAGTAGCCTCCTAATTACTTTTAAAAAAGCAGTTACTTGTTTTCTCTCTCATTTTAGGTTTTGATAGAGTAGTCATGCCAGAATGCCTGTCCTATAGCTTTTTGAACGGAGATTGTCTTCCATATCATCCCAGTCCCCAACTCCTAGCTTGTGTTTCATTCATTCACTCCAGTCTTAAAATAAAATTTGAGCTTTGGAAGGTTGATGTCACAGTTCTAGACTTGCTCTAAAGTATTTAGGAGATCTTATTGATCTGGTGAAAGAAAGACCTTTGAAGCTTTTCAGCATTTGGTATTGACTTTAAAACTTTCCTTTCTCTTGCAGTCTAGTCAACTTAGTAGAAGACATGCTTTTGCAAATCATCAGACAAATACAGACTAATACTTTATTGACAAATGCCTGGGTGGTATATCTGCAACGGAAAAGTAGAATATTTTTGCTTCTTTTGTGTCTGTGAAAAGAGAATGCTTTTTATTTTATGACAGACTGGAAACTGGAAAACAGTGAATGTAAAGATTAACATTTGAAGGAGAAAGAATGAAGTTGTTTGCCTTGTATTCTCTACTTTGAATTACTGGCTACTTTAGGATAAGTAATAAGTGGTTAATGGTACTGTCTGCAAGCATCAGACCTGCAAGCATCTGTTAAAGACAAAGTGAGGAGATGCAAGTTAGGTTTAAGATTGTATTGGGAATTAATTGCAGATGAAATGAATAGTGTGTTTCAGAGCTGCACCAAAATGTCTTCCCGACCATGTTTCCAAAGAATCTATATATATATAAAAGTAAAATACCACTCACACATCTTCACAAAACCTCCAGAACCATAAATCCTACAAACTTGAAATTTGGCACGTGTATTCATCTTGGCTTCTAGGTGCTCACCAAGAAAGGATTTTTCAAAATGGCCATCAGAGCATTAGTATTTCGTATATTATTATTAACATACTCTGATGCTAAGGAGTTCTACTCCCCCTCCCCACCTGAAAAGAATTCTGTTCCAAATGCAAAACACAAGCAGAGGAGAGGAGTTTCAATTTCACAGCACCAAGAAGCTTTAGTACAGAACAGTTGAGCTAAGCCATGCCCAGGCTCGTTGCTGACTCCTTGCTCACACAGCAAATACTGTTTCAGTTTCCAAACAGCTCTCAACTCTCACACACTGACAGGACAGGAGCCAGATGAATACCAATGGATGCTGGTAGGCAGAGGCAAAAATTTTTCCCTTATTTTCCTCCCCCAAAACTAAGCCTGACCACATAGTTTCATAGTGAAGCACGGGTATCGAGCTAGTCTCATATAATCTCCCTCCTATTCTAGAAATACTCTATGCCAGCTTTTAAAAATTACCTTATTATGCCAGCTCCAAAACCACAACTTTACTATTCTCTTCCACAATTCTAATGGAATGCTTCCAACATCTATTCTCCACACTGCACTAAATGGTTAATAAAAATAAGCAGAAATTTGGTACGACAGCAAAGTGAATTATATGGTCCACTTAGCACTTCAAATCTTACATGCTTGCATTTCAGGTAGCTATGTTCAGATTATACATCTGAACCTAACTCCAATATATATATATATAAACTCTCATTTTAAAGTATAGTACCCAAAGTTTCCCCAGCTATATTTTGTTGCTAATTTTCTTCATACTTCTACAATTTTTGGAAACTTCCATATCATACAGGGTCATTATTCTATATTGTATGGGGCTAGACGTTTTGCTGTATTGTATATTATTTTATATTGATGGAGCTCCATCCATGTTTTGCTATCTAATGGAGGGATAAAATGCTTTCTCATAGCAAAAAGAGGAATACAATGTTTTTTAGTTGCTGATAATTTATGTGGAAGGCATATTGGTGTCTTTCACTAAAGAAGAACAAATGGAAATTACTTGGAATATCAGCTATATCCATTTTTATGCTACATTATTAAATATGTAAGAAGTCTGGTTTCCAGTCTACTTTAAATAATCAAATATTTCCTGTCTACCTGTATTCTTTTGGAAATCCTAAACCTTAGAAATGAATTATTTTTCGATACTGTATCAGACAATAGTCAGCTGGCTGTGAGGTATTTACTTTTGAATTTGAATTTTGAATTGAGGCAATTGTTAAATGAATTTTGCCCAGGGGTGGGATTCAATTTTTTAACAACCGGTTCTGTGGGCGTGACTTGGTCATGTGACTGGGTGGACATGGCTTGGTGGTCATGTTATTGGCTGGGTGTGGCCAACTCAATATTACTTACATCGAGACACGCATCTGCTCTCCTGGCCTCTCATGACTGTGGGGATGTTACAACAGTCGTAAGTGTGAAAAATGGTCATAAGTCACTTTTTTCAGTGCCATTGTAACTTTGAATGGTCACTCCACACAAGCAAAGTACCAGCAAAGGAGGGGAAAAACCTCCAGAGAAGTTCCTGAGACAGGAAGTCTAGTCCTGCCAAGAATGTAATAAGGGTTAATGGAGAGGCAGTTTCTGTAAGCAACACCAGAATGTTTCCTTCCTGCCTTCCTTACAGAATTAGGCCAGTAATTTCTTCTAACAACCGGTTCTCGGAACTGCTTAGAATGTTAACAACTGGTTCTAGTGAATAGGTGCAAGTAGAAGTAGAAGAATCCCTTCCCTGATTTTGCCCCATTTTACACCTTTCGTCCACAATTGTTAAGTGTATCACTGAAGTTATTAAGTTATAACATGGTTGTTCAGTGAATCTGGCTTCACTGTTGACTTTGCATATGTTAGAAGGTTGCAAAAAGGGATCACATAACCCTGGGATGCTGCAACCTTCATAAATATGATTCAGTTGCCAAGTGTTTGAATTCTGATCATGTGACCATAGAGATGTTGCAATGGTTGTAAGTGTGAAAAACAGTCACAGGTCTTTCTTTTCAGTGCTATTGTAACTTTGAATGGTCACTAAATGAACTGTTGTAAATTGAGAACTACCAGTATCCGTGAAAATATTCTCTAGTGGATCTGGTCAATTTCAGCCAGTTGGCTAAAAGTGCAGCTTTTAATTTGGGCCTAAGGATATATAGACAGTTTCACTGAAATCTGAATTTGATCCATCTGTCTCCTCCCTCTCCCCTCCAGCTAATCTTTTAAGACCCCATCTCATCTCATTTAGATGACTATAAAAACTTCTTGCAAATAAATCAGATATTTAATTTGACCAACATTTTCATGCTATATAAGGGTGCTTTGTATTATTATTTTCTTCTTTGGTGTGAGGTTTCTTGTTTTAACTTTTTTATTTCAGTTACAGAACTGGGGGTGGAAGAGAGATAACTTACCTTGGGTCAGCAGATGGGTTATCTTTTTATTCTGAATAACATATATTTTTTTAAAGAAATCTGATTAGTTTGTAATATCACTTACAAAACTCTGACAGAAACCTGCCCTTTAGAGAGAAAGAGAGAACAGAACGTAGGCGATGGGAATAAATCATCATCTGTGAAAATAGTCAGGAAGAACAATGTGTTTTTTTTACAAAATATCAAAAGGCATTTGAGAAAGTTGCAGCCCACCACTACACTATAGTCTCTGTTTCACTACTGCTTGAGCTTCATGAAATCATAGTTTTCATAGTTTTCAAATTTTGTAATTCAGGTAGATTTTTAGCATGCACAATTATAGTCTTACATTGTATTCTATTGAAAGGGGAAGTTTTCCCCCTGGTCCACTGATTAGGCAGGAAATACTAAAAGCTGATTGGTTTGCCCATCTAACAGCTCCTTTAAAAGGAGAACTATCAGACAGGGTTTTTTCAATGCGTTGCTGTTACTTGAATAAAGAAGTTCTTGGCGTTACCTCGATTCAGTGTCTTCCTTTCACCCACAACACAACACTGGTGATGAATATGGGATCCTAGGAAAAAGAAACAAAAAACTGATGGAAAGATTGACAGAACATCAGAGCAAACAGAAACGGTTATCGGAAAGAGATATCACCTGAGCTCAGCGAGATGACCACACACGCTCCACCAACGCCATTCAACCCAGCCATTCAACATTGGGACTCTTATTTAATCTGATTTCAGTGTTTCTTGGAAGCCAACGAGCTGTAAGCACTCTTGGACAATAGGAAGAGAGTCCTGTTTTTGAGTTAC
The DNA here is from genome assembly GCA_033807585.1 of Hydrophis major. Classification (NCBI taxonomy): domain Eukaryota; kingdom Metazoa; phylum Chordata; class Lepidosauria; order Squamata; family Elapidae; genus Hydrophis; species Hydrophis major. The sequence goes on from CM066328.1 coordinate 186,683,426, forward strand.
TGTGACACAGAAATCTTTGATACAGCCAGAGCACTGGTCACTCCCACAACTGTACAAACGGTGCCTTGGGATACAATCCAATCCGCACTCAGGACACACTATGCCTCAATGGCCTCAAAGATTGTCAGGCGTCATGAATTTCACCACTGGAGCCAAAATGTCGGCGAATCAATAAATCACTACATCACAGCCCTGCAAAAATCTGCCATGTACTGCAAATTTAGGGATCTCGAAGAAATATTGCAGGACAAGTTTGTCTGTGGAGTTAAAGATCTAAGCCTCCAAAGGTGCCTGCTCGCAAAACTCAAGCTCACTCTGAAGACAGCACTCGATGAAGCCCGAGCCACTGAAACATCAATGAAAGTAATGGCAGCAATTCAAGAAGAAAAAAAGCCCAAACAACATGTGCTGCAGCAGCACAGCCTGACAAGATCACACCGAGCTAGAAGAGTCAACACACAATGAAGAAGATGTCTGCAGATTCAAGATAAACAAAAAAACCAACAAAAACAGAAACAGGGCAGTCCGCATGCACTGGTTGCAGCGGGAACCATTCAAGATCAAATTGCAGATTTAAGGAGGCTATCTGTCATCACTGCAATCGTAAGGGGCATCTAGCAAGAGTCTGCAGAGCCAGCCAGCCAGCAGCATGCAGAAACAACCTATCTACTATACAGAAAAGGTTCAAAACCGAAGAAGCATAGAAACTGTGGAAGAAGGACAACCAATACTCTGAACCAACTTTGACATTCCAAACAACTATTGGGAACCACTTCCCCATGAGCAAAGAAGATTAATATCACCATCCATATCGAAGGAGCACCGTGCAACATGGAAGTGGACACAGGTTCCTCGTTGTCAACAGTCTCATGGGTAACAATGAAGAAAATAAAGCCCAGCATCTCCAAGAACACATTAAAGACCCAGCAAATTTTTAAAAAAGATTATCAAGGGAATCACATCCCTGTCAAGGGGATGGGAACCTTCCAGGTGGCATTTAAGCAATTTCAAGGGCCCCTACAACTGACCATTGTCGAAGGCAACTTACCTAGCTTGCTTGGGCTAGACTGTTTTGATGCTTTGGGACTCAAGGTGACTGGCGTTCATATAATACCAGATGACAGCATTGAGGAACTGATCCAGGTATTTGCAGATGTTTTCAATGACAGATTGGGCAAGTATGTGGGGACCCCTATTTCATTGAACTAGACCCCCAGGTTGCCCCGATAAGGCTCAAACTGTGCAGGATGCCATTCGCGTTACAGCCAAAAATAGACAAACAACTTGACAAATTAATAGAGCAGGGCATACTGGAACCAGTAGACCATGCTAAATGGGAAACCCCTATAGTCACCCCTGTAAAGCCAGCTGGGTCAGTCCACATCTGTGCTGATTATAAATGTACCCTGAATAGTGCCTTACAACAAAATGCCTTTCCCGTCCCAGTAGTGCAACATTTACTGCACTCACTCAGAAAAGGATTTTTTTCCCCCTAAATTAGACCTGGTGCAGGCATAACAACAACTCCTGGTGGATGATGCCATGCCGAGGCCCAAACCACTGTGACTCATAGGGGTGCTTTTAAATGCCGCCGGCTCCAATTCAGCGTGAGTGTTGCTCCAGGGCTTTTTCAAAGTCTCATGGAGCGCCTCCTACTGGGGATTCAGGGAATCGTCTCCTATTTCAATGATGTGTTAATCACAGCTGAAAACAGGGATGATTTGCTAGCCAGACTAATGGAAGTGTTGGCATGATTCAAAGAAGCTGGGTTAAAAGTCAAATGGAAAAAATGTAAATTTGCGATCCCCAGAGTCGAATTTCTAGGATACCTGATAAATGGCTCTTGAATACACCCGACCAAGGAAAAAATTAAGGCCATAGAATCAAACTGAGCTGCAAGCTTTCTTAGGTCTTATAGTATATTCCTCCCAAGTAAAGTCACCATAGCAGAACCTTTGCACAAACTCCTAGGGAAGCAGGCTAAATGGATTTGGGGAAAAAGAGAAGCCGCCGCCTTTGCGGCTGTCAAAAAACTCCTGTCTTTTGACAGTGTATAATCCAATACTCAGAATTGCTGCCCATCACCCTCACCTACGATGCCTCACCTTTTGGGGTTGGGGCTGTCCTAAGCCACTGCATGCCTAATGGGACTGAGGCTCCAATAGCCTTCTACTCAAGAATTCTATCTGGAGCTGAAAGGAACTACAGTCAATTAAATAAGGAGATGCTGGCCACAGTGGCTGGCATAAAATGAATATTTCCATGAATATTTATATGGCAGACATTTCCACCTGATAACAGATCACAAACCACTGCTAGACTACTCGCTGGGGACTGTCCCATTCCGAATATCTTATCTCCCTGCCTGACGCGATGGACGATTTTCCTAGCTGCCTATGATTATAAACTGATCCACATGCCAACACTCTCAGTTGCTACCTGTTACCAGAGACAGTTCAAGACCCAGCCTCGGCAGTGACCATTCTCCTCATTGAGGAATTACCCAGCCCACTTACCACAATAGAGATCGCTCAACACTCAGCCAAGGACAAATCCTTGGGACAAGTACTGAGTTGGGTGGGAAGGGGATGGCCTCGGGGCCTGTATCTGAAGAATTGAAACTGTTCTATAACCACCAGCATGAAATATTAGAAATCAAGGGATGTTTATTATGGGGGGAGCATGTCATTGTTCCACCTAAAGTACAGAAATAGGTCTTAGAATTATAACATACAGATCATCCGGATATCATTAAAATGAAAATGATAGTGAGAAGCTATGTGTGGTGGCCTAAAATAGATAAAGATATTACAGAATGGATAGGCACCTGTAAGAATTGCCAGGAATCTAGGCCAGCACCACCAGCAGCCCAATAGCAGGAATGGGAATCCCTGAAATCCCTGCGGGCTTAAAATACACATAGATTTTTTTGGGGGGGGGGGGAGATTGCATGGGCAAACTTTCATGGTGGTTGTGGATGCATATTCCAAATGGTTGGAAATTATTATTACAACCACTGAGGCAGTTATTAAAGTTCTAAGAAAATTATTCTCGGCGCACAGCTTACCGGACGTCCTAGTCTCCGACAATGGGCCTCAATTTACATTCATTCAATTTGAAATGTTCCTAGCTGAATTGAACATTCACCACACATTAACAGCACCATTCCACCCCTCTGGAAACTGTCAAGCAAAGAGAATGGTGAGAATCACAAAAGAGGCTTTAGCAAGATTGGGACCGGGAGACTGGCAAAAGCGTATAGACACCTTCCTATTAATACAACATGTAATGCCTAATGCCACCACACATAGAAGCCCCTCTGAGTTATTAATGGGATTAAAACTTAGAACCAGGTTGGACAGACTGCACCCTAGCTACACGACTGAGAAACCTTCTGACTCTACCAGCAAAGTCAGACTGTTTAAAATAAGGGATGGGGTATACACACAAAATTATATGGGAGGGCCACTATGGATTCCGGGACAAATTATAGTCATCACAAGATCCCGATCATACAAGGTAGAATTAGAACATGGCAGGATATGGAGAAGGCATATAAACCATATAAAGAGGAAGGATAGGAAACTTCCCTCACGGTCAAACCAACCCAAAAACAAACCTGCCTTTCAATAGAAAGTAATAAAAACTTTGAATTCCCCATTACAGCTAGATCAAACTTGGAGAGTCCACAGCCACATGTACCTGGGGATCCAGGAGACCAGCAGGGAGGCATCTGTGGTTCCACTCCTGAAGAAATAACCATGCCCCAAGGGGAGTTCCAGCAAGTTCCAGGGGCTGAACAAGAAGCAGCAGCAGACCCAGCAGGTCTGACCGCTGCCTCAAACCTGAATGATCTGTGCAGGTCAGAGCGGGCATGTAAATGCCCCACCTACTTGCGCGATTACGTTGAGTAATTCGTTAGTTCATTTGTTATTGTTCAAAGTAAGAGGGGAAGGGTGTTGTGTTCTATTGAAAGGAGAAGTTTTCCCTCTGGTCTGCTGATTAGGCAGGAAAATACTAAAAGCTGATTGGTTGGGCCGTCTGACAGCTCCTATAAAAGGAGAACTGTCAGATGGGGTTTTTTCAATGCATTGCTGTTACTCAAATAAAGAAGTTCTTGGTGTTACCTCGATTCAGTGTCTTCCTTTCACCCACAACACAACATCTTGTATTGTTTCTTTCTATATATCATGCCCCCATCGGAGTCTGAATCTGCAGTGGGAAATGAGTTGGAACAAGAAATGCCAGACATGGAGAGGGTAGCTCTGTTGGCCTTGGAAGAAACTAGGGAAGGGGAAGGGCAGTGTCAGTCCCGGCAAAGTTTTTCTGAAGTAGTAAGGCCTGCAGGCAGGGAGGAGCAGAGGCAGGAGGAACATAAGGGACAGAGCTTAGGTGAGGAGCTAGGATCACCCCCTTCTGATCCAAGAGCTCAGGGAGTGAAGAGGAGGCATGATCAGTGCAGACAGAGCAATCTACATGCTAGGACAGTGCCCTGCCCATCTTCACAAGGCACACTGAGGGAATGAGACTTTAGGAGATGCTGTTGGGAGGGGCATTTGTCAGGAACAAATGCTGAGTTTCTGAAGTGTGTGTGCCAATGTTTGAACTGGCCAAGAGTCCTTGCATTCCTGTGGGTGTTCTGGACTAATTACCTGGATCTTTTGTTCCTTGAACTCCTTGATTTGCTCTTGTTTTGCCAAATACCTTTGAATTTATTGCTGAGCAGCCTTGGTGCAGACAGCCCTGGGTTGGACTAATTGCTTGAGGTTTGTGTGGGGTTTTGTTATCATTCTGCTTGAGACTTGCCAGAAATGTGAGAGTGTTTTGGGGAACTTTGGACCAATAAAAGGGAGGTTTGAACTTCCAGCTGTTTGTGTGATTCTTTGTACTGTGCCCTGGGTCATCACACTATAATTAACAGGCTCTTCATGGCCATCACTGATTGACAAATGGCTAGAATTGCCAGATATTAAATATTAAATGGTATATAAATTTAATAAATATAAAACAACTAAATTTGCCACCAAATCTATGATGCTTTTTTGCTAGATTATAGCCCCATTTTTCCTCACTAATGGCCATAATTCATGGGAACAGTATGTGTGAGAAGACATGGATTTCCACAAGTTCCAGACTTCGGATTTACATCAATTGCTATGCATTACATATTTATTTCCTTTCATGAAGACAATATGTGACACAACCCATCTTGCACCTTCTGGTCTTTAATCATTGGAAATTAGATTAAGCTTGCAAAATAGCTCAGGAGTATCCAGATAACTTCTTGTTTGCCTGCGTAAAGATAGTCCTTGATTTACCACTACAATTGGGACTAGAATTTTCAGTTGCTAAGTTCATTGAGGGATGCCTGATTTTACAACTTTGTTTGCCATGCTTGTTAAGTTGTTAAGTGAATCATGCACCTGTGAACTGAATCCAGCTTCCCCCATTGACTTTGCTACTTGGAAACCAGCTGGGAAGATTGCAAATGGTGATCACATGACCCTAGAGCGCTGCAATTATTGTAAATACATGCTGGTTGCCAAGCACCCAAATTTTGATCCGTCACTCTGGGGATGCTACCACAGTTGTAAGTGTTAAGTATTGGTTATAAATCACTTTATAGTGCTATTGTAATTTGGTCACTAAACAAATGGTTGCAAGGCAAGGACTCCTTTTTTCTGGAGGTATAGGAATATTGATTCTCTACTAAGTTTGACGTACTTTTTCATTTTGTACATCAGGCAAACTCCTCTGATTTTCTTTTTTCATTTCTTTTTTATTTCCCTTTCCACTTAATCCAATAATATAGCCTCTTTCATTTTTGCCTTCGCCTCTATAATCTTATCCTTTGATTGTCTCCTTTTTCCCTCATCAAAGAAATGAAACAATTCCCCTCGTAGGGACTCTTGTGTTTTAATAGACTAGAACCCTCCTGGGATAACAAAAGCTGAGTCTCTGTTACATCTTGTAATTATCATTTATAGTTAGAATAGAAACTATCGATTTAGTCATTTGACCATAATCAAAATATGAAACTAACACAAACATACAAATGGATGCAAAGAAAACAATAGGACCTGTCATAGTTAAATCATTACCCTTATGGTTAATTCAAGCTGATCTAAATATTCTGTCCTCTTCAAGATGGTCTTAAATAAAAGAGTGCAGTCTTGCTAGTGATGTGTAGGTTTCTTCCCTGCAAAAAGTAAACACAGTTTCTCCCAAGTGTCCCAGGATTTTTTAGTTTTTAAGTAAGAATCTACGCAAGCAGCTCTTCCTTCAGGGTACAGTTTGAAGTCTAAAAGAATATATGATATCCAATATGTTCAATGGCTGGTGCTCCACAAATGCAGTCTTTCTACAAATGAACTTCATGAAACTTCCATGTTTTATCGTGGAGTCTAATTATTCAAAAGGAGGTCTAGAAAAATCCAGGTTTCCTCCATAACTCCTGTTTTCTTGACTATCCATGAGTTCAATCTTTGTAAACAGTAATGGTTCATGCCCCACATTTCCTAGTCATACCACAACTAACTGTAATGACCTACTACATATTGATTTTACAGAAGATAATGTAGAAAAGGCATTACAAAACCTAAAATCATCCCTATCTATTGGCCCCGATGGATTATGTGCATACTTCTTAAAAAAGCTCTCCTCTGCCATAGCGGAACCACTAAGCATTATATATGAGATATCATTCAGAACCAGCTCCTTATCAAACCTATGGTCCTTAGCTACGGTCATCCCTATCTTCAAAAAAGGTGATCCCAGCCTGTTTGAAAACTACAGACCAACCTCACTGTGTTGTGTGACGTGCAATGTCATGGAATCAATCATTAACCACATCAATCATTAACCACATCACTCTCCACTTAGAGTCAAACAACCTACTCTCCAAAAAACAATTTGGTTTCAAGAAAAAAATTGTCCTGCAATCTACAACTCCTACACGGTGCCCCCCAAGGCAGCGTTCTAGCACCCACATTCTTTATACTCTATATAAATGACCTTTGCGATCACCTTATAAACAACTGCATCCTCTTTGCGGATGACATAAAACTATTTAACACCACTGACAATGCTACTATCTTTCAAAGCGACCTTGATTATGTGTCTGAATGGTCAATCATCTGGCAAATCCAAATCTCGACCAACAAATGCTCTGTCCTACACATTGGTAAAAAAAAATCAGTACACCAAATACAAACTAGATGGATATGACCTCATTGATGATCCTCACTCTGTCAAGGACCTTGGAGTTCTCATATCAAATGACCTAAGCGCCAGAGCTCACTGTGACAGCATTGCCAAAAAGGCATTAAGAGTTGTAAATCTAATCTTACGAAGCTTCTTCTCCGGAAATATCGAATTGCTAACTAGAGCATACAAAACTTTTGCCAGACCAATACTCGAATACAGCTCATCAGTCTGGAATCTGCACTGCATATCAGACATTAATACAATCGAGCGAATCCAGAAGTATTTTACAAGAAGAGTACTACACTCCTCTGCTCACAACAAAATACCCTCTATCACCAGGCTTGAGATTCTGCGCTTGGACAACCTTGAACTACTCTGCCTACATTAGACTTAAGTGTAGCACACAAAATTATCTGCTACAATGTCCTACCAGTCAATGACTACTTCAACTTTAACCGGAACAATACAAGAGTACACAACCGGAACAATACAACAATACACAACAGATACAAACTCAATGTAAACCGCTTCAAGCTTGATTGCAGAAAGTACGACTTCAGCAACAGAGTGGTCAATGCCTGGAATGCACGACCTGGCTCTGTTGTTACATCCTCTAACCTCCAGTCCTTTAACCTCAAACTTTAACCTCACTATTGACCTTACCCCATTTCTAAGAGGTCTGTAAGGGGCGTGCATAAATGCACCATTGTGCCTATTGTCCCCATTTTTTTGTACCTATTTCCTGTATTCTTACTCATGTTTATACTTATATCTATTACCTTGTAAGCGATTGACAACTAAAATAAATAAATAAATAAATATTCTTAGGAGTCTTCCCCAACATTAAAGTTCAGATGTATCAATATCCTTCCATTCCTGCATCTTAAAGAATAGTTTTTGCTTCCATAGGATGTTACAAGGAATACTGTGCCTTGCACAATCCTGTTCTTGGTAGAATTGACACACCATGGCATTTGAATATCTTTTCCAAGGCCTTCGTGGCTGCTCTATCAAATGCTCATCCTGTGGCATATTTCTTGACTACAAGAATTCCTTTATTCTTGATGGTTGATCCTAAATGGCAGAATCTGTCTTCCACTTCAGTATCTTCATTGTCAATTCTAAAGCTGGTTGTTCTACCTGTTGTTATTAGTTTGGTCTTTAGATTTCATTTTAGTCTCATTTTTTTCCACTGTGCTTTTTTATTTTTAATACTGGGACTTGAAGATCATTTGCATTTTCAGCTATTAGGATAATCAGCATTCGATTTACAACAGTTCATTTAATGAGTGTTCAAAGTTACAATGGCACTGAAAAAAGTGACTTAGGACTATTTTTTCACACTTACGACAGTTGCATATCCCCATGATCACATCATCAAAATTCATATGCTTGGCAACTAGCTTGTATTTATGACTATTACAGTGTCCCGGAGTCATGTGATTTCCTTTTGTGATCTTCTGACAAGCAAAATCCAGAATCACTTAACAATCATGTTACTAACTTAAATGCAGTGATTCACTTAACAAACATGGCAAGAAAAGTCGTAAAATGGGGCCCGATGCACTTAACAAATTTTTACTTAGCAACCTAAATTTTGGGCTCAATTGTGGTCGTAACTCGAGTACTACAAGTTAAATAAGGGGAGAATATGCAGCCTTGTCAAACTCCTTTGTCAACCTGGAAACTAGTCTATTTCTTGTCCATACATGGGTTCCTGACCTGTGGTTGTCAGGTTAGCCAAGGTGGTTATATTGATGCGAATCACCTGTGAGACAGACTGCAGGTGCTTGATCAATTGATGATATACTTGTTAAGAGATTTTGTGATCTTTTGCTGTATGAGAATTCAGCAGTCTCTTGCTCAATTGTGCTGATAGAATTTCTTTCCTCCAAAACAGCTCATTTGAGATCTGTAGTGGAGTACCCTAGGAAGTTAAAATGCTCTCATATTATTTGTCTTTATTTTTTGTTCTGATGCCAGACTTCTATTTCTTATTTTATGCAGTCCTACACAGAATCCAAAGGGACTTTGCTGTTTGTTTACAATTGTAATATTAATTGAAGTGCTCGTTTTACTTGTTGTCATATGTAATCTGTATCTGCGTAACTATCTTGTCTTCCCTTCCCCCACCCAGCCCCAATTTAAACCCTACATTAGTCACTATGCATCTTAGGAAGTGAGCTGTAGCTCAGAAAAACTTATGCCTTTCAGTAAAATGCGTTAGGCTGAAAACATGCTACCCAAGCCTTTCTGGGTTTTGGCAACCATAGGCTAACATAGCTCTATTCCTACATTAATCTGCATGTATTTGCAGGCATCTGTATTTGGCAAAATGTTCCTTTCAATATATTGCTTTTGAAGCAGGTGCGAAGCAAGATCAGCTTTTTGAAACAATTAAATCTATTATTCATATGACACTACATCAATGCTGCGGACCAGCATGCTAGCAAAAGCCTTATGGAATGTGTTACCCCAGCAAATCATGAGACTGTTGCAGGACAATAAACTCTGAAAGTTACACTGTTGTGTATGTACCATAGTTAATAAAGTATGAGCTTGAGGTAAAGTGCAGGGTTCTGGCCCTGCACTTCTGATTGGCTGTTAGGCGGCCACATCGGATTGGTTAGTTCTGAGGAATCCGATTGGCCCTTAACGGAGAATTCTTATTGGTTAAAAGGGCTAATGTTCATAGCTCGTTATTGGACAAATCTTACAAGGGTTGCCTATATAAGGCAGAGTTCACTGTTGTTGTTTTGAGAAGTCACTATGCTAATAAAGAGCTGAAAGTTCACTGTTCAGAGGCTGTCTCCATTTACTTCGACCCATGCTCAGTACATAACACTGGCGACGAGGATGGGATGTGGAGACGTCTGAACCGAAGAAGCCAGGAAGCAATACCAAGCATGTGACAGACGACGCCAACAACGGAACCATGTCCGGCAGCATCGTACCACCCGCTCCGTTCGATCCAAACCAAGAGGATTGGGAATCCTACATGGATCGCTTCCAAATGTTTCTCGAGACGAATAACTTGAAGGACGCCACGCCAGCAAAGAAAAGGGCGTTGTTCCTGATGCATTGCGGCCCAGCCGTATTTAAGATGGCTAAAGCACTCGCCAAACCTCGAGAAGTGAAAGCCATGAGCTGGGACGACCTCGAACCCATCCTGAGAGGCCATTACGCGCCAACCGTGCCTACACTCGTGAGATGCTACGAGTTTTATCAGAGGAACCAACGAAAAGGGGAGAGCGTGGCCGATTTTGTGGCGGACCTCTGAAATTTAGGGGGCCTCTGCGGGTTCGCCGATTTAGAAGAGGCACTAAGAGATCAAATAGTTCTGGGATTAGATGCACTAGGCGTGCAAAGCAAGCTGATGGCGAAAGGCGACATCAGCCTTGCTGACGCCATCGCCGAAGCCACAACTGCAGAGGCGACCAAAAAGTCGGCTGCACAACTACGGCGAAGCCGCACTCCGGTACCACCACCGGCCAGCGAAATCTCACCTAGCACAGAAGGGCAGCAATTAACAACACATCACGAGGACCTCTCTTCATCGTCAGACAGCGACGAAGAAGGGGTCCATCGACTGCAGTCCAATCGGGACCCTCGCCCGAAGCCCTTACGCCCTTGCGCTGGCTGTGGAGCCAACCATACCAGGGCCGAATGCAAATTCTGCGACGCACTCTACCATGAGTGCGGGAAACGAGGCCACATCGGCCGGGTCTGCCGCAGCTTACCAGGCCTCAGCCAGGCCTCAAAAGGGGCTAACTATCGCCAATCGACAGGAAACTGTCCTGTAAGGCAAGAGCCAGTAAACCACTCCTACAGAAATCGAGCTTTGCAGAGAAAAGAGGCTCACCATACTATCACTATCGGTCACGCCTCAGCTTTGGATACTAAGAAAATCCGAGTCACGGTAGCCATCGAGAACCAGCCTTGCCACATGGAGGTCGACTCGGGATCGTCCCTCTCGATGGTGTCCTGGAGGACACTGAAGCAACTCATCCCCACAATTCTATGCCAAGACCTCTAATTTCAACGCCTCATCCTCAAGGACTACCAAGGGAATCGAATCCCCGTTGTCGGGTCCTGCCGAGTCCGAGTCTCCTTCAAGAAGCACACAGTGTACTTACCTCTAACGGTCATCGATAGAGATAGGCCTAGCCTACTAGGCCTCCAATGGTTCGCGCCACTCGGCATTGAAGTGGCCAGCGTGAACCGAGTCGGTGGTTGTGAGTGGGAGGAAGACCTTGTTTCTGAGTTAAGTGACGTCTTTGCGGACAGCTTAAGCGAGTATAAGGGGACCCCGATCTCATTCAGTCTAGATCCAAAAGTAGCTCCCATTCGCTTGAAGCCACTATTGTAAACCCCTATTGTAACACCCATTAAGCCAGACGGGTCAATCCGAATTTGTGGGGACTACCGGGCCACTTTGAATCACGCCCTACAGCAGAATGCGTATCCAGTTCCGGTAGTGCAGCACCTCCTCCATTCCTTGGGGGGTGGGAAGGTTTTCGCTAAATTGGATTTAGCTCAAGCTTATCAACAATTACCAGTGGATGAAAAAACGGCTCGAGCCCAAACTATTGTAACGCACAGGGGTGCCTTTAAATGTACCCGATTGCAATTTGGAGTTAGTGTAGCCCCGGGGATCTTCCAGAGCCTTATGGAAAGGTTATTACAAGGAATCAAGGGCGTGGTCCCTTATTTTGATGACGTATTAATTGCAGTCCCTACCCAAAAAATTTTACAGGACCGTTTGAAATACGTTCTAAAAAAATTCCAAGAGGCCGGACTTCAGGTGAAAAAAAATAAATGTCGATTGTATACTGACAGTGTTGAGTTCCTAGAGTACCGGATTGATAGCCAGGGCATTCATCCTACCGAGAGTAAACTAAAAGCGATAAAAAACGCTCCCAGGCCACATAACAAGGTCGATCTCCAGGAGTTCTTAGGCCTTATTAATTTCTATAATGTATTTTTACCGCACAAGGCAACTGTCGCTGAACCGTTACACCGATTATTAGATAAGAAAGCATTGTGGGTATGGGGTTACCGGGAAGAGCAAGCATTTCGGAATGTTAAAAAACTGCTCACATCTGACTCTGTACTTATGCAGTATAACGAGACTTTGCCGTTAGTTATAACCTGCGATGCATCGCCTTTCGGGGTGGGCGCCATTTTGAGCCATGTACTGCCTAATGGGAACGAAGCCCCTGTTGCATACTTTTCGAAGACTCTTTCACAAGCAGAGCGGAACTATGGACAAATTGATAAAGAAGCCCTCACAATCGTCTCAGCTGTAAAAAAATTTCATGAATATGTGTATGGAAGGACATTTACCATTATAACTGACCACAAACCATTGCTAGGGATAATAGCCGGGGACAAGCCAACCCCCTACATATTATCCCCTAGAATGACCCGATGGTCAGAATTCCTAGCTGCTTATAATTATCGCCTGCAATATCGCCTGGGGAAAGCCATTCCCCACGCCGATGCATTAAGCCAAGCACCGCTTCCAGAGACTCTCGACGATCCGGCACCAACGGCAACCACGTTGCAGACGAAACACTCAACTCGCCGCCTATGACCGCCCGAGACATCGCGAGAGAAACCAAACGAGACCACAACCTAGCTCGAGTCCTAGGCTGGGTAGAACGTGGATGGCCATTGGACCAAGTACCAGATGACTTCGCACCATTTAAATCTCGACAGACTGAACTTTTTTCCCAAAAGGGCTGTATCATCTGGGGCGATAGAGTCGTTGTCCCAGAGCGACTCCGGAAGACGCTGCTGTGAATTCTGCACGAGGGCCACCCCAGCTTCGTGCGAATGAAGGCGCTTGCACGAAGCTACACATGGTGGCCGGGCATGGACCAGCAAATCGAGCAGTGGGTTAAAGCGTGTCCCAATTGCCAACAAGCCAGCAGCGCCCCATCAAAAGCCATGCCGACTGAATGGAAGACACCACATGGACCCTGGTCCAGAATCCACCTGGATTTCGTGGGACAAACCAAGGGCTATACCTTCCTCCTTACAGTCGACGCATATTCCAATTGGTTAGAAATTCATCGTATGACAACTACGACCTCCGAGGCGGTGATCAAGATTCTAAACAGACTCTTTGCAACCCACAGATTGCCAGACGTCCTGGTGTCCGGGCCACAGTTTACTGCACTAATGTTCGAGCAGTACCTCGCTGACCACGGCATCCGCCATGCGCTCACCTCACCTGTGCACCCTGCGACCAATGGCCGAGCTGAACGCATGGTCCAATTTGTTAAAAAGACTTTGCAAAAAGTGGACTATGACAATATCGATGACAAGGTCAACCAAATTCTCTTTTTGCAACACATAACTCCACATAGCATCACCGGCAGAACTCCCACCGAACTACTGATGGGACGTAGACTCCGCTCCCACCTCGACCGGTTGCACCCTGCTTACGAACCGGAAAAGCCAATAGGATCCAGCGGCCGCTGTCGCACCTTCCAGGTAGGAGACCTCGTTTACGCACGAAACTTATCGGGCGATCCGTTATGGATAGAGGCGACAGTAGTACAAGTGACTGGCCCCAAATCCTACATGGTGAAATGCTGTGACAATAAATTGTGGAAACGGCATATCGACCAATTGCGGTCACGACTCGCAACGGCCAGTCAACAACTCCCCCATGACCAAACCGAGGGGGGGGGAGGAATGGAAGAAGATGAAGTTCCAGGGAACCTGCTCGAAGGGAACGACGAACTAAGTGATACTCAAGAAATGGAGCAGGAAGGAGAAACGTTTGCACCGCAAGGAATTGCAGCTGAGCAAGAAGCAGAACCACTGCCAAACAACAATCCACCTCAACAGGATTGCAACCAACCAATGCAACGAAAATCCAAAAGACTTAAAAGACAACCGTCCTATCTAAGGGACTATATAACTACACCGTAATTAAGAAGCCAGGGGGGAAGGGGTGTTGTGTCTGTACCATAGTTAATAAAGTATGAGCTTGAGGTAAAGTGCAGGGTTCTGGCCCTGCACTTCTGATTGGCTGTTAGGTGGCCACATCGGATTGGTTAGTTCTGAGGAATCCGATTGGCCCTTAATGGAGAATTCTTATTGGTTAAAAGGGCTAACGTTCATAGCTCGTTATTGGACAAATCTTACAAGGGTTGCCTATATAAGGCAGAGTTCACTGTTGTGGTTGAGAGAAGTCACTATGCAAATAAAGAGCTGAAAGTTCACCGTTCAGAAGCTGTCTCCATTTATTCCGACCCATGCTCAGTACTTAACATACATGGTACCAAAATTACATAGAGGGAGATTAATAGCAGTCTCTCTACTGGGAAACAAAACACCCACATGCACAGGTTAAACATACTGGTGTTAAATATACTCATTTGCAGACAAAATAATTTCATCATTTGAGTTGTGTGCAGCTGAAGAAATAAATAGAATGCCCTATTTTGTAAGTACTTGTCATATGTACCTAATTATTTTTCTCTTTTTCTTCCCTATTTCTCTCTCCATTTTAGGTTTATAGCTAAGCCGTGTGCTTTAGGCTTAAAAGTCCAAGCAAATGGACCACAGAAGGCTCAGTCTAATGCTATTCTTGAAAAAGTCTTCACTGCCATCACAAAGGTAAAACATGTTCCTTAAAATCCTTTTATTTGCTTTGGTCAAATGTAAAGGTTGTTAATCAAAGACAGTGTAATTAATTATTAGGAATAGCTGTCTCATTAGCATGTTAATTTGATAGTTTTAGTAATGAGTAATAGAAGTACCCTGCTAATTTCCTCTCACAAATGATCCAAATGCTGCTATTACATAAGATGGGATCTGTGGTTATATTTGTGGCTCTGTGCTAGTGTGAAGGGTGTACTAATTACCACAAGACACATTTGACAGGAGTAAGAAAAGAGGAAAAAAGCATTTGGTCTGAGTTGACTGGAAAAAAAGATTTACAGGTAACCCTTAACTTACGACCACAATTGGGATTGAACTCTCAGTCGTTGAGCAAAATGGTTGTTAAGCAAGATGCCACGTGACCACCTTCACTCAACTATCACAGCCCCAGCACTTCCAGGAAACAAAGGATTTCCCTTCTGCATCCACTTGGGAAAAGTTTTTATTGGGCTTCAGGAGTAGAGTTAAAACCCTGCAGCCCAAGGAAAGATTTGCCTCCTGTGGATGGAGGGGGGGAGAATGCCTGGGGTGGGGGGCAAAATCTCAGCTCCATGCAGAATATGATTCCTTCCGGATACACAGCCTTTTCTCTCTCCAAGGAGCTGCCCTGCTGGGAGGGAATTTCAACACCACAGAGAGCTGAGATTCCCCCCAGCAGGCAGTTTTTTCAGTCAGCCTCAAGAGAGAAGAGGAAGGCTTCTCAGCAGGTGGCAACTGCTTGCAAGCTTCCCTGCAGGCTTCCTCAATTACTTGCTGAGGGAGTGTGGTAAGTGAGCGCAGAAAATGAAACAACAGACTTGCTATTCTGAAGACACCTAACTGGCTTTTATTGAGTTAGATACTGCAGTACTGATCACCTTCAACCCACACTGAACACAGTATGAGGAAAAAGGGACACCCTTTCCAGTAAGACCCACATTTTTATACTCATAAATGGTTACATAAACAGTTACACAACACATCTTGTTTTTCATATCAAAATTACATAGAATCCCATAGGAAAGTTGTGGGTCTTTCCACATAACTTCCCCCCACTTGCCATTGGAAATCCCCCAACATTCTTTCCTTCACATTTATCTTATTATACAAATATCGGAAGATTATAAGAAGGTCATTAATATCTCTTAATTTGACTTATAATGTCAAAGCGATCCAGCACATATCTCTAACTTATGCCAAGCACAAAGTTTTGCAACCTTGTATAATTTCTAGCAGGAAACACATTGCATAAATGTTCTGAACTTTAAAAGTTCAGACTGCGGGAAAACTTCCGGTTTGCGTGGCTTCGGGGCAGCAGGAATTCGCGACAGCTCGCGATTCCTGCTGTGCTAGCCGTCGAGGTACCCCCGATCCAGATGGGTCAGGGGGATATGGCTGCCCTGTAGGGACAGCTGAAGATAGAGGGGAGTCGGAAAGGGAGGTGGGGGCATCGCAGACCCCCCCTTTCTCCGGGAAAACCCCTTTTTCCCAAGGCGGTGGAGCGGCGGTCAGCAATGGCCGCCACGAAGAAGCCAGCAACCGGGTAAGAACTGTGCTGGAGGAAGTGTGAAGAGTGAAAGTTCTGTCTGAGCCGGGTCAAGTAACACCTTTTAAATTGCCTGGAATTGAGCTGTTTGTTGCTGGAGGATACATTGTATCCCTAAGAAGAGCGAAAAGCGGCGGAGAAGCTGTTAAAGGGAATTTTTTTTTTTTTTTTTACTCTCCCACCCCACGGAAAAAGCAGAAATATTTGGATATATTAGACATTGAAAGTGGATTGTTTTGAAAGCTAAGATAAGAGACAAAGGGATTTTTGGACATTGAAAAATGTGAGAAATTGGAAAATCTCTGCTGGAGGTATGGATTTTTGATTATTAAAATTCTCATTACAAGTGGGAAGGGAGAAAAAAAAAAAAAATTGGAGCAGAAGCTGAAAAAGGAGGAGATTGATTAGAACGTCTTTGTGGATCCCAAAAGAAGATATATGGTAATTGGACCTCTTTGATTAAAAATTAATTCAGAAAGAGAAAGAGAAGAAGGAAGAAAAGTATTAACTTTTGGAACTTTTTTTCTTTTTTTAATTGCTTTTGATTGTCTTTGATTAAAAATTCTTGTGGTTGTTTTGGAAAAAGTTTCCCTTTTCATAATGGCATCGTCTGTGGATGAACTAGAGATTGAATATCAAAAATATAAAAAAGAAGATACTTTGGGCGCTTTGTTTCAATTCTTAGAAATGGCGTTATGTTCCTTTGAAAAGTTGATTACGCAGCAGAAGGACTGGGACAAGGAAGAAGAGGAAGAAGAAGCCATCTTTGATGAACAATGGGTCCCTTCTGGAGAGGAGGACAAAAAGGATAAGAAAAAGGGGATTTTAAGAATTATAAAAACAACCAAAAGAGAGAAAAATGAGCGAAAAGATGGAGGCAAGGTTAGAAAGCAAAGGAAAAGGAGCAAGAAAAGCGAAGAGAAAAAGCAAAGGGGTAGAAAGGGCAAGGAGAAGAATAAGCAAGAGAGAAAGGGGGGGAGGAGAAGCCTTAATGTGGGGAAGCAAGACCTAAGGAAAAAAAGTTTATTTAGAGATAATGGGTGAATTTAATTTAGATTAAAAGAGGGATTCTGGAGGGTATATAAGAGTGTGTTTTTATATGTATATTTAGAATATAAAATTTATTATGTAATTTTAGAATTTTTTTTAAACAGAATCCCAAGAAAGATTGCTATATGTAGTATTTCTAAGTTAGGGTAATGAGTTATAGATGTTACTCCAATTGGTGTACAGGAGAAGTATAGTAAAAGAAAAAAAAGATGAATGGATAATTGGAAATAGAACAGACAAAGAATGTTGTTGAAAATGGTAATAAGATATGGAAGGATATATATGCTTTTTTTTTTGGATTTTGTGTATTGATAAAAGGCAATAAAATTTTAATTAATAAATAATTTGGATGGAAAAGAGAAGTAGGGACAAGATATGAAGTTAATATTATATGAAATATTGATATTATAATCTGGAAATGTTATGCCTTATTGGTCTATTATTATTATTTTTTCTTAGAAAAGAATTTATAAGCTGCTATGCCTTGATTTTTTGTGCATTGTTTTTATAAAACTGATAAAAATGGTTTTTATATATATATATAAAAAAGAAAATGATAATAAGATTTGGAAGGAGATATGGGTTGAATATGATGTTTGAATTTGTGTCTGTGTAAAGAGTTTTAACCCGGGAACAGACAACCTTCAGAAAAGATCTTTTAGTTTTGTTTATGTTTTGTGTTTGTATGTTTGTGTATTGTGCTTATGGTAAAACTAACAAAATTTGTTTTTTATAAAAAAAAAAAAAGGAAAGAATCAATAAAACCTTGGAGGAATGTTAGACGAGAATAATTTATACAAGCCAGAAAGAAAAGAATATGATGACTATAAAATGGATAAATATGGAAGAGAAATGAAATTGAATAGGAGTAAAGAGAAAAAATGAGAAACTTGCTGAAAGATGTCTGTGTGTCCATATGGAGATGGGATAAATTGGAATTATGCTGTATAAAAATAATGTTTTGTTTGACTTGTAAGGATTTACAATGTTAAGAGGTTTTATGTGTTTATGTATTTAATGGTTAATGATGTGTTGTTTTATCTTTAAAATTAATAAAAATTTGTTTCAAAAAAAAAAAAAAAGTTCAGACTGCGGACACAAAATGGCTTCGGTTCGGCTCTTTATATTCTCAGGTGTAATAACCAAATTTTCACCTATAACAGGGAGCCAGCAGAAGATTGCAAATGGTGATCACATGATCATGGGGCACTTGGTAACTGCTTGTAAGCGTAAACAAGTTGCCAGATACTCAGATCGCATTCATGTGACTGCAAGGAGGGGAGGCCTTACACAGCTGGAAGTGTTTATGGACTATAAAGCACAATTTCCAAGGCCACCATTTCAGAATGGTTGTTAAAAGAGACCGGTCATAAGCCAAGGACTACCTATATTTATAGAACTGATATTGAAAGAAAAGAAGAATGGGAAAAACAATCTGGAAGTTGTACCTGCGTAGTTCCACCTCCATTGGAGCCTGGCTATGCCTGACTATAGCTGTCAGATGTAACAATTCTGAAATCAATATATGATTACCCAGTGCAGGCCTAAGATAGTGACAAAGGAGATGAATAGCTTAGAGCAGGGGTATCCAACTCAAGGGCCGGGCTGCATCCAGTTTGAGGGGTGCTTAGATCTGGCCCACAGGGCCTGACTGGAAACAGCAAAGGATCGGCCCACGGTGCCTCTGTCAGCAAAAATGGAGCTCAGGGGGCCGCACGCAGGTCCCCTGTGCCTCATTTTCAGTCGCGATGGCTTCCTGCAGCTCTCTGCCAGTGAAAACAGAGCTCGGGAGGGCTGTGCGCACCCACCTGAGCTCCGTTTTCACTGGCAGAGGGTTGCAGGAGGCCCTTCTGGCCAAAACCAGAGTCCATGGGAGCTACATGCACTCCTTCTGGGCTCCATTTTTGCTGGCAGAGGGCTAGCAAAACAAACTAAAAACAAAACAAAAGGAGAAATGTTTCTCCTTTTGCATTTGAGCATGCAAGAAGGGACGGGAAAAGAGGAAAGAAAAGGAAAAGGAAAAGAGGAAAGAAAAAGAAAAAGAAAAAGAAGGAAAGATGGGAAGATACCAAAGAAGGAAAATAAGGAGAGAGAGGAAGAAAGGTGAATAAAGTAGGAAGGAAAAAAAGGAAGGAAGGAAGGAAGGAAGGAAGGAAGGAAGGAAGGAAGGAAGGAAGGAAGGAAGGAAGGAAGATTATAATGAGAGTGAGGGAGGGTCTCATGGAAGTCCTGCTCCCCACAGATGCCCCCAACATGAGTGACATCAAGCTGGCAACATCCACTATGGCCACACACATCCTGGCCACACACACACACCCCGCCCTCCGAGGTCAAACATAACCCTGATGTGGTTCTCAATGAAATTGAGTTTGACACTCCTGGCTTAGAGAGATAAATATGAAGAGGGCAAATAGTGAACATGATGAGTGGAGGAGTAAAATAAGGCAGGAGTCCCCAACCCCTGGTCTGTGGACTGGCACCAGTCCGCGACATGCCAGCAACTGTACCATGCAAGCAAGCAAAGTCCCATCCATGGGATCCACTCCACGGAAAAACCTTTCTTCTTGGAACCAGTCCCTGATACCCAAAAGGTTGAGGGCCACTGTAGTAAGAGATAGGAGCAAGTCATTGCAGGACAAGAAGGACTGGCACTACATTTTCAATCAGGCACTGCAGTTCCATCTCATAGGGACCAAATTGCTGGACAAGTTGTACACAAGCCAATGTTTTGGAATGCCAGATCTGTAATAAATTCAATCCCATTCATTATTAGGAGTGGAAAATACATCTCACCGAAATTTATTCATGTAGGTTTTATATGCTGCATCAGTCTTGACTCAGGGTGGGAGAGATGGAGTGGCAGTTATATACCAGGAGAGGGGACCCTGGCATACAACTGTGTGAGGAGTGCTGTATTTGTGAGACTGGAGCAGAACAACAAACTTGGGAAGGAAGTGAACTCCCACTCAAACTCATTGCAAAGGTGGTTATGGATTCATCTTGGTTGATAGTCCTGGGTGATTTTAACTTCCTGTCTTTGCAATCAAAACTGGATCAGGCCCCACATTTAATCTAGCCTTTACATCACAACATAAGATATGACCAGGGCTTGGATACCTTTCCATTAGTTCGCCAGAAGCACCAGCTTGTGCAGGGAGGATGGACAAATTCACAAGTCTTACCAGAAGTGCTTGAGGGATCCAGAAGGCTTTGGAAAGACACCTGGGTTTTGCCTAGTGATCTAGTGGGCAGTTCTGTTGAATGTTTCATTGGTCTCTGGAATATGCAGGCAAACAGGTTATTAGATAGAATTGTCCTTCTTTGTTACCTTTCTGTCTTCTGAAATTGTAAGATCAAACTGTCCAAAATTCTGAAGTATTATGGTGTCTGCCTTTGACTATTTCAACTAAGGAACTGAACTGATTTCAAATTCTAAACAAACACCGTCCATTGTGCTAGACTCCATGCTCATGTTAAGATGCTTCTCAATTCCAATTCCACTTACTGTTGCTGGAATGTACATACTCGAGTATAAGCCGAGTTTTTCAGCCCATTCTTTGTGCTGAAAAAACCGCCCTCGGCTTATACTCGAGTCAGATTCCCCTCTGAAAAAAAAATAGTGTGGAGCTCCGGAGCTGGGCAGCCGCTTTCCTGCAGGCAAGCCCCACTTCATGGACTCCGTCCATCCTCGCTCCCATCCACCCACCCACCCAAAGCGACGAAGTCCCCCAATTGCGCAGCCCAGAATTGCCCTCCCCTCAGGGGGCAGCAACGACGCCCGGTGTTTCCCGAGACAAGAAGTTCCACCGTGCAATGAAAGCGCCCTGACTCTAGGCTCAGAAAACAACGCGAGGCGAGGTTGCTTCGGCTCCGCTCAGCTTCGTTTCCTAGCTGCTTTCAGTCCGCTCGGGAGGAGGGGGAGGAGGTAGTGGCGGCAGCTTGCGTTGTTTTCTGAGCTCTAGGCCACCACCTCCTCCCCCTCCTCCCGAGCGGACTGAAAGCAGCTAGGAAACGAAGCTGAGTGGAACCGAAGCGACCTCGCCTCGCGTTGTTTTCTGAGCTCTAGGCTCCGCTCAGCTTCGTTTCCTAGCAGCTTTCAGTCCACTCGGGAGGAGGGGGAGGAGGTGGTGGCCTAGAGCTCAGAAAACAACGCAAGCTGCCGCCACCACCTCCTTCCCCTCCTCCCGAGCGGACTGAAAGCAGCTAGGAAATGAAGCTGAGCGGAACCGAAGCGGCCTCGCCTCGCGCTGTTTTCTGAGCTCTAGACTCAGCTCAGCTTCGTTTCCTAGCAGCTTTCAGTCCGCTCGGGAGGAGGGGGAGGAGGTGGTGGCCTAGAGGTCAGAAAACAACGTAAGCTGCCGCCACCACCTCCTCCCCCTCCTCCCGAGCGGACTGAAAGCAGCTAGGAAACAAAGCTGAGTGGAGCCGAAGCGACCTCGCCTCGCGTTGTTTTCTGAATCCGCGAGCCTAGAGCCAGGGCACTTTCATTGCATGGCGGAGCTTCATCTCAGGAAATACCCGGCGTCGTTGCTGCCCCGAGGGGATGGCGATTCTGGGCTGCGCGATTGGGGGACTTCGTGGCTTTGGGTAGGTGGGAGCGAGGACGTTGACTTTAAGCACTGCCGACCAAGTATTTCACAAATACCAGTGGGACCTCCATCCACCACCACCCCTCCCTCTTTTGCCTCCTTCCTTCTGATCAATCAGGTTTTCCTCGTATTTGCTCACAGCTGCGTTTTCTCTTCTGCTGTGCTAGGCATTGAATGCGGGGATTTCTGATTCCCCTTATACGTGCGTGGATATGCTGCAGGGCATTTTCTTCCAAATGCCCCACTGGCAGAGAACACTGACTTTCATAATAGTGAGATCATTTCCCAAATTAATTGATTCACTAACCCAAAAGAAGATGTCGATGACAGTGGGAGGCAGGGATCACTCTCTCCCTTGCAAGAAAAAAGCAAGAGCCGTTCTTATGATCTCTCTCTCTCTCCCTGTAATACAGTCAAGCACTTTCCAGCACGCGGGATCCGCCCCCGCCGCTTTGCACCTTGCAAATGCAAAAACCCCGGGCGGCGGCAGATCGTGCGTGCTGGAAAGGGCTTGACTGTATTACGGGGAGAGAGAGAGAGAGAGAGATCATAAGAACGGCTCTTGCTTTTTTCTTGCAAGGGAGAGAGTGACTCCTGCCTCCCGCTGTCATCGTCATCTTCTTTTGGGTTAGTGAATCAATTAAACCTTTCATGATAGTGAGATCGTTTCCCAAATTGATTAATCTGTTTTTCTTTGAAATAAATATTCAAAAACATTTAATCTACTGATGCCTCAATTAATGTAATTTTATTAGTATCTATTTTTATTTTTGAAATTTACCAGTAGCTACTGCATTTCCCACCCTCGGCTTATACTCGAGTCAATAAGTTTTCCCAGTTTTTTGTGGTAAAATTAGGTGCCTCGGCTTATATTCGGGTCGACTTATACTCGAGTATATACGGTATATAGTGAGTCATCACAATCTAAGGCCAATTCCAAATATGCTGTATCAGAATATTCCATTTATATTTATTTATTCAAATTATATGACCAAGCAATTATATCTGCCAAGCAATTCAGGCTTGCTCGGAAAGATTAAAACAATAAAAAGGAAAAGAAGTAAAACATACCACACCGGAGACATTTGACACACAGATTAATGGGCTTATCTAAAATCTTAGCTCAATTTGAAAGATTGCTTGATTTTGGTTAGCATGTTGTATCAATCCAGCTTTTGTATTTGAAAATTGTATCAATTTCCAGTGTATAACTAAATTTGATTAAGAATTTTGATTATAATAGCAAAATTTAATACTAAATTTCTGAGCCAAAAAAGGGCAAAATATTAAAACACAAATATAATTTATAGAGGATGTATGGAAACAGTTGGTGTCAGGGATTGAAATCCAGGGTAATAGTCATTTTATGAACAATTGTCATGGAGTTATAGAATGTTTATCTTTAACAACCATCATAAAATGTTCATAGCATTCACTTCTACCAATAACATTAAATAATCACTGGACCAGCTCTGCCACATATTTGTTGGCAATTTCAAACTTTCAAACTTTCATCACATACTTTATATAGTAATAAATCACTTGTGCCCTTTTTTTTTTTTTTTATAAATAATCCCTTTAGTTATAAATAATACCTGGTCAGAAGAACTGTTCTCCTATGAACCACACAATTTATAAAGCAAGAAATTGAAAAGAATGCATATTTGGACCCAGTTGCTTGTTAGTTGACTGCCTTCCTTCTTTTTCATGCCTTTCCTACCAGCGTATAATTGCCATCAGATGACTTACTGTCAGCCCCTCAAGATAGTCCACACAGAAACCCAAAACCTTGAGTACTAATCTACCTTTATATAGACTCTGTAAAAAATTAGATGTCAGATCTATACAAATAATTTCTTAAACAATGTTCTGTAGCACACCAAGTAAATATACAATTTATCACAAGCTAATTCCAAGATCAAAAGCAAGATGTTGGCAAATTTTTGCTCAGATGTCATAAACAATTGAGAAAAAAATAGCAAGTAGAAGACTTTTTGGTGTAAGTTTACAGAACATGAGCTTAAGTGAAAAGACATTTAAAGAACATCTGTCTTTTCCTTCAATATATCATTATAAAATTAAACTTTAACATTCCCTGCAACTAAGACTAAATACAAAATAAACTAAATGTTATTCTCAATATATCACTTAACAAATCTCACTTCAGAAATGGATGGAATATGCCACCGGGTTTTAATGTACCATATATACTCGAGTATAAGTCGACCCGAATATAAGCCGAGGCACCTAATTTAACCACAAAAACTGGGAAAACTTATTGACTCGAGTATAAGCCGAGGGTGGGAAATGCAGCAGCTACTGGTAAATTTCAAAAATAAAAATAGATACCAATAAAAACTTTCACTAGGACAGTTGAGAATAAGTTTGATGTTCACAATTTCCTCTTTGAAAGAGACCAGTAAATAGGGAACAAGAAGATGAAGAAAAAGAAGTGTGTTTTTTCACACTTTTCACACTGCAGTGAACAAAAATGGCATCATAGGAACAGGCTTATTCTCAGTCCAAAGGTTTGTTTCTGATTTCTTCCCTGATTTAAGGGAAATTTGGGAAACGATCTCACTATCATGAAAGGTTTAATTGATTCACTAACCCAAAAGATGATGATGATGACAGTGGGAGGCAGGAGTCACTCTCTCCCTTGCAAGAAAAAAGCAAGAGCCGTTCTTATGATCTCTCCCTCTCTCTCTCTCTCCCCGTAATACAGTCAAGCCCTTTCCAGCACAAGCGATCTGCCTTCGCCACTTTGCACCTTGCAAATGCAAAATCCTGGGGTTTTTGCATTTGCAAGGTGCAAAGCAGTAGGGGCGGATCCTGCGTGCTGGAAAAGGCTTGACTGTATTACGGGGAGAGAGAGAGAGAGAGGGAGAGATCATAAGAACGGCTCTTGCTTTTTGCTTGCAAGGGAGAGAGTGACTCCTGCCTCCCACTGTCATCAACATCTTCTTCTTTTGGGTTAGTGAATCAATTAATTTGGGAAATGATCTCACTATCAGAAAACAACGCGAGCCGCCATCACCACCTCCTCCTCCCCCTCCTCCCGAGTGGACTGAAAGCAGCTAGAGCTGAGGAAACGAAGCTGAGTGGAGCGACCTCGGCTCGCGTTGTTTTCTCAGCCTAGAGCTCAGAAAACAACGCGAGCCGCCATCACCACCTCCTCCTCCCCCTCCTCCCGAGTGGACTGAAAGCAGCTGGAGCTGAGGAAACGAAGCTGAGTGGAGCGACCTCGGCTCGCGTTGTTTTCTCAGCCTAGAGCTCAGAAAACAACGCAAGCTGCCTCCCCCTCCTCCTCCCCCTCCTCTCGAGTGGACTGAAAGCAGCTGGAGCTGAGGAAACGAAGCTGAGTGGAGCCGAAGCAACCTCAGCTCGCGTTGTTTTCTCAGCCTAGAGAAAGGGGAAGGGGGCTCATCTGGACCAAGGGTGAGTCTCCCCCTCAGTTTCCCCTGAAGGATCTTCTGTCGCTTTTGCCTTCTCCCTACATCTTCCCTCTGTTAAAATGCCCCCCCCCACACACACACTTATTTTCGGTTGGATAGATTTCGTGTCTGAGCATTCTCACATGGCGGTGGGTCTTCCCCCCAAAAAAAACAGTTAAAAAAAGAAAAAACAATATATCCTCAAGCAAGAACTTTTCTGCTTCTGATTACCCCCATGCTTAAAAGTTGCAAAGGAAACACGGAAGCAGGGAAGCAGCTGCCCAGCTTCGGAGCTCCACACCATTTTTTTTTCAGAGGGGAATCTGACTCGAGTATAAGCCGAGGGGGTTTTTTCAGCACAAAAAATGTGCTGAAAAAGTCGGCTTATACTTGAGTATATACGGTATTTTAATGTTTAAATGTGTTTAAATATATCAACATGCAACATCATGCACTCCATTATGATTTATAAAAAACTAAATGTACCAGAGTATATAGAATATCTTTTTATTTCTTTGATTTTCCCCCTTTAATAAAATGAATTATAGATATTTTTAATTTAAAAAAAATAGCATTCCACAATCCTGAACATTTTAAGAAACAATAGGAGGGAATATCCAAAACTTACACTTTGAGGTACCCTTTAGGACAATACATAACGATGCTTAAAAATACAGGTAGTCCTCACAATTGGAGTCACCAACTCTGTCACTAAGTGGTATGGTCATTAAGCATGTCTCACAACTACGCCAATTTATGATATCACTGCTGACTGTGCTCATTAAGAAAATCACCCACAGTTGTTAAGTGACCATGACTTGCGACTTCCTGAAAGCTTCCCCAGTGGTTTTGCTTGTCAGAATCCAGCTGTGAAAATTGCAAATGGCCGTCCCACATAAGTGCTGGGATGCTGCAACATCCAAAATTTTGAGGACCAGTTGTAAATCTCCATTTACAGCACCATCGTAATTTTAGGATGGTCACTAAATAAGAGGTCAATAAGTGAGGTCTACTTTTATTACTATTAATGCATTTTTATTCTCTGGAAAAGGAATTTGTAGAATTATGAATCATCCATGAAGAAATAAGTTAGTATTTTGTGATCATTTTGTGAGATGGGTACCCTCCAAAGCTGTAAAGGATGGGGAAAAAAACCCTAAAGATATAGTGTATGAGTAAAGCAAAAATAAACAAGTGTGAGTAGCCATTCCCATCCTGGAGCTATCCAGAGAATTTGGGTAACAGGTCCCCAAATTTCTAGCCAGTAGGCCCAGTGGAAAATGAATGAATTTAAAAACAACATCACAAAAAAAAGAAGGCAAAAAAAAACATTGAGCTGTATTCCATAATAAATGGAGCAAATAAGACATCAAAATTAACATACAATTGAAAGCGTGATTTAATAAGAGTATTTGCTATTCCCAATTATTTTGCTAAAATATAAGGACCACCCAAGCAACTTTGCAGTTTATATTTTAAATTAAAGTATGGTTAAGACAGAAAATCGTCCATGGAAGGGCGTTTTCTGTTTTGCGTGCATAACTTAACTGCTTAGTTTTGGGGGAAAGTACCAATTGGAATTTTGTGAAGTCTCCTCAGAAGAATAACTTTTTGACTCTTTTTTTTTAAAGCATCCAGATGAAAAAAGGCTGGAAGGGCTATCCAAGCAGCTAGACTGGGATGTGCGCAGTATTCAGCGCTGGTTTCGACAGAGACGCAACCAGGAAAAACCAAGCATTCTTAGGAAGTTCTGCGAGAGTCTGTAAGGAATTCTTTTCCTCCTCTTTGTTTCTATTTTTCCTTACTCAAGTCTCGATGGAAGAGAAGTCTCTTCATCTCAAGTTGCATGGATTTTTGGGGATATTATATATTGTTTATTAAAGCGGATAAACTCTTTTCCCTCTTTTCAAATTGACTTTTGTTCCATATAATTGAAACACATTTTCTTTGAAAGCATAGATGTAAGTTACAGCTCTCTAAACAAAATTGGAATCCAATAGAATAAGGATGTCGCAGGATTTATTTCCCACATTTAAACACAGAATCAACTATTATACAGAAATTGCTGTAAAATTAAAAAGTAATCTTCAGTCACTCTTAGCAGAACTTCTGTGATCGAGTAGTGTGGCTGCTGTGATTTTACAATCTGTAGAGTCAGTGGAGACAAATTTTCTGTTTGTTTCTTTTTTAATTCATTTCATTGTTTTAGATTTAGAGGCTTTAAAGGGCAGAAAATCAAGACATAAAGTTCCTGTCAAAATTTAAACTTTTCTTCTGAATCAGACTGCTCTCAGTCTCTATTGCCAGGATGACGTTAACTCGGTTCCTCTACTTAGATGGCAGGACTTAATGTTTATTCCTTTCTTGTGGAAAAAAATCCTTCCATTCAATCTTATGCTCTGAATCTGTAGAAAATGGCAGCTTCCCACTGGATCCATGTATTTAGAGAGGAAGGACTTATCCCCTGACAGAATGCAAGAATCATTGCCTTGGCCAAAGAAGCATTTTTTAAAAGTCCAGAATGAGATACTGTTTGGATGCAGCTCAGGCAGATGCCTCTGATCCACTGAACTATAAAAAGCAGAGGTACAGTGCAATCAGACTTACAAAAATCTCTTATAGACTATCTCAATAAAGATGCTTTTAGCCTTCATTCCTGGACCACAATTTCATTTGGTTTGCCAGATCTGTTAGCTAAAGACTATTTGACAGATCCCAGCTAAGGGTGTATTTCAATGTACCATTGAATCAAAACTATCTTGAGACAGAGATTTTAGAGAAGATGGTAATTTAAGAGAACTAGAACAAGTCATTGGTACTTTTTTTTTTTACTCTCTGCAAAGATTTTTAACAGGCTCTAGGGAAGGGATAGCTTTTCCTTTACCTATGTATCTCAGTAGCATCAGGCATAGCTTGCTGATTTTGGTTTGGTTTCAAAATATGAGCTGAATTTTCAGTCAGAATTTTGAATCAATGCACTCAAGGAAGGAATCTAGGCAGAAGGTGTATTTAAAATTTATTTTGAATTGTAGCCTGACAACGTCAATTGGGGCAAACATTATTTTGCCTATTGGCAGTTGGCTGGCAGCAGTCTTTCTCATTCTGAACCATCTAGAAGCTCTTAGGCATAAGTGGCTGAAGAGCATGACAGAAAAATAAAGGGTGATGAGGGTGTTTCACATCCATCTGTATCTGTCCGGCTTAAATTAGATGAGTCAGGGACAGGATGCTATAGCGTTATCTATAAATGCACATACATGCATAGACCTTTGTGTATAAAGCCTTGTGAAAATGCTTGAAAAAAATACAGGTCTAATGGTGCTTTTAAATATTCAAACATACACATCTTAAGCAAATACCACACACATCTTAAGCATCCTAGTCTGTTAAGCCTGGTTTCCCCAACCAGGGTTAGGGAGACAAGCTAAACAGAATGTGCAGCTTAGTCAGATAGGCACACAGATAAATGAGTGAGCTAAGCTTGTATGTTTATTAACATACAGTAAAAATGACAGATACGCTTGTGCTATCAAATATATAGTTTATTCCATTATGAGTTCATAGCATAGTCAAAATAACAGTCCAATAGTCATGTATCATTTAGTCAGTCCATTCAGGGATATTCAGTTAGCAAAGTCCGTGTAGAAATATCCTATGTCAATTCACTTACAAGTCAGTCCTTTGTTTTCTCTCCCGTTGGAGCAATGCAGTGTTGTGTCCTTGCAGTAATCAGGAATCATCAAAGCCAGAGAGATAGCAAGCTGTAGCCTTGCTTCTTTTAAAGTGCTTTCACAACCACTCCCTTAATTACTATCCCACAGTTAAAGTTGCAGACACTTTAACTTACAAACTATGATTACATATTATTATTTACCTAAACCAGTTAGGGTAAAACAATGTTATCCCTAACATAGTCCACATATAAAAGCCTTCTAAAGCAGAAACTCGACATCATAGGGCTATGATACTTAAAATAATAAAAGAATGTTTGGAATACATGCACTTATGAATCAAACAAGCTGATTGCCAAAACAGCAGGAGTTGCATCAGATAGTTTCATTCTAGGCTGGATCACCCTGATTGCATAATAATAAGGTCTTCATGAAATGTGCAGGGCCATAATTTCTGTGCAAGCTACAGAAATTCCAGATTGTTCCTTAATTATTCAGTATGTCTTTAAGTTGCCCTGCCAGAAAACGGCTGCTTTTTCATGTGAATGTTCTTGCTAGTTTGCTTCCTGCTAAGTGACCTGAAAGGCAGCAGAAGAAAGCTGAAAATCTAATTTATATGTAGCCATTTATAATCAACAGTAATTGTCCAAACATACAATTCTTTCACAAGTCTTTAAACCCAATCATTTTTGTCCCATGTCTTCAAGGGAATTTAACTTTCATTAACACAAGCCAAACTTATCAGTTACTTGCACACAAATATAAGAAAAAGAAAAACAGAACTTAGAGAAGATGGTACTCCTTCTATCTTCCTCTGTTGCTGTTTTTTCCATTATCATTATCTTGGCATTAGCTTGCCCTGCCAATGTTGATGGGATGTAGTTTTCTCCTCAATATTTCCTTGATTAGGGTATCATTTTCTTCTTGATTGTCTGATGTTAATCCCTGCTTGAGAGGATGTATTCTGGTCTTTTTTGTTTCTGTAGCTTTTTTAAATACTATATAAGTGTGGCTTATCTCCAATGAGCCCATTGATGGCTAATTTGCCTAATGCCAAGCCCCCAGGAATTCCTTAACATTTTTGGATTTAGTTTGGTCTAGGGTGATCACAGTTTTTCACTTGGAAAACTTCATATTTTTTTGTTTTTCTTTGAAAACTTTTCATGTCTCAGATGAGAAGTGAAATGTTTCCAAGGAAAAACAAAGAAAGTTCAGTTGTCTTTTTTTTAAAGCACCTTTGGGACAATCATGACCTAGGTGACTGAGAATAGACAGTCTGTCGAAGTGTTGTGAAATCAAGGAGTTTTTAATCATGTTTTCTGACTTCTAGTAGTGCTCAGCTAATCTTCTGCCTGTCGGCCCTATTTAGTGACTATTACACTTTATTACACTCAGGGTCAAAACAAATAATAAAAGCAAACAAAAAATGAAAGCTAAAACAGAATCTCTGAAAGAAACTTGTCTGACTGATCAGCTTATTTAATTCAGTTCATTAAGCTACCACATTACCTGGTCAGTTCATTTTCTTAATATTCTCAAAAACTGGAAGCAATTATATCAGGATGGGAAACTCCCAGGATGGGAGACCCGGAATGTGATTAGTTAAGGATAGCAATCATTTTAATACAGGGCTGGGAATCCTTCAGGGAATTTCTGGAGTGTAGCAATGTGATGGAATGTGAGAAAGATTTTGACAATAAGCCAAGAGATGCTGCCAAGGGAATGGGCAGATAAGAGACAGCATAGCTTGCAAATAGTTAGTGAGCAGGGCATGAGGGTCAGAAGAAACCCTCCATTAGTTTCCCAGCTGTAAAGGAGACTTGGGAGAAAATTGTACTTTCAGATTTGCAAGATTGATATTGATCTCACAGGGTAAACTGGATAGGAATTACAATCAAACAAACCCATTCTACTATATTGTAAAGCTATGTTGACAGAATCAGGACCTCTCATTCTGAAGAATGTTTCCCTGCCATCTGCAGCAAATCTTCTTAACACATAGGTATATCTATAGACCCCTCACATCCTGGAGATAAATTGTTTCAACTTCCACCCTCAGAACAACACTATAGGGCACTGTACACCAGAACAACTAGACAGAAGAACAGTTTTTCTCCAAATGCCATCACTCTGCTAAACAACTCATTCCCTCAACGCTGTCAACTTTTTAACTATTACTATTATTCCTCTACTACTAGATTATAATAACACTTCCTAGTACCTATCTCTTCCCACTTATGACTGTAACCATGTTGCTTGCATCTTTACAATTTATATTGTTTTATTTGTTTCCTATTATGATTTGATTGCTTATTAGTAATGACTATCACTAAGTGTTGTGATTCTTGATGAATGTATTTTTTCCTTTATGCGAGAGCATATGCACCAAGTCAAATTCCTTGTATGTCCAATCACATTTGGCCAATAAAGAATTCTATTCTATTCCATTCCATTCCATTCCATTCCATTCCATTCCATTCCATTCCATTCCATTCCATTCCATTCCATTCTATATATTAGTTAAATGATATACAGTGCAGGGGGGAAATGATTGGAAAATCCTAACACAACACAAAGTGGAGAAAATCATTGCTTTCTCTCTTGCTAAATGTTTAAGCAAATGGGAAAGTCTGATGTCTTCTATTATACTTTGGCCACTATTTGAACTTTTTTCAATGATTAACTTGTGCTTCACTTGGCCTAGGAATCCCATCTTCCTCCATAATACTTATTATGGTCCTATAAAAACTACTTAATCCATTGAAAAGCAGGTTACACTTGCAAATTCACATCTGTATAAGTTGTGAAAGCATCATAATGCAGAGAGGCTGAGGACTAGGTTTGTAGCTGTTGTGAAGAGCTGTTAGCAGAGAGCACACACTAGAGCAGGGGTGTCAAATTGGATTTCTTTGCAGGCATGATCAGCATTGTAGTTCTCCTCTGCAAGACAGTGGGGGGGGGGGGACAAGGAGGGGAGATGGGATGGATGCCTCCTGCAGCACTTTGCCAGCCAAAATGGGCTTAGGGGCCACGCACACCTCTCCTGCATCTCGTTTTCTGCCTCCATTATGTCCTGCAGGACATAAAAAGAGGCCGCATGGATGTCCCCACATGGCCAGTTTTTGGCCTCCCCATCCTCCAGCAGTACTCTGCTGGCTAAAATGGGTGGCCCGTTTTCAGCTGGCAGAGTGCTGCTGGAGAGGCACTGTGGGCTGGTCCTTTGATATTTCCAGGCTGGCCCCACAGGCCAGATTTAAGCACTGGCCTGCAGGCCTTGAGTTTGACACCCCTGCACTAGAGGAAATAAAGCAAGAATAAACTTCCTTTCGCATGTGTCTATTTCCATAACTGTATGATGAGAATTGTCTACAACTTTGGTTGAAATTGAAACAATACTGCTGCAATAGCAGCTTGTTGCAGCTGGCAATATAGAAATGCTCCTTTTGTCTTCTGGAAGCTCTTACCTGAAACATTACAAGTGAAATGCTCTAATCTGAGGTTGATGGAGTTGTGGCAAAGGACATCCTAGGCCAGCTGTTTTCTTGCATATTTTCTGCAAGCCAAAGATGCAGCAGAATCTTTCCTAGAACAGCAATACAAATTGTTCTCTTCCGAACGCTGACAGCCGTTCAACAAAAGAATGATACAACAGTGAACAAAATTCAAAGCTACTTGCATTCTTGCTTAATCAGCATTTATCTTTGTTTTTGGTCCACCTGTCCAGTCATTTGATATTTATGGCTTTTAGCATAGGAAAATGGGGAGTGAGGGGTGTTTTTTTTTAGTAAATTACACTCAGATGTTCTCAAAGCTGCACAGGAATCATGCAGAGTTAGGTAAGCATTCATCTCAAGTAATACTATGACCATTAAATATTGATTTTTTTTATCAGAGTTCATCCAGCTAGGAAATCAAATAGACACACAATGAAGATTTCCAACTGCTTTGTGTGTATTGCTTTAAATACTTGGATTAGAATCATCCTTCTGCAGTAATATTTCTCATGTTCTGTCAAAAAGGCCTGTCAAGTACCTTAATCTGAAAAATCAAATTTTATATATCTAGTAGGTTATCAAAATATTAAGGAATTTTAATTCCTGCTGATGAACAAAAAGAACTGATCTCTTTTAAATATACGATTCAAAAGTAAAGCTGTGCTAGTGAACTAAAGCTATACTATCAGCAAAGAAAGAGGAATATCAGAGTAAGTTATATTTCATAGTTTTCTCCTCATGTAGGTACTATCTAAATAAAGATAAGATCTAAATAAATTTTTCAGGAATTGTAGTCTTGGATCTTTTATATGATGTGTTGGGTTTGCCCTTGTTTCTTAATTTCTTTTGATCAATCTTAAATTCAGAATCTTAATCCTATTATTTACTGAAAAATGGCAGATAAAAATGGTTTCCTCCTTTTCCCAGAAAAATAAATAATTATAGAATTAATTGGTTGTTCAAGATTGGTTGCATTCAAAATTACTTCTTAGCTGTACTTATTAAAGTCTTAAGTAGACCTTAAGAGAAAATAATGTCTTATCTTTTGCAGATCTCTGCTATGCTGCAGTCTTAATCCTGATTGCAGATTTTCAATAAAGGTGTTAGGAGGAGCAGGGATTACTTTCATCTCTAGTTTTCAGGATTTCTTGCTGTGGTTCTTTTAAGCAGAGCAGTGGTTCCCAACCTGTGATTCACGGAGGCCGCGATGTTGTGACGGGATTGCGAAGGCTTGAAGAAATGTTACGTGGTAAATCTTGATTTAAGTCTTGGTGGTCCGTCGCCATGGTCTGTGGCCCCATAAAAGTTATTTAAAGGGGGTCCATTGTGAAGAAAAGGTTGAGAACCACTGAAGTAGAGAATTTCGCCATATTTCCAATAGATGAAATGGCCTTGAGCTAACAGACTTCACATACAGTTCTCCAGAGACAATTCCAGCCAGAGTTTTAAAAGTGTCTCTTCCTTGTTTCACTCTCTCCCTGACTCATGAAGCATCTCAGTATTTTCACTTCTCTGGTAAATAAGCAAAAAAATAAAAAAAAGTGGGGGACATAGCTCCAAATATTTCTTTGAAGCCCCAGTGTATTTCTCAAGGACAAACCTTTATAAGAAATTATAATAATAATTTTAAATCATGCCTATCATTATGGTTGATCAGCCAGATGTTTAGACTGGATTTGGCATTTTGATCTCTCTATCGATTTTTTTCCAAGGACCTGAGATAGGCAGCTGTTGTTGTTTAATACAGATACAGTATCATTGCAGTGTGAAAGTTGTTCCCAGTAAAGCTGCCCTTTGCAATTGACTGATGATGATTTTGTCAATGCCAGTGGTGCCTCAACCCAAGACGCCTATTACTATTGGTACTATTTTGGATTATTTTGCCAGATGGATTGAACTACTATTTGCAAGTCTTTGTATTTTGTGTGTGTGTGTGGTGGTGGGGGGTGTTAGTTCTTCTTTCGATTTTCATATCTTGATACTTTGTGATCTTCTCCAATTCTTTGTCTTCTATTCTACTATTCCTGGTATTCCATTATCACAGGGGTGGGCAAACTTTTTGGCTCGGGGGCTGCATTGACTTTTAAAATTTAACAGACGGGCCGGGTCAGCACACAGCTCCGCAAAATCAAGTCACTGTGCCAAATGCGCAGACATGATATTCTTCCAATTAAAAACACAACATAGATAGATAGATAGATAGATAGATAGATAGATAGATAGATAGACAGACAGATTCTTCCCCTACGAATAAACCACTGTGTGTGTGTGTGTGTGTGTGTGTGTGTGTGTGTATGAATGTACCCCCTCAGCTTAAACAAGTTGGCCACTTATAAGATAAGAAATAAATAAACGCCCACCCCCCAAAACATAACTCCTCCGGTGCCTACGGATAAACTGTGAACCACCAATTAGTAGCAGGGCTGACCCTCCCTCTTGAATCAACGTCTAATTGGGGGGAGCAGACTGGCCTTCAGTCTCTTGCGAGAAACTACTGGCTAACCCTGCAAACCGCTTGCCAAGGTGTGTGTGTATGTGGGGGCTTTCGCCTGCCTTTCCCCCCACCCGCCTAGCGCCCATCCCGCCGCCGCTTTTGCCGTTAAACCGTGAGCCCGCTTGGCAGAAAACATCTGCGTGCCTCTCCCAGGACCTGCCTGCTCTGCCCAGCCAGGACATCCACCACCGAGCGCGCCTCGGTCCGGCTGCGAGGTCCCAGCACCGGCGCGCTGAGGGTGCCGCTGTTCTTTTCTCCCATTTTACCGCAGGGGAAGGCCATGGAGGGAGGTGTGAAGCGCCTGCTGGTGCTCGGGTCTACGGGAATACGCATCACAACAGTGGGCATTAGGGGAGGAAGGAGGTGGCAGTGGAGCTGCTGCTGCTGCTGCTGCTGGCCAAGAAGTGAGGGAAAGGCGTACCCAGGACGCAGCGAGCCAGATGCCCAAGAGTGCATGGCAGGCCGCTCCGAAGCCGGACACGGGAGAAAACCGCCCCAGCCCCCCCCTGCACAGGTTGGCCCCTCGCCACCACTGCCAGTCCCGGCCGCTCCGGCCGCCAGTTGCTCCTTGGGGCGCAGCTCTTAAAAGCCTGGCGGGCGGGCGGGAGGCTGCTTGGAGGAGGCGATCCGGCGGCGCTCCGGGCTTCCCCTCCACCACGCAGCTCAGAGCCAGGCGCGAGCGCCCGCGAGTTAAAAGGAAGCGGAAAGTTGCTGGGAAGTTGCTCAGGTGCTGGGAGCAGGCTTTTAAAGTGCCGCCCGAGCAGGACCGCCGAGCTGGGAAACGGGGCACCAAGGCAGGGCAAGG
Organism: Hydrophis major; assembly: GCA_033807585.1. NCBI lineage: Eukaryota > Metazoa > Chordata > Lepidosauria > Squamata > Elapidae > Hydrophis > Hydrophis major. The sequence goes on from CM066328.1 coordinate 186,719,374, forward strand.
CTTCGCCAGCAGCGGCCTAGCTTTAGGTGGCTCCAAGCAGCCCGCCCCGCCCGACGGGCGGAACCCTTCCCACTCCTCAACGGGAAGACGCTCCAGCCTGCAAACTTTGTCTTTGCAAAGTTTAAGCCTGGAAGCCCCGGAAAAAAAAGGGGGATTGGCGGGGACTCACCTTTGGAGGTGATTTAGAACTCCCAGCCGAGGCCTTTGCAAAGTTCTTCTTTTCTTTCCTACCCCGAGAGCGCTCTGCACTGTTTTGCAGCTTTGGGGGCCACGCGGCACAGGGCAATACGCCACGCCCAGCAGGTTTTTTTTCAGGGCAGGCCGGATTGGACAGACCAACGGGCCGGGTGTGGCCTGCGGGCCGTAGTTTGCCCACCCCTGTTCTATGCCATAGGACACCTGATTTCAGCCAGACATTCTAAGGATGAATTAACAAATTTTGCTGACATTCAGTTAGCCCTTTTAGCAGCCCAACACAATAAGATAATTCTTAATGGGAATACCCTAGTTCCCTTAATGGGAATACCCTTTAGTTCCTCACGTGGAAATGTGTTATTGATTTTGTGCTGGTATCCCAGCTTCTTAGAAAGGCAGTCCGTGCTTTTTATGTGGACTGCCTTACGGAGAGCGACCACTACCCCCTGGTTACAATCGTTGGGCTTTCCTCAAATATACATCTCCCTAGGTGTTCCCAGATATTAGATCCCTATGCGGCCTCATATACAAGGAGAATCAAATGGTCTTCTAATACTGAAAGAAAGTTCCACTCCTTTTTATCATCTCTGGAGTGTCTCAGCCTATATAATCAGGCCCTAACAAGTAGTGGCCCAGGGACAATCTCGGCCTTTGAATTACTAATTAATAGTGTTCAAAGGGAGCTAGGAGCCCTCCGTAGGCCGAGTGGTCCATATCATTCAAGAAGTAATTCTTGGTTTGATGGAGAAGGCGAAGCTTCGTTTCGGCGATACAGCTGCGATCTCAGGGCTCTGAGATCGCAGCCGATATTTTCGCCCCTGGTCGGTCTAACGGACCTAAACCGTCCCGTAGAGACGGGGATTGTGAAGGGCACTGTCCCAGGATCCCAGAGATATCGCAAAATCTCTGGTTTGATCCAGAAGAAGCCCTTTTGCTGGCGGCGGAGAGGCAGCTTCCATAGCTGCTGAAGTCGGGACAGCTCCGGAAAGAAAGTGGCTGGAAAGAAAGTGTGTCGGCTGGGTGAGAAACTTCTTTTGTGTTGTAAATTCGCTGAGATTTGAAAGAGCATCCTGAATAGAGAAGAAACCTGTGAGATTTTTTTTTTTGACAAAAACTGTTTGAGTGGCGTTTTTTAAAGTGATGTCAAATTGAGGCTTGGATTTTTTTTTTCTTACTTTTTTTGGGGGGGGGACTTCAGTGTGACTTTGTAGGTAACTGGATTGAATTTTCTCTCATATATATTTTTATGCTCCTTTTGATTTTTTAATTTTCTTTTAGGATAGAGGCTCCCTTTGGCTATTTTTTTTTTTGTATAAATTATCCCTTTTTTCTGGCTGGGGGGAGGAAGAGCATTAAGAAACTTTGCAACACTGCCAACTAGAGGCTTGAAAATATATTATTTGAATTGGTGAGAACTGTAAGAAGACTCCTTCTCAAGGACATTTCAATGTGATAAGATAGAGGGAGAGCACAGCAAAATATTATTACAGGTGTTTTCCTGGACTCTTATCAATATTTCAACACTTGAGGCTTGGCTTTGAAGCTGCTGGAGAAGAGAGTCATAATAAGAGCCTTGGATAAATAAATAAAGTGCAGTGTGCTCATATATATATATATATATATGTCTGGCATTCAGCTTTGTTCGGGTATTTTCCCACGTGGTGCTTTTAAAGTTGTAGCAACGTTTCAGCAGAATCTCATGGCAGATGAGATTCTGCTGAAACGTTGCTACAACTTTAAAAGCACCACGTGGGAAAATACCCGAACAAAGCTGAATGCCAGACATGTAAGTACCCGCGAAAACTTAAGAAAACAAATATATATATATATTTTCTTAAGTTTTCGCGGGTACTTACATGTCTGGCATTCAGCTTTGTTCGGGTATTTTCCCACGTCATAGTAATGGTGCTTTTAAAGTTGTAACAACATTTCAGCAGAATCTCATCTGCCATCATCAGGCTTCTGTATTGTATCCGTCTGTGAGTCAGACTTTTACAGTGGTTTCAGATTTAAATTTGGGGCAGCCTATTGCTGTGCCAGAATGGTTTTTTCTTCATTCTGATTGGTTGAGAGTCTTGGTCTGTGTTTATTGGTCTTGGAGTTTGCTGTGTTCTGCTTCTAATATCTTCTGTCTGTTTTTTTTGGGGGGGGGGCTCTTTTTGTATCTTGATAGGCTGGCAACATTGTGTTACTTTATTGGAGGCCTTTAGTGCAGCTTGGCTTCGGGTAAATGGACGGCTATCATTAGTTAGGAAACTGGGTTTAATCTGGGTGCCTGGTTGGGGTGTGTTTGAGCTGGAGGTATCAGGGGGGATCTGTTTGTGCCCAGGTGTTTGCCTGGCTTGTGGTGTGGAGATTTTTTTGTTTGTGAGTGCAGGCTTCCAAATGATTGACAGCCTGGTGGAATCATCTCTTCTGTTCATGCTTTCTGGTCTTTTTTCAATCTGTATGGCTTCTCTGATGATTTTGTGGCTGGGATTTTCTATAGTGGCTATGGTTTTGGTGCCATTGAAGTTGATGCAATGACCTGTGGCTTCCATGTGTTGGACTAGTGAGGAAGTGTGTTCTAGCTTTTTGACTGCATTTTTGTGTTCATCCAGGCGGGTGCTTATTCTTCTATTGGTCTGTCCAATGTATGTGGCCGGGCATGATGCACAGGGGACTTCGTATATGCCTTGGTTTTCCAGGTCAATTTTGTCTTTGGGGTTTCTGAGGATGGCTGCTATTTTTGTGTCTGTTTTGAAGGCAGTCTTGATGTGGTGTCTGTATAGTATCTTACTAATTTTGTCTGTAGTGCCTCTTATGTAGGGCAGGACAGCTGTTCCATAGGTCTGTTCATCTTCTGGGTCTCTATTATATCTCAGTGTGTTTTTGTGGATCAAGTTGGTGATTTTGCTTTTGTGGAAGCCGTTGGCTGTCAATATTTTAGTCAGGGTGCATAGTTCAGTCTTAATGTGTGTCTTGTCTGCCAGGCATTTGGTTCTAGTAATTAGTGTTTTAGCCACGGAGTTTATCTGTGCTGGGTGGTGGTGGGATTGGGCGTTGAGGTAGCGGTTGGTGTGTGTTTTCTTCTGGTATATGGTGTGTCCTAGTGTGCCATCTGTTTTTTTGTTGATTAGTATATCTAGGAATGGTAGTTGTTTGTTAGTTTCTGTTTCCATGGTGAACTTGATTTTGGGTGTGCACTGTTTAGGTGTGTTAGGAAATTGTTTAGGTTTTCTTGTCCATGGGGCCAAATCACGAATGTGTCATCGATGTATCTTAACCATAGTTTGGGTTTGAGGATAGCATTGGCCAGGGCTCTGGATTCGAATTCTTCCATGAACAGGTTTGCAATGACGGGTGACAGTGGTGATCCCATGGGGGCTCCTTCAAGTTGTTTGTATCTTTGTCCTTTGTATATGAAATATGTGTTGGTTAAGCAGTGTTCTGTTAGTTCCATGAGGTGTTTACCTGGTTGGTATTTATTTTTGATGATTTCAAGGGTCTCTTTTATCGGGACTTGAGTGAATAGTGAAACCACGTCAAAACTTACAAGCAGATCTTCTTGCTCCACGTGTAGATCTTTGATCATTTCCAAAAAGTGGTATTAGTTTTGTACATGAGAAGCTGCTGTTTCAGCATGGGGCTGTAGCTCTTTTGCTAGGTGTTTGGCTAGGTTTTGTAGTGGTGCTCCTCTGGAGCTGACTATGGGTCTGAGAGGTACACAAAGAAGGCATACCTCTTCTATCTATTTCCTTATTGAATGCAGACTATAAAATCTTTGCTTCAATCTTAGAAGAAAGACTTAAAAAATATTTAAATAATTTTATTCACCCACACCAAAATGGATTTCTGCCAAAGAGACAAATCAGAGATAATATGAGAGTAATCTTGGATACTTTGGAATACTATGAGGCTCATCCGGAAAAGCAAATGGCTTTGATATTCCTAGATGCTCAAAAGGCATTTGACAATGTGAACTGGAGATTTATGTTATTACTATTGGAACAGATGGGTTTTGCCAAAAAATGTATTCATGCAATAGAAGCCATATATAATAAACAGACAGCAAAGGTAATGATGGAGGGGGAACTTATAGATTTTATTAATATAAGAAAAGGCACAAGACAAGGGTGTCCCCTATCTCCTTTGCTATTTCTGTTGACTTTGGAAGTGTTGAATAGAAATATTAGGGATGATAAAAGCATAAAAGGAATGAAAATTAAGAAGGAAGAATTCAAACTACAAGCTTTTGCTGATGATTTAGCTTTTATTCTGGAAGACCCGTTAGAGACAGCTCCAAGGTTATTGGAAAAGATAGAGACATATGGTGAGATGGCTGGTTTCAAAATAAATAAAGATAAAACAAAGATTTTGACAAAGAACATGCTACTGAGACAAAGAGAAGAACTGGCAGACCTTTTGAAAATCCAAGTTACAAATAAGGTAAAGTATCTGGGGATATATTTGACAGCAAAATGTAGCACATTAACAGAAAATAATTATATTAAACTCAAAAAAGCTACAGATTTGAAGAAATGGGAAAACCTACATTTGTCATTAATAGGGAGAATTTCAACAATCGAGATGAATATTTTACCCAGAGTTTTATTTCTGTTCCAAACAATACCAATTAGGCTTGGAAAAGACTATTTTGAAGATTTAAATAAAATCATGTTGAAGTTTATATGGCAAGGTAAAAAAGCGAGAATAAAGCTAAAGCTTTTGCAAGATGTTAGAATTAGAGGAGGTTTTGGCCTGCCTAATTGGGAATTGTATTACCAAGCTGCAAGTTTGATGTGGGTCAAGGAATGGATAACATTAAGAAAGCATAGGTTGTTGACATTAGAAGGGCATGATTTGCTGTTGGGCTGGCATGCTTTTTTATGGTTTAAGGGAACTAAAACACAGGGTTATTTTAGAAGACATTATATACGGGAGTCTTTGTGGTTAAACTGGGAGAAGATAAAAAGACAATGTTATTTGAAAATTCCAGTTTGGTTATCGACAATTGAAGCATTTTCCTATCCTATAATTTATAAGAAGGAACAAACAGTTAGATATGGGGAACTACTTGATGAAAAGGGTGAACTTAAATCGATCCAAAACTTAGAGGAACAAGGTATAAGGATGAATTGGTTTTCATATGTGCAAATACATTCAAGGTATGATGAAGATTTTAAAACGGAGGTAAGATCTTGATGGGTACTGATGAGAAAGTGATTAAAAAATTATATGGTTATTTACTGGGAATTAAATTAGAGGAAGAACAAATTAAAGAAACTATGATTGTTTGGGGGAAGAATTTTGGATATGGGATTGATTTAGAGAAATGGCAAAAATTGTGGTCTCAAAATTATAAAATGACAATGTCAACAGCATATAAAGAAAACTTGTATAAGATATTTTACGGGTGGCACTTTCCCCCGACAAGAATAGCAAGAATGTTTAAGAATAAATCTGAAAAATGCTGGAAATGTCATCAGATACCTGGCTCGTATTACCATATGTGGTGGACTTGTGAGGATGCTAGAAAATATTGGACTAAAATTCGCATGTGGTTGGAAAAAATGACAAAGAAACACATAGACTTGAAACCAGAGATCTTCTTATTGGGAATTTTACCTGATACATATAGTAAAGATTTGAAATACCTGATTGTAAATGTATTAACAGCGGCTAGGATTGTATTTGCTAAAAATTGGAAGAATGAGAAAATACCATTACAGGAAGAAATTATTAAGAAAATATTGGAATGTGCTGAGATGAGTAAATTGACATTTGAAATTAGAGAGCAAGAGGATAAACAATTTTATGAAATTTGGGGTCTTTTTTATCAATGGCTAGATGATAAAATACGATAATAGAATATTTAGAATGTTAGACATTAAGGAATATCTTTATTTAGTTTTAATTGCCTTTGTTATTTGACACTATATCTATAAAGGGTTTTTAGGATTGATTTGGTATGATTATATGATTTGTTACAGAATAAACTGTTTAAAGTATTGTTATCTCATAAAGCATGAATGATTAAAAGTATAGTCAAAAATTTCTTTTTTTTAGTGATATTAGGATATATAAGTTTGGATTGGCAATATGAGTTGTTCTGTAACATAATTGTAATTGAGACTACAAAATGAATGCACAAAACTGATGAACCAACCGACACACTGGATGTACATATGAGAGTTGATGTTTTAATGTTTTGTTTGTCTTGTTTGTTTGTAGAAAAGTAATAAAATTCTTTTCAAAAAAAAGAAGAAGTAATTCTTGGTTTGACAAAGAGTGTCTGATGCTCAGGTACCAGATTAATCAGGTTTACTTGCTTTATTGTAACCAAGGTGATCAATGCCCACCAGAGGACTACTATCGCTTGAAGCGGGAGTATAAAGGACTAATTGCTGAGAAAAAGAAAGCTAAAGTGAAAGAGAGAAGTGGGATCTACTTCTCCTCTCCATTCAGCAGAAGAACACTCGATTATTTTGGCAAATTGTTGCCAGCTCCTTGCCAAGTCATCAAGAACTCCCTCTCTGCTGTAAACTTTGGCTCAATCTCTTTACGGAATTCCCATATGGATATGGGGCTTCAAGGGTTGTATTGAAAGAAACCAGGCTGTCTTTTTTAGAAAACTTCTAGGTCTTCCTCCTTGTGTTAGTTTTGCTCTGATGTACCTGGAACTGGGCACTCGATCAGTCGAATGTATGGCGTGGATTAACACCTTTAAATGGTGTTTCGGGTGCTCTTTCTGGCAGTTCCTGGTAGCTACATCTCCCTGGCATTTGCTGACTCTCATATTTCTCAATGGGAGAGGGAGCTGATGAAGAAATTATACCTAGTAGGTTTTTACGTGGGATGCCCTGGGAGATTATCGTCTTAAGGACACTCACTTTAGGGTAGTCCAACGGCTTGTGGACATTGACTTGCAATATCTATGAGCCAGAGCTAATAAAACTTGCTCCCCTCTGATCTTCAGCCAATTTAATAATTATAGACTGAGGATGGCTTCCTATTTTTACACTCTAACCATTCCCAAGTATAGAATAGCTTTCTCCCTAGTTCGCTTTAATGTTTTGCCCTCAGCACTACTGAATGGGTGATTTAAGAGGCTCCTGATTAACGAGCGGCTATGCCCCTGTGACAGAGCTGAGGTTGAAACTGTGGAGCATGTCCTTTTATATTGCCCTATGTATAATGCAGACAGATCTAAGTTACTGTCTCTCCTTGAAACAGACCCTTCTAGACCCAATGTTAGTAATTTGTTCTTATATTGTCTAGGGGATGGCTCCTCATATATCACTTCTTTGGTTTCCATATTTTTTTAAGAGCTGTAACCATCAGAGGAGAATGCTATAATTCCCCTTAGTCAAGTTTTTGGTGACCAATTGTTCATGATTAATTTTCCCATGTTCTTCTTTTGTTGTACTTGTGTTTTGGTCTGTGACCGCAAATAAAGTATTATTATTAACTTGCTTGTTCCAGCAGTATCTAGCTTCACTGGCCCAGGTATTGATGATTTTGATGCTGTTTCCACCATTTAATTGTGTGTGTAGCACTTTTCTCAGTCTTTGGGTGTGTTCTTTACTAGCCACATTTTTATCATGTCCATGCTTGATACTGTCCAACTGTAAAATGCACAGATATCTGTTCAGATCACAGCTGACAGTTTCTTTAACTGGTGTTGACTTTCATATGTATTAGGTTCTTCTCAAGAACCAATGGTGATGTAATGTAAACTGGAAGCTGAAGGCCAAAGCTTTTAACAAATACTATACTGACCTAGGATAGGCTATTTTAGGCCACTTTGTTAACAGAAAACACAAACTTAGGTTGACCTCACTTAAATGCATTTTATTTTGGTTATGAAACAGTGCTTTATTGGAGAATGAAATCCTGTATTCTGCATTTAGTTGGTATCCAAACAAACTTGGTTCCTCTTGTTTATTGGTACATGTTTCTGATGATCAGCATATTGTTCGATGCAACGCATGAGGACTTTGGAATACACTATTGTGGACATTTCTACATTGTTCTGCATTTTGAATTCTCAAGTTTTCTTACCACGAGGATGTTAAGATTCTCTATTTTATATTATTTGCAGGTGGAGATTTACATTTTATCTTTACATATTCACCTATGGATCCCGCTTCTTAAAAAAGGTAAGATGCTTTGTCTTTGGGGATAAATCAAATTGTTTCATGGGTATTAATAATAATAGCCTTATGAATATTTATAAAGGAATGTAGTGGTTATATGGCCTAGACATTGATATTTGAAAATAGATCTTTTTAATATTTATATTTTATTGTGTTTTACTAATCTAGAGGATATCTAGGCAAGATTTTACTAATCTTGCTAGTCCATGCATGATATGCCATATGATGGATGAATGAATGAATGAGGAATTTAATCTTGGGAAAATATGAAAAAGATACTGTGAGTAGAGTTGGACCAAACAGTACACAATCTTGAGATAGAAGGAAGAAGGAACTCAAAATAATCTTGTTGTGATTTTGTTTAATATAAGATGAGACTGAGAGAGAAACTGATCGGCTTTCAAAATTTGGTCATGCCCTACCCAAATAAAATAATATTTCTGGAATCCTTATGCTACCTGTTTCTTGATCTGGCCAGCCTTGAAAGATTGATATAAATTTTGAAAGCCTGTCCAAATATCTCTCTGTCTGATTTTTGTCAACACTGGAAATTATGTTCATTCCCAGCCCGTAATGAGTCCCAAACAGTCTCTCGAGATAAGCACCCATCTTTATCTCCTTTGAGTTGCTGCCAACAACTAAAGTACCAAATTAACTGTAAAAAAACCAACCAAAGTACAAAGTCCACACAGAGTTTCAAGGTTTAATCTGAACAGAGCAAACGACTTTGCTTCCTGCAAAGGTTTCAATACCTTTGCACTTCCTTTATACCTTAGGGGAGGGAAATCACCTCCAAACCTTACTCCTGAGTCGCCCCTTTTGTCTTAGCTGTTCTTGCCTTCTGGCAGCTCTGTGCACACACGCACTGGGAATAGGCTCCCCTTGTTCCTCTGCCTTGCTGCTGCCAGATTCTGGAGGCTCCGGAGTCAGCACATAACTCCCAGATGGTCCTGGCCCATCTCTATATCGGATGCAGGACTCTCATCCGAGTCCTCCCCAGATTCTCGGACTGGTCCCTGTTCTTCCCCATTGTCCGATTCTGCTGCCATATGCACAGGCTGCCGGCAAACCACAATATCTGCACTAAGCGCTATTTTATCTGCACTAGATATACTACTACATAATCTGTACTATATGTACTATCCATATACCATAGAGTACCATATGGATATGGCTTATCTTGGACAATCACTTTGAATAAATGACTCAATAATTGTATATGTTTTTAAGAAAGGTTTTCAAGTAGCCATATGCTAGGGGTGTCAAACTCGATTTCATTGAGGGCCACATCAGGGCTGTGTTTGACCTCGAGGGGCCAGGTGTATGTGGCCAGGGTAGGCATGGCCAGGGTGGGCATAGCCAGCTTGACATCACCCATGTTAGGGATGCCTGTGGCGGTCTGAGTGTTCTGCCAGCGAAAATGGAGCTTGCGAGGACTGTACCCTAACCCTCCCGAGCTCCATTTTCGCTGGCAGAGAGTTGTAGGAGGCTGTTGCAGCCAAAAATGGAGCTTGGGAGGGCCAGTCCTTAGCTGTTTCCAGGGTGGCTTCGCTGGCCAGATCTAAGCATCACATGGGCCAGATCCAGTCTGCGGGTCTTGAGTTTGACACCCTGCCATATGCCATGGAAATATTTTTACAGTTTCCTCTACTTTCTTTTTTCTTCTGTTTATTTTTACATCTTCTGAAATAAAATAAGTATCATTTCCTCAAATTATAAATATTTGATTCAATCTAGTGATTCTTTGAATGCAGGACCATTTTTAATACATACATGATACTTTCATTCCTTTTGCTGATCATAGCTGTCCGGTAAATCTTTTAAGTTGGTTTAATGGATGCAATCTACTGAGTGGCCTGAATTTTGGAAGACTTATCTTAAGACCGACATATCCTTTGGAAGACCAACATACTTTGTCAAAAATACATCTAATTTAGATTAGAAATGTCACATTGCAATGCTGTAAGGAACTGCTAGAAACCCTTATGTAGAAATTGAGGAAGATCTTTCAGGTATCAATATTAGCCTTCTTGCATCATTTATTTATTTATTTATTTATTATTTGATTTGATTTGATTTGTCAATTGTTTACAAGATAATAAGTATAAGTGTATACATAATTATGAATACATGAAATGGGTACATATAAGAAAAATAAAATAAAAATAAAAGAAACAATAGGACAGGGACAGTAGGCACGTTGGTGCACTTTTGCACGCCCCCTACAGACCTCTTAGAAAAGGGGTGAGGTCAATAGTAGACAATCTAAGGTTAAAGTTTTTGGGATTTGGGGAAGAAACCACAGTGCCAGGTAGAGTATTCCAGACATTGACCACTCTGTTGCTGAAGTCGTATTTCCTGCAATCAAGTTTGGTGCGGTTAACCTTGAGTTGTATCTATTGTGTGCACTTGTGCTGTTATGGTTGAAGCTGAAGTATTCATTGACAGGTAGGACATTGCAATGTATGATTTTATATACCATACTTAAGTCAGACTGAAGATGGCGTAATTCAAGGTTTTCTAGATCTAGAATTTCAAGTCTGCTGGCATAAGGTATTCTACAACGAATAGAGGAGTGGAGAATTCTTCTTGTGAAATATTTCTGGACTTTCTCAATTGTGCTAATATCAGATACGTAATGTGGGTTCCAGACTGATGAGCTGTATTCGAGTATTGGTTTAGCAAATGTTTTGTATGCTCTAGTTAGTAGTGTAATATTACCAGAGAAAAAGCTCCATAAGATTAGGTTAACCACTCTTAATGCCTTTTTGGCTATGTAATTACAGTGGGCTCTAGCACTTAGATCATTAGAGGTGAGTATTCCAAGGTCCTTTACAGAGCTTGGATCATCAACAAGATCTTGACTATTCAGCTTGTATTTTATTTTCTGATTTTTTTTGCCAATATGTAAGACAGAGCATTTATTTGTTGAGATTTGAAGTTGCCATTTGTTTGACCATTCTGATACATAGTCAAGATCTTTTTGAAGGGTAGCAGTATTGTCTGTGGTATTGAACAGCTTTACATCATCAGCTAAAAGAATGCAGTTGCTCTTAATATGATCTCAGAGGTCATTTATGTAGAGTATGAAGAGAGTTGGTCCTAGAACACTGCCGTGGGGGACACCACTATTGACAGGTACAGAATTTGATAGGACACTCCCAATTTTGACCATTTGTTGTCTGTTTGACAGGAATGCTTCTATCCAGTTAGGCAGTTGTCCAGAGATACCATAGTATTTTATTTTTAGGAGGAGTTTGTCGTGTACCACTGAATCAAAGGCTTTACAGAAGTCTATGTAGATTTGCCCTGATCGAGTTTACAGAAGTCTATTGCTTTGCCCTGATTGAGTTGTGTCATCCATATGTTTTTGCAGTGTAAGAGTTGCAGATTACAGGATAGTTTTTTTCTGAAACCAAATTGTTTATTGGAGAGTAGGTTGTTTGTCTCTAAGTGGAGGATGATGGATTGGTTAATAATTGATTCCATGACTTTACAGGTGACGCAGCATAAGGAGATTGGTCTGTAATTTTCAACTAGGCTGGGGTCTCCCCTTTTGAAGATGGGGATGACCGTGGCTTGTGACCATAGTTTTGGCAAGGAGCTGGTCCTGAAAGATTTTTCAAAGATTATGCTTAGACGTTTGGCTATGGCAGTGGGTAGCTTTTTTAAGAAATAGGCACATATTCCATCCGGTCCAACAGATAGAGATGGTTTTAGATTGCGAAGTGCTTTTTCAACATTGTCTTCTGTAAAATCGATATGTATTAGATCATTGTAGTTATCTGTGGTTCGGCTAGGAAATACTGGGCATGATCCATTACTGTTTACAAATACTGAACCGAAGAAGATGTTGGCTTTAATGGTGTCGTCATTGCAATCTTTACCCTTAGGTCCTATCAGGGGTGGAATGGACCTTGAGTCTTTTAGTTCGTTGTTTACAAAATTGTAAAAAGCACGGGTGGAATTGGTGCTTAGAAGGTTTTCCTCTTGTTTAATGTGATAATTGGTGCATTCAGTTTTTATCTGGTGGCATAAATTTTTGTATCGGCTTTTGAAATTGGCGATGTGACCAGATTTGTTTTTCTTGCCAAAGTGATCTCTTTTTGGATTTCCTTATTGTTATGGGTAATTTCCTTATTGTTATGGGTAATCTGTTTTTTTGTTTTGTTTTGGGAGTTGTTGTTGGTACATATAGTTTGATGACTTCAAGTAAAAATATGTTGTAATGGTCTTCAACAGTATTGCATCCAGTGAATAGAGATTGCCAATCAAGGGATGAGAGATCATTGTCTATAAGATCATAGTTGCCTTTTTTGAAGTTATAATTGGGGATTACGTCTTTGTGGTGGTTTTTGTGTGGGCATATGTTGAGACAAAAGTCAATCATATTGTGGTCACTGCTGGAAAAGGGTTCTTTAGTTTGTATTCCATAAATTAAATTCAAACTATTGCAGAAGATGAGATCGAGGCAGTTGATTAGTCTAGTGTTGTTGGTTACTAGTTGTTCCAGTCCCAGATTTGTAACAGCATTGTAGAAGATTGTGTGTATGGTTTCAGTTGTACATTCATTTAGGGTCCAGTCAATATGAGGTAGATTGAAGTCACCAAGAAAGATAAAAGCATGTGGGCAGGATGCTGCCCATGTTAGTGAATTTAGCTTGTTTCCATGTTCGATGTCATAATCAGGTGCTCTGTAACATAGTAAGAATCGAATTGTGATATTTAAGGATAGTTCACAGACGATGGTCTCAGGAAGAGCAAGCTCCTGGGTAACTTGGATATTTTTCAGATGTAAGGACTTTTTATAGAAGAATCATCAATGTGAAACAAAATGTGTAGAAATCCAAAGACAGAGAGATCATAATAAGCACCAATTCTGTTCTTCACTCTTTAAAAAAGTGGACAAAAAGCCCTTCCTGAACACACTTATATTAATCTATTAATCTTTTAGCTTGCTTGGATAAAAAAATAAATAAAATAAAAGATGGAGAAGATTTTTTAAAGAAACAATATCCAATAATAAGACCTAAAAACAACATCTCCTGAACTCTAGGTAGATTTCTAATTTGGAGACTGTTGCTATCCCATTTGCATGAAGCCGTTTTCTTTAAAACGGCATAATTCAGAATTTTTAGATTGGCTATAAATATATATTAGTTGATTGGCTCATTTTTTAACTATTTTATATAGGCAAAAGATTGTACTCTATTGCTCTTTGAGGTATGATTTCAACTTGACTTCCTCACTCTTACATTGGTTGTGTTCTTTCAAAGAAGTAACTACATTTCTTTACATGCTCCAAACTTAATATGACTAGCTCTAATTTAATATTTGCTCATTTGATATCTGTGAGATTACGCAGATTTCAGGAACCCCTAGTTTTTTCATATATGGCCAATCAAATCTGCTCAGCATCTCTTTTGATAGCACAGACATTGTTTTATTTGCTTTTTTCATTGTGATTTATGTAATTGAATTTTCCCATGAAAATCCCCATAACTTTGTGATATTTCACCACTTGCAATTAATGTTGCAAGGTATTCCTCTTTTCTTAAAACATATCTTTATTCAGAGTAGGATTTAGGGACCATGTCAGATTAGATAACCCGATAATTAGATCAGAATTATGACACTAAGCATGTCATGTTTATACGTCTTTTTATACAGCCCCCCAAAACATAATGGTTAAATGCAAAGGCAGATTCTGCAGATTTTCCAGAGTGGAAAAAAAAAGTATCCCATTCCTTGTAAAAAGATTTTATCATAATTTACCTACCCTTCATTACTCAGAAGATTTTGATATTTTTCAAAAGATCAGCCATTTAGGGCTGGGATAAAAATGGGAAGATGTAACAATTGACTGACTTTGGGCCTTACAAAGACTGGCAATAGGGAAAGTATATAGCAGAAAAATATTTCATCGTTCTGTACTCTCATTCCCTTCACTGATCAGAGTACTGCCTGTCAGAAACAGATTCCACTACCCACTCAAACAGCTAGGAGAAGATGCAAAAGAAAAGTAATCATGACATAGAATCTGCAATGTTCATAAGAAGATGATTCCATCAGATCAGATTATTTGTCCATAAAGTCCAGTATAGAAACAGTTTTCCAAAGTCTCAGATAAGGATTTCAATCTGGAATCTTTTCCATGCAAAGTACACTTTTTAGGGGGGCTTCCATAGAAAGCAGTACTTTATTGTACACACCTGTGGGCAGGCTCCTTTAGAAGCCCTCCCAGATATTTTAAGGCATACCTAGGTACAGACACAGAAGAATATTTTCCACTTAAACTCTTAAAGATGAAAATTTTAATGAACTGGCAATTTAGTGGCAAAACAAGCATAGCGCCAACATAAAATTAGAACATTCCCAAGTTGTAAGATAATTCACTGTATAATTAACTAGAGTACCTGAACTATCTTCAGATATTTGGAAGCTTCCAGAAAAACAAATAATTACAAGTCAATTTATATCCAAGCCACTGCAATTAATCATATTTAAAGGTTCCAATTCCCATGCAAGGATAAACTGAAAGTTACTGCAGAGATGAGATAGCCTTAGTAATAATGAAGAACAGCTTCTGTAGAATTTAAGCTTCTATTCCCAAAGGCGGTTTTTCAGGAGGCAACTGGACTTTCTTATTTTTTCTTTTGAAGACATTCAGTTCTCATCCAAGAAGCTTCTTCAGCTCTGACAGGATAGTGGAGAATGGCAGGATTATCTATCTTGTCGGAACTGAGGAAACTTCTTGGATAAGAAGCGAAACGTCTTCAAAAGAAAAAACAAGAAAGTCCAGTTGCCTCCTGAAAAAGCACCTTTGGGACAACCATGACCTGGATGACTGAAAATCTCTACAGACTTTAAGCTTCTACTATTTTTTAAATCTTTATTCTAGCTTCTATTCTTTAAGGAGAGAAAAAGTAGGATTTCTTTCCTTTCCCATATCAGACTGTATGAGCTCATTTCTCAGATCCAACTGTTGTAGGTACCTCCACTATTCTTTCAAAATAGTCTTGTCTGGTTCCCTTTTCCCATCTTGCCTGCTTCCATCTTCAGATTAAAGAATCATCTTTTCTATCTCATTGCAGCTGAGTAGAGACAATTAGTGTCACACAATTAACTTGTGCACTGTAACAAAGATGCATCAAGGAGGACACTCAAGCATTAAAGAGGCAATAAAGCTGGATATCCTTATTCAGGAATTGGCAATCTCACTTTTCCCAAATTATATTTATACTTGCATTTTGTTAGAGAGCTAGGACCTGGATCTGTATGAGAATTGTGTGATGGGCTTGTTGATTCCTACTCTTGTTTTATTAGATTTTGAATGGTCTGATACAATAGAAAGATAAAGAACTCAGAATATTGTGCTACAGAAGTGTCCCATTTATAACTGGACAGGTGTCAGGAATGGAATAGTAATCTCAATTTCTATCCTAGAAATATATAACAATAGTATCAGCATCCACTGAAAGATTCCAGAGAATCAGATGTTGTAGTCCCAGTCCCTTTCCTGTCAAAGATGAACCATCATAACAATCGCAATAAGATCAATACCAAAATGAGGCCTGTGTTCAGTTTAAACAGATGTGAAAATTAAAATGTTTAGAACTTTAAAACTTCTAATCACTTTATTGCTCACATTCCATAAATGTATTCAGTGTCTTTCTTTTTAATTGTTCTTCAATATAATGTCTGAATTAAAATGCACATTTGTGTCCTGGCAACAGGAATTAGTGAGAAAGCATCTGGAATAACACAAATTGGTACCTCTATTGCCACTGAATTAATCAAAAAGCCCCTAAACATCTCGAAGTTATTATGTCTTCCTGAGAAGTTGTTACTTCTATGGAGAATTCAAGCAGATTTGATTCTCCATTTGTTATATGCTGGAAATTCCTTCTGCTGAATCCACAAACTGTGGCAATGTGCAACATTTCTCAATTTTTTTTTGAAAATAATTTTATTAAGTCTGGAGCATGGGTGCGAATGATGGAGACAAGCCGGTAGAAACAGTGAACTTCAAACTCTTTATTTACATATTGTGACAGCTCAACTTGAGGGCTGCTATAGCCTTCCTTATATAGGCAACTTATTAACTGTTCAACCAAGAGCAAACCTGGAGAGCTAGCTCCGTTAACCAATAGGAATGGCCTGTTAATGGCCAATCAGATGCTCCTGAACGGACCAATCCGATCCTGCCATTAACAGCCAATCAGAAGTGCAGGTCCAGAACCCTTGCACTTGACCTCAAGCTCAATATGCTTTATTGGTATTATTCATTCACAACACCCCTTTCCCCTGGCTTCTACCCACGGGGCGCGGTTACATAGTCCTTAAGGTAGGACAGCTGTTTTGTCGGTCTTTTCGATTTTCGCAAAGTGCCTGGCAGTTGGCTGCACTTCTGCTGAGGTAGATCGTTGTTTATTGGTAGGGGTGCCTCTGGTTCCGAGTTCGCGTTCCCGTCATCACCAATATCATTGGCCACTCCCTGAGGTGAACTCACTCCGGTCCCTGGTTCCTGTTCCTGCGTTTCAGTCCCATTATCAGTTTCTTCAAAAAGGTTTCCCTCAAATTGCAATTCGCTTTCCTCTGTATCTCCCCCCCCCCAGTTTGGTCATAAGGGAGTTCGGAAGTGAGTGATGGTAGCCGCGATCGTAGTTGATCTATGTGGCGCTTCCAAAGTCTGTCGTCAGGGCACTGAACGAGGTATGATCTTGGGCCGGTTATGCGGATTATGATCGTTTCTACCCACAGCGGATCGCCCGATAAGTTTTTAGCGAATACTAAATCACCTACCTGGCCGCTGGATCCGAGTGGTTTTTCCAGTTCGTAGGCTGGGTGTAGACGATTGAGATGGGAGCGGAGCTTTCATCCCATTAGCAACTCAGCGGGAGTTTTGTTGGTGACGCTGTGATGTGTGATGTGTTGTAGGAAAAAGAATCGGTTGATTTTCTTGTCGATGTTGTCGTAGTCAATCTTTTGAAGAGTCTTTTTGACGAATTGTACCATGCACTCAGCCCTACCATTGGCAGCAGGGTGTACAGGTGAAGTGAGCGTATGTCGGATACCGCGGTCAGCCAGGTACTGCTCAAAAGACAGCGCGGTAAACTGGGGTCTGTTGTCGGATACCAGAACGTCTGGTAATCCGTGGATTGCAAACAGTCTTTCCAGTCTTTTGATGACTGCGTCAGTGGTCGTGTTGCTCATTCGGTGAATCTCAAGCCAATTCGAGTAGGCATCGACAGTTAGCAAAAATGTGTGGCCCTTGGTTGGCCCGGCAATATCCAGATGGATGCGGGACCAGGGTCCCCGCGGCGTCTCCCATTCAGTTGGGGTTGCCTTTGGTGGAGCGTTGCTTACTTCTTGGCATCTCCTGCAAGTTTTAACCCATGATTCGATTTGTCTGTCGAAGCCTGGCCACCATGCGTAGCTTCGTGCGAGGCCCTTCATGCGCACAATGCCAGGGTGGCCATCATGCAAGGTTCTTAGCAATGTCTGTTGGAGTCATTCTGGGATAACGACTCTATCGCCCCAGGTGACACAGCCCTTCTGCAAGAACAATTCTGTTTGGCGGCTTTTGAATGGTGCAAAGTCGTCTGGTACTTGGTCCAATGGCCATCTGCGTTCCACCCATGTGAGGACTCATGCTAAGATGGGGTCGCGTTTTGTTTCTCTCGCGATGTCACGGGCCGTTAATGGCAGCGTGTGGAGTGTCTCGATCTGCAATGCTGTCATCGTTGGTGGAGGATCGTTGATAGTTTCAGGAAGTGGTGTATGGCTCAGCGCGTCGGCTTGGGGAATGGCTTTACCGGGACGATATTGTAGCCGATAATTGTAGGCAGCCAAGAATTCTGACCAGCAGATCATTCTGGGAGAAAGTATGTAGGGAGTTGGCTTATCCCCAGCGATGATCCCCAGCAATGGTTTGTGGTCAGTTACAATGGTGACAACCTGGCCGTACACGTACTCATGACATCTTTTAACAGCTGATACGATTGCCAGGGCTTCTTTATCGATCTGGCTGTAATTTCGCTCGGTTTTCGAGAGTGTCTTTGAGAAGTAAGCAACAGGGGCTTCGTTACCGTTAGGTAACACATGGCTCAAAATGGCACCCACTCCAAAAGGCGATGCATCACATGTAATGTTTATTGGCAAGGTCCCATTGTACTGCATTAGTACGGTGTCTGAAGTCAGTAGTTTTTTCACATTACAGAACGCCTGCTCTTCTTTGTGACCCCATACCCAATTCGATTTTTTATCTAATAGACGATGTAAAGGTTCAGCGACAGTCCCCTTGTGCGGGAAGAATACATTATAGAAATTGATGAGGCCTAAGAATGCCTGGAAGTCGGTCTTGTTCTGGGGTCTGGGAGTGTTTTTTATTGCTCTCAATTTGCTATCGGTAGGGTGAATACCCTGACTGTCAATTAAATACCCTAAAAATTCAACATGATCGGTACATAGTTTGCACTTATTTCTTTTGACTTTCAAGCCTGTTTCCTGGAATTTTCGTAATACCAGTCTTAAACGCTCCTGTAAGATTTTTGGAGTGGGGGCAGCAATGAGCACATCATCAAAATAGGGGACAACGCCCTTGGTCCCCTGCAATAGTCTCTCCATTAGGCTCTGAAAGATCCCCGGGGCCACACTGACTCCGAATTGAAGCCGCGTACACTTGAAGGCACCTCGGTGTAGTACGATACTCTGTGCTGTGCCGTTTTTTCGTCAACTGGCAGTTGCTGATAAGCCTGAGCTAAGTCTAGTTTAGCAAAGACTTTTCCGCCCCCCAGAAATGGAGAAGGTGTTGTACCACCAGCACCGGATATGGGTTCTGTTGCAGGGTGTGGTTTAGGGTGGCTCGGTAGTCCCCACAAATTCTAATGGAGCTGTCCGGCTTAATTGGTGTCACAATCGGCGTTTCCCATGGGGAGTGGTCAGTTGGCTTTAACACTCCCTGGGCAATCAACTTATCAAGCTGCTCGTCGATTTTTGGCTTTAGAGCGAACGGAACTCGACGAGGCTTAAGGCGGATGGGAGCTATCTTTGGATTAAGGCTAAAGGATATTGGGGTCCCCTTGTACTCGCCTAGCTTTTTCTTGAAGATGTCCCTGAATTCGTGGGTGAGGTCTTCCTCCCATTCACTGCCGCCGATTCGGTTAATGCCAGCCACTTCAATGCCGAGTGGTGCGAACCATTGCAGGCCTAACAGACTAGGCCAGTCCTTATCGATCACCATCAGGGGTAAGTATGCTGTGCGGTTCTTGAATGCAACCCGGACTCGACTGGATCCTGCGACTGGAATTCGGTTCCCCTGGTAGTCCTTTAACACGAGCCGTTGGAATTGAAGGTCTTGGCGCCGGATAGTGGGGATGAGTTGCTTGAGGGTCTTCCATGAGACCATTGAAAGAGACGATCCCGAGTCCACTTCCATTTGGCAAGGCCGATTTTCAATGTTCACATTGACCCGAATTTTCTTAGCATCTAGTGAAGAGGCATGGCCAATAGTGAGTGTTTGGTGGGCCTCTTCCCGTCTCGCTAGACGATTCACGGGTCAGTTTCTGTAGGAGTGGTTTACTGGTTCTCGCCTTACAGGGCGATTCCCTGTCGATTGGCGGAGATTGGTTCCTTCCAAGGTCTGGCTGGGTTCGAGGAGGCTTCTGCAGACCCGTCCGATGTGGCCTCGTTTCCCGCACTCGTGGCAGAGCGCGTCGCAGAATTTGCAGTTGGAGCGGTAATGGTTGGCCCCATAGCCAGCGCACGGTTGCTGGGACTTTGGGCATCGTTCCCGATTGGACTGCAGGCGATGGACCTCTTCTTCGTCGCTGTCTGACAACAAAGAGAGATCCTCATGGTGAGCCGTCGGCAGCTGCCCTTCTGCGTTAGGTGAAATTTCGCCGGCCGGTGGGTGTGCTGGAGCGCAAATTCACCGTAGCTGGGCAGCCGACTTCTTGGTCTCCTCTGCTGCTGTAGCTTCAGCTATGGCGTCTTTAAGGGTGATGTCGCCCTTTGCCATTATTTTGCTCTGTATGTTTAGAGCGTCTAGCCCGAGGACTACTCGGTCTCTCAAGGCCTCTTCTAGGTCGGTGAAATCGCAAAGGCCTCCCAAGTTCTGGAGGTCTGCAACGAAATCGCCGACGCTTTCTCCTTTCCACTGGTTTCTTTGATAGAACTTGTGTCGTCTTACGAGCGTTGGAACGGTTGGTGCATAGTGGGCCCTTGGTAGCGGTTCGAGGACGTCCCAGTCCATGGCCTTCGCTTCTGCCAGTTTCGCTAATGCCTTAGCCATTTTGAAAACCGCCGGGCCGCAGTGCGTTAGGAATACCGCCCGTTTCTTCACGGGTGTGGCATCCTTCAGATATTCGTTTCCAAAAACATTTGAAAACGATCCATGTAGGACTCCCAGTCCTCTTGAGCTGGATCGAACAGAGTGGGTGGTACTACGCCACCGGACATGGTTCCGCTGTTGTGCGCTTCAGCCACGTGCTTAGTCGGCTCTGATGTCATCCAATCCCATCCTCGTCACCAGTGTTAAGTCTGGAGTATGGGTGCGAATGATGGAGACGAGCTGGTAGAAACAGTGAACTTCAAACTCTTTATTTACATATTGTGACAGCTCAACTCGAGGGCTGCTATAGCCTTCCTTATATAGGCAAGTTATTAACTGTTCAACCAATAGCAAACCTGGAGCGCTAGCTCCGTTAACCAATAGGAATGGCCTGTTAATGGCCAATCAGATGCTCCTGAACGGACCAAACCGATCCTGCCATTAACAGTCAATCAGAAGTGCAGGTCCAGAACTCTTGCACTTGACCTCAAGCTCAATATACTTTCTTGGTATTATTCATTCACAACAAATTTTATTAATTTTCTACAAACAAACAAGACAAACAAAACATTAAAACATCAACTCTCATATGTACATCCAGTGTGTCGGTTGGTTCATCAGTTTTGTGCATTCATTTTGTAGTCTCAATTACAATTATGTCACAGAACAACTCATATTGTCAATCCAAACTTATATATCCTAATATCATTAAAAAAAGAAATTTTTGACTATACTTTTAATCATTCATGCTTTATGAGATAACAATACTTTAAACAGTTTATTCTGTAACAAATCATATAATCATACCAAATCAATCCTAAAAACCCTTTATAGATATAGTGTCAAATAACAAAGGCAATTAAACCTAAATAAAGATATTCCTTAATGTCTAACATTCTAAATATTCTATTATTGTATTTTATCATCTAGCCATTGATAAAAAGGATCCCAAATTTCATAAAATTGTTTATCCTCTTGCTCTCTAATTTGAAATGTCAATCTACTCATCTCAGCACATTCCAATATTTTCTTAATAATTTCTTCCTGTAATGGTATTTTCTCATTCTTCCAATTTTTAGCAAATACAATCCTAGCTGCTGTTAATACATTTACAATCAGGTATTTCAAATCTTTACTATATGTATCAGGTAAAATTCCCAATAAGAAGATCTCTGGTTTCAAGTCTATGTGTTCCTTTGTCATTTTTTCCAACCACATGCGAATTTTAGTCCAATATTTTCTAGCGTCCTCACAAGTCCACCACATATGGTAATACGAGCCAGGTATCTGATGACATTTCCAGCATTTTTCAGATTTGTTCTTAAACATTCTTGCTATTCTTGTCGGGGGAAAGTGCCACCTGTAAAACATCTTATACAAGTTTTCTTTATATGCTGTTGACATTGTCATTTTATAATTTTGAGACCACAATTTTTGCCATTTCTCTAAATCAATCCCATATCCAAAATTCTTCCCCCAAACAATCATAGTTTCTTTAATTTGTTCTTCCTCTAATTTAATTCCCAGTAAATAACCATATAATTTTTTAATCACCAGTACCCATCAAGATCTTATCTAAATCAGTCTGTTTATCATAGAATCCCTCTGTTTTAAAATCTTCATCATACCTTGAATGTATTTGCGCATATGAAAACCAATTCATCCTTATACCTTGTTCCTCTAAGTTTTGGATCGATTTAAGTTCATCCTTTTCACACAATAGTTCCCCATATCTAACTGTTTGTTCCTTCTTATAAATTATAGGATAGGAAAATGCTTCAATAGTCGATAACAAAACTGGAATTTTCAAATAACATTGTCTTTTTATCTTCTCCCAGTTTAACCACAAAGACTCCCATGTATAATGTCTTCTAAAATAACCCTGTGTTTTAGTTCCCTTATACCATAAAAAAGCATGCCAGCCCAACAGCAAATCATGCCCTTCTAATGTCAACAATCTATGCTTTCTTAATGTTATCCATTCTTTGACCCACATCAAACTTGCAGCTTGATAATACAATTCCCAATTAGGCAGGCCAAAACCTCCTCTAATTCTAGCGTCTTGCAAAAGCTTTAGCTTTATTCTCGCTTTTTTACCTTGCCATATAAACTTCAACATGAGTTTATTTAAATCTTCAAAATAGTCTTTTCCAAGCCTAATTGGTATTGTTTGGAACAGAAATAGAATTCTGGGTAAAATATTCATCTCGATTGTTGAAATTCTCCCTATAAATGACAATTGCAAGTTTTCCCACTTCTTCAAATCTGTAGCTATCTGTTGTTTGAGTTTAATATAATTATTCTCTTTTAATGTGCTACATCTTGCTGTCAAATATATCCCCAGATACTTAACCTTATTTGTAACTTGGATTTTCAAAAGGTCTGCCAGTTCTTCTCTCTGTCTCAGTAGCATGTTCTTTGTCAAAATCTTTGTTTTATCTTTATTTATTTTCAAACCAGCCATCTCACCATGTGTCTCTATCTTTTCCAATAACCTTGGAGCTGTTTCTAACGGGTATTCCAGAATAAAAGCTAAATCATCAGCAAAAGCTTTTAGTTTAAATTCTTCCTTCTTTATTTTCATTCCTTTTATGCTTTTATCATCCCTAATATTTCTATTCAATACTTCCAAAGTCAACACAAATAGCAAAGGAGATAGGGGACACCCTTGTCTTGTGCCTTTTCTTATATTAATAAAATCTATAAGTTCCTCCTCCATCATTACCTTTGCTGTCTGTTCATTATATATGGCTTCTATTGCTTGAATAAATTTTTTGGCAAAATCATCTGTTCCAATAGTAACATAAATCTCCAGTTCACATTGTCAAATGCCTTTTGAGCATCTAGGAATATCAAAGCCATTTGCTTTTCCGGATGAGCCTCATAGTATTCCAAAGTATCCAAGATTACTCTTATATTTTCTCTGATTTGTCTCTTTGGCAGAAATCCATTTTGATCTGGGTGAATAAAATTATTTAAATATTTTTTAAATCTTTCTGCTAAAATTGAAGCAAAGATTTTATAGTCTGCATTCAATAAGGAAATAGGTCTATAGTTCTTAATTTGCAGTGGATCAGCCTCTTCTTTTGGAATAAGTGTGATATAAGCCTCTGACCATGTTCTGGTTATCATCTTCTTTGACATAACTTCATTCATAACTTCTAACAGTGGGATGCTCAATGATTCTTGAAATGTTTTATAGAATTCTGCCGGAAGCCCATCTGGACCTGGTGCTTTCCCATTATTTTGTTTCTTAAGTGCTTCATTTAATTCCATCATTGTTATATTGCTTTTTCCTCATCAATATTCTCTTGTTTATATAGTTGCCCATAAAAATCTCAAATAATTTCCTCTTTCTCCTTATTACCATAACAAACTTGGCCTTGATCATCTATTAGCTTCAATATTTTTCTTGATTCCTTCTCCTTTCTCAATTTATATGCTAGCCATCTACCTGGTTTATTTGCATCTTCAAAGTAATTCTGTTTAGAATTTCTAATTTTCTGTGCCAATTCTTCTTTCTCTATTAATTCCATTTTATGTTTAATTACATCCAGCTTCAATTTAATATCTTTTTTCTGTGGCGTTTTCTGTAATTCTTTTTCAAGTCTTTTATACTCATCTTCCAAGGCCTTGGAAGCTTGCCTTTTCCTATATAGTCCAGTTTATTGTCCACAATTCCATTAAAGTCTCCCATCATAATTATATTAACATAGTCCAGTCCAATTATTTTCATGTGTAGCTTTTTATAAAACTCTTCTTGTTTATCATTCAGAGCATAAATTGCAATCAAGAGTATTTTTATATTATTGTCCATTATTTCCACCATTAATACTCTTCCGTCTTCATCCGTGTAGATCAGTTTTGCTTGGATAGCCTCTTTAATGTATAGAACCACTCCTCTTTTCTTACATTGAGTCAAAGAAGTAAATATTTTCCCCAATTTTGGCTGTACTAACAATTGTTTATGTTGTTTTTTAATATGAACTTCTTGTAGACAAATTATATCGAATTTTAGTTTCTCTAATTTATGAAAGGTTTTCCTTCTTTTAACAGCTGAATTGAGTCCATTTATATTAATTGTAATCAGTTTTTTTTCTTCCATGATTATGCTTTATATTTAGGTCTAACAGCTCTCTTGGATCTCACTTCACGCCGTTCTTTACTATCCATCTGTCCACCTACAGCTCCTTTCTCTTTTTCAGTCTCCAAATTAATGAGACCTCTTTCTCTGCCTCCTCTTCTCGTCTTCCAAAAAATTCTGCATGAAAAAGTTCTGCTTTCTCAATTGAATCAATTCTATGTCTCTGCTCTTGCCACGTAAACATTAATCCTTCTGGAATCAACCATCTATAATTCACTTTGTTTTCCAGTAGCATTTTGGTCAGAAATCGATATTTTCTTCTCTTCTCATCTCTCTCACTCTTCTGGGTATTTGTTTTAAAACCACAGTCTCTTTGCCTTTGTATTTCAATGTTTTTTCTCTTACCACTTGTAATATTTGTGTTTTAATGGATGTTTTGGTAAATCTAATATGGACTTCCTTTGGTAATTTATTTCTCATCGCATATCTAGTATAAACTCGATATACCTGATCTACTCCATCCATCATCTTTTCCCCTGTAGTTTCCAAAGCATCTGCCAAAATTTCTATCATTATCACAGCCAAATTTTCTCCTTTTTCCTCTTCTATATTTTGAAATCTGAGATAAAATTCTGACCTTTCCATCTCCCACCTCAACATCCCACTTTTTTCTTGTTCAACCACTGTTAATCTACTGTCAATATTTCCAATCTTCTCCTCTCTTTGTTTACCTTCTTCCTCAATTTTTTGGAATCTCTCCTCATACTTCACCATCATTTGTTTAATATTTTCCACTTTTTCATCAGTCTTCTCTATTCTTTGTTCAATGGTGTCTGATTTTATCTTGAGATCTTGGATTCCTTGCATAATCATCTGTAAAGTTACTTTTTCTTGTTCTTTATCTTGCTTCAACATTGTCTGAATGGGGAGGCTGGTGGGGAGGCAGAGGTAGAAGTAGAAGTAGAAACGCCAGATGGTATTGGTTTCCTGCTCATTTTAATGCTTCCAAGTCTTCAAATTCTTTTTAACTTTTAATCCAACTGGTAGAATAGCCAATTATAATCCAAAATGGAAAAATCCAATAGTAAAAGGCCCAAAACCAAAGAAGAAAAAGGAAGAAGAAAGATCTTCAGGTTCTTTTAGACCCTAATCCAATTACGAAGTAGTCCACCATAAAAAAGGAAAAATAGAAAGGAAAAAAAAACAACCCCAAAAATAATAATATTGATTAAGAGCAAAAAAGAACAAAAAGAAAAGAAGAGATTCCTTCAGGTTCTTCACACCTTAATCCAGTTGAGAAGTCTCAATAATCAAAAAAGAAAAACAGAGTGGTCCAAAAACATGGATAGAAAGAGCAAAGAAATCCCAATAAAAATAAGGAGAAAAAAAGAAAAATAAAGAAAAAACTGAGGCTTTCCCTTTGAAATAAAAAGCAAAAATAAGAATATTACTAGAATTGAAATTTACAAAAAGACTGGTGAGTAGGGATATCACAAGTAAATATATATATATATATATATATATATATATATATATATATATATATATATATATATATATATGAGCACACTGCACTTTATTTATTTATCCAAGGCTCTTATTATGACTCTCTTCTCTAGCAGCTTCAAAGCCAAGCCTCAAGTGTTGAAATATTGATAAGAGTCCAGGAGAACACCTGTAATAATATTTTGCTGTGCTCTCCCTCTATCTCATCACATTGAAATGTCCTTGAGAAGGAGTCTTCTTACAGTTCTCTCCAATTTAAATAAAATATTTTCAAGCCTCTAGTTGGCAGTGTTGCAAAGTTTCTTAATGCTCTTCCCCCCCCCAGCCAGAAAAAAGGGATAATTTATAAAAAAAAAAAAAGCCAAAGGGAGCCTCTATCCTAAAAGAAAATTGAAAAATCAAAAGGAGCATAAAAATATATATAAGAGAAAAAGTCCCCTCCCCCCAAAAAAGTAAGAAAAAGAAAAAAAAATCCAAGCCTCAATTTGACATCACTTTAAAAAACGCCGCTCAAACAATTTTTGTCAAAAAAAAATCTCACAGGTTTCTCAGTGAATTTGCAACACAAAAGAAGTTTCTCACCCAGCCGACACACTTTCTTTCCAGCCACTTTCTTTCCAGAGCTGTCCTGACTTCAGCAGCTATGGAGGCTGCCTCTCCGCCACCAGCAAAAGGGCTTCTCCCGGATCAAACCAGAGATTTTGCGATATCTCTGGGATCCTGGGACAGTGCCCTTCACAATCACCATCTCTACGGGACGGTTTAGGTCCATTGGGACTGACCAGGGGCGAAAATATCGGCTGCAATCTCAGAGCCCCGAGATCGCAGCTGTATCGCCGAAACGAAGCTCCGCCTTCTCCTGCAGCATTTCTCAATTGTTGTGAAGAAATGACCTATAGTTTTTCAGAAAACAAATGAAGTAATATGGCTGTGCATACATGTAAGAAACATGGCCACACAGGTTTTCTGGTATTTTTGTATTTGAAAATACTTTTAAATGTGGATTATGCTTTGCCTATGTGCAGCAGAAAATTTCAGAGTAAGTGAGAGTTTCTTGCCTGCAACTGTATGCACTATTAGCCTCAGTCATTTTGGAAGTGGATTGTACTCTCAGAGTACAAAGTACAAGGAAGTTCCAGAGGTGCTTTTTCAGGAGGAACTGGACTTCCTTGTTCTTTGTTTTGAAGACGTTTCGCTTCTTGTCCAAGAAAGTCCAGTTGCCTCCTGAAAAAGCACCTTTGGGACAACCATGACCTGGATGACTGAGAATCTCCTTAGACTAAAGCAGAATGAATTTTTTGGACCATTAAGAAAGCTGAGCACCAAAGAATTGATGCTTTCAATCTGTGGTGTTGGAGAGTCCCTTGGACTGCAGGGAGATCAAATCGGTCAATCCTAAAGGAAATTAACCCTGACTGTTCTTCAGAAGAACAGATACCAAAACTGAAACTTTGGCCATCAAATAAGAAGAGAAGACCCATTAGAAAAGCTCCTGATGTTGGGAAAGATACAAGGCAAAAGGAGAAGGGCACAGCAGAGGATGAGATGGTTAGATAATGTCATTGATGTAGTAGGCATGGGTTAAAAGATCTCCTGAAGATAATGGAAGATGGACGGAGGTGCTGACATATTGTGGTCAATGCAGTTGTGGATTCAGTCATGACTTGACTGAAGAACAACACAATCATCTTCTAAAAGTCCCATGAGGAAACAAAAAAAAAAACCATTCTTGACAAGAAGATATAACCCTAGATTATTGTCTGAAAGCTTTATATTTCATTTTAGTAAGTCAGCTTAATTGAAACAGCAAAGTTCTTAGTCTTGAGGCTCTCCAGGTGGCAGATTAAGCTTTGAGAGGCACACCCGTTTAGAACAAAAGAGAATACATGCATTCAAACAGGCCCTCACAGAACTTTCGTACAAAAATATAGACTTAAATTTTTCTCTTGAAAGAGATACATCTACACCGATCTGCCAACACTATCTTTTCCATTTGCTATTCTGTGACTCTTGCATTGCTCTACCATCCTGTTCCAACTTCTCCACTTTGCTTCTTCTGCTACCATCATTTTCTTTTTTCTATGGCTGCTGTTACTGCCTCTTGTTGCCCTTCAATTTGCTTTTGTCACTTGCCAGCAATGTATGTGCTGTTTAAAAAAGGAGGTTTTGTGACCTCTATTTTTCTGGGTACTTATTTGTCAATCTGAATTACTGACTGATACTTATTCATTATCTGTCACCCCATACAACAGTATTGTCCTTCTTCCATTATAAAGTTTCACAAGCTCTCAGTTGGCACAATAAGTTGAAAAAAGTATTTCAGCTTTGAGCCTATGATTCATCCATATATTTTGCAGGAATTCCATCAGTCTTTCTAGGCGAACATTTAAACATATAGAGCAGGGGTGTCAAGCTCGATTTCATTGAGGGTCGCATCAGGGTTGTGTTTGACTTTGGTAAGACCGGGAGGGGGGGCATGGCCAGGAGGCATGGCCAGGAGGGCATGGCCAGCTCAACATCACTCGTGTCGGTGGTGCCTGTGATGATCCGAGTGCTCTGCCAGTGAAAACAGGCTTCTAAGCTCCATTTTCATCTGTGACAGCCTTCTGCAACTCTGCCAGCAAAAATGGATTTTTTTGCTGGAAGAGGCACCATGGGCCAGTCCTTCCTGTTTTCAGAGCAGCCCTATGGGCTAGATCTAACTACTGCACAGGCCAGAACTGGTCCCTGGTCTTGATTTCGACACCTCTGATATAGACAGACAATTTGATTATTTTTGTTTGTCAGTCTGAAATTGTTGACTATTCTTGTGCCCCAAAGCACAGAAGGAAGCACTACATTTTGAATTTTTTGGAAAGTCGGTTTGGTCTAATGATTAAGGCACAGGGCTGGAAAGCAAAAAACAGTGAGTTCTAAAATTGCATTAGCCATGAAAGCCAGCTGGGTGACTTTGGGCCAGTCATTATCCATCTCAGAGGATTGTTACTATGGGAGAAATAAGAGGAAGAAGAGGTATTAATTATGTTTCCCATTGTGAGTTATTTACAAAAATAATAAAGGTAGATGGGCAGCAATTTAAATTGGATTAATAAATAAATAAAGATAAATTCTCAGAAAAAAATTCTTCTCCCTGTTAATTTTCAGAAATATTTCCATAATGCTCAAAGAGGCTGTTTT
The DNA here is from genome assembly GCA_033807585.1 of Hydrophis major. NCBI lineage: Eukaryota > Metazoa > Chordata > Lepidosauria > Squamata > Elapidae > Hydrophis > Hydrophis major. The sequence continues at coordinate 186,748,808 of CM066328.1, forward strand.
GTGAAATGAACAAAAATGCTTGTTATCTTTTATGGTGAATGGATGCTTGTTGTCTTGGTTTTTTTTTTAGTAACCACTTGAGTTCTGCGATTATTCCTCTCATTCAATTTGGAGATTTTCAGTGTTTGTTCCAAATATATTTTAGAAACCAATAAATTCAATACATTATTATGTATTGTTATGGTCACACATTCATCCACTGGATGCAGAGGGAATCTTTGTTCAATTCTGAAGAATGAATATTTGTTATTAGTTATTTATATTTTTATTAGTTTTATTGTTTTAAATGAGATTTGATATTCTGTAAGCCTCCTTGAGTCAATATGTGCGAATAGGCAGCAATATAAATTCAATAAATATAAATAAAATGAATAAATATAAAGTATAATACTATAGAATCAGAATATAAATGTATATTTCCCTGTGAGACTTTTTGCATCAGATGTGATCTGCTGAAAGTGAGAAGAAGATACTCCTATAACCTCATGTAGTTTCTGATGAACATTTTGAACTGATCATGTTAGAATTCCAGGTTGGTAATTCCAACCACTGCACCACCATGGCTCTTAGATGAGACAGTAATTCTCAAGAGCAGGATTATTCAGTTGAGTCTTTGATGATAAAACAACTGCTTTGTTAAGGAAGGGCCAGGTGACTTAAAGGGTCTGGGGTAGCATACAAACTGTAGATCTTTCTTTTGTGACCCCATAGCTACCTGAAAGCACAGTTATCAAAAAGTAGCAGGAGAGTTTCTTTTTAAAATATTAGAAATTACAGATGAAAAGATAAAAACTAAAAAAACCCAAAAGAAGAAAAAGATTAAAAAGTGCAGAAAATACGAAAATAGAAAGTTAGAAAAGAAACAAGAATATATAAAGTAATTACTTCCCCCTTCATCAGAAGTATAAACAATTTTAGACAACTTCCGGTTTGTCGGCTTCGCCAGCGGCAGGGTTCCGTGATCCTGCGCGATCCCTGCCGCGCTAGCCGTTTTGGTGCCTCCAATCTGGATGGGTTTGGAGGCTAAGGCTGCCCCGCAGAGGCAGCTGAAGATAGGGGGGAGCTGGTGAGGGGTTTGGGGGTGTTGCAGACCCTCTCCCCAGCCAGCAAAACCCCCTTTTCTCAAGGCGGTCAAGTGGCAGTCTGTAATGGCCGCCACAAAGAAGCCGGCAGCTGGGTAAGACTGAGCAGGAGGAAGAGGAGAGAAAGTTTACAATAGAAAGTTTTTTGGCTGATCCAGGACTTTAAGAGGCGTTTAATCCTGAGAACTATGACTTTTTGAAAAATACTTGGTTTCCAGAGGAGGATTTAAAGCGGCAAAATTGAGGTGCTGACAGGAAAGTTTACCCTCCTTCCCTATGGAATCAACAAATGGCCAAATGGGAAGGGAGAGGACAAAATATATATATATATATATTAAGATTTTGCTGTAGGAGATGCCTTGAAGATCTTGAGACTAGAAATTGATTGCAACGAGGCTGTAAAATACAGATTGGGCTTTTTTTCTTTTCCCTTTTACTGATACCACCCCAGGAAGAGAAAGTGAGAACTTTGTGCGTTGTTTGGACTGATTGATGTCTCTGGGACTTTGAGGAATTGTTTTAACTTTTGAAACATTTTGGTTGCTCTAAGAAGAACAAAGTGTTATGTATGTACCATAGTTAATAAAGTATGAGCTTGAGGTTAAATGCAGGGTTCTGGCCCTGCACTTCTGATTGGCTGTTAGGCGGCCAGATTGGATTGGCTAGTTCTTAGGAATCCGATTGGCCCTTAACAGAGGATTATTATTGGTTTAAAGTACTTGCGTTCATAGCTCGCAATTGGACAATTCTCACAAAGGTTTGCCTATATAAGGCAGGGTTCACTGTTGTTGTTTTGAGAAGTCACTATGCTAATAAAGAGCTGAAAGTCACTATTCAGAGGCTGTCTCCATTTACTCCGACCCATGTCCAAGTACATAACACTGGCGACAAAGGGGGGATTTGGAGACGTCTGAACCTAAGAAGTCAGGAAGCAAGACCGAGCACGTGGAAGACGACGCCAACAACGGAACCATGTCCAGCAGCATCATACCACCCACTCCGTTCGATCCAAACCAAGAGGATTGGGAATCCTACATGGATCGCTTCCAAATGTTTCTTAAGATGAATAATTTGAAGGACGCCACACCAGCAAAAAAGCGGGCACTGTTCCTGACGCACTGCGGCCCAGCTGTTTTTAAAATGGCAAAAGCACTCGCCAAACCTTGAGAAGTGAAAGCCATGAGCTGGGACGACCTCGAACCCATCCTGAGAGATCATTACGCACCAACCGTGCCTACACTCGTGAGACGCCATGAGTTTTATCAAAGGAATCAGCGAAAAGGAGAGAGCGTGGCCGATTTCGTGGCAGACATCCGAAATTTAGGAGGCCTCTGCGGGTTCGCCGATTTAGAAGAAGCACTAAGAGACCGAGTAATTCTGGGATTAGATGCACTAGGCGTGCAAAGCAAGCTGATGGCGAAAGGCGACATCAGCCTTGCTGACGCCATCGCTGAAGCCACGGCTGCGGAGGCGACCAAAAAGTCAGCTGCACAACTACGGCGAAGCCGCACTCCAGTACCACCACCGACAAGCGACATTTTATCCAAGTCTGAAGGACAGCTCGTGACGACGCACCACGAGGACCTCTCTTCGTCGTCAGGCAGCGACGAAGAAGGGGTCCATCGACTGCGGTCTGACCGGGACCCTCGCCTGAAGCCCTTACGCTCTTGCGCTGGCTATGGAGCAAACCATGCCAGGGCCGAATGCAAATTCCGCGACGCACTCTGCCATGAGTACGGGAAACGAGGCCACATCAGCCGGGTCTGCCACAGCTTACCAGGACCCAGCCAGGCCTCAAAAGGGGCCAACTATCGCCAATCGACAGGAAACCGTCCTGTAAGGTGAGAACCAGTAAACCACTCCTACAGAAATCGCGCTTTGCAAAAAGAAGAGGCTCACCATACTATCACTGTAGGTCACGCCTCAGTCATGGACACTAAGAAAATTTGAGTCACGGTAGCCATCGAGAACCAGCCTTGCCACATGGAGGTCGACTCGGGATCGTCCCTCTCGATGGTGTCTTGGAAGACACTCAAGCAACTTATCCCCACAATTCAACGCCAAGACCTCCAATTTCAATGCCTCATCCTCAAGGACTACCAAGGAAATCGAATCCCTGTGGTCGGGTCCTGCCAAGTCCGAGTCTCCTTCAAAAAAACATACAGCGTACTTACCTCTAACGATCATCAACAGAGATAGGCCTTGTCTATTAGGCCTCCAATGGTTCTCGCCACTAGGCATCGAGGTGGCCAGCGTGAAACGAGTCGGTGGTTGTGAGTGGGAGGAAGACCTTGTTTCTGAGTTCAGCGACGTCTTCGCAGACCGTTTAGGCGAGTATAAGGGGACCCCAATCTCATTTAGTCTAGATCCAAAAGTAGCCCCAATTCGCTTGAAGCCCCGTCGAGTTCCATTCGCTCTTAAAGCTAAGATCGACGAACAACTCGATAAGTTAATTGCTCAAGGGGTGTTGAAGCCCATCGATCACTCTCCATGGGAAACCCCTATTGTAACGCCCATTAAGCCAGATGGGTCAATCCGAATTTGTGGGGACTACCGGGCCACTTTAAACCACGCCCTACAGCAGAATGCGTATCCAGTTCCGGTGGTGCAGCACCTCCTCCATTCCTTGGGGGGCAGAAAGGTTTTCACTGAATTAGATTTAGCTCAAGCTTATCAACAACTACCAGTGGATGAAAAGACGGCCCAAGCCCAAACAATTGTAACGCACAGAGGTGCTTTTAAATGTACTCGATTGCAATTTGGGGTTAGTGTAGCCCCGGGGATTTTCCAAAGCCTCATGGAAAGGTTGTTACAGGGAATCAAGGGCGTAGTTCCGTATTTTGATGACGTATTAATTGCAGCCCCTACCAAAAAAAATCTTGCAGGATCGTTTGAAAAGTGTTCTTAAAAAATTCCAAGAGGCAGGACTTAAGGTGAAAAAAAACAAATGTCACTTATATACTGACAGTGTTGAGTTTCTAGGGTATCGGATTGATAGCCAGGGCATTCACCCTACCGAAAGTAGATTAAAGGCGATAAAAAATGCCCCCAGGCCACGTAACAAGACCGATCTCCAGGCATTCTTAGGCCTCATTAATTTTTATAATGTATTTTTACCGCATAAGGCGACTGTTGCTGAACCATTACACCGGTTATTAGATAAAAAAGCATTGTGGGTATGGGGTTACCGGGAAGAACAAGCGTTCCGGAATGTTAAAAAATTGCTCACATCTGACTCTGTACTTATGCAGTATAACGAGACTTTACCATTAGTTATAACCTGCGATGCCTCACCTTTTGGGGTGGGCGCCATTTTGAGTCATGTACTGCCTAATGGGAACGAAGCCCCTGTTACATACTTTTCGAAGACTCTTTCACATGCAGAGCGGAACTATGGACAAATTGATAAAGAAGCTCTCGCAATCGTTGCAGCTGTAAAGAAATTTCATGAATATGTATATGGAAGGACATTCACCATTATAACTGACCACAAACCGTTGCTAGGGATAATAGCCGGGGACAAGCCAACTCCCTACATATTATCCCCTAGAATGACCCGATGGTCAGAATTCCTCACTGCTTATAATTATCGCCTTCAATATCGCCCAGGGCAAGCCATTCCCCACGCCGACGCATTAAGCCAAGCACCGCTTCCAGAGACTCTAGACGATCCGGCACCAATAGCAACCACGTTGCAGATCGAAACACTCAACTTGCCGCCTATGACCGCCCGAGACATCGTGAGAGAAACCAAACGAGACCACATCCTAGCTCGAGTCCTAGGCTGGGTAGAATGCGGATGGCCATTGGACCAAGTCCCAGATGACTTTGCGCCATTTAAAGCAAGACAGACTGAACTTTTTTCACAAAAAGGCTGTGTCATTTGGGGCGATAGAGTCGTTGTCCCAGAACGACTCCGGAAGACGCTAGTACAAACCCTGCACGAGGGCCACCCTGGCATCATGCGGATGAAAGCACGAAGCTACGCATGGTGGCCGGGCATGGACCGGCAAATCGAGCAGTGGGTCAAAGCGTGTACCAATTGCCAACAAGCCAGCAACGCCCCACCAAAAGCCATGCCTACTGAATGGGAAACGCCACATGGACCCTAGTCCAGAATCCACCTGGATTTCGCAGGGCCAACCAAAGGATATACCTTCCTGCTGACAGTCGACTCATATTCCAATTGGTTAGAAGTTCATCGTATGACGGCCACAACTTCTGAGGCAGTGATTAAGATCCTAAATAGACTCTTTGCAACCCACGGATTGCCTGACGTCCTGGTGTCCGATAACGGGCCACAGTTCATGGCATTGATGTTCGAGCAGTACCTCGCTGACCGCGGCATCCGCCATGCGCTCACCTCGCCTGCGCACCCTGCGACCAATGGCCGAGCGGAACGCATGATCCAATTTGTTAAAAAGACTTTGCAAAAAATGGACTATGACAATATCAATGACAAAGTCAACCAAATTCTCTTTTTGCAACACATAACTCCACATAGCGTCACCGGCAGAACTCCCGCAGAACTACTGATGGGACGAAGACTCCGTTCCCACCTCGACCGGTTGCACCCTGCTTACGAACCGGAAAAGCCAACAGGATCCAGTGGCCGCTGTCGCACGTTCCAGGTAGGAGACCGCATTTACGCATGGAACTTATCAGGCGACCCGTTATGGATAGAGGCAACGGTAGTACGAGTGACCGGCCCCAAATCCTACGTAGTGAAATGCTATGACAATCGACTGTGGAAACGGCATATCGACCAATTACGGTCACGACTCATAACGGCCAGTCAACAACTCCCCCATGACCAAACCGAGGGGGGGAGGTACAGAAGAAGAAGATGACGTTCCAAGGAACCTGCTTGAAGAGAGCGACGAATCAAGTGAGACTCAAGAAATGGAGCAGGAAGGAGAATTGTTTGCACCACAAGAAATTGCACCTGAACAAGAAGCAGAGACACTGCCAAACAACAATCTACCTCAACAGGATTGCAATCAACCAGTCCAACGAAAATCCGAAAGACTTAAAAGACAACCATCCTACTTAAAGGATTATATAACTACACCATAATTAAGAAGCCAGGGGGAAGGGGTGTTATGTATGCACCATAGTTAATAAAGTATGAGCTTGAGGTTAAGTGCAGGGTTCTGGTCCTGCACTTCTGATTGGCTGTTAGGTGGCCATATCGGATTGGCTAGTTCTTAGGAATCCGATTGGCCCTTAACAGAGGATTATTATTGGTTTAAAGTACTTGCGTTCATAGCTCGCTATTGGACAATTCTCACAAAGGTTGCCTATATAAGGCAGGGTTCACTGTTGTTGTTTTGAGAAGTCACTATGCTAATAAAGAGCTGAAAGTCACTATTCAGAGGCTGTCTCCATTTACTCCGACCCATGTCCAAGTACATAACACAAAGAATGACTTTATCTGATGATGAACTTAGAAAGGAATATCAAGAAAGTAAGGACGCTGTGAAAGAAGCTTTCCTTTCTTTAGAAATGGCGCTTGCTATTTATCAGCAAACACAACAACAGATGGAGGAAATAGAAGGAGAAGAAGAAAAAGAAGAAGACGCCATCTTCAGTGAATCTAAAAAATTAACTTAGAGAGAAAAGAGAAAGAAAGGAAGGAAAATGAAGGACTTAAGACTTAAAAAAACACTTAAGAAAGGAAAAAATAAGATGCAAAACCAACTCAATATTACTGAGCAAAAGGAGAAAGGATTACAACAGAGAGGGAAAGCTAAAAAGGTGGAGGTTAGTTGGGGGGGGGGTAAAAAGGCCAGGGGGGATAAGAAAGGAAGGGAAAAGGGAGGGAAAAGCCACAAAGGTATGAAACAAGATGGGAAAAAAGGATTTTTTTTTAGGGATAAAGGGTAAGGTATAATTTCTTTTAAAAAGAAGATTCTGTAAGGTACATAAGATGGTATTATGTATTAGAAATAGAAAACTAGAATGTTATAAGAATTAATAAAAGATTAAAATATTGAAATGTTTAGTAATGATAGATTTTAAAATTTAATAAAATTGTAGCACTTGTTTTTTGAAATAGACAATCGGAATGTTATAAGATTTAATATTTAGATTTATTATCTAATTATATTAATTATTATGAATTTATTATTTTTTCTCTTTAAAGGTTAGTAGGTAGAATGTACTAAGCAGAATCAGATTGGGTATCAGGTGTTATTTTAAATATTAATTTAAGGGGAGGATAGAAAGGCATCATACTCTGATCAGTGATTTCAGGAGAAATTCTTTTTTTTTTTTTACTATAGGGAATGAGATAAATGGATAATCTGGAAAGAATGGACAAAAAATACAAATATAATGATTTAAATTAAAATGAATTAAATAAAATAGAAATAAGAAGAACGAAAAGCGGGGAGAAGTTATATAGAAGATATAGAATGGTAAATAAGATAGGTAATGGTATACAAGATGAGCACGAATTTAATTGAAGTCCATACAAAGAGAGGTAATCTGGGGTCAAACTACTTTCTTAAAAGAAGTTTTATATTTTTGTGTTTTGTGTGTCTATGTTTTGCTTGAGAATTAATAAAACCTTGGAGGAATGTTGGATGAGAATAATGGTAATCAAGTCAGAGAGGAATGAAGATGATGATTATAAACTGGATAAATATAGAAAATAATAATAATAACAATGAAATTGAATACGAAAAGAGAAATAATGAGAAATTTGTTAAGAGATATCTATATGTTTATATTGAAATGGTGTAAAACAGAATTATGTTGCATAAAATAATATTTTACTTGACTTGTAAAATTAATAATGGAAAGAGGTTTTATGTATTTAATGGTTAATGATGGTTTGTTTGTCTGTAAAATCAATAAAATTTGTTTTTTAAAAAAAGAAGTATAAACAATTTTAGTAACTTATCACTTTCTCTTAAAATGCACAAATGATCTATTCTTCCATATTCCATCTCTTACCTATAAAGAAATCCCCTTAAAGCCTTGTCATTTCATTCCTCATCAGCAAAAGCCCATTAAAGAATACCAGAGTTAATAACACATCTATTTTAACCTGGATCAAATAAACCAACTTTATTCTTTCCTTTTACTATTAACAATTTTGTTCTTTAATCCTTTCGAGAAACTTGATTTCAAATTCTTTTTTTTTTTGAACTTTTTTTTTTTTTGGATAGACTTTATTAGTTTTTTTTTTAAATACAACACACAAACAAACAGAACATAGGATGTCAAATTCTTCAAAGCTTTAACAAATCTCTTTTGTAAATCTAATATAGGAAAGTTATCCATGCTGGCAAAAATGGATTAGCAACTAAAATATAAGAGTAATATAGAATTAATGGGTTTTGTAGACTCTCAGTAGCTACAGTCTCTTTTAGCATGGAGAAAGTTTAAAAGTTTCGAAAAGACACAGATAAATTGCAGTGGAAATATGCATTGTGTTTGGGAAATGGGAAACTAAAAATGAGCAAAAACAAGCAAAACTGTGGCTCCAAATATTTCTTTATGGTCCCAGTCCCAGTGTATTTCTCAAGAATAACATCAGTTGAAAAACATTCTTATCATTATGGTTGATCCCGCAATCAGCTAGATTTGACATTTTGACCCACCTATTGAGTCCTTTCCAAAGATCTGAGATAGGCAGATGTTCTTGTTTAATAATTTTACAGGTATTGTTGCAAGATGTAAATTGCTCCAAATAAAGCTGGCTTTTGGAATGATTGACCAATGATGATCTTGTCATTGCCGATGATACTCAAGTGATCCTCCAGATGCTTTAGAATTGTACCCAAAGCATCTTATCACTATTTTTTAAAACAATTTTATTTGGGTTTTCACAAAACAAAAAATAAAATAGGACATCTTTTTTTAGTGTACAATATCGTTCCAGGTTTTCACATATCCATACAGATGTAATTTCAGTTACATATTCATTTTTCACATTCAGTTTCTTATCTTATCACTACTTTATATGTTCTCTATTTGTCCTTACTCAAATACATTTTAGATATTAAAAAACAAGGTTTCCCCTATAATTACCATTTAGAGTGTGCCACCTACATATCTTATAGTTAATTCCCTTTCAAATCCCATTAAACATTCTGCTTTTAAATTGTCCCCTTAAACAATTATAACATTCATCTCCTAATAACTATATTATACCATAAATCCCTTTTCAATCAGATTCTGCATGGTGCTTCCACCTTAGATTACCTCTAAAATACTTTAAATTTCAATGAAAAAAAGAAAGAAAATAATTAATAATTCAAATTCATCCTAGAAACAGATGTTCATCTCCTTACAGTCCTTCTCATTATTCATTACAATTATATTTTATAGACCCTTATATACATTAATATAAATATTTTGATATCTCTATCCTTCGTATCATTCATGTCAATTATATATAATAAGTCATTAAGTATACATGTTTTCATGTTTTCATATTTTCATATCTCTATATTTGGTTTGACTGTTAACAGACGTTCTATTGATTAACAATACCAGTTTCATCTTCCACTTTAATAGCATATATCCTCCTATTTTCTACATAGTTTATTATTTCTAATATATTTATGCAACCCCTTGTCACCTTGCAGAATCCTCTCCCTTAATTATATTTTCAACCATTGTCTCTATGTCTTTCAAACAAGCTATTTCTTTTTATTCTTGTTCGTTTCCCATGTTTATTTCCTGATTCTGTTTCTTGTAATTTCTTTTCCCCTTTATATTTCCCCTCTTTTTATCACTCCAATTTTTGTCCCCCACCCTCTTTAGTATTTCCTTCTGTAATCCTCCCTTCTGCTCCTTCCTTGTATTTTTTTTTATTTTTCGAACTGTTCTTTTTTCTAATTACCTCCTCTAATGTCCAATTTTTAAATCCCTTCCCCTCTCTTTTTGCTTCAAACCTTGTTGTCCTAATTGTTTGTTAAAGATGGCTTCTCCTTTATTCAGCTCTTCTTCTTCCTCTGAAGCTCCTTGTTGTTTCTCATACTCCAAAACCGCCATTTCCAAAAATTGTAAAGCAAAGCTAAATGATTCTCCTTTCTCTTGCAGCTGTTCTTTCATGTTTTTTAATTCCATTTTCAGTTCTACAAAAAATTCTGCCATCTTTCAACACTTCTCAGTACTTGTAAACAATCAAATAATTCAATATCCAGAGTTTCCAAAATTATCAAACAGTCCCAGAACAGTTTCTTCGTACTTCTTTCTTGTTACAAAGTTCCAAGCTCCACTTTCACTTTCCGGGGGCTCTATTTTACTGTAGCAAGATTTCACTTACTTTGTTATTCTGTAAAAATGTTTTAAAAGTTCACATTTAATTTCTTTTAACACCAGGTGGCACTGTGTAGTATGTCCAAGTTCCACCCCTCTTTTTTTCCTTTCCTCTGCTTTTTCTTCTTTTCTGGCTTTTAAGTTTCAGAAATTTCTTATCTTCCCTTTGACACTTTCAGTTTCAGCTTTAAATTTGCCTATTTGCTGTCAAGAGCGTTTTACACTGATTTCTTCTTCAAGCTTTTCTTTCAGAGTTCAAAGCCACTCCCAGCTATCAAGTCTTTTTCCCCCTCTTCTTTACCGCCGCTTTAAAAATCTTTTTCAAAAGTTCTTAAGTATTTTAATTCCAGGGTACCTTGTATTCAGATGTTATTTCAGCTTAGCCCGGTCACTCAAGCTGTTCCCTTCTTTCCCGCTCATGCACATTCTTGTCCGATCAGATCTTCCTCTTCAGGGTGGCCATTTTGACCACCACTACTGCCGTCTTCAGAGAGGAGTAAATGCCAAACCAAGGAGGAGAGATGTGGCTCCCCTCAACCCAGCTGGCGGTCTCCCCCTTCTTCACCACTTCTATGGGGTGGCTTCAGCCTCAAATCAAGTAGATTGGGGTCCTCCAACAGAGAGCACGAGCTGAAACTGCAGATGATTGCGGATTTTGGTGCATCACTAAGGAAATCCAACTGGATATTCAGCATCTTATTACTATTGAGGTTATTTTTGCTTCTTTTGCCATAGTCATTCTACTACTATTTGCAGACCTTTGCATTTTGTGATTTTCTCCAGTTCTTTTTTTTTTTTTCCACATCTTGATATTTGTGATCCTCTCCAATTCTTTTTCTTTTATTCTACTGTCCCTTGGTATGGCCACATCAATTATCCACACTTTCTTTTCAAGCACAGTTAAATCTGGTGTATTATTAGCCAATATTTCATTAATTTATATTTGGAAATCCCACAATATTGGTCATGCATTATTGACACATAATTTTACATTAATTTAGTAATTGCATTCACTAGTGTAATCTTGCACAATCTGATTGTATATACTACCTCTTCTGCCTTCTATAACCTACTTTGATCATTTGGAGATCTGGCCTTGATTACATGAGTTCAAATTACTTGTTTTTATTGATAACCAAATCTGGCCCTTGGTTCTGCCTAGGTTTACCTTCCCAATGAGCAACTGAGTTGGAAGATCATGAAAAAGTATTTATTAGGGTATCCCTATGGCAAGGAGAACCTTGAGACCTATCTTACATTCCTTTTTATAATTAACAAAGAAAATTAAATGAAAGTTGTTTGGACAAGATAAGAGTAATGCCTCCTTGCACAGGAAATCAACTACAAAGATTGAAGTTAGATAACCTGATGCCAGTTAAGAATCTTTTTCTTATCAGGAGATAGTCTCCAGACATCCTTCTGTAAATTATATTTTCAGTTTAGGAATGTTAAAAGCTATCTAATCAATCCACACAACCATAGAATAAAAGTTTTCCTACATTTTAGTCTGTAATGAGATTGAACATAGAAAATAAGTCAAATTCTTGACACTAATAGAAATGTGCACTATTATGAAAACATTGCAAAAATGTGAGAACATGTTTCTCATGTTTTAAAAGATATTCTTTTTTTTGAAACTTTCGATAAACATTATAAAAAGAAAAGAAAATAAGTCAAATTCAAATACAAACAATGTTAACTAACAAATTACCAAGTCCATGTCATGTGCCCTTCATGTGCAGCTAAAATGAAGATTTCAATTTCTTTCTTTCTTTCTTTCTTTCTTTCTTTCTTTCTTTCTTTCTTTCTTTCTTTCTTTCTTTCTTTCTTTCTTTCTTTCTTCCTTTCTTTCTTTCTTTCTTTCTTTCTTTCTTTCTTTCTTTCTTTCTTTCTTTCTTTCTTTCTTTCTGACATTCCAGTTGTCAGCCATTACCAGGTTTTATCTTTATCCACTTTCCCTGATATCTTTTGTAGAAATTGATTGTGTAATGCTTTCCTTGCCAACATTCTATTTTTATTTTATTCGGATATTCATATTTTGTTTGTGTACATTCAATAAGATCCAGTTTTTTACTTGCATTAATGCTTGTTCTTAGTTGTTTGTTACATAATCAGCAAATACATGCTTTTTTTCTTCAACAGTTTGCTTGACTTGAAGTTAATCTCTCCCTTCATTTTTATCTATCATTATCATTATAGAGATGTAATGCATAGGGAATAATCATTATACTTGATTCTGGTACAAACCTCCAGTTCAGCTTATGTTCATTTAATAATTCCAACAGTATATAGTATCACAGGTGTGGCCCAGGTATTGGTGTTTTTAATGGTGTTTTCACCACTTAATTTTGTGTTTATGTCAGAGTGCACACAGTGTGAATAGATGAGACAACTCAGGAGCAAATACAGCACACAGGTTTGTATTTACATATAATGGTTTTGTCCCTACAAAAGCATATATACATACAAGTACAGCTGTGTGAAAAAGTCCTGCACGCTTTACAGTTTATGGTTTATGGTTTTCTCAAAGCCCTTAGGACCAGAACCATAGTTACTTACAAGTAACTCTCCACACCAGATGCAATGATGAAGATTTATTGTCAATGGTGGCTATGGTCAGGCAACAGGTTTGAAATGGGGCAAGTAGAAACAATGCCCTCACAAAAACAGCCTTACAGAGTAACAATTCCTCTCCCCCTTTATATACACCCATGTTATTATTACCTCGTTAACCCCATCTCCTCCCACCACCCTTCTTCCGAACAATCCCTGTAATTACCTAAGGAGGTTGATGCAATCTTGGCGAGCATTATTTCAACTCTACTCAGACTGTTGCTAGTACTAAGCTTCATTATCTCAGCACCCCTCCCTCTCCTATGACGAGCTCTGAGCAATTAATAGCAATTGCTGCCCTAGAAGCGACGTCATTGCAGCCCCAGAGACAATCATCCTGTTCGCCCCCTCATCCTTAAAGTCCCAGCAAGGCCATTAATAGCCATTGTTGTAGCCTCCATCTGGGGAGTCGCAATACACCACATCAGCAGCAGCAGCTTCTGCAGCCTTTTCTCACGCAGCCAGCCCTTTGGAAGATGCCACCATGATCAGCAGGATGGCGGCCGATGCTAGATGAAAGGAGACATCCGGTGTTGTAAAACAACAGTGCTCCCAAGGGGTAGGGCTCATCAGGCAGACCCCCTTCACCAGGCCTCCGCCTACGAAATATTATTAACACATTAGTCACAACCCCCCCTACTTGTTCGAATAACGGGTATGGAACTTTCTCACCAGAATAGGGGCTCTCATGTCAGGTTTGTTTACCCATGAAACTTCACTAAGGGGGTATCCCTTCCATCAAACCAGGTATTGTATTTTCCCCTGTCTTATTCATGAATTGAATATCTCTTTGATTTCATATTGTTCATTATCCAGCAGCCCAGGTGGTTGTAACTGTTTTGATAGATGTTTTTGCTCTATAGGTTTCAACAAACAACTATGAAATACTGGATGGATCTTTCCCAGCAAAGGGGGTAGTTTCAATTCAATGGTTATTGGATTGATAACTGTGGTAATTTTAAAAGGCCCAATATATTTAGGACCCAATTTCTTATGTGATCTGGATAGGTTTATGTATTTTGTTGATAAATACACCAGGTCCCCTACTTGGAAAAGTTTCCTTTCTCATCTATGTTTGTCAGCATATGTCTGGTGCACCGTCCCTGCATGTTTCAAGGCACACCTCACAGACTCCCAGGTGCTTTGTATCACCTCCACCCATTCACTCAACGATCCCCACACCTGTGGTGGTTGTGGCCATTCCAGTATTGGCTGGAAGTCTATTCCACATACCACCTGAAAGGGAATGTAACCAGTGCTCTGGTAGACAGCATTGTTATAGGCCACATCTGCAAAGATGAAGAAGACTAGCCCAGTCTGTTTGCTGATAGGAAATGTAGCTTCTCAGGTATCTCTCTAGGGCAGCATTGGTCCATTCTGCCGCCCCGTTGGTGCTGGGGTGGTACGCTGTACTGAGTCCATGTGTGGACCCAATTAATTGCAGAAATGACCTCCAAAATCTCGCAGTAAATTGAACACCTCTGTCTGATATGATAGATTTCAGAACTCCATGCAACTGGTAGATGTGGGTAATAAAGAGATAGGTTAAATGTTTTGTAGACAGTAGTCCTGCACCTGGGATGAAATGGGCTTGCTTTGAGAACAAATTGATTACCATCCAGATTACCATGTATCCTGCGCTATTGGGTAAGTCCACGATGAAGTCCATGGCTATTTCCTGCCATGGCCTCTCTGGTTCAGCAACCATTTGCAACAAGCTTAACAGTTTTCCAGGTTTTGGTTTAGCAGTAGAACACACAGCACACCCTTTTATATATTCCTCTATGTCAAATTTCATCCTTGGCCACCAGAATTGTCTTTTTACTAAGTGGAGGGTTTTAAGGAATCCAAAGTGCCCTGCCTTTTTGACGTCATGGCACCATTTCAAAACTAGTAACCTCACCTGCAATGGTACGTACAACTTATTGTCCCTCCACCAGACTCCATCCTGTTCTTCTAGAGTTTTAGAGTTCTGTTTTAACCATTCATCATCCTTTAATTCACGCTTTAGGAGGTTGTCCCAGTTGATCTGGTTAGTCAGAACTGGCCTAGCACTCTTATAAGTTGGAGGTATGATAGACTGAATTATCTCCTCCCTCCTGCAGTCATACTGAGGCAAACATGAGAGAGCATCTGCCAAAAAAATTATTCCCCGCAGGCATGTATTTCAACACAAAATGGAATCGACTAAACTTTTTTTTTTTGAAACAAATTTTATTAATTTTAAAGACAAACAAACCATCATTAACCATTGAATACATAAACCCTCTTTCCATTATAAATTTTACAAATCGAATAAGACATTATTTTATACAACATAGTTCTGTTTTACACCATTTCCATATAAATATATAAATATCTCTTAGCAAATTTCTCATTATTTCTCTTTACTCTTATTCAGTTTCATTATTATTATTATTTTTTCCTATATTTATCCAATTTATAATCGTCATCTACATTTCTCTCTGACTTGGTTACCATTATTCTCATCCAACATTCCTCCGAGGTTTTATTAATTCTCAAACAAACATAAACACAAAACACACAATAATAAAACTTCTTTTTAAAAAGTAGTTTGGACCCAGATTACCTCTCTTTATATGGACTTCAATTAGCTTCGTGCTCATCTTATATACCATTACCTATTTTATTTACCATTCTATATCTTCTATATAACTACTCCCCGCTTTTCACTCTTCTTAATTCTATTTTATTTAATTCATTTTAATTTAAATCATTGTGTTTGTATCTTTTGTCCATTCTTTCCAAATTATCCATTTATCTCATTCCCTACAAAAAAAAAAGATTTCTCCTGAAATCACTGATCAGAGTATGAGGCCTTTCTATCCTCCCCCTAAATTAATATTTAAAATAACGCCCATTACCCAATCTGATTCTGCTTAGTACATTCTACCAGCTAACTTTTAAAAAGAGGAAAGAGATAATAAATCCAAAATGATTAATATAGTTAAATAATAAATCTAAATGTTAAATCTTGTAACATTCCAATTATCTATTTCAAAAACAAATGCTACAATAGTAAGTTTATAGTAACATCAATACAACAATCAATTAAACTCTTCAATTAAACTCAATATTTTAAACATTCCTCTTAATATTTTGTAAAATTTTAAAGTCTATCATGACTAAACATTTCAATATTTTAATCTTTTATTAATTCTTATAACATTCTAGTTTTCTATTTCTAATACAAATACTACAATACCATCTTATGTACCTTGCAGAATCTTCTTTTTAAAAGAAATTATACATTACCCTTTATCCCTAAAAAAAATTCCTTTTTTCCCATCTTGATTCATACCTTTGTGGCTTTCCCCCCCTTTTCCCTTTCTTTCTTATCCCACCTGGCCTTTCCCCCCCCCCCCCCACCTTCTGGCTTTTTAGCTTCCCCTCTCTGCTGTATTCCTTTTTTCTTTTGCTTGCTAACATTGTGTTGATTTTGCATCTTATTTTTCTCTTTCTTGGGTGTTTTTTTAAGTCTTAAGTCCTTCATTTTCCTTCCTCTCTTTCTCCTTTCTTTCTTAATTAAGTTTTGAGATTCAGTGAAGATGGCGTCTTCTTCTTCTTCTTCTTCTTCTTCTTCTTCTTCTTCTTCTTCTTCTTCTTCTTCTTCTTCTTCTTCTTCTTCTTCTTCTTCTTCTTCTTCTTCTTCTTCTTCTTCTTCTTCTTCTTCTTCTTCTTCTTCTTCTTCTTCTTCTTCTGTTTCCTCCATCTGTTGTTGTGTTTGCTGATAAATAGCAAGCGCCATTTCTAAAGAAAGGAAAGCTTCTTTCACAATCAATGCTTTCCTGTGTGTATAACACTTTACCTATATTATGTGTCAGAGGTTCAGGTCCCAAGGGTTATTGTCAATGGTGGCTATGGTAAGGGAACAGGTTTGAAATGGGGCAAGTAGAAACAATGCCCTCACAAAAACAGCCTTACAGAGTAACAATTCCTCTCCCCCTTTATACACACCCATGTTATTATTACCTCATTAACCCCATCTCCTCCCACCACCCTTCTTCTGAACACTCCCTGTAATTACCTAAGGAAGTTGCTGATGCAATCTTGGCTAGCATTACTTCAACTCCAATAAGACTGTTGCTAGTATTGAGCTTCATTATCTCAGTAGTCCCTCCCTCTCCTTTGATGAGCCCTGAACAATTAACAGCAATTACAGCCCCAGAGACAATCATCCTGTTCACCTCCCCATCTTTAAAATCCCAACATTAACAGCTGTCGTTGTAGCCTCCATCTGGGGAGTCGCAATGCATCACATCATCATCAGCAGCCTCCGGAGCCTTCCCCCACGCAGCCAGCCACTTGGAAGATGCCACCATGATCAGCAGGATGGCGGCCGGCTCTAAATGAAAGGAGACATCCAGCACTGTAAAACAACAGTGCTCCCGAAGGATAGGGCTTGTCAGGTTTATGACATTTTTTGGATAGGCCATTGATTTTATTATATTTTATGCTAACTGTTATGCAAATATTGTTATATTTAAATAAATATTGGTGGTTTTTAAGTTAAAGGCATAAGTTTTTTTCAATTTGGTGCTGTTTGGATGGGGATTGTGAGTTTTCTTGCATGCTTACAATGCATGCTTACAATGACTATGAAAACAGATTAACTGATGCATATCCAGTGGCATATGTGTTGTAATTACTCAGGATGATGCTACTGTTTTGTTAACATTTTTATTGTTTGTGGTACTGAAAAGGACCATTTAAGTAACCAAACATGGTTACTCACATGAAATTGGCCAGCCCTTATTGCTTATCACCAGGCAGCATCGCTTCAGCATAGACTGTATCAGCCTTTGCATATGATCTTTGGTGACAATGTGGTGCCAGGCTGCAATAATGGATTCAGTCAGTTCCTGCTTGGTCTTCAGATGCTTCTTGCTTATTTCGTAACCAATCTTGGCCCACAAGTTCTCAATTGGGTTCAAATCCAGGCTCTAGGCTGGCCAATCCAGGAGTTGAACACTATGCTTCTTAATCCACTGCTGGATAGACTTGGCTCAATGACAAGGAGCATTGACATCCTGGAGGTAAAAGTCCTTCCCTACAAGTTGCTAAGCTGAAGGAAGCATGGTCTTTTCCAGGACTTCAACATACTGCTTGGAATTCATGATTCCCTGCATGATTTGTATCCAACCAATACCAGAAGCAGCGATACAGCCCCAGATCATCACCTGCAATGGATGCTTCACAGATAGATTCAGTGCAGGAGTAACCCTCTTCATGAAGCACAATGATACGATGCTGCTGCTTGGTACTGGTGAAAGCAAAGGCCTTCATCCTTGCCCACAGCCACAGCTAAATTAAATTTCTCGATGCTTTTCATGCCTATTTATAGTCAGATAGTATGACAACATTGATTGGCTCATAGATTAAGCCTCTGTGCATTTTGATTGGTCAGCCAAAGCTCGCTGCTGATTGGCTACTTTCGATCCTAACATTCTCAAAAATTCAAGTTGTGTTTGTTTTAGCACATAAACTCATTCAAAACCTTTAGAAAGCTTTGGTTATATTAATAAAAATTATGCATCTCAATCTGACTACAGAAACTTTCATCAAAGTACTAATTTTGCATGGTTTCTATGAGTGAAAAGTTGATTAAACATGTAAATACAGCTTAAAACTGAAAGCGTGCAGGACTTTTTCACACAGCTGTGCTTTAATAGAGGCCTTGAACAATCGGTAATCAGCGATCGGTAATCAGATACACCAGGGAAGCACACATGGAGAGAAAGATACGCTCTCACAGGGTCTCTTGTATAATATAGCCTCTTAAAGTAGTTGCAGTCAAATAACCCTGCTGACTCAGGGTTATATATATAACCCAAATAACCCTGATGCTACCATTGCATCATCATTACAACATTATTGTATTATAACATTATAGCAACCGGTCAGCTATTAACTCATCATTACCCATCATTACTTTTCTCACCCTCTGGATGTGTTCTTTATTAATTAAATTCTTAATTTGTCCATACTTGATATTATCTTACTGTAAAATGCCCAGATATTAGTATCTGTTCAGTACAATGTTCAGAAGTCACAAATGCCTGTTTCTTTAGCTGGTGTTGGCCTTCATATACACATCGAGTTCTTCCCAAGAACCAAGGATATTGTAATATATTGTCGTAGTACATGGGTGGATCCAAGTGATGTGGTGTTTTATTGAACTTTATTGCTGAAAACTATTTTTGGTCTGGTTCTCTTTCCTTCCCCATAGATAATGGCAGTAATTCACACTAAGATTAATTATTTGTTTTTTTAAACCA
Source organism: Hydrophis major (assembly GCA_033807585.1). Classification (NCBI taxonomy): domain Eukaryota; kingdom Metazoa; phylum Chordata; class Lepidosauria; order Squamata; family Elapidae; genus Hydrophis; species Hydrophis major. The sequence goes on from CM066328.1 coordinate 186,768,078, forward strand.
GACTACTGAGGGAGAAGTAAATTTGGATGTTTTCTTTTTTAATATTTCATATCATCCCTTCTTAAAATATGTTTCAAGTTTTTCTCTGCTGTCCCTTTGAGAGAGGAGAGAAGCCTTAGTTAGTTGAAATGGTGGCTGACTTCTAAATTGCCACCTGCTTTGGCACATCATTTTGTATGAGTTCCTTTCCTAGATTTTGAAGAATCTTCCAGTGGAGACTCTTAAGGTTCTGCTGTTTCATGGAGTTCTTATCTCCCAGGCTTGTCTACTATGGAACCTCCATTTGAATAGTTTCCTGTAACTGGTTGTTTTGCGAAATGGTATAGGTCAGGACTGTCAAACTTGCAGCTTATGGGCTGGATGTGTCATGCCCATACCTGGTTTAGTGAAGGGGGAAAAAGTCCTAATACATCACATTACAACACGAGTTTGACACCCCTGGTATAGCCCAACATCATACAGACAGTTTTTTATCCTCTTGGGTTTTATTACAAAACAATTAACAAATGTACTTATTACTAGGCTTATACCATATCTGTACTAATACCCATCCAATACCCAACTTTGCCGCTTGTATCTTTACGATTTATATTGACTGTTTCCTAGTATGATTTGATTACTTATTGTACCCTATGACTATTATTAAGTGTTGCACGTTATGATTCTTGACTCTTGATCTTTTCTTTTATGTATACTGAGAGTATTTGCACCAAGACAAATTCCTTGTGTGCCCAATCACACTTGGCCAATAAATAATTCTAGTCTAGTCTAGCCTAGCCTAGCCTAGCCTAGCCTAACCTAGCCTAGCCTAGTTTAGCCTTGTCTAGTCTTGTCTTGTCTAGTCTAGTCTTGTCTAGTCTTGTCTAGTCTCTGTTTTATTCCCACACTATCTGTTGCTTGAAGTTGAACCAATGTCTTCAGCCACCTGCAGGTTGGTGTCTGTCAGCTGCATTTCTTACTCACTGATGTGCAGTTTCTCATTCTGCACTGTATGAAAGAAGAAAGATGTTTCACCAGTGACTGGTTGACTGTAGCTCCTCAGCTTTCCTGTTGGAGTGGTGTCACTATTAAGCTGTGCTTCTCCCTTCTGCTTCTCCACCATTGGTTTGGCAGCTTCTCCTTTACCCTCAGTTCAGTGGTGGTATTCTACTGGTTCTGCCTGGTTCTGCCAAGCCGGTAGCAGCAATGAGAAGTGGAGACCGAACTGGTTCTCTCTGCTGCTCTGCTGTTGGGCCCACCTGCCCACCCGGACTCCCATATTCACCTTTATCCTCTGCTTTTGAAGCGCAGCTGCTTAGCATAGCACAGAAGAGTGCTGCGCAGCAGCTGCAAAGCAACTGGGATCATGCAGGCTTGCAGGAGGTGAGTTAGAACGCCTCTGCGCCTATGCAAAGTGTGTGTTGAGTGCGTGTATGCCCACCAAGCCACGCCCACCGAACCAGTGGTAAAGATATTTGAATCCCACCACTGCCTCAGTTGCTTGTTGAGCTTATAACTGCTCAAATGTTTCCTTTTGGCTCTTCTACACCACATAAATCTTCTTCCAAATGTACACACCTACACCCTGGTAGTTTCAGCATTTTGTCCTTATAATTAAGACCAGGTGTGGTGCCCTGTCCTTCAGGCTGCTATATAGTCCCCAGGGGAGAAAACAAAGGGAAGGAAATGCTTATACTAGTCACTGCCAGATTTTCCTTTCTCATTCTTTCCCTTGTCTACATTAGCTTTTTTAATGTGTAGCTTGGAGTACCACACTCACTCCAGTGTGATAAAATAATCTGCTGGATGTCCCAAAGGTGCTTTTTCAAGAGGCAAGTGGACTTTCTTGTTTTTCTTTGACATTTCACTTCTCATCCAACAAGCTTCTTCTTCAGCTCTTCTTGGATGAGAAACGAAACGTCTTCAAAGAAAAACCAGAAGGTCCACTTGCTTCTTGAAAAAGCACCTTTGGGACAACTATGACTGAGCATCTCCATAGACATTTAGTCTGCTGGATGTTCTGTTTTCCAGCTTGATGCTGAATGGTAGACCTATATGGCTGTAATAATAGGTACCATTAGTAACCTTTGAGTTGCTATCCTTCATTTAATAGATCCATGTGAGTACTGAGGAGTGGTGATTACTTGAAAGTCTCTCTCCCCTCATAAATAGACCATAAATTCTTCAATAGCCCATCATAGCACTAAAGCCAGGGGTGGGTTTCTACTGGTTCTGTCCACCTCTGTAGAAATGGTAGCTCTGGAGAGCAGCAGACATGGAACCGGTTCTATGTCTGCTGATGTTTTTGCCGACCTGCCCACCCAGGCTCTAACCTGACCTTTATTCCCTGATTTTTTCAACTTCAGCTGCCGTGTGAAGCACAGCTGTAGTTAAAAAAAAACAGGAAAAAAGGGCTTTTTCAAAGGCTGCTTCTCTGCACGCAGCATGCTGATGATGATTTACAGGCGCGCGCTGGCAGCTTGCAGGGAAGCACATTGTAAATCACCGAACCTCGTAAATGACCGAACTGGTAGTTAACCCTGTCGGATCCCACCCCTGACTAAAGCCTCTTTTTTGATGGTGCTACATGTTTGCTATTGTGCTGCCAATTTTTGGTGAAGTAATGATCTTCGTCATCATAGGGCTCCTCCTAGTCCCACTCCCAATAGTATCGACAATTTTAAGCTTTGGTGTTTTAGAGCAGGCTTCCGAGAATATGTGGACAGCCAAGAAAGTAAACGAATGGAACATTGAAAAAAAATCAGTTTAAAGTTGTCACTCAAGGCACAAATTGAAGCAGCTCAAATTACCCTACTCTGGGGACATTAGGCCAATATGTTTCCTATCTTGCTTCTTCAAAGTCCAATTTTTGCAGGGGTGGGATTCAGACCAGTTCGGGTGAACCGATTCAGAACAGTTAGCGTGAACCGGATGTTAAATTTGCATCTGGTTCGCCAAATCGGTATTTGAACCAACCGGCTGGCTCCACCCCTCCCCTCCCAGAAATCTCCATGCGGCCCATTTTTGATGCAGGTAAGTGCAGGGTTTGCACAGAGGGGGACCCTGGAAGGGAGAAAACGGCCTTCCGGAAGTCTGGAAACGGGCCTGTTTCTGGCCGGGGGACTTCCAGAGCCCAGGGGAGACCATTTTTGCCCTCCCAGAGGAAGGCGAAAAACAACCCTCCTGTACATTCCCATAGGCCATGCCCACCCAACACTGGGCAGTGAACCAGTTGCTGAGATTATTGAATTCCACCCCTGATTTTTTTGTTCCTTAGAGTATCACAGAAAAGACCACGGCTTGCACTATTTTGATCTTTGTAAGTATTGACACACCACAGCCTCTGAATATCTTTTCCAAAGCCTTCATGGGTGCACCATCAAGTGCTACTCTGTGGTACATTTCCTGACTGCTTATTCCTTTACTGTTGATTACTGATGCTAAAAGGCAGAAGCTATCTACCATTTTAATATTTTCACTATCAATTGTAAAGCTTGCTGTTGAAATTTGGTTGGTCTGAATCCTATGCTGCAAAAGTATTCTGGAGCCTTTTCTACAAGAGAGCCGGTGATTTGTTCTTGAGGCATTTATTAGAATAAAGCTGATGGGTCTCCTGCTTTCTTCTGTGGTTGTTGTGATTTTTGATAAACAGGAAACATAGGAATTATTATTCCTGGAGGTCCTTTGTTGTCTTCACCTATTGAACTTGATTCAAGAGGATCTTTCTGTCAGGCCCAAAACCCAGAATGACACATGGCAGTTCTTCCAGGCCGAGTTCTTTATTATTTTACACCTATAAATAATTTTTCCCCACTCTCTGTTATCTGCATGTATAATATATTATGTGAACTGTTAGGGAGAGATCTTGACCCTTTTATCCTCCCACATAACATCTGGACCAACTTTCCTCTTATTCCTCTGGAATGTACCACCTCATTCCATTCCATTACACTTTCTTGAGAGCTTGTGAAATGAGGAACTGTGTGTGTAGTCTTCTCACAAAAACAAGACATGATTCTGTGTTATATATTCTTTATTGGCCTTCTAGATACACTATTTGTAGGGAAGGGCTTTCATGTGGGATTAAGAACAAAGGTGCTTTCTATACACTTCGAAATAATACATTGCTTTCAAATAAGACTATTAATTGTTTACATCCAGATTCTCCTTTCTCTGTAAGATAACGTTCCTAAACTTCCCCCCCCACCCAAACAAAATTTCAAAATGGGCTTTTCAGAAAATGAAATTCTTTTTTTCACAAGTGAAAAGCATTGGAGTCAGCACTAAATCTATCTGAATACTAAATTGCTTTAATACTAAATTGCTTTAAACTGATGCTTTTTGACAAATTGTCAGTTCTTTGCTCATTTAAGGGCAATGGCCAAGAAACAAAAAACAGATAGAACCTGGCCCTTCAGTGATATCACCAGTGTGATATAATTTATTCCATGATTCTGAACTACATATGTTTTAACACTAATAGCCTAGAATGTTAATAATCTTCTTGAAGATTATAAACATGTAGAAGAAAAGAGAAAAATTAGCAACATTTAAGCTTAATGTTATATATCTTAAGCAGGAAAAGTCAAGAAGGAAGGAAGAATCTTTTTTTTGGTAAAAGTTTTATTGATTTTAACGACAGACAAAAAACATGTAAGACATAAAATATAACATAAAAAGATCATTCTTCATAAATTTACAGTGTATCGGTTGGTTTACCACTCCCTTTTGTGCATCCATTTCATAGTCATCAAAATAATTATATTACATAATAACTCACATTATCAATCATCAATAAAATATCCCAATATCATTATTAAACAATCATTTGACTATAATTTTACTAATTCATACTTAAGCAAGATAACTATAATTAAGTTAAATTATTTTATAACAAATCATAGAATCATACCAAGTCTATCTTAATAAAATTTTATAAAGATGTTATCAAGACAAAAGAAAATAAAAAAAATGTACATTCATTATTTCCTAGGTTTCTAAATATTCTATTATTATATTGTATTATCTAACCATTGATAAAAAAGATCCCAAACTTCATAAAATTGTTTATCTTCTTGTTCTCTAATTTCAAATGTCAATCTACTCATTTCAACACATTCCAATATTTTCTTAATAATTTCTTCCTCTGGTGGTATTTTCTCACTCTTCCAATTTTTAGCAAACACAATCCTAGCCGCTGTTAATACATTTACAATCAAATACTTTAAGTTTTTATTATATGTATCAGGTAAGATTCCCAATAAAAAAAATCTCTGGTTTCAAATCTATGTGTTTCTTTGTCATTTTTTCCAGCCATATGCAAATTCTAGTCCAATATTTCCTGGCCTCCTCACAAGTCCACCACATATGGTAATATGAGCCAGGTATCTGATGACATTTCCAGCACTTTTCAGATTTATTCTTGAACATTCTTGCTATTCTTGTCGGGGGAAAGTGCCACCTGTAAAACATCTTATACAAATTTTCTTTATATGCTGTTGACATCGACATTTTATAATTTTGTGACCACAATTTTTGCCATTTCTCTAAATCAATTCCATATCCAAAATTCTTCCCCCAAGCAATCATTATTTCTTTAACTTGTTCTTCCTCTAATTTAATTTCCAACAAATAACTATATAGTTTTTTAATCACTTTTTCATCAGTACCTGCAAAATCCTATCAAAATCAGTCAATTTATCATAAAATCCTTCTATTTTAGAATCTTTAAGATACCTTGCATGTATTTGCGCATATGAAAACCAATTCATCTTTATACCTTGTTCTTCTAAATTTTGCATCATTTTAAGTTCACCCTTTTCATCCAATATTTCCCCATATCTAACTGGATAAGGCGGAGCTTCATCGCCGCGATACAGCTGCGATCTCGGGGCTCCGAGATCACAGCTGATATCTTCGCCTCTGGTCGGTCCCAACGGACCTAAACCGTGTCGTAGTGATGGTGACAGCAAAGGGCGCGTTCTGTAGATTCCAGGGACATCGCAAGTCCCTGGTCGATCCAGAAGAAGCCCTTTTGCCAACGGCGGAGAGGCAGCCATGGCTGCTGAAGCTGGGACAGCTCCGGAAGAACGATATAGAAAGAGAAGTGTATCGGCTGGTGAGGATCTTTTTTTTTTTTTTAGCTTGGGACTTAAGAACACTCTAATACGAGAAGAAATCTGTAAACTTATTGACAGAATTTGATTTAGCAGCGTTGTTTTTTTTAGTAATGTCAAAGTGAGGCTTGGCTTTTTATTTTTACTTTTTTTTTTCTTTACTGAATTTCTATTGCGATCTAGCTAATCAGACTGGTCTTTTTCTTTTATATTTTTATATTTACTTGCTTTTTCTTTGCCTTTCTGACTGTTTATATTTTTTAAAATAGAGGCCCCCTTTAATATTTTTTTTTAATATACATAAATATACATACATACATTTTTTCTCTTTTTAGGCTTTTTTCAGGGGGGAAGAAGGAGGAGTGGATTGAAGAAACTTTGTAACACTGCCAACTAGAGGCTTGAAAAATATTCTGTTTGAAGTTGAAAAACTTTTGTTTGAAAAACTTTTCTCAAGGCTACTGGAAATGATAAGATAGAGGGAAGAGAACTGGAGGATGTTTATACAGGTGCTCTTTGGAACTTCTATTATTAAATGAATATTTGAAGTTTGGCTTTGAAACTTGTGGAGAAGTCAAATAAGAGCCTTGGATAAATAAAAGGCAGTGTGTGTCTTTTTTTTAAAAAACTCCTTATTAATTGTTTCATCCCTCCCCTCCAACCCCACACTATTTTGTAATATTGATATATTTATTTTTTTATTTTTTATTATATTTCTTTTTTATTTTTCAAGGGGAAAGCCTCAGAATTTTCTTTTTTTTTTTGCCTTTTTTCTTTTTTTCATGGGGATGTTTGCCTTTTGATTTCTATTTTTGACTTATTTTTATGGGTTTTTTTTTTCATTTTCTGTGGTTTTTCAATTGGATTAAGGTGGGAAGAATTTGAAGAACTCTCTTTTTCTTTTTTTTCTTTTCCTTTTTCCTTGCTTATTATTTTTTGATATTATTGGGCTTTATTTTGCTTCTTTTTTTCTCTTCATTTTTTAATTTTTACTTTTGAATTGTATTTGCGTATTTTACAATTGGATTAAGGTCTTGAAGAACCTGAAGAATTTTTTCTTTCCTTTTAATTTTGGGCTTTTTACTTATTACTGGTTTTGTTTTTTGTGGTGTTTTCCTTTTTTTAAATTGGATTACAATTGGCTACCTCACTAATTGGATTAAAAGACCCGGAAGACCCTGAGTTATTGAAATGAGTAAGAAAATTTTACCTTTGGGCATCTCAACTTCTGCTCCCATCTCCCTGTCATCTGGAGGATGACTCTCAACAATGGTGAAGCAAGACAAAGTGCAAGTGGATTTAACAATGGTTATGCAAGGAATACAAGATCTTAAAATGAGTATGGAACAAAGAATGGAGAGTATTGATCAAAGAATTGGAAAGATGGATGAGAAACTTGAAAATATTCAACAAATGATGGTGAAACATGATGAGAGAATCCAAAAAATAGAAGAGAAAGACAAGCAAAGAGATGATACAATTGGGAATATCGATAACAGATTAACAATGGTCGAACAAGAAAAAAGTGGGATGTTGAAGTGGGAGATGGACAGGTCAGAATTTTATCTTAGATTCCAAAATATCGAGGAAGAAAAAGGACAAAACTTGGCGGCAGTAATGATTGAAATTCTGGCTGGAGTCTTGGAAATAGCAGAGGAAAAGATGATGGATGGAGTAGATGAGATATATCGAATCTTCACAAGATATGCGACGAGGAACCAATTACCAAGAGAGGTCCATGTTAGATTCACTAAAAAAACTATTAAAAACCAAATATTACAAGTGGTAAGAGAGAAGGGGTTGAAATATAAAGGCAAAGAGATTTTGGTCTTAAAACAAGTACCTTGAAAAATGAGAGAGATTAGAAGAGAGTATCGATTTTTGACTAAAATGCTATTGAAAAAAGAGGTGAACTATAGATGGCTGATTCCAGAAGGATTAATGTTTACATGGCAAGAACAGAGACACAGAATTGATTCAATTGCGAAAGCAGAAATGCTTTATAAGGAATTTTTCGAAAGAAGAGAAATGGAGACAGAAAAAGAAAAGATTTTAACTGAATTTGAAGAGGACCAAATGGAGATGGAAAAAGAAGAAGGCGCAATAGGTAGACAAATGGAGATCAAAGAACAACGTGAAATAAGATCCACGAGAGCTGTTAGACCTAAATATAAAGCATAATTATGGGGGGGGGAAAACTGATTTCCATGAATATAAATGGACTGAACTCAGCTATCAAAAGAAGAAAAACTTTTTATAAATTAGAGAAGCTAAAATTTGATATAATTTGCTTACAAGAAGTACACATTAAAAAACAACATGAACAATTATTGATACGACCAAAGTTAGGGAAAATATTTACTTCTCTGACTCATTGTAAGAAAAGAGGAGTGGTTTTGTATGTTAAAGAAACCACTCCAGCCAAATTGATTTATACGGATGAAGACGGAAGAGTATTAATAGTTGAAATAGTGGATAATAATATAAAAACACTCTTGGTTGCAATTTATGCCCCAAATGATAAACAAGAAGAATTTTATAAAAAATTACATATGAAAATAATTGAACTGGACTATGTTAACATACTTATGATAGGGGACTTTAATGGAATTGTAGACAATAAACTGAACTATACAGTAAAAACAACACGACAAAACAGGAAAACTCTCCCTAAATCCTTTTTTAAAATGACAGATGAACTAAATGTAAAAGATATGTGGAGAGAAAGAAATGCTAAAACTCAACAATATACTTTTTATTCAAACAGGCATTTATCGTGGTCCAGAATAGATATGATTTGGACATCAACAGAATTATTATCTAATATTCAAGAAATAAATATTGAAACAAGTACATGGGCAGACCATAATCCAATGACAATTAAATGGAAAGGACAAAAAAGAAGATCTAGATGGACATTAAACAATACTATTCTAAAGGAAAAAGATTTTACACAATGGATGGAAAAAGAATTGGCCTTCTTCAATGAAAACAAAAAAGAAGATACTTCAATACAGAATGTTTGGGATACAATGAAGGCATATGCAAGAGGATTAATAATTGACTATATAAAGAAAAAGAACATTAGGAAGAGGCAAATGATTAAAGCTCTAGAAGATGACCATAAAAAACTGGAAAAAGAATGACAGAAGATGGCACAGAAAAAAGATATCAAACTTAAAATGGACATAATTAAACATAAAATGGATCAAGCAGAGAAAGAAGAACTGGCACAAAAAATTAGAAGTGCTAAACAGAACTATTTTGAAGATGCAAATAGGCCAGGTAGATGGTTAGCATATAAGTTGAGAAAAGAGAAAGAGTCAAGGAAAATATCACAGTTAACAGATGATCATGGTCAAATTTGTTATGGTAATAAGGAGAAAAAGGCAATCATTCGAGATTTTTATGGACAATTATATAAACAAGAGGATCTTGATGAGGAAAAAATTAAACAGTATTTACAAAATGCTAACCTACCTAAGATACCTGATGAAAATCGGAAAATGTTAGAAAGTGCTATAACAATGATGGAATTAACTGAAGCACTCAACAGACAGAACAATGGAAAAGCACCAGGACCAGATGGCTTCCCGGCAGAATTTTATAAAACATTACAAGAATCGTTGAGCATCCCACTGTTAGAAGTCATGAATGAAGTTATGATCAATAAGAAAATTCCTGAAACATGGTCAGAAGCTTATATTACACTTATTCCAAAAGAAGGGGTTGACCTATTACAAATTAAGAACTATAGACCTATTTCCTTATTGAATGCAGACTATAAAATCTTTGCTTCAATCTTGGCAGAAAGGCTTAAAAAATATCTAAATAACTTTATTCACTCTGATCAGAATGGATTTTTACCAAACAGACAGATTAAAGACAATATGAGGGTAATCCTGGACACATTGGAATATTATGAGGCGCACCCGGAAAAACAAATGGCTTTGATATTCTTAGATGCCCAAAAGGCATTTGATAATGTGAACTGGAAATTTATGTTATTGTTATTGGAACAGATGGGCTTTGCTTGAAAATTTATTCAAGCAATAGAAGCCGTATATTATAAGCAAACGGCAAAAGTAATGATAGATGGAGAATTCACAGACTCTATCAATATTAAAAAAGGTACAAGACAAGGATGGCCATTATCTCCTTTGTTATTTGTATTGACCTTGGAAGTCTTAAATAGAAATATTAGGATGTAAATATAAAAGGAATGAAAGTCAAAAAGGAGGAATTCAAATTGCAAGCCTTTGCGGATGACTTGGTCTTTATTTTGGAAGACCCTCTAGAGACAGCTTTAAAACTATTGGAAAAGATAGAGACGTATGGTGAGATGGCTGGTTTAATAATAAATAAAGACAAAACAAAGATTCTGACAAAGAACATGTTATTAAGACAAAGAGAAGAGCTGGCAGATTTATTGAAAATTCAAGTTACAAACAAAGTTAAATATTTGGGGATATATTTGACGTCAAGATGTACTACATTGAAAGAGAATAACTATATTAAGCTTAAACAGCAGATAGCATCTGACCTAAAAAAATGGGAAAACCTACAATTGTCATTGATAGGTAGAATTTCAACAATCAAAATGAATATTTTACCCAGAATTTTATATTTGTTCCAAACAATGCCAATTAGGTTAAGTAAGGATTACTTCGAAGAATTAAATAAAATTGTGTTGAAGTATATATGGCAAGGCAAGAAAGCGAGAATAAAATTAAAACTTTTACAGGATGCTAGAATTAGAGGAGGATTTGGCCTTCCTAATTGGGAGTTGTATTATCAAGCTGCAAACTTAATGTGCGTTAAAGAATGGATAACGTTAAGAAAGACTGGATTGTTGACATTAGAAGGTCATGATTTATTATTGGGTTGGCATGCTTTTTTATGGTGTAAGGGAACTAAATCACAGGGTTATTTTAGAAGGCATTATACACGGGAATCGTTATGGTTGAATTGGGAGAAAATTAAGAAACAATGTTATTTGAAAATTCCAGTTTGGTTATCAATTATTGAAGCTTTTTCATATCCTATAACTTATAGGAAGGAAGAATCTTCATTGGTTCTCCTATTGTTAAAAATAATAAAGATCAAGCAGAAGTCTAAATGCTATTGCTATTAATAAAAATATTCCCATAGAAGGCACAAACTGTCAGGGCCTGCTGGATTCTTCTTCTGATGAGGAGGAGTAAATTAGGTGGAATAAAGGTGGAAATTAGAGGGCGAGAACGTCTCCCATGAGAGACAAGTTTGATAAGTATGATTTAGGTAGAATAGGTGGAGACCTGATAAACCTATAAATAATCATGCATACTATAGTATGATAAATGTTAATAGGCCTTTTTCTTTTTCTCTTCACAATGTTAGGATCATCCAATAATACTAAATGCAGGGAGATTCCAGGGCCTATAAATAAATACTTCTTCACGGAACCTGTAATTAAACTCTGGAGTTTGTTGCTGTCAGATGTGAATAACATCCACCAGAGTTTAAGAATGGAATGGATGGTTTCTTGAAGGATTGTGCTATGAATTGTGCTTGTCTACTCTTGATGGATGTTGGTACCTCTGAGATCACAGGCAATGTACCTTAAGTACCAACTACTTGGGAACACCAACAAAAGATGGCTATTGATTCCTTGTCCCTGATTATAACCATCCTGAATTCATCTTGTTGGCCATTACGTGACACAAAGGTCACATACGCATGACCCCTCCATGCTCCCCCCGCCCCCTGTGCACAGAACCCCAGTGCATACCCCACACCTCTGCTCATGTGCACGCATCTCCCCCCCCCACACCCTGCCTGCCACGCATGCACGGTTCAATCAGCTGGTTGGTGGGAAGCTCACTCACATGCATAGTGGACCTGATCTGGGGTGACAGCTTGCGTGCTGGCAGAAATGGCTCTGTGTGCAGGTCTAGACTAAATGAACTTGTGGCTGTGATCCAGCAGAATGGTTACTCATTCATTTATTTATTTTTATCTATTTTATTATTTCAATGTATATAGCTGCTCATCTCAAATGCACATCTCTGGGTAGTTACCAACAATTAAAAAACAAGCAGCAATATAAAAACTATGCAAGCTAGAGACAGCAAAGTACAAAAAAGCACCAGACATTTAACAGAGTATATAGCCTCTAACACACATCTGGATCTCCAAGTGACAAAATCATGTCTTCGGGTTTTCTGAAAAGCCAGTAGGATTCAGGTCAATCTAAGCGCTGGGAGTGGGTGGGGGTGGGGGATGATGTTTCAAAGGCAGACACTACAATAGAAAAGGCTTTTTTTCCTGGGCCTTGTCAGATGATGCTCTCTAGTAAAAAGGATTTTTAGCATGCCTTTCCTCCTGCTAGAGCTGATGGGACAGGTAGACAGGGGCGGGATTCTACAGGTTCGCACCTAATCGCTAGAACCAGTTGTTGACATTCTGAGTAGTTTGGAGAACCCGTTGTTGGAAGAAATTACTGGCCTAATCCTGTAAGGAAGGCAGGAAGGAAACATTCTGGTGTTGCTTATAGAAACTGCCTCTCCGTTAACCCTTATTACATTCTTGGCAGGACTAGACTTCCTGTCTCAGGAACTTCTCTGGAGTTTTTTCCCCCTCCTTTGCTGGTATTTCGCTTGTGTGGAGTGATCATTCAAAGTTACAATGGCACTGAAAAAAGTGACTTATGACCATTTTTCACACTTATGACTGTTGCAGCATCCCCACAATCATGAGAGGCCAGGTGAGGAGATGCGTGCCTCGATGTGAGTGATGTGGAGTTGGCCACGCCCAGCCAGTAACATGACCACCAAGCCATGTCCACCCAGTCACATGACACCAAGCCACGCCCACCACCTAAGCCACGCTCACAGAACTGGTTGTTAAAAAATTTGAATCCCACCCCTGCAGGTAGACATAATTGGGAAGAGGTGGTCTCAGCCCCATGCCATGGGACTCTATAGAACATTACTCACTTCTTGCATTGAACCAGAAGCATACTGATAAACCATACTGGTTGAGGGAAGCTGAACAGTTAAGAATAGTAAGAATGGATGAACTGCCCCTATCCTGCTCCTGCCAGTGGTCAGCTAAAAGTGCGACCAATGCCATTTTGTTACCATAACCTGACTGAAAGGTATCAGAAGTATTTTCCAAAACATTATTCAGAGAAATTGGGCAAATGGTGCTTCCTTCTGGAATGATGCAAATCATCCTCTTTAAAAAGGCCACATATCACATGAGCAGGATGCTCATTCAGAATGGCAATTTCTGAAGCTCCCCTTTCCTAGAGTGCCCAGCTGATATGACCTGCGACCTTCCTGCAAAGGCCACCTCCCACCGTTCTGGAAGCGGGCACCATTTTTTCAATCCTTCAGAAAGTTTTCCCCCAAATCTCATATTTTGGAAAAACCATGCCCTTCTCAGAGATCACAAAGAATTGCAGCCAAGTTCAGAATGGTGCAAGATAGCCTCTACAAGAAGGCCACATGTCTCATCGGTTAGGAACTGTTTCAGAAAGGCAATATTTGGAAAAGGTAAGTGGAACAAGGCATAATGGGACGCAGAGGAGGCTCTGAAATTACATGAATCCTCTGGGACCCAGCCAGAAAGGGTGGAGGGGACAGATGGGGCAGGTGCAACAGTCACTTGTATGTGCCCAATTTTTCATCACATGATCATGGGGGCCCTGCAGAAGTACAGCACCATTGTAATTTCTAAAGATTATAAGTTGAGGATCATGTGTATTTCTTTGCTGATGGATAGGTCTCCAACCTAGCCATCTGCCTGGGCCTTGAGTAGTTTAAAAATATTTATTTAGAAGTTTAAGTATCAGGGAGGACCTTCTAAAACATCTTTTGGTTAAGGTAAATGAATAAATCAACTCATAGAAGAAGCTAACAAATAAATTTTGTAGAGGAAGAACAGGTGAATTCCAAACTCAGTAATGCTTTCTACATACTGATGAATCAGAACTTACCGTATATACTCGAGTATAAGCCGAGTTTTTCAGCACATTTTTTGTGCTGAAAAAACCCCCCTCGGCTTATACTTGAGTCAGATTCCCTTCTGAAAAAAAAATGGTGTGGAGCTCCGAAGCTGGACAGCCGCTTTCCTGCTTCCGTGTTTCCTTTGCAACTTTTAAGCATGGGGGTAATCGGAAGCAGAAAAGTTCTTGCTTGAGGATATATTGTTTTTTCTTTTTTTAACTGTTTTTTTTTGGGGGGAAGACCCACCGCCATGTGAGAATGCTCAGACACGAAATCTATCCGTCCGAAAATAAGTGTATGTGTGTGGGGGATTTTAACAGAGGGAAGATGTAGGGAGAAGGCAAAAGCGACGAAGATCCTTCAGGGGAAACTGAGGGGGAGACTCACCCTTGGTCCAGATGAGCCCCCTTCCCCTTTCTCTAGGCTGAGAAAACAACGCGAGCCGAGGTTGCTTCGGCTCCACTCAGCTTCGTTTCCTCAGCTCCAGCTGCTTTCAGTCCACTCGGGAGGAGGGGGAGGAGGTGGTGGTGGCGGCTTGCATTGTTTTCTGAGCTCTAGGCTGAGAAAGCAATGCGAACCGAGGTCGCTCCACTCAGCTTCATTTCATCAGCTCCAACTGCTTTCAGTCCACTCGGGAGGAGGGGGAGGAGGAGGTGGTGGTGGTGGCTCGCGTTGTTTTCTGATAGTGAGATCATTTCCCAAATTAATTGATTCACTAACCCAAAAGAAGAAGATTTTGATGACAGTGGGAGGCAGGAGTCACTCTCTCCCTTGCAAGCAAAAAGCAAGAGCCGTTCTTATGATCTCTCCCTCTCTCTCTCTCTCCCCGTAATACAGTCAAGCCCTTTCCAGCACGCGGGATCCGCCCCCGCCACTTTGCACCTTGCAAATGCAAAAACCCCAGGATTTTGCATTTGCAAGGTGCAAAGTGGCAAAGGCAGATCGCGTGTGCTGGAAAGGGCTTGACTGTATTACGGGGAGAGAGAGAGAGAGGGAGAGATCATAAGAACGGCTCTTGCTTTTTTCTTGCAAGGGAGAGAGTGACTCCTGCCTCCCATTGTCATCATCATCATCTTTTGGGTTATTGAATCAATTAAACCTTTCATGATAGTGAGATCGTTTCCCAAATTTCCCTTAAATCAGGGAAGAAATCAGAAACAAACCTTTGGACTGAGAATAAGCCTGTTCCTATGATGCCATTTTTGTTCACTGCAGTGTGAAAAGTGTGAAAAAACACACTTCTTTTTCTTCATCTTCTTGTTCCCTATTTACTGGTCTCTTTCAAAGAGGAAATTGTGAACATCAAACTTATTCTCAACTATACTAGTGAAAGTTTTTATTGGTATCTATTTTTATTTTTGAAATTTACCAGTAGCTGCTGCATTTCCCACCCTCGGCTTATACTCGAGTCAATAAGTTTTCCCAGTTTTTGTGGTTGAATTGGGTGCCTCGGCTTATATTCGGGTCGACTTATACTCGAGTATATACGGTAATCATCCTAACAAAATTCCTTATTATTTACCAGTCCAAGAATTTTTTTGTTATTATTTATGCTGTCTTCTGCTCAAGGATTAGTAAATATCATAAATTGTTTCTTTTCTGCATATATCACTGCTGCCATCATTTCATTCCTATAATGAATAAATGGAAATAATATTATTGCACTAGTAGTTGGTGGTGGTGCCCATTATTTGTGATCCCCTCTTCTTTATGTTTATGATATCCTCTTTATTTCAAGTTAGAGGAAAAGACAGATTGCTCTTGCCAGAAATAGGTGATGATGTTTGGAAACTGGGCCAGGAGCTATATGAAAGTAGAATTATCAGTTAGTTTTGTACCAGCTTCTTTTTTGACTGACTGCAAGGTTTTAACTAAGCAAAAGTAGTCAGAGGTTGATTGTTGAGCCAGTGAGAACATTATGTTACAGTTTTGAGGATTTTTCTTCTTGTTTAGATTTAAAAATTTGAAATCACCAAGAAAGTATGGCAGGCTTCAAAATAGTTGTTTATTGGGATATATTTCAATTTTGATTGCCTTGTTAAAAAAAATTAAAAGTACATATTACTTTAGCTTTCCCCCTCTTTTTATTCATTGCATTGTATGGTTGCTTATTTGTTGCCTGAAAATCATACCTGAAGCCCAGATTAATATTTAGCCCATAATAATAATTTACTAAACTGAATATTTTGCAATCCTAAGAATTAAGATAATTTAGTCAATAAAATGTTCAAGCTTATTTCAGATTTCAACTTTTTTTCATACTGGATCATTTATAGCTTAAGAAAAATAAATTTATCTTTCTCTCATTATAAATGTAGGTAGGTATAGTGTCCATAGAATGTAACAAAAATTAATTGAGCTGTGTATTATTATTAAATATTTCTAGTATTACATATTGCTAGGTTGTGGTTTGATTATTAATTCTATGTCACCCACTTGTGTAGCTGATTGTGACACAGTTCATAAGAAATGCAGAATATGAAGTTCTCCTTATACAAGATAATATATACATGCTTAAGATTTAAATGACTTATTTTAAAAAGTATGTAGGATTGCCAATAACTGTTAACTTCATTTCCTAAATGGGTCCATAGCCAGACTGCTTAATTAAGTTCAAACATTTGGACAAAAATCAAGGATCAACCATTAGTGCCCCTTTTTATTTTTGAGGCCTCGTAGGAAAGAAAGTTATGGACTAATGGAACACGGCATCATTGAGTGTAGCAGAATGTCGTTTATAATGAGGTCTAGACTCTAGAGTAAGTACCTCAGGCACATAAGTAAAACATTGAAAGTGAAAATAATTAGTATTTGAGATATGATATTAGTAATACTGAATTACTTAATTGTGCTAAGTCCTGTTTCAAATAACCATGGCTTGCTGAATAAACCATAGCTAGCTAGAATCCTACAACATCTTAAGCCATAAACTTTAATTTACAAAGCATAATGGTTGAGTTCATATGACATGTTAAGCCACAGACAAATGTTTGTTTGTTTGTTGTTTGTATCTCACCTTTATTTATTTTTTACAAATAACTCAAAGTGAAGAACATATCCAACACTCCTTCTTCTTCCTATGATCCCGACAACAAGAACTTGGTGAAAGCAGTTGAGTTCAGAGAATGTGATTGGCCCAGAGTCACCCAGCTTTATTCCTTCTGGCAGAGCCAAGTGAATGTGTTTCAAATATCCAAAAGATGTGGTTGCATTGCTCTGCATGCATTTTAATCTTTTTTCCCTCTTTCTCTCTCATTTATTTATTTACTTTTTTTAAGAGTCCCTGGCTGTGGAACACAAAGCAGTGCTGGATTGGTTACCCATACCAGGTAAAATAACAACAACCAGTGTTGCATAACCTGAATGTAAAATGTTGAAAATGTACAGCCATCCTTTGAAATGGCTGTAGCTGCCATCTTCAAATACAACCTTTCAGTTCGTTCATTTAGTCTAGATCAGTGTTTTTCAAACTTGAGAACTTTAAGATGTGTGGACTTCAGCTCCCAGAATTCCACACATCTTAAAAGTTGCTAAGTTTGAAAAGCACAGATCTGGACATTGAAAAAAGCAAGCATTCTTGATTTTTTTTTTGAACCCTTTTATCAGCAGCAGTCATAAGAAACATTTCTATTTTCTTTACCTGAAGTTAACATGTGTCTATATATAGTTTTACTGCCCTTGTATTTTATTTATTTGTATCATGGTGTTAGTATTTTTTACCAATAACTCAAAGTGGCAAACTTACCTAATACTCCTTCCTTCCTCTATTTCCCCCACAACAACAGCTGTGAGATGGATCAACCAGCTGGCCTTTATGGCTAAGTGGGACTTGAACTCATGGTCATCCGTTTTCTAGTCTGGTGCCTGAACTATTAAAATGTTTCATGGATGGTCTTTACATGTTCCACTCTGGGCCACATGCCCGAGGAAGGTGGTTAATGAAACACTCAGTAACTTTCCAAGTCATTGCACAGCTGCCTTTCTCATAAGTAGTATGCATTGTGGGATATATTTTTTTCTGGAATGATGGAACCAGACAATTTTCCAACTTGATTTTATTTGTTAGCTTCTCCCATCACACCAAATTTGAGCTCTTTTCATTTGCTTTTGGAGAGTTAATCTGCTGATGGACAGAGAGAGTTTTCAGCCTTTCACATAATTTCTTTCCAATATTTCATTGGGTTGAATAAAATAAAGAAAAGGTATTGTTCAAAATATTGTTTAAACCCACCAAATCTCCAAAATTGTTATGCAGAAATCTATTTTTGATAAGGATTTGTTCACAAAGTTATTGAATTTACCTTGGTGGGTTTTAATATTTTGTTTTTATTTTTATTCTCCAGCCATTGATGCCTGAGATTCATTACTACTATATACTTGAACTGGCATTCTATTGGTCTCTAATGTTTTCTCAGTTCATTGACATCAAAAGAAAGGTAAGAACAATGCTATGTGATAAAGCTGTGTAACATCTCTTTGACTGACACATACGCATTAAATAGTGACCAAGGACTGTGCAAAGCATTTGAACCACTAAGTACAGTATTGCCCTTCAAAGCATTAATCCAGCCATGTCTTTTGCAAGACTTATGCACCTTATTTTTTTATTCATCACATTTCTACACAGCCCTTCTCACCTAAGTGACTCTGGGTGGTTTAAAATAAAAACATAAAAAGTGGTATAAAGGCAGAAATATCACAGAGTTAAACATTTTCAACTCTGTCAACCTCTGTGTATATGCATAGTTGCTTTATTTTGTGGATAATCCCAATAAAAACATTGTCTGCATGCACATAGAGTATAAAAAGAAGTACTTCATCTGTACTAATATGCTTTCTAAAACACTTTTATGAATGCTTTGCACTGCCCTATTAACAGCATCTTAATTCTAATTGTCCAGGGCAATATAAATTTGGTGTTAAGACTGCAGCTGTGAATGGTTATTATATTTTCAGAAAACAATATATAAAGTCAGGTTGCATAACCTGCTAGCATTATTGGACTAGGCTGAGGTACTTTTAATATCTTTTGGGAGCTGATAGCAATATTGATCACTGGTTCATTAATATGATACCATTTTATTAAGATTATATTAAAGTATTCTAGAAAATATTTATTTTTTTATGTGTCATTAAATATTCCAATGTATAGATTTCAGCACCCAGAATTCTATCGTCAGTAAAACTGTTGCAGAGAATTTTGGGAATTGAAATTCACTTATCGAGAGCAGCGGTCCCCAACCATTGTGCCTTGGCAATGCAGTAGGGGAGGAAGAGGGAAACCAGGACATGTGAGGGGCTGGCTGGCGTGCACTTGTGTGCAGTTCGACTCGCATCAGCAGCAGGCTCGCACACACACATACTCAGCTCAATTGGAAGTTGAGTTGCGCGTGCATGCGTGCCAGGCCACCGTTCGTGTGAGTCGAACTGCCCGTATGTGCTGGCCTGTAGCTCGTAAGGCCCCATTCCATATAGGTCATTTCCTGGTAGTGCCCTGGGGGTGGAGGACCCCTGATTTAGAGGGGGGTCTAAGGGGGGGGGATATGTACTAAGAAATAATTTATAGTAACATAACCCAATATGATATTCTTCCAATACTGAACTTGAGCATGCTGGTAGAAATGATCATAGTTGACTTTTAAACCCCAGGTTGAGAAAGGTTGTGTGAAAACATATTGGTTGCTTAGCAGTTGGATTTATTTGTTTGTTAGATTTATTTGCTGCCCATCTCGCCTTAGGGCTACTCTGGGTGGTTTTCATTTCCACGACACAAAAAACATCCTTGTATAATTGGTAACCTAATGTTTTTGTTACTACTGCTGCTTTTTTATCAGAAAGCGGATTGCTCCTAGAGGGGGAAAAAAAAATCTTAAACATGTTCCAGCATGTTTGATCTTGGAAGCAGGATTTAAAATTATCCTAGTGGGAATAAAAATGGGTATTCACTTTCAGCTGCCTAGTATTGCCTGAAAATAGCATTGGAAACAAAAGATATGCTGCAGAGCCTGATGTTGCTGCAAAGCCTTCTCAGGCTGGTCACAGCTTTTTGGGAGTGTCACAGCTTTCTCCAATTATTTCATGGAATATTTTATGATTTTGAAACAGTAAGAAATTGCACTATAATGGACATGCTTTGAGTGCAGTACAAGCTGTTGGTCATCATCCTTTAAAGCTCTGTATGACACACAGGGCCAAGGTCAGATGTCCCTGGGGACATCTACCTATCCTACCAGATCAGATAGAGTGGGCACGCTCTGGTTCCCTTCTCCTAAGTATTATCATTTGATGGGAGCTAGGAAGTGTGCCTTTTGTTTATTTCTTTATTCATTCTATTTCTATAGCTGCCCAACTCAACCAAGTGACAAGCAGAGGATAAGATATTACAAATCTTCCCTATAGACAACTATGGAAGAAACATGCCATAACAATTTCCCCCCACTTCATCCTTTGGTTGTTGCTTATTCTAGCCCAGGGATGGGCAACTATGACCCTTTTACAACCCATGGACTTCAACTCCCAGAACTCTGAATGGACCAATATATGGTGGGTCGGGAATTCTGGGAGTTAAAGCCCACAGGTCATAAAGGGGTTATAGTTGCTCATCCATGGGGAGATAGACTTAAATCATTCTCATCTATCTTTCTCCCCCAGCCCTTAAGCCAATACTATCCAGCAGTAGATGGAAGGAGTATAAAATCAATCGTGTTTCACCACTTATTTAAGTCAGAGGCAAAATAAGGTGGACATTGGGGTATAGGATCGGAGCAGTGTGTATTACCCAATTCAGGAAGATCCGCTTCCTTCATGTTCCTGATCAGCCTTGGTTACTATCATTCTATTGCATTGTGCAAAATTGCACAGCAGGGTAGACTACTCAGCTTGTCCTATGACTACAGTAATTCACATTAATCCTGCAGTCCCGATTTTGTGCAAAGATTGAAACGATGTGAGTGGGAAGGGGAAAGAGTAGAGAATGTCAAAGCCGCAGTGGTGTTACAGTGGAATGGTGAACTAGTAGAACTCTGAAATGGTACAATCAGTTCCATCTCAGTGTCCCCATACAGAGCATGAAGGAATCTGGAAGGCTATATAAAGAAAGCAAAAGAGGGGGAAATAAATCCTGAATAAAAATCACACTTATGACTCAGGTTTTTCATGACTCCAGTCTGTTGTGTTTTTTAGAGTATTCAGCTTTGTCTATAAAAGTATTGTGAGTAAGTGGAGGGGAACAGGAAAGGACCTAAAGTTGACTAACAGACTGGTGCAGACAGACTGACTGCAGCATGATTGGCAGATATATTTTTTTCCCTGCCTGCATATGTCATGCAGAAGAGGAATCAACCAGATGCATTACTTACCAGTGCATACATAAAATCAGAACACCTCAGTTCCACGGTGAATCAGAACAGAAGCAGTGAGTAGGGGGACCCTTGATCTTACTGCATTAAGCAGGTATGATCCTATTTTATTTCTCCGGGGTCAGGTTAGCAGCAAAATTGCTTCCACCCAACTGGGACTACTGATTTTCAGTTTGACAAATGGTTTTCCTGACTTCTGACTTTTTGCTATTCACTCTGACTTCACTTTGTACATCAGATGAATATCTTGGAATGCTGCATTCAGTTTTGGTCTCCACCATGTAAAAAAGATGTTGAGACTCTAGAAAGAGTGCAGATAAGAGCAGCAAAGATGATTAAGGGACTGGAGGCTAAAACATATGAAGAACGGTTTCAGGAATTGGGTATATTTAGTTTTGTTAGGGATAACATTGTTTACCCTAACTGGTTTAGATAAAATAATAAATATGTTATCATGGTTTATAAGTTAAAGTGTCTGCAACTTTAAATATAGGAATGTAATTAAGGGAGTGGTTGTGAAAGCACCATAAAAGAAGCAAGGAACGTCAGCTTGCTCTCTCTGGATTGATGATCCCTAATTACTGGATGAAGACTGCGTTTTCCCCCTACTGGAAAGGGAGAGAGAAAGGACTGATTTGTAAGTGAACTGACATTGGATATTCTACACGGACTTTGCTAACTGAATATCCTGGAATGGACTGACTAAATGATAATGGACTGTTATTTTGACTATGCTATAAACTCTAAATGGAATAAACTATATTTTTGATAGCAGAAGTATATCTGTTATTTTTACTGTATGTTAACAAACATACAAGCTTATCTCACTCATTTATCTGTGTGCCTATCTGACTAACACTGCACATTCTGTTTAGCTTGTCTCCTTAACCCTGGTTGGGGAACACAGGCTTAACACTGGTTATGGGCCCAGACATAACACTGGTTATGGGCCCAGAGGCTGCAAAGTCAGTTTAACTAGGATAAAACAGATTTATGTAAAAAGTGAGAGTTTGTGTTGTTAAATGTTACAGTAAACAGACAGCTGTGTTTTATTAATTATAGTTTTATATCCATATAAGAAAACATGGCACAAGTCAATCTACAAAGTTTGTCCCTTATATCCAAGCTGGATGGAACAAACTATGTATCATGGTCTATGAAATGTAGTCTACTTCTACGAAGAGAAGGTCTGTGGAACATAATTGAAAACCCACCAAACGTAGGATAAAAATGAACAAGCTATTTGCATAATAGGACTAACACTGTCTGACCAGCAACTTGTTCATATCCGTGGAGAGCAAACGGCTGTTGGGTGTTGGCAGAAGCTGAAGAGGATTTATGTCCGAGATAACGTTGGTGCTCACATAAATCTAACACGGAAGCTTTTCAGGACGCATCTCCAGACGAATGGTGATATGCTGAGTCATTTGGAAACTATGAAAAGCATTTTTCAAGAACTGCACGAGAAAGAGCTTATTTTCTCTGAACAACACCAAGTCTACATAATTCTATCATCACTAAACGAAAGTTATGATAACTACGTCACTTCCCTTGAAATTTTGCCTAAGGAAAGTTTAACTTTAACTGATATAACTGGCAGATTGATTGAAGAGGCAAGAAGAAGACTTGAAAGAGATGAGTTAAGGAGGGAGCAACCTCAAAAAGAAGATAATGAATCTCCTACTGCATACGCAATTAAAAAGTGTTTTAATTGTGGAGGAAGAGGACATTTGGCAAGATTTTGTAAAAAAGCAAAGCGCCAGAACGCTGGACAGAATACTAAAGAAAAAGAAAATCAAAAGAAAAAGAAAAATTTAGAGTTAGCCATGTATACTGACGAAGCTGTAAAAAATAATTTATGGGTGGTTGACAGTGGAGCATCCCACTGTATAACAAATCATAACAAAAATTTTATTAAAATGTCCAAGAGTACACAGCAGATATCGTTAGCCAATGGCTGGAAACTGAAAGCTAAAGGTCAAGGTATAGCATATTGTTCTTTCATAAAAGAGAATGTAAAAATGTTATATGTACCACAACTTAAGTTTAATTTAATTTCAGTTAGAATTTTGGTTAAACTAGGATATGTAGTTACCTTTAGGGGAGATAACTGCATAATTGAAAAAGAAGATAAGAAAATTACTGCATCTTTAAGAGGTGAATTATATGTTTTAAATGATAATGGTTTAGAGGTGGCTAACACGGTTTATGATAATAAGAAACCTCATGATGAATGTATTCACTTGTTACACCGACGGCTAGGGCATTTAAATTTTAAAATGCTTAAGAGAACTGTTCAATTATCTAAGGGAATAAGTTTGAAACCTTGTAATAAGTATTTGCAATGTTTTGCCTGTAATCAAAGCAAAAGCAGGGTCACACCGGCTAATAGAGTTGATGGATTCACTACCAAAGAGCCTTTAGAAGTAGTATTTGCTGATTTAATAGGTCCGAAAAAACCAAGTGTAGGAGGTGCTCGACACATATTAAGTATAATGGACCACTATTCTAGATATGGGTTTTGCTATTTAATGAAGAGCAAAACTGAAACGTATCTAAATATCTTTAATTGGATAAAATTTGCTGAAAGGAAAATTAAAAAGAAATTAGTAACTCTTATAACAGATAATGGTGCAGAATTTACAAATAATAAATTCCAGAATAGACTTAGAATATTAGGTATTCAACATAAAAAGTCTGCACCATATAGGCCACAACATAATGGCTTTATAGAGAGACGAGGCCAAACACTGCAATCAATGGCACGTACTATGTTGTCTGATTCAGGATTACCTGACAATTTATGGGGAGAAGCAATAATGTGTGGTGATCATATATTAAATAATGTTGTTAATTCAACAACAGGTGAATTACCATTCACACTGTGGCATGGTACAAAACCTGATTTAAGTTACATACACACATTTGGAGCACCAGCATGGGTGCATATCCCTTCACAACTTAGACACAAAGGACAACATAGAGCTAAAAGATTATATTTTGTAGGATATACATCTAATCATAGATCTTATAGATTCTGGGAACCAGGTACATCTAGAGTTTACACCAGTGCTAGTGCTAAATTCCTAGAACATGTAGGATGGAATAGATTAGAGCAAGATTTAAATAACGAAGTAATTATTGAACCCTACAAAAGGCAGAAAGAACAGATTAGTTATAAGAAGAGTCCAATTAAAGAAGAAGTCCACGAAAAACAAATAGGACCAGAACAAGAGGAAACAGTTGATCAGGAAGAGTTAGATAATCAAGAAGAGTTAGAAAATGAAAGTCCACCTGTAAGTCCTGTAATACCTAGACATACTACATGTGTAACTAGACCACCTGATAGGTATCAAGCAAGTATAGTTTGCCAAGTAACTAAAGTTCCAACTAGTGTAGATGAACTTAAGATGTATCCTGCTAAGGATCAGGAGAATTGGCAAAAGGCAATGGAAAAAGAACTAAATTCATTAAAGGTAATGAAAGTATATGAAGATGCCAAATTATCTCCAGGAGAAAAATCCATTGGGTGCAAATGGATATTTAAAGTAAAAACTGGAAATGATGGGACTGTTACCCATAAAGCTAGGTTGGTAGCTCAATGCATCTGATTTCGATGAAGTTTTTGCACCAACTCTTAAAGCAACATCTTTGAGAGCAGCTTTAGTGTGGGCAGCTAAGAAAAACTATATCATTAACCATTTAGATGGAGAAACTGCTTATCTGCATGCACCATTGCAGCACACTATATATTTACAAAAGCCAGTTATTATAAAAGACAATAAAGTAAATAGTAATGATTGTTGGAAACTCAAAAAGAGTCTTTATGGGTTGAAACAATCTGGTTTTGAGTGGAACCAATATATTGTGAAAGAATTAAACAATATAGGATTTAAATCTGGTTTAGCAGATCCATGTGTGTTTAAAAGAGAAAATAATGGAACAGTTTCATAATTGTTATCATTTACAGATGATATTGCTTTGATAACTAAGACTTATAATGAAGCTAATGAGATTATATCATTATTAGCCAAAAAGATAAAATTAAAGCATTTAGGTGAAATTAAAAGGTATCTAGGATTGACAATTAACAAAACAAAAAATGGTTTTAAGATATCTCAAGAAGATAAAATTTGCCAATTAATTAAAACGTACAAAATGGAACTTTGTAAACCGGCAAAGACTCCAATGAGTCAGGAAGTTTGCCAAACTGATGATCAAAGTCCCAAATTTGATAAGTCCATATATCAATCTTTGATTGGTAGCTTATCATATATAAGCAATTGGTCTAGGCCTGATATAGCTTATAGTGTTAATCAGCTGGCACGTTTTAATTCAGATCCACATCAATGTCATTGGCAATCATTAAAAAGAATTTTAAGATATTTTAAAGGAACAATGAACCATGCATTGTATATAGAACCAAAGGGTGATTTGAGTCTTAGTGCTTATGCAGATGCAAGTTTTGCAACGGACATAAACACTAGAAAATCAACATCTGGGATGGCTATATTATTTGGTAAGACACTAATAGGGTGGAGGTCAATCAGACAACAGCATATTAGCTTGTCCACGATGGAAGCGGAATTTTCATGTCTGTCATTACTATGCTGACTTAATTCTGTACAAACAGTTATTATTAGACATGGGTATAACTGTTAAAGATTCCATTATTGTATACGAGGACAACCAGGCAACCATAAATTTGGCTACTAGTATAGCTGTAAAAACTAGATCAAAGCATACTGATTTAAGATACTTAAATGTTAAAGAATCTGTAAAGAATGGGCTAATTAAATTGGAATTTTGCATGACAGAAGAAAACATTGCAGACCAATTTACAAAAGCTCAAGGAGTAATTCAGTTTAAAGAGAGTTGTAACAAATATGATTTAAAGATGTAAATAGTTATATTATTATATTTACCTAAAAGGGGAGAATGTTAGGGATAACATTGTTTACCCTAACTGGTTTAGGTAAAATAATAAATATGTTATCATGGTTTATAAGTTAAAGTGTCTGCAACTTTAAATATAGGAATGTAATTAAGGGAGTGGTTGTGAAAGCACCATAAAAGAAGCAAGGAACGTCAGCTTGCTCTCTCTGGATTGATGATCCCTAATTACTGGATGAAGACTGCGTTTTTCCCCTACTGGAAAGGGAGAGAGAAAGGACTGATTTGTAAGTGAACTGACATTGGATATTCTACACGGACTTTGCTAACTGAATATCCTGGAATGGACTGACTAAATGATACATGACTAATGGACTGTTATTTTGACTATGCTATAAACTCTAAATGGAATAAACTATATTTTTGATAGCACAAGCGTATCTGTTATTTTTACTGTATGTTAACAAACATACAAGCTTATCTCACTCATTTATCTGTGTGCCTATCTGACTAACGCTGCACATTCTGTTTAGCTTGTCTCCTTAACCCTGGTTGGGGAACCCAGGCTTAACAAGTTTGATGAAAAAAAGGACTAGGGGAGACATGATAGCAGTGTTCCAGTATCTCAGGGGCTGCCCCAAAGAAGAGGGAGTCAAGCTCTTCCGCAAAGCACCTGAGGGCAGGACAAGAAGCAATGGTTGGAAACTAATCAAGGACAGAAGCAACCTAGAACTAAGAAGAAATTTCCTGACAGTTAGAACAATTAATCAGTGGAACAACTTGTTTCCAGAAGTTGTAAATGCTCCAACACTGGAAGTTTTTAAGAAGAGAATGGACAACCATTTGTCTGAAGTGGTATAGTGTTTCCTGCCTAGGCAGGGGGTTGGGCTAGAAAACCTCCAAGGTCCCCTCCAACTCTGTTATTCTATTCTATCTGGTGTATGCCCTTCAACTTTAAGCAATGAGTACAACCTGGGGACTTCTGTTGTGAAGACTTTTCCATGAATTTCATATGCCAGAAAAAGCTTCAAGGCCGTTTCATCACAAGCGTGGGAAGAGAACTATTCAAATCCTCCTTACCATAACTGGTACTTCTAACCTGTGGAAACTTGAAGTGTCAGCCATATTCTTCTTGGCTTTATTAGAAGTCTAGGTTTCTTGTATGCTGCCTTTGCCAACATGATGGGAGAGGAAATCTTTTTTCTGTCACAAGAATTCATAAAGTCAATTTATTTGTCAGGTGGGCAAGGGGTCTAAACTAGATAAAGGAAGAAACACAAAAGAAGAATATTATGTTATTTTATAATATTCTTATAATTATGTTATCTTATAATTGCTTGACAAATAAATAAATAATAAAATAAATAAAGAACATGGAGGGTTTTTTTTCCTCCATCTGTTAGGAAACCATAGCAGTCTGCCAAGTACAAATACAGACTGAACAATCATCTCAGCAACTGTGTGTGAGGTTTTTTAAAGAAAACAACAACCTGTCTTTTGGAATTAATGTTGATGACTTCATTCACATTGCAGCTGAGGAGAAGAGGCATAGCAAGACACATCCAACAACTGGATAATCCTAGGTTATGAATGGTTGATATTACAGATGTGCTTACCCTGCTGTTTATCCAGTAGCAAACTCTTGACAGAAAAGCGTCTTCCGATTCTCAAAAGTGTCTTTTAGTTATTGATGCGTTTATTCCACTTGGTTACCTCTGCTTGGCTGAGGTTTCATGAACAGGATCTGCAAATCCAGTGCATATGATCGGATTGGCATTCTGCAAAAATAACCTGATGGAACAGATGCCATTTTTTGCATAGCTCATAATGAGCCCTGAGGGATGAATTATCTTTATTGGCTATCATCATGTGCAGCTTGTTGTATGCTTAAGAGGCATGCGTGGGCAGTTTAATTAGCATTTTTCTATGTATCACCATGCTACATTTATGGTTTGCAGAAAGAATTAAGGAGAGATAATGGACTAGCAAGATGTTTATGATTGTCCTAGAATATCTTACCTGAACATCAGTCAAATTTACCAATGTAACTTTTACACTTTGGTAGGATGACAAGGTCAGGTCTGTTTTGCCAGATATTATTTTTAGAGACCTATCTTATTGTTTAAAGGATTTTAGAAAAGGGCTACCTTAATAAGTTATTGGTGTACTAAAATATTTACTTGGGGGGGAAGACATTTAGATTCATTTAGATTTAGAATCAAGTATTTCCTCCAAAAGCAGATGAAATACTGACATTTACTTCAAATCATAACCTAGCCAAGAGCAATCTACAATAGATGTGTTACTTTGCACAGGTATTTATGAAGAGTTGGAATAGCTAATGCCAGTTTTGAAACTACAGTAGCTGCTAATTACCCTGTACCCTAGAGGTGTGCATGTATGTAATTTTCTTTTCCAGATTTCTGGAAAAAAAACTGTCAAAATATCCTAGAAAACTGTCTGTCTCTTGGGACCTGATTAAAATCAGCAATAATTAGAGTGACTCAGTCACCTTTAGAGAGAGATAACTTTGGCAGTGCTAATCCTGCTAATGTGGAATAGTAGAAACTTAAACTATTATGGCAACAATAAAAAGAATATGTGTCTCTTCCCGTGCATCTGATAGAGGATAAAGTGTATTTTTATGTTAAACACACCAGGGGGCAGTCTTGGAATGTCCCCACTTGCTTATTGATTTTATTTTGTTAGATTTATATTCAGATTCCTCCATTGAAGTAAGGGTGTACTTGAACTTGAGTCTTTCCAATACCTGTCCAACCCACACTGTCTTTCCCAGAACATTAAAATCATATTGATGTTCCTAGGTATTAATTTTAAAAATAAAAAAAAATCCAGGCTGTCTGGTCCTCCATTATTCTATCTGTGTCTTCCATGAAGCCATCTCCTAGAGCAAAGGGCCAAAAATGTTTAACTTCTTTGTAGATTTTGGGGAGTTTGGGTGAGCTTAAAGGGCAAAACGAATGTTTTAATCCTTGAGCCACTCATCTCACCATTTTCAACTCCTTAAAACATGCGTACATGTCCTACTGCTGCCTTTGAGATTGTGTGAATTGCTCAATCTGCACTAAGGTAAGAGTCAAGAGAGGCAAGAGCAGATCCTTTTAATTTGCTTTTGAAGAGAGGGACATACTTGGCGTGGACGCCCATCTGCTAAAGTCCATGATCCTTGAAGAAACTGAAAAGCATTTATGAGCATGCATAGATATTTTGGCTCTAGCAGATAGGAGATAGTCTTTCTTTTGCTGCCAAATTCCTATATACATGTGCCCATACATAAAGCACATTCAATATGTGTCTTCCCTCCCCCCACAATCTCTGCCCTTTTTGCCATCCTGCACTCTGCTGTCTACCCAGGGTTGGGATTCAAATTTCTTAACAACTGGTTCTGTGGGCGTGCCCTAATTTGTGGGTGTGGCTTGGTGGTCATGTGACTGGGTGGCCATGGCTTGTATGTAAATATTATAAATATTTATGTAAATGTTGAATTTTTTATTTAAAAAAAGAGCAGCTTTTACCCAAAATCAGGCAAAGCAGGCAGGCAGATTGAGTTGCTGGCAGAATCACAGAGTCACTCCCAGATCTACCTTTCTGCAATCTGCTGCCTGAGTCTGCACTGAAAAATAGAAGCTTCAGTCCTAAGGAAGGTTCAGCTGTGCTTTCAGGCCAGTGGTGTGATTTGTCGGTTCTCCGAACTGTGCAGAATTATAAAAACCGGTTCTATAGAACTGGTCTGAACTGGTAGAATCCCACCCCTGTGTCTACCCCTGCTAGCCTCAGCTGACCTTTGCACTTCTTTTCCTTCCACTGCTGATGAGGTGCATCCAGCTGAGGCAGCTGCTGGCCTTCCTGAGGCCCTCATGCAGCCTCCCCAAATTCTCATGAAAGGCAGCAGCTGCCTCAGCTGAGCATGGCTTCATCAGTTGGCATCAGCCACAAAGATCAACTGGAAGCAATGTGGGGTGGCAGGGATAGGTAACCGCAAGGATTGCTAAATGAAGACTATCTTATACTGTGACACAAAGAAAAATTAGACTTCCTTACTCTTCAAAAATATCAAGATGGAAAATAAAGACACATGGAAAACTAGTTTATGCAATGGTGCTTTATTTTCTGTCTCTTTATCTTCCAGGATTTTAGCATCATGTTCACACATCATATTGTGGCAGTCTTATTACTAATTATTTCTTATATAGTCAACTTCACACGACTTGGAACTCTGGCTTGTTGTCTTCATGATGTTGTTGATTTCGTGCTGGAGGTAAGAGAGAGTTATTTGTAATAATTCTTTGCTGTCCAAAATGGTCTCTACCTGGAACAAATATTGTACCCTGTGAAAGCTCATAATGTATTGACATTGTTTTAAAGGACTGTTTCTGTAAGACCATAAATACCTTTGTATTTGTCTTTGGAAGTGAGACTCATGAACACAGTGAGATTGACTTTCTATACCTTATCCAGAATCTGTTTTTGTTGTAGTTTATTTTTATCATAATTGTGTTATTATCAAAATTTATTTAAAACACACAGCTAGATAATTATATGAGCACATTTTAATGCAGGCAAGAAACCACGGAAGCAAAATATGACCAAATTTAAAACTACACATCTAAGTATAGTAGCACTGAAAAGAAATAAAACATTCCTGATGTTTTTGCTGGTATGTTTCTGACTAATTTTACCCTGTTGGTTCTTATTCTCCCAGGCATTTAGGGGAGGATATGAATCCGAGCCTGGTGTCATCCTTAGCAGCTAAACCAGACAGGAAATGACCAGATAAACTAATTCTATTTTTTTGTAAAGCTACATTTACAGAATCTTGCAAATCTGAAGTTATAGCTTTCCCACAGACAATTATACAGCCCAAAGACTTTGGGAGAACTCCCTCCTGAGCCTTTTGCTCTACCAACTGTGCAACTGCAAGCTATGCTGTCACTTGTTTGACCATTTTCCTAGGCAGCATCTCTTTATCCATTCTCCCAAGGTCATTTCCGCATACTATTATACCTACTCAGAAAACTTGATCCTGCAATCTTTGATATTCTCAGAACCTGCAGCCAACATTTTATTGGTCAGGAGGAAGTTCTAGCTACCTCTCACAGCCCAAACTCCTCCTAGTCCCAGCTTCTTCTCTTCAGAAGAAAATAGGGGCCTTAATGGAGTACTAAAATACTTGTCATCATCTGCCTTCATCCCTAAATCTACTACAGTGACTTTGTCAAAACTTTTTGTAAGCCCAGGTATACAGTATTTGAAATATAATTCAAAGAAGGAATTGAATGTAGAGAGGTCAAATAACAAGGATGTGATTGAATTAGTACAGAAAGCAAACAGAGAAAGAAAGAAGAGAAAGCAAACAGATGAAAGAAGAGAAAGCAAACAGATGATTTTTAGATGGCTGTGGACCTCTTTGGGAAGGGGGTATCTTGAAGATTCCAGTTAGCTCTGAAAGCACTAGGAAAGTATCAATGAGAAATAAAGATGGTATATAGCAGTAGAGACATTAAAAAAATAAGATGAGAGGTGTTAACAGACAGTGTCAATTTTTGCCCTCACAATATTCTGCAAAGTCTCAAAGCAGAAGTAGTAAGGGCAGTAAAAAAATTCAAATAGTGACTGTGCATACTTGAATATTTTATACGGTACAATTTCTGCAGTTTCTTTACAAAGAAAGTGACCTATTTCCTTTTCTTATTACAGGCAGCCAAAATGGCAAATTACTGCAAGTTTCAAAAACTCTGTGATTTCCTCTTCCTTTCGTTTGCTATTATTTTCATTATTACAAGGCTTGGCATATATCCTTTATGGTAAGTAAGTGTACTTTTTTTTCCCATGGGATTGCATATGCTAAGGCAACCTTCCTCAATCTGGAAATCTGTGGCTTTGTTGGGCTGCCATTCCCAAAGTTTCTACCAGGCATGGCCAATAGATGGCTCCAGGTTTTATGAAAGACTATGTTCAAGGATTGTATGGGAAGAACCTGTTGGTGGTCTGTTGCCTGAAATGTTTTCAGGACTGTAGTTTTTTTATAGTGTGATATTTTCCCCCTAGTGAAGAATCAATGATTCCTGGCAGGAAGAGAGCATTGCCAAGATTACAACCATCCAAATATTAGGTGTCAAATTTAACATCTACTTTTTTTTTATTACACAGATTGCTTTATAGTGTTGTGACTATGGTAACAATAAAATAGAATAGAATTCTTTATTGGAAAAGTGTGATTGGACACACAAGTAATTTGTCTTCGGTGCATAAGCTCTCAGTGTACATAAAAATACATTCATCAAAAATCATAAGATACAACACTTAGTG
Organism: Hydrophis major; assembly: GCA_033807585.1. Taxonomy (NCBI): domain Eukaryota; kingdom Metazoa; phylum Chordata; class Lepidosauria; order Squamata; family Elapidae; genus Hydrophis; species Hydrophis major. The sequence goes on from CM066328.1 coordinate 186,800,745, forward strand.
ATAGTCATTGGATACTAAATAAGCAATCAAAATCATACTAGGAAACTAAATAAAGCAATATAAATCATAAAGATACAAGCAACAAAGTTTATAGTCATAAGTTGGAGGAGATAATAGGAAGGATGAGAAGAATAATAATAATACAATCTTAGTAAATAGTTTGACAGTGTTGTGGGAATTAGTTGTTTAGTAGAGTGATGGCATGCAGGAGGAAAACTGTCCTTGTGTCTAGTTGTTCTGGTGTGCAGTGCTCTGTAATGTCGTTTTGAGGGTAGAAGTTGAAACAATTTACGTCCAGGATGTGAGGGGTCTGTTGATATTTTCACAGCCCTCTTTTTGACTTGTGCCATATACAAATCCTTAATGGAAGGCAGATTGGTAGCAATTGTTTTTTCTGCAGTTCTAATTATCCTCTGAAGTCTGTGTCTGTCTTGTTGGTTGCAGAGCCAAACCAGACAGTTATAGAGCTGCAGATGACAGATAACATGGAAAAGATGTGGCTCTCAGCTAGGTGACCATTTAGGTGTAATTTGCTGGAGTTTAATGCTGTGTCCACTTCTCTTGATGGCAGGTTACAGAAATTGGATAGGGCTTTGCATTCTGTGACAACAGAAATTGTGGAAAGACATGCCCCTGAAGCCTAACCTTAAAAGATCCTCTAAACTTTCCTACAGCTTTGCCAAATCTAAAAGTAATTCTGGTGGCTTGATAAATTCTCATTTCTTTTTAAGAAAAGTTAAAACTCTGTGTGTTCTGTACTCTGGCACGATATCATGCCCTCCCCCCTCCCCAAGCTGTCCTTGAAGAGAGAGAGAGAGAGAGAGATGACCTGCAAGCAACACACACACACACACACACACACACAAAGAGAGAGAGGGAGAGAGGGAGGGAGGGAGAGAGAATGCCCCATGACTCTGGACCCACAGAAACAAAAGAGCATGTGCTTCTCCAGTCCTATATTACAGAGTCATTCATCTCACCATTAATTGCAATTCTACATTTCTCTTCTGCTTTCGAATACCAACCCTGCTACAACATATAATGTTTCCAGATTCTGTGCTGTGGTGCTTAAAACCCATCAGATGATGCCCCTGTGCCAAAAACTAAACTAAATGAGCATCTAGTTCATCATGCTCTGTAATTTGATAGAATTATCTACCCCATACTAAAGTTTATGCTTCTCTGCAGCCCTCCAATGCTCCCACTCCTCCTTTTAGATATTCACTGCTTATTTTATATCTTTTAGCTTTAAATCATGATTAATATTTTAGATGCTTTCTAATTGACAGTATCCACCCTCCTTATGCTGCTTTTGATTGTAATAAAAATTTGATTGACTGTGTGATGCCTGGCTTTATCATTATCTTCCCTAATCCATCTGTTGAAATTCAGTGGAAATCTGCAGTAGCAGATTTTTATTTTCCTTGCTGCTCTCCTCTCAGTGTAATTACATTTTGAAAATGGCAGAAGTAACCAGGACCGGATTACTCAGCAGGAAAAAAAAATTGCTGTAGACTGGATGGGTTTTCAGCTACATTCAAACGTTTGCAACAGAATTGACCTAAGGCATACTCTTGAATAATATTCAAAATGTATCATCTCCTTCAACCCAACACCCTGCTTTAGATTGGATTACAATTTTTATCAAACCTTGTACTTCCTTGGCAGTTTGGTTGAATTTTGGGGGTCGTGGTGTGTATTGTGAGGCTAGAATCGCCTTTTTTAAAAGTATTTGAAATTTGGAGCAAGATCTTTTATATTCAGAAGTTTGCTTTTTTTAAAAAAAATGTACAAACAGAAAAACAGTATTCGTATTGTTAATTTTCTGTTCTGTTCTGTTTGCTTTTAATCTCACCTTTTCCTTTGGGAAATTAACATTTGTAATTAGTTACACAGAACAATGTTTCCTAAAATCTGGTAAATGGTCTGATCTCTAGATTTTTAATTACAATTCATATAAATCCCAGACAGTGTAAAAATTTGTGAAGAATGTTGTTCAAAAACTATTTTAATTAATTGGACAATTAACAAATTAAGATTTGGTGATTACTGTACATTTTGTCACATAAATGTTATCTTAAACAAGCAGCTATTTAAATTGGGAAAGACAAAGTGTACTTTTGTAATATAAATATATTACCTATTCTTGTCTGAGTTATATGAACAGAAAAAAAGGTAGACGCTATTAATTCTATTGTGGGTTGCATTTAATTAAGTATCATAAAGTAATTGGACACATTTTTCAGGTATTTTTTAATAAGTATCCCAAGGGACAAAATTATTAAAAGCGACTTAACACTGAAGTATAACAACCTTCCATGTAGTGAGTGTGGCTAGATATTTTCTATCTTATTGTTTCACCTGTTTTTTATCATTAGCATTTATATTATACATGTACATACATACATAAATACTTACATACATATAGACTTATACTCCTGGAGAAGCGTTCTACTTTCAACCACAGGGTTAGGCATCACCCCGAAGGATGATGACTACTACTACTACTACTAATAATAATAATAACAATTAATAATAATAATAATAATAATAATAATAATAATAATAATAATAATAACAACAACAACAATTAATAATAATAATAATTATTGTTGTTGTTGTTGTTATTTAAAAAAATAAAGTTAGAGGCACGAGAATCAGTCCTCCACAATGAAAGGTGATAACGTCTTCCGCTCCAAGACAAATAAGTCCCAAGATAAGTCAGTGGGCCCAAAAAGGCCTCTAAGGCAGCAAATAAGGATGCCCATAGATGGCACCAAGCCTTGGAAAGGCAGTTGCAGAAACGGGCCAGGGAGGCGGACAAAATGGTTATGACACAACAATTGGATCAGGGCCCAAGTACATTGTTGGGGCCCTTGGACTTATCCACCCAGCCCAGATAGGCTATTTCTGGACAGCCTCCCATAGGCATATCTCCTCCAATGAGCACTGCCCGGAGAATCCCAGAGGCAACCTTCACCTCTACGGCCGCCGGTTTAAGACAGGAGGAGGGATTACCTGAGACTATTCCCATCGAAATGAGGCAATGGATGGAGATGGCCATACAAAAGGGCATTGTGGCTGGAGTTCAGCAATCCATCTGGACCAGATACTTTTCGGCTACTTCGCAAGCAGGATCCCTGTCTGTTCAATCCTTTACGCATATAGGACATCATCAAACTCAGGTATTCCCCAATATTCCTGACAGTCCAGGTTCTTCGGGAGGAGGTGGAATTAGATGACCAGGATATTCCCATGGAGGGGGAGTCGATCCATCAGATGAACTTGGGGTTGTCAGAGGCTGACCATTCCTAGAACGAGGAATGTCAGATGACGAAGGCCTCATTCCGGACCAACCTACCTTTTCTGGCCTTTTTCGTCCGCACCTCTTTAAACCTTTACTGTTCAAAGCAAAGAACACGGCTAAACTAGGCACATCAAGCCCTCATCCATTGTCAACAGGGTCTCAGGACGAATCCGAGGATCTAATATTCTCACAACCGGCTAATGAGGCAGAAACTATTCCTGTACCTCGTATGTTTGCTAAATTAGTACAAAATCAATAGGCATCAGCAGCATCCTACCCAGCCCCAACAGGGTACGATAAATGATATTATAATTTGGCACCAGAGTTTTCAAATTTTCTCAAAACACTGGAGGTGGATGAGCCCATTGTGGCAGTGGCCTCTTCTTCAACCTTTCCCAATGAGGCCGAGGAAGCCCTGAAACTGGAGGAAAAGAGAGCAGAGTTGGCACTCCGTAGGGTGCATGTTTCTGATGCCTGGGCCATTAGGGCAGCTACAGCTGTGTCCTTTTTTACATGGTCCTCCCTCCAATGGCTCTTCCACTTGAGGGATATATTGCCGGCGTCAAATGTCAGAGCCCACCAGGACGTAGCTAAGTTTATTGCAGCGGCAGAATTCTCCACTGACGCCACATTTAATGCAGTCAAATTCTCATCGAGAGCCATAGCATCTCACGTATCAGCACGGAGACTGCTATGGCTCAGACATTGGCAGGCGGATACCAAGCATAAATGCAAGCTGGCATTGGGGATAAATTATTTGGCAGTGTCTTGGAGCCCCCTGCTTATTGTGAATAGAAACAAGAAAAAAGTGCTTCCCCCTCTTTTTCAGACGTCTGAAAACAGAACGCCCCAGTCATTTCGAAGGGGTTCCTTTTGTCCCTACTATCAAGGCCCATACATTCCCAGATCATAGAGAACATCAGGCTTTAGTTTTAGACAGGAATAGGTCGGAATCTTCCGATAGAAGTCAGTGGGGAAGCCAAAACAGAAGAAACCCCAGAGGTACCGGAGGCCAATTTTTTTGTTGCCCCAAGTGACAGCAGCTCCCATTGGAAGGCGGCTAAAATTGTTTGCTGATCAACGGGACAGCTCCACCTCTGATGCGTGGGTCAGGGACTCTATTAGGTTTGGTTTGGCACTAGAGTTTCAATCCTCCCCCCCGAACCTTTTCATTAGGAGCCCTAGGTCCACAGACCCCATTAAGAGTGTTGATGCAGGAGGCTATCAATCATCTTCTACATACTTGGACCATTAGAGAGGTCCCATCTGAACAATGGGGTCAAGGCTGTTACTCTCTATTGTTTGTGGTCCCAAAAAGTTCAGGGGGCTGGAGGGCAATTCTGGACCTCAAATGTCTGAACAGATCATTGGTTTATTGAAAATTCAAGATGACTACTCTCCAGTCCATTCTGCTCAGCATCAGAGAGAACGATGTCCTATAGATCTCACAGAGGCTTATCCACATATACCAATTAGACCTGCTCACTACAAATATCTTAGATTTTGCTATTGTGATCAGAACTACGACTATATTGCCCTACCATTCAGTCTGGCTTTGGTCCCTAGGACTTTTACCAAGGTCCTAGTGGCTTTGGCTGCCTCCCTCAGGATCAAATCTATTTGTTTACAATGTTATCTGGATGATATTTTAATTTTGTCATCTTCCAGACATCAAGCAAATTTGGATACCAAGATTACTCTGGAGACCCTTCAAGGTCACGGTTTTTCCATAAAATGGGATAAAAGCCATTTGATCCCCTCAACTAGGTTAGTTCATTTAGGGACAGTGATAGATACTGTGGAGGGCAAGGTTTTTCTCTCTCAGGACAGGTTGAATAGTATCCAGTCTTTGGCCAGAGAGATCAGAGCCTTGAAGAGGGTTTCCCTGGCAGTTCTGTCTCAACTGTTAGGGAAACTGATTTCTTGTATTTCCATTGTGCCTTGGGCTCGATTCCATTCTAGAGATCTGCAATGGTTCCTGCTACCTTTCCAGCGATCCAGAAGAGCCACTTCTAACATCCGGATAAAGGTACTGCACAATGTTCTCCGATCGCTCTGCTGGTAGTCGGAAAACACGATAAACAAGAGGTGTCCTTTCAAGGAACCTTGCAGGGCAACAATCACAACCGATGCCAGCCTAGTAGAATGAGGAGCTCACTTCCAATCCCACACTGCACAGGGAAGTTGGACTATTTCTGAACAAAGCATCAACCTGTTGGAGCTGCGAGCAGTTCATCTTGTGTTACACAGTTTTCTACCTCTTTTCCAATCATTCCACATTCTGGTCTTGACAGACAATATCACAACCAAGGCCCACGTAAACAGACAGAGGGGTACCCACTCCAAACTTCTGATGCTGGAGACGGCCAAGTTGTTCAAGTGGGCCGAGGCCAATCTGTTTTTGCTCAAGGCAGAGCACATAGCAGGGGCCTTAAACACACAAGCGGACTGGCTCAGCAGGGCCATGATAGATCAGACAGAGTGGCGCCTACACCCGTCTGTCTTCCAGGAAGCAGTGAGGAGGTTTGGGCAACCAGTAATCAATCTATTTGCCTCTCCGCTCAACACCCAATCTCCCCGGTTTATATAAAGGTACCCAACTCAGGGGGCGGAGGCTGTCAATGCCCTGCGATGTCAGTGGCCTCCTGGACTTCTATATGCATTTCCTCCACTCCCTGTAATACCCAGGTTGATCCAGAAGTTATTGGAGGAACGAGCAGAATTGATATTGGTTGCCCCTTACTGGCCCAGGCGAACATGGTTCGCGGCCTTACAGGACCTGTCGAGAACAACCTTGGAAAATTCCACCGTCGAGGGTTTCCCTCTTGCAAGGGCCGGTACTTCACCCAGACCCACAATGGCTCAGCCTAGCCATATGGAGGTTGAGTGGAGCCGTTTAAGGACCCAACAGATTTCAGAGGATGCCATTGCCACCATACAAGCATCCAGACGGTCCTCAACAAATTGTATATACAAGGCCACATGGTCCACTTTCTGTCGCTGGTGCGGGAGGTCTAAGATCGACCCAACCACCCCATCAATAGGACAATTATTGGACTTTTTACAGGAGGGGTTGACCAAGGGCCTTTCTCCAAATATTTTACGCAGACAGGTGGCGGCTTTAGCCTCGGTGATAGCCTGGGGTGACCTCCGTTCCATAGCGCACCATCCACATGTCCGCAACTTTCTTAAGGGTGCTGCAAACTTACGACCTCCTGTAATTCACCACTATCCCACTTGGGAGATCAACAAGGTGTTAACCATACTTACAACTGGCCCGTTCGAGCCTTTAAGAACTGCTAGTCTCAAATTCCTGACATATAAGGTGGTCTTCTTAATTGCAATCACATCAGCAAGGAGGATTTCCGAATTGGCAGCATTGTCGATGAGAAAGGACTTGTGCGTGTTTCATGCAGACAGAGTGGTTCTCAGATTGGATCCATCATTCACCCCTAAAGTAAATTCAGTCTTCCACAGAGCACAGGAGTTGGTCCTTCCAAATTTGTGTCTGAAACCATCTTATAGACTGGAACATCAGTGGTATTGATTTGACATTCAAGGGCAGGGGTCTCCAACCTTGGCTCCTGGAAGCCTGGCGGACTTCAACTCCCAGAGTTCCACAGCCAGCAAAGCTGGCTGTGGAATTCTGGGAGTTGAAGTCCGCCAGGCTTCCAGGAGCCAAGGTTGGAGACCCCTGTTCAAGGGCGTTAAGCATCTATCTAGATCGCACGGCAGCATTTCGAAAATCTGAGGCTCTATTCCTAGCCTTCAACCCATCCACTTTAGGACACAAGGTGTTATCGATGACCATTGGTAGATGGTGGAGAGCCACCATAGCTAAAAGTTATGAATGCCAGTCCATCTCAGTTCCTCAGGGCATTACAGCCCATTCAACAAGGAGTGCGGCAACATCAGCAGCATGGGCTACACGGGCTTCCATAGACGAAAGCGGCAACTTGGGCTTCACCATCGCCCTTTGTCAGAAATTATAAAATTGATGTCTATGCCTCAGCAGACGCTTCATTTGGCAGAAGAGTCCTGCAGAGGATCCACAGAGTTTAGGAGTGGATTTTGACCCAAACTGAGTCCTTCCCTAAGGACAGGCCAAGCTTTGGTATGTCCCACTTCTGGATGTTCTGAACAACTCATGGGAGAAAGGGCGTTGGTACTTACCTGATACGCCTGTTCTCTGTGAGCTGTGAAGAGCATCCAGCCCCACCCATTTCTTTCTGTCTGGTGGGGTTCCATTCCAGTCAGGGATCTAGATTAGGTGATGAGTTCCGGACTTTGGCACTCAGTCTTCACAAAACTGGGGGATGCTGGAGAGGTGTCCGGTGGAGGAGGAGGAGCGTCCCGGAGTTTTAAGCCCAGCCTTTCCAAAAGAGACTGAAGCACCTCCCACTTCTGGATGCTCTTCACAGCTCACAGAGAACGGGTGTAGCAGGTAAATACTAACGCCCCTTTTCATTTGAGAAATTTGAAAGGTTTGCATAGAACATTGAAAATATTAAGTCTTTTAATATTTTAATATTTAATATTAAGACCGTGGATGATACATTTTCCTTTTAATTAAATTGATGGAAATTAGTGCATTGAGGAAAAACCATGATCTCTAATTCATAACATTAGCAATTGTAGAACCTAGCAATTCCTTTTGCTCCCTTTCAATTTCTGTCTGCATCATCTTTTCTCATTATGGTATATTCTAGGCCACTGCCTAATTCAATGATTTCTCTTTGAATTTCTGAGTCTTCCATTTCCAGCCATGTTGACTAGAATTAAAGACATTGGAATCGAGAATCATGAAGAAGATACCACAATGGGAAAAATCTGACCCATTTAATCAGGCTTCATTTAACCAGGTGGCCTGAGTACTCTGCCAGTAGAAACAGGTTCCCAAGCTCCATTTTTGGCTGCGTCAGCCTTCTGCGACCCTCTGCCAGTGAAAACGGAGCTCGGGAGTTCTGCGGGTGGCCCTCCTGAGCTCTGTTTTACTGGCAAAGGCACTGCAGGCCAGTCCGCTATTTCCAGGGCAGCCCCGCGGGCCAGATCTAAGCACCCTGGGAGCCAGATCCAGCCCCAGGCCTTGAGTTTGACACCCCTGACTTAGCATTTCATGCCATATTTATTTTTTGTTTGATGTATTTCTTAAAAAGAAATCTAAAATTCCACCATACCTTTAAAAATATCCACCCTCAAGATAAGACATGTCTTTCTACATACAAACAAAATTCTCACTGTAGTCTCATGGAAGAATGGTTGCAAAATAAAACAAGTCTCTAAAGCAAAATAAGACAACATTTGGCAAGGAAGTTACTTGTTGCATTATTTGTAGGCAGTTGTTTGTGCTTATCTCCCACCAGAACCAACAGAGTGGGCATGCTCTGTGTCCCTTCTGTTAAATGTCATGATTTCTCTGTCATAACACCTATCCTTTGGAACACCATCCTTCCAAGAGGATAATTTTGACTCTTTTGACGATTCATAGAAGACATCAGAGACCTCATTGTTCCCTCTGATACTTAGACTAGGGTGCTAAATGAACCATACTTTTGATTTGATTGGTAGTTGTTTTTTTCCATGAATGAAAGCAAATATACAGGTCCCAGGATAACGTTGCAAGATCCAATCTTGATGGGTTGGTCACTGGGACCAAAGGTTTACTCTTCTGAGCTTTTGGACTCGTGCTACTACAGCCTGTATTGTTTCTCTTCTTTAAATAATTGATCGTGAATGTGGCATGACTTTAAACTTCAGGCATATATTTTAGTTTGGGGTAGTTTATTTTAACAAATTATCTAATTGTCACACATTATGTTTTGCTTTTTAATCTTCTGTTTCTTCTTTAAAGATATTGTTGTGAAATAGAATATGGTATAAATATAGATTATCAACCAGCATTTTAATAGAAGTCAATCAAGCATCTACATGGAAGTACTTCTAGGATAGCAAACTCAACAAAAATGGGTATGATTCTGTAGAGGGTTCTCAAAATAGGTGGAGCAAAAGCGGGATATAAATGTAAAAAAAAAATTTTTTTTTTAAAAGGAGGGAATGGGGATTAGACAAATAGGAATAAACTAGTCCTCTGTGAATCAAATGTGTAAAATCTGCAAGAATATAAAAGTAATATTTGACAGTTTCATCTCCAAGTTCATAGAAGCTGCGTAAAATCTCCCTTGCTACTAGCTTGATTGCTAAATATTTCTGTGATAAAGTGGTTGGTAAATGATCTATTTCTCATGAGTGTACATCTCCTTCCTCCCCGTTTCTTTCAGGATACTGAATACTGTATTCTTCGAACTGCCTGAAATTGTTGGTGGTTTTCCCAGTTTATCAATTTTTATCATTTTACTTTTGATACTTCAAATTCTCCACTGCTTTTGGTCCTATTTAATAATAAAGGCAGCCTATAAAGCTATTTTGAAAGGCAAGGTAAGATCAATGGGGATGTTTTTTTCTTGATGTCTTTTCATCATCTACTTTTCCAGTAAATATTCTTGCATGCTTTATTGACTTTTTTGGCAGTGAAAGTCTGTTAGGATTGTTAGGGTAGTTTTGTTAGGATTTCTGACTTTAAATATGCTGCTAAAGAGACTCACAATAAACATAAGCTCAGTTCTTCCGATAAATATAAGCTCAGTTTTTGTTATATCTTTTTCTTAGTACATTATGTGAATTCAAGTATCACAGCTAGCAAATTGTGGTTCTCCAAAGAATCACTCAGCACTATTTTACCTCAGAATAGAATCTGTAGGTGGGTATCTCACACTCTAAAAGGTTCAAAGGCTGAAATTTGAGCTCTATACATATGGAAACTCATTTTAAGTTGTCTGTATTTTTTTCCTATTTATCTACCTGATTTCTGAACTAAATTCTAGTTTCCAGTGGAAAGATCATTTTGAACAGCTCCTTCAAACTGCCTGCCTAATTGCAGTAGAAGGTGAAACAGCCTATTGCGCTTCTCTACAGCCTGGTTTTCTGGAAATAGTTTAGACTATTTTGCTAACTCAGCCAACCATGGTTTATTCAGTGAACCCTGGCTAAGCACATTTGCCTGTGGTTTAGCCACTGTGAGCCTGAAATATTTATTTTTGACCATCTGAATATGTATTTATTATTTGAGTATTAGATTGAATATATTATTCTGGTTCAAGTATTTATTGTTGAAGTTTTGTGCTTAGTTCATCACCAGAGTTGTTAGCTCTTAAGCAAAGGTCTGGTTTTTTAGGACTAGAAGAATCTCTCTACCTGTGCGTGTGTACACTTCTCAGGGGTATTTTCAATCCTTCTGAAAGCACTTGTGCAATTACAAACGTTTTCATGCATTGTATTTTACTTTTAAAAAAATATGTGTGGAGAATATAATACATACATACAAATAAATAAATAACATTAAAAAAGGCAGTATGCAAAACAACCCTGAGCAGTTGCAGAATGTGAAACCACAAATCTACCCAGGCATCTCATCTTTAGACTGATAGCTGGAGTTTTGTGCAGTTTCTGTGTCTTCCAGATTGAGCTGCATACTGGAAGGTATTTAATTGGTGTTCTGGTAGGCAGCCTCTTGTTTCATGGGAAAACTGCATGTGACTTCTTTCTAAACCTTCTTAATAATTTCCTTTCTGCTGCCTCTGAAGGCTGGGAAGTGGAATCCTTTGCATGTAAGTTTCTCTGATAAGAAAAACACAGTACAGTATCTCTTTCTGTGGGCTTGCCGCTTCTCTCCTTTCTTTTCTGTGTCCTTTAATTGTTCAGCTGAATATTCACTTTGCTATAAAGATTGCATGCTCTTTGCAGCTCTGGAGCCAGCAATTTGTTTTTGTTTTCTTCCTTAGGGTTTTCCCAAAACGACAGCATCCACTTTTTTTCCCCCAAATCAACTGAGTGTTGATCCATTGGATGCAACATGAATTGACCAACTGGCTTGTTGACCGAGCTTGACATCATACTAGAGCTAACAATTATTTAGCATATTCCTAGACAGAATGAAAATATGAAGCTATTTGACTCTTGATCTCCTGTTCTGCAGACCTTTTCAGAATGGAAACATTTAAATGTGAAAAAGGGAAATTTTTCTAGCATTGCCTTCAGCTGAGCTTATCATTTCTAACCTGCCATTAGCTTACAGGAGGGACAATTAAAAATAATTGCAATGGCCCACAAGGTTCCTGTGAAAATTGTATGGAATGTTACTAGATAGGGCTATTTATTTCCTTTGGTCTGGTGATTGTAAGAACAGTAAACGGCAGAGAATTTTATTTCTGCTTTGTCAGTGGTTTACATCCTATATTTGAATTCAATATACATGACTTAAACAATCTGCTGTTTGGCCATGAAATAATAGGTGTCCTGTGGACATCCAGCAAGACTTCAGAGGCTTTAGATGCTAGAGTTCCTTTCTTATGCGGTGCTAAAATTCATTACACGCATCAAATTCACACCCTTGCAGGTTCACTCAACCCTCCATCTCTTGTCACTTTTGATACTGCTTGGCCTTTTTCTGAGGCTCCTTTTTCTGTTTAGTAGGTGTGTTTTTTTCTTCTGCTCAAAATTTACTGCCTGCTGTTATGCCAAATGCAATTCACGATCGGGGATTTTATTATATAGCACATTAATTCATAGTATATTGAGCACTCATTGATGCAAGAGTAGGGAACTTTTTGGTAGTGGGATTTGGGGGAGAGCGGAGAGACGGAGTAAACAGAATGATATTAAGAATACAGCTGCAAGTTTACATGATTTCTCCCCATTTCTCTACAATGTATTTTCTCTGACGATCTATGTTAAGATTATATAAGCTCTTAAAAGTGTGGTCTTCACATTTTCCACCTCAATATGGCAGGCAACTGCTAATTTGGGGAGAGTGTACCATTCAAAGTCAAGATTAGAGGTCGCTCTGAGAACTACCTTAAAAATAAGAATTTGGGAGCCACATATGGTGTTGGATTACAAATTGCCCATCTTAAATCAATGGCTCGCTAGTTGTTCATGCCCTTCTCAACTGCCATACTTTCTTTGCTGCTGCTTCTTGGCACACACCCTCTCCTGCTTATCTTGACTGCCACTACAGACATGGCTTCCGGTACTGATCTCTCTACTGATCATTCAAAAGCACGATTGCATGCTTTCTGTAATCCCAAATCCTGTTTATTATTATTATTATTATGGTAGCAAGTGGTTTGTTTTGTTGGGTTTTGGTTTTCATAATCCAATTTGAAGCCATGACTGGTAGCTTCCTATGTTGTTTGTTGTTATTAAGGCCAATATTTCTTTCACTATCCAAACTTTTTTTTTTTACTGTTGATATCTTTACTAGAGATATTACCAATTAAGTGCTTGGTTTGTCAAAAACGTATTTACCTATGGGAACTCTAGACAAAAAAAAGTGTAATTAAAATTGTCAGCTGGAATCTCTTACGGCTATTTTGGCAAATCTAGTGGCGTAAGCAATAACAACCTCAAGACAAATAGCTGGTATAAGCTTTCAATATACTAGTGTAGCTTTGCAAGAAGTGATAATATGCCCTTGTTGCTGTTCCTCTCCTTGTTTATATGGAGAGGAAGAAAAAATGAAAGCTTAAGCCGTAGATTAATGGATCAGATTTTCTGATTATCTGCCATTCCTTCCTCAAAGCGGGTGCCAGACTACATTAGCTTTATTGACAAGGGACATTCAGAGTGATAGGAATATAACAATGCTGAAGCTTGCTTTAGGTCAGAGTGTCAAACTCATGTCATCACAGTAGTGTCAGGTGATGTATCAGGACTTTTTTTTCCCTTCGCTAAACCAGGCATGGGCGTGGCCATTGTGTGACGCATCTGGCCCTTGGGCCAGGAGTTTGATAGCCCTGCTTTAGATGCAACAGAAGTTGAGACGAATATATCTTGAAGAGATTCTGGGAGACATTGTGGAAGGGAGGGAGGGAGGGAGGACCACAATACAGAAGTTTAAAAGTTGAGGTTAGAAGGCAGCAAATGGCAGAAAGGATGAAACCAGAGGTATCCAGCCTCCCCTCCCTCCCTCTTTCATCTGTCTGTCTGTCTGTCTGTCTATTTTGTCTGTCCCACTGGGTGTATATGCAATAGTGCAAAACCTGGTGCATGAGTCTAACCAAGTTCTCAAGTCTAGCAAATGGATCAGTCTGCTGTCTAACTTGAACTTGAACTCTATAAACTGCCCTTTTTCCTCCCAGCCTAGCTCTAGTACCAGATATAAGATGGGCTGGGAGAGGGAAAAGCCTGAACTGATCAGATGCAGATGGTAAGGTAGCAGGAAAAGGGGAAAGGATTAAGCTCTTCTCAACTAAGTGTCCTTTCTGGTGCAAAGCACAGAAGCGGGTCCTCACCCAGCACCTACTGGTTTGATCCACATGTCCCTCAAATTCTCTGGTTTAGCACTTTAGAAGCATATAGTTAAGATGCAACTGGAAGTATCTTAACTTCCAGTTTAATTTTGAATGGGGGCAGAGAAACTGCCAAGAAACTTTGATAGTTGGCAATATAACAGATTTAACGAACAAATAAAAAACAACAAAACATAAAGACAATCTCCTTTCTCTTATGCAACTGATACCAATGAGGTTTCCTTCTCTTCTCCCCGCTTCCCCTTTCCTTAACATCTTTTGCAGACAAAAGATGACCGAAGTGATGTTGAGTCCAGTTCAGATGAGGAAACCTCCACTCTTCAGTCAAAGACCTCCCACAGCTCAGCTACCATCAATGGGACAAATGGAACAAACGGGTATCTCACTGGTAGCAACTCTGCAGAGGAATATTAATCCTTGGAGTATACACTGCTACGTGAACTGTTTGCTACAGAAAACAAATAAGTTGTGGATGCAGGATTTGATTTGATTTTGTTCTCTCTCTCTGTTCTTCTTTCCTTCTTTTTTTTTTTTTGTGTGTGTGGGGGTTTGAATCTCAGAAAAATTATCTACACACACTTGGAATATTTAAAGCTTCTAATACCACATTGCTTTATTTCCTGTTTGTAAATGACAGCGCCACATGATTTTCTGTATGAAGGCATGCTGTATCTATCTATTTATCTATATATCTCTGACCAGGGAGCAGTATTTTCTTCAGTAGATTTTTGCGTATTATATATTTTATATCTTACTTTGAGATGACTTCCAAATGAAACAGAAAAACTTCCTCAAGATTCTCTTTTGGACTTCATTGGGGTTAAAGATTGCTGGGTTAAATATAGATGGTTTTTTGTGCTTGGTTTTTCTAGCCAGTATTCTGATATTTTAGTCGCCTGCTAAGATTTCTCTTATTACAAAACTCACACAAGCTTATGACTCTTTCTAGGTTGTTGTTTTTTTTAAAGAGAGGGAGGTTTCTTTTTGCTGAAAGCTGCTGACTTTAGAACTTGCTGTTACAATCACAGTTGTCATTTCCCCCCATTTTAAAATGTTATCTTGATAGTTTTATGTAACAGAGTCAGTTTGAACATTCATTTTTTTTCACTATACATGCTATAAGAACTATAAGGTTATGCTATAACTATAAGGTTATGCTATAAGGTTCCTATCTTGCAGATTACCTCAAATGTTCCGTTTGGATCCATTTTTCAAGCACGTGCAATTGAACTGGTATAAGGACTAGCTTATAATAATTATAATATTTATTTCTTGCTTTTACTTTCTTGTTATTTACAATATTCATTTCCTCCCCTGAGTAAGCATTCCAGCTGTTCCAAAATGCTGTTTAGAGTCTGACCAAACCATCCCAGTGCCTCATCTTGTGCATCAGCAACACCTGAGCTGAGATGATTCAATCAACTATCAATCGGTCCAGGGTTCTTTTGTTTCTAGTCCTTCCAGTCAGTCCAGATTTGGCTGGGAGCCTGTCATTCCTTTTCCAGCTTTACTTTTATTTATATATTTATTTAGCTAAACAAAAACTACACATACATGGCACAGGTAGAATCAGTACCATTGCAGATAAGTCAGGAGGATTGTATGCCACATGCATTCCTGTTTTTATTATTATTTTTTTACACAAATCTTTGCAGGAGAGTAAAGTCTAAATCAGGCTCTTCTAGAGCTTTCCGTGTTGCAAAAGAGAGAGCAGTCAGCCCCAATTATCTTTATAGCTGTATTATAAGAAAAATATCTGAAGGTTAGAGACCTTGATAGTCAGGGAAATGGGGGAGAGGGATTTCTTTCTTTCTTTTCTAAGCAGAAATGCACTCACAAATAGGGCTTCCACCCAAAGTTTGGAGATACCTAGTTTCAGCTTCACCAGGACTTACAGAAGTCTATCGATCAAGGATACCCCCAACCATCTTGGTAGCCTATTTTTGGAGGGCTCATGGGCTGCTGTGAGTAAGAGTGGGGAATCCACTTTGCCAGTTAATTACACAGGCCACATCTGGAGCAAATGGTTTGAATTTCACGTCAATGCTTTTTAAAAGCTATTTTAGAAGATATACATTTGCTTGGCCCAACAGTCACATGCGCCAAAGTTAGTACTGAAAGATCTAGCACAAAGGAAAGAACAGAAACTGGGAAGAATGTCTTTCTAGAAATAATGTGGGCTCTAGAGGCATGATGTAGAAGAAAGACTGAATTATCCACAGGGCTAGTTTTGATGGATCATAGTCAAAGGCCCAATTTTTACATTTACTGTTGGGGTGACAAGACGAGTGGCTCATTCAAATGGATATTATCTTACCAAAATCTCCTGCTTAAGAGGCACTTGTTTTTAGTTTAAATGAGCCAGAAATTAATTGTAAGCCAGTTTGGGAAGGTGATCTGTTTTATGTTTTGTTTTTGTTTTTGTTTTTTTGTTTTTTGCTGCTGCATATCTGCAGCTTGAGAAAAGTTGAATAGTATTTTATCCGGCTTTATTATATGGGAAGAGCTTTGGAGGTAAAAAGAAGACAAAATAATTAGCTGCTCTGATTACCATTTATATGAAGAAAGAGTTCATAGGACTGCTTCTTGGTATTTTCTGTTTTCCCAATGGATGTAGATATGCTGGTCTCAATCTTCCAGATGTTTGGTTTGTTGCACAAGATCTCCCCCAAAGTATCTTAAGTCTTGAGCTGGTCTCTGGGCACTTGACTATTCTGTGCAAATACATTGGCAAAAAGAAAAAAAACCAGTTACTTCTGTGACTAAAAATCTCTTGAAATGCAAATATTTAAAACGTCCCCTTATGTTTTCTACATAATCCATCAATAGCCCTGCACTCAAGAGTTTAAGAAAGGGGAAATTAACAGGAGTTGTGAATTAGTATTCATACTCTTCTGGATATCTGTTAAAATTTAATTGGTACCAGAGTTTCTATTTTTATTTCTATATTGTCATTCCAAAGCTGTCACCCTTTGATTCAAGCTCAACTCTTTGATACTAGGCTGAAGTCTTTTAAGCAGATTGATTACAAGGGCCACACAAAGAACAGAACCTGAGTTGTGATAAAGTGAGATGGTTGAAATAAATATGTGTTTGATGTTCTTTCAGTTAGATAATATTGAAAGCAAACACTAATTTGGAAAGTTACCTGCTTAATCCCATGTCCCTATAAACATTGCAATTAGATAAATAAAAGAAAGGGGTTTCAACTTCACTAGTTGGCACCTCAGCAACTAGAAAATTGTTAGATAGTATGGATGTTAAGGCTATAAAACATAAGTAAACAGTGTTAAACCACAGGAAAATTGGTCTCTTTTAATGCCATGAAGACTCCACTGGAAAGATGCCCCTTCTTGCACTTTAGGGCTTGTAAGAAAATGGGGATAGTATTCACATGTCTGTAAGTTCAGTGTTCTCCTATGATTGTGCCTGCAAAGAGTCCAAGTCAAAATAAGGAATTATTCCCAGGAAGATTTCCTAGAATCCATCTGGTATTCCTTTGCCTCTAATGGTATTTTCTCACGTAGCTTCTTTATTTTTTTTACAAAAAGTTTAAAAGGTCTGATTTGTAAAAGCTGTTTGGTCCCTTTTTGCACTAGAATAAGAAATGCCATGGCTGGAGTGTGTAGAATAGGAAAAAAAAAATATTGAAGAAAACTCTCTGGGAGTTAGTAGCCTTTAGGTTGACTGAATGTTTTAGTAGCCAGCCCTGGAGTAGTGAAGTAAGATCTATAGTTGTGTGCATTTATTCTGTTATCAAATAACAATGGAACACACTAAAATAAGTAGCAGTGTGTTTTTTTAAAAAAGAAAGAAAAGAAAAAGATTGACTACACGTCTGAAGGCAAAAGTCTCTTTGGTATACGTCCAGTTAAGTTGGAAGTGTGACACCTTACCTGCAGTTTCAATCCAAACTGTAGAGTGCCAGATTAAAAAGGCCAAAAAGAAATAATACACGTATCTGTTGTCATTTTTGAGTTGGCTCGATGGATTTCTCATTCATTGCCTCTTTGATGCAGATTGCCATTTCCCATAGGACTGCTTTACCTGAGACCCAACATAGAAGTCTGGGTCAGAAACTTCAATGTGACTTTATCTTTGCACTCATCTTGTAATTCAGCCCTTACACAGACAACTTGCTCCTTTCCTCCCCCACCCCCCTCGCCCCAAATTTCTACTGTTTTTAAATAGTACCCTTAGTTGGAGCTTAATGACACGCATTGATTCATACTGAAAATTTATATACAATGGAGGGGAAAGTGCATACATTCCAGAATTCACTTCCTCTCTCTTCCTTGCACATCCTATAAAACACACACACACACATTCTTTTGTGAAATACTCCCTGTTTTGTTTAAGGAGAAAATATTGGATAGTAGTTGCTAATGAGATCAAACTATGAGCCATTCTTCTGAGAAGCATTAGTATGTGTTTTCCTCTCTACTCCTCTCACATGTTGAAGCAGGCTTCTTCCTTATATCTGATATACGGAGGTAGGCCTCTTTCGTCTTTTAGCAGAATAAAAGCTTGATTTGGGATTATTAGAGAAGGAAATTAACCAACCATTTTCACATATTTTCAAATACATTTCTGGGAGTGAACCCAGAGGCCCTTCTTCAGACTGATGGCCTGTGAAGCTATGCTTTTGTTCCAGATATTCCACAACTGGAATTGAGCATGTTTGTGTGCTTTATGAATGCTATAGTTTCCCGTAAATGATGGGCATATTGTTATGTAACTGAAGGCCAGTTTCTTTAGCTTGTCTTACACTATATATAAAAAGATATGGATTACACAGTATGCTAATGAATGGTTCAGGTCAATTATCATCACTTTAACAATACATGCCAGAATTTGGCATTTAGGGCTATTAATGTGCATTCTTTTCATCACAAAGTAATAGGTGTGTGTGCAAGCATATATACATACACATATGTACACACATATATTCACCACAACTTAAACTTTAGTTTTCTGTAAGAAGCGGATGGAATAGTTTCTCCTCTCTTGTTATTAATATTTTAATTATTTCATTATTGTTTGCTGTTATATGTTCTGTGTATTCCTGAATTCTCATAAATTGAAAGTTCTGCATGCTACTGTGGGAATGACCAAAGTATTCCAAATCCAGCCATCTGGAAATCAGAAACAATCAAAAGGGCTCTTATTATACTACAAGAGTCTTCCTTGGACAAATGGGATGCTGCTGTTAAACTGCCCAATTTTAGTTTCTCTCTTTCAGAATTTATCTTGAGTTGTTGGAGGAACTTCCTTTATGTAAGTTCCATCACAGCATGTTTTTAACTGAAATGAAAATCAAGTGCCTGGCTCAGCTTTGCATACTTAGGAAACAGCTTCCCTTTCTTTTAATGTTGGTAGTATTTATTTCAACCTTCGCTTTAGCTTTGCACATTAATGCTACAATAAGGTGATCATAACCAGATGGTAATGACAATCAGATCAAAACAAAGTTTGATTTAAGGCAATCAGATATGATGGAGGGCCACAACAGATGGCCGTCAGAAAATGCAACGTGTACCCCCCAAAATAACACCCTTTTTGTGCCCTGTGTGGTTTCAGTAGGTCAGCTCAGGACCAAAAATGGTAATTTTCCCCCCTGAGATTTCAAGACAATCGAACAGTCTGAGAAATTCGTAGAACTATCAGAACTTAACTGGCATATTCCATGGTCAAAAAAAAAAAAAAAAGAACAATATGTATAGCTTTGGATTTTTCTTCTTTCTTCTTTTTGTTGTAAATATAAAAATAACCATTCTTCTGGAATACTTGGAATCAATCAATCAATATTGTGAATTTAGATTTTAAAACACTTTCATAATAAACACTAAGCATTAGGACATTTTTTCCCCACTTGTCTTCTTTCTAATTAAATGTTTGCATAGGGAAGCTTAAGGCCTGAACCCAGGCTGAAGTCCTCTAAGCGGATTGATCAGAAGTTGGATTCACAAATCACACTAAGCCATTACTTGTTGCATAAACCACAAGATCTGGACTCCCACTTCATGCCAAGCCATAAAACACGATTAGCCAAAAGCACATTGTAATTGAGCATCACATACGCAACCCATTTACCTTCCAGTAATCTATAGAAACATTTGCATATGTTCAATAAACTGTGACTTCAGGCACCAGGAATATACATGACTCACAATAAGGAGCTTTGCACAGAGCTGGAAGAAAGCTGCATGGACCTTGCTGCTCCTACCATCTTGATGTTTCTTGATTGAAAGTCAGAATAGAAATATTTTGGGCAAAGCAAAGTTCACATAAAAATTGATAGAACTTCAGTAAGGAAATTTCTTTTTCATAAGAATAGAATTTAGAATAGAATAGAATAGATTAGAATAGAATAGAACAGAGCAGAATAGAAAGACAGAGTTGGAAGGGACCTTGGGGGTCTTCTAATCCAAGCCCTGCTCAAGCAGGATACCCTATACCATTTCAGAGAAATGGTTATCCAATCTCTTCTTAAAAACTTCCAGTGTTGCTGGTATTAGTACCTATTTACATTGGATACAAGCCATATCCTGCCTGAAAAGACTATCTGACTCAGCACAACTTTCCTAAAGTGATGCATCGCCATTTCCTCCTGTCCCCAAAAGCAAATATGCCTCTGAAACAGATTGAGAACTGAGGAATCAGTGGAAACTTCTACTTGCCCAAATGGACGATCCTCCTATTGGTGAGATAGATATTCACAAATTGTAGTTTATTAAAAAAAAATCTCAAGAGGCAAATCCTAAGGATTGTTTCAGTGATTGTTTCATGAGCTGTTCAGAGCATCCAGAAGTGGGAGGTTGCTTCAGTCTCTTCTGGAAAGGTTGAATTTAAAACTCCGGGACGCTCCTCCTCCTCCACAGGACACCTCCTCAGCGTCCCCCAGTTTTAGCTCAGGCTTCGTGGTAAGAGGTTGTGCACTCCCTGACTGGAATGGTTTTCTGATTCAGGTTTGCTCTTGGGTCATTTCAGCTTTTAAAATTCTTCCCCATTTAATTTGGCTTTTTTAGGCTTGTCCCTCTATTAGGTTACCTTGATTAGTTCAAAAAAAAAAAAACCAGTTTCTTTGTAAATAGTGGAGCCTGCCACTCTGCAGGCAGCTGGAGGCTACCTTATCTAACTTTCTGATCTCCTTCTCTGCAATCAGAGCGGAGCGCTCGCAGCCAAGGCTCACTTCACCTTGCCGTTTCGTCTGACAGCAGCATTTAACTCGCAAGTTAGAGCCTCAGCAGCAGCGGCTCAATAGATGGCTCAGACATTAGCAACGGTGATTCTGCTTCCCGCCCTTTTCAACAGCTGGCTCAACTTTGCGCCTAGTTATCACAGGCGCCATTCCTCGCTGGTTTCCCTTTCTGGGGACCGAGGCAGTACCTTTCCACTTTGTTTTCCCTGGGTTTAGCTCTCCCTTGTCTGGCTAATGTTGAATAAGCAGGCTAGTCATTAAACAGGCATTTCTTTGCAATTGCCTTTGGATCATTTCTTCGGACTGAAACTACAAGTGCCATTTAAATTGCAGGACGTTTGGTTTTGACAGGAAATGATTCACCTCAGAGCCTGTATAGCTGGTTTCCCTTGTTGGGGACCAGGGATCCAGAGTTTTTCTCACTTGGAGCACTTGGGGGTTTCCCTCGTTGGGGACCCTTAGATACTGTTTACCATATATACAGTTATACATATAGATATAGGCTATATGTATATTGGCATGCATATATAGATATACATATATATATAATCTTACTCTCCTGGAGGAGTGTTCTACTTTCAACCGCAGGGGGAGGCATCACCCCAAAGTACAAATATTAACAACAACAATAATCATAATCATAATAATTTTTTTAAAAAAATAAAATTTAAAATTAAAGTCAGAGGCAAGACAATCAGTCATCCACAATGGAAGGTGACAACGCTTTCCACTCCAAGTCAAATAAGTCCCGAGATGAGCCAGTGGGCCCCAAAAAGGCCTCTAAGGTGGCGGATAAGGATGCCCATAGATGGCACCTAGCTTTGGAAAGGCAATTGCAGGGAGGCAGACAAGATGGTTATGACACAACAATCTGATCAGAACCCAAACCCAAACCCTTGGACTTATCTACCCAGCCCAGGCAGGCTGTTTCTGGATAACCTCCCTTAGGCACATCTCCTCCAATGAGCACTGCCCGGCCAATCCCAGAGGCAACCTTCACCCCTACAGTCACCAGCCTAAGACAGGAGGAGGGATTACCTGAGACTATCCCCATCAAAATGAGGCAATGGATGGAGATGGCGATTCAAAGGGGCATTGCAGCTGGAGTTCAGCAATCCATCAGGACCAGACACTTCTCGGCCACTTTGGATGTGAGATCCCTGTCCGCTCGATCCTTTGCTCATATCGGACAACATCAATCTCAGGTATTCCCCAATATTCCCAACATACCAGCCCAGGGTCTTCAGGAGGAGGTGGATTTTGAGGATCAGATGTTCCCATGGAGGTGGGGTCAATCCATCAAATGGACTTGGGGTTGTCAGAGGCTGACCCACTAGAATGGGGAATGTCGGATGACGAAGGCCTCATTCCAGACCAACCTACTTTTTCTGGCCTTTTTCGCCCACACCTCTTTAAATCCTTACTGTTCAAGGCAAAGAACACTGCTAAACCAGGCACATCAAACCCTCATCCATTGTCAACTGAACGAATCTGAGGATCTAATATTCTCACAACCAGCTAATGAGGCGGAAACTATTCCTGTCCCTCATATGTTTGCTGAATTAGTACAAAATCAATGGGCATCAGCAGCATCCTACCCAGCCCTAACAGGGTACGATAAATGATATTATAATTTGGCACCAGAGTTTTCAAATTTTCTCAAAACACCGGAGATGGATGAGCCCATTGTGGCACTGGCCTCTTCTTCAACCTTTCCGAGGCTGAAGAAGCCCTGAGACCGAAAGAAAAGAGAGCAGAATTGGCACTCTGTAGGGCACACGTTTCTGACGCCTGGGCCATTAGGGCAGCTACAGTGGTGTCCTTTTTTACACGGTCTTCCCTCCGATGGCTCTTCCACTTGAGGGATATATTGCCGGCGTCAAATGTCAGAGCCCACCAGGACATAGCTAAAATTATTGCAGCAGCAGAATTCTCCGCCGACGCCACATTTAATGCAGTCAAATTCTTGTCTAGGGCCATGGCATCCCACGTATCAGCACGGAGACTGCTATGGCTCAGACATTGGCAGGCAGATACCAAGCATAAATGCAAGTTGCCATCAGCCCCAATATTGGGGGATAAATTATTTGGCAGTGTCTTGGAGCCCCTCCTTATAGAGAATAGAAACAAGAAAAAAGTGTTTCCCCCTCTTTTTCGGAGGTCTGAAAACAGAATGCCCCAGTTGTTTCGAAGGGATTCCTTTCGGCCCTACTATCAAGGCCCATATGTTCCCAGATCTCAGAGAACATCAGGCTACAGGCCCAGTTTTTGACAGGATAGGTCTGAATCTTCCGATAGAGGTCAGTGGGGAGCCAAAACAGAAGAAACCCCAGAGGCACTGGAGGCCGATTTTTTCGTCACCCCAAGTGAATCCTTGACAATAGTTCCCACTGGAGGGCGGCTAAATTTGTTTGTTGATCAATGGGACAGCTCCACCTCTGATGCGTGGGTCAGGGACTCTGTTAGGTTTGGTTTGGCGCTAGAGTTTCAATCCTCCCCCCCCCGAACTTTTTCATTAGGAGCCCTAGGTCCACGGACCCCATTAAGAAGGCATTGATGCAGGAGGCTATCAATCATCTTCTACATATTTGAGCCATTAGAGGGGTCCCATCTGAACAGCGGGGTCAAGGCTGTTATTTATTGTTTGTGGTCCCAAAGAGTTCAGGGGGCTGGAGGGCAATTCTGGACCTCAAATGTCTGAACAGATCATTGGTTTATCGAAAATGTCTGAACAGATCATTGGTTTATCAAAAATTCAAGATGACTACTCTCCAGTCCATTCTGCTCAGCATCAGAGAGAACGATGTCCTGACCTCTATAGATCTCACAGAGGCTTATCTACATATACCAATTAGACCTGTTCACTACAAATATCTTAGATTTTGCTATTGTGATCAGCACTATGAATATATCACCCTACCATTCGGTCTGGCTTCGGCCCCTAGGACTTTTACCAAGGTCCTCGCGGCGTTGGCTGCCTCACTCAGGATCAAATCTATGCACTTAACAATATTATCTGGATGATATTTTAATTTTGTCATCTTCCAGACATCAAGCAAAATTGGATACCAAGATTACTCTGGAGACCCTTCAGGGTCAGCTCTTTTCCATAAATTGGGATAAAAGCCATTTGATCCCCTCAACTAGGTTAGGTCATTTAGGGGCAGTGATAGATACCATGGAGGGCAAGGTCTTTCTCTCTCAGGACAGGTTAAACAGTATCCAGTCTTTGGCCAGAGAGATCAGAGCCTTAAAGAGGGTTTCCCTGGCAATGCTGTCTCAACTGTTAGGGAAGCTGATTTCTTGTATTTCCATTGTGCCTTGGACTCGATTCCATTCTAGAGATCTGCAATGGTTCCCACTACCTTTCCAGCGATCCAGAAGAGCCACTTCCAATGTCCGGATAAAGGTACCGCAAAAAATGTTCTCCGATCACTCCGCTGGTAGTCAGAAAGCATGATAAACAAGGGGTGTCTTTTCAAGGAACCTTGCAGGGCAACGATCACAACCAATGCCAGCCTGGTAGGATGGGAAGCTCACTTCCAATCTCACACTGCACAGGGAAGTTGGACTATTTCTGAACAATCACAGATGCCTTCATGTAACTTAAGTCCATTACTGTGTCCAGCACCCAGGAGGACGTTCGAGAATATATTTCCCTTCAATCCCTTCCAAATGAGGTATCACCGTCATCTAAGAATGCCTAGACACATTTCTGAAAATAAAGATAAGGTTGGATTTTTGTTGTTACTTCTTTGTTTAATAATTTCAAATATTGTAAGATGGGTCAGACAGAGCACCTAAAGGGGTTCGTTCTTTGATTTGTGCAATTGCTCAACACATTTATTTTCCTGAGACCACAGTTAGGCATTGAGATATTTGCTTCCAACCCAATGGGGTTACATCTCACTTTCAGGGATGGAGAGCAATCTCCACTCACCTAAATCCCCATGTATTCAGCTCTAAAAGACAACTAAACTTAGAATGTACAAGATGGATCTGCAGTAAAACAAGATCTGCTGCTTGGGGCACTAGGGAGCCATGCCTCCTCAAGAGATACAAGCAACATTCCTCACCCTTCCTCCATTTTTGTTTTTGGTTTAATATTCCACAGGTACTGAATATGTTTAGTACAAATTGGACTGCCTGGGAATAGTAGTTTAGCCGGTTTGGATTCAGGCATCTGTTACGCTTCTGCAAACACCAAATTATGTTCTTTTTCTCACTATTCAACACAACGGAGTTTGTTTCAGGCTGCATGTATGACTGGCTGGGTTTACATATCACACTAAATCATAATTTTGAACCACATAAAATAGCCCAAACTTGTCCTGGTTCATACAATGTTAAATGATTGTTCTTGAGCCAATGTGTCTTGTTCATTTCTTTTGTCAAATTTAGGAGGCCACCCAACTCCATAAAGATTCTGAGCGTTGTACAACGTTCAAAACAGTCAGAACAATAAAGCAAGGGAAAAAAATGATACCTGTCTAGAAGAGAAACATTCAAAGCAACTTTAAAAATTCAGTGATGATCTTGTCACTCACCTTAATTCAAAGCCTGGGGTATCAGCCAGGTTTTCAAAGACCTTTTAAACAACTTCAGGGTGTGGACCATAGGATATCAGAGAGGATGCTGTTCAAAGACAAGTGCTGTGAGAGCAAAGTGTGTTTCCTAGTCCTGATTATTAGATTATGCCTGATCTGCCTGATTATACAGGATGGGCATAAATTATCAGATATAGATGGTCCTTAAGAGAGTCTAGTCTTCTTTTTTAGCTAGCTACCTAACAGGTTTGCCAGTATTATGATACCTTCAATCCCTCCTAATACACCTTGAATGAAAACAGCTTGCCTAATCCTAGGTGTGCCTTGCCTGTGTTTGCTCTTCTCTCGAGCAAAGAAAGATGGGCACGCCTTGAATTGTTCGAGGGAAGATTGGGAAGGGAACAGCAGAAATCCCCTTCTTCAGCTGTTTCCCAGAAAGGAATAAGACACATTTCCTTGTGGACATCAAGAATGGCCCATGTGGCACTATAACGATCCAACATTTATCGGCAGCTTCTTTGCCATCTTCATTTTTCACAGGTATTGACTTATGATCCTTCTCTTCTTTGGGTGCTTCCCATGGCCTTTTTCGTGAGTCCAGACCAGTGGTGGGATTCAATTTTTTTTTTACTACTGGTTCTGTGGGCGTGGCTTGGTGGGCGTGGCAGGGGAAGGATACTGTAAAATCTCCAGTCAGAGGTGGGATTTGCTGGTTCTCCAAACTACTCAAAATTTCCACTACCGGTTCCCCAGAACTGGTCAGAACCTGCTGAATATCACCTCTGGTCCAGACTGAATAATGTCCTTATATGCTTTTATATATCTTAAGACTTGGGAGTCGAGTTGAATATTTTTAGCAGCTACCTTGCTCCAAGGAGAAGCTAAGAAGCAGGACACCAAAAAGAAAACTCTTGAGGGGGGGGGGCTTGGGTCATGCATTTACTTCAGAAATTTTGGAGGGGGAAAATACCAAGAGTAGAAAATGTCACTAATTAAAACAACTTTCATGTGCTTATGGAATCACATCAAGGGAGGTTTTGCAACATTTTGGGGGAGAAGTTGTAGAAGTTGTGATCGGGGATGGCTACTCAATATAATTCAGTTCTGTTTCTGGTTCTTGGACAGAAGTGTTTGCTACACTGATGTTCTGGCTTTCTTGTGTGCAGTCCAGTACAGATGTTTCAAGTTTACCATCAGTGAAGTGGTAAAGGTTTCAGACACATAACTGGTTCAGAGTCACCTCCTGAGTTTTATGACTGAGGATCTGAATTACGAGAGAAGGTTGTCAGTTCTAACCCAACCTCTTATTGACTCTACCCTAGCAGGATCACTTTTTATTCTACAGTGGCGCTCTGTTTGCAAGCTAATTTTATAAAAAATGCTCAGAAATCACTCTCCAAACAGCTTCTAGCCTTTTGATTTTTCCTTGTCTATCAGGAAACACATTGGATAACAAACACCCATTGGGCAAGTCTCTTAATTACTTCGTATTTTGCTTTGCTCATCTGACCTAATTGCTTGCCGTGAAACACCCAGCCTCAGTCTTCGACCAAACTGGAAATGCTACTGCAATAGCAGGCAGCTCAGAATGAAGAACCCACTTGTTGGCTGCATGGTGAGTAGAAAATGGGCCTTCCTGTGCAATTTTCTCCTTCTTTTTCTCTCTTTGACCAGAGGACTAGATATGTGCTTGGAAAAGGGACAGTTTCAAAAGGGCTTGGAGGCAAGCAGAAAGAATTCCTTGTTCCCGCAGGGTTTCTTGAGGGTTCTTACCTGGAAGTTGGATTCTGGATCAAGCAGCTGGAAACTGGGTTGAGCTGTACCATCGATCCTCGGATGTTCTAAGTACCCTTTCCTCTTTATTTTTTCACTCTTCAGGTGTTCTGTCTCCAACTTGCTCACCTCTCCTTAAGCTAACGACGAGCATCTCGGTTCCTTTCATGCATACTCAAAAGATGAGGCCTCTTGATTTTCTGAGTGGGGCTCATCCTTAGGAGATGAAGATGTTGGGTATGAAAGGTTAAAAAAAAAAAGTGCAGGAGAAGAAACCCAGTGGGAAAGAGCACAAGCAGCATAGGACCTTCCCGAATGCTTTGGTTTGTTGGTTTGAATCTCTTCTTTGAAGCATTCTTGAAGTTTCAAGAGGGTGATCGATTTTGTTTTGTTTTTGTGCACTTGTATCAGAAGCACTGAGGCACTTCAAGGTTGAAAGGATTAGCTGCGGTGAGGGGTGGGCGAGATGCCTAGTTGGGGGAGGAAACTGGAAGAAAAAAAATAAGAGCTCACTCTGCCCCATGGCAGCACTCAGGTCTCAAATGCAAGCTTGCTAATCTCCAACCTAGCATCCTAGCCATGTGAGACCCCATGCTCCTATGACATGGCTAATGTCACACAATAGCTTCCACAGTGTTTGTGTTAAAAACACAGCTTTGCCCTGCTGTCCAAAGTTAACCTGTTTTCTTAGTTCGGCTTCCCCTCTCCTAGAACAGCTCCTCTCTTCCTCTCTTTGCTGAAATTAGCAGGTGGGAAATCTGTGGGAGAAGCTGGCAGACTTCCTCCAAAACCTGCAACCAAAATAACCAGTGGGTGGGGGAGTTCTCCAACATGCAGAAACAATCTGATGAACAATGTTTAAGTAATCTAATGTGAAGTTTAAGGAGTTTGATTAATCAAATATCATTTTGCCCTGGGCCCATTTCCGAATTGCACCCCTAACATACCATCCGAAGGTCTCCTTTAAAAAAACAAAACACGATTTTATTTTATTTTGTATTGCAAAGGTTAAAGTACACAACCCAAAAGAAAAAAAAATTAACCAGAGATAAAACTAAACAAAAACGTGAAAAAAAATGTGAATTCTAAAAAAGGACAAAAACACATAGTATCCCCCTTAATGACAAATCTGTTGCAACTGTAGTTTCCTTTCCCCCTTTCAAAGCAGGTCGAAAATTTATAAGACCTCCTATATCTCTCTGCCAATAACAATTTGCCCATCTTTCTATATCAGAAGCACCTAAGTTTTTCCAGTTCAAAGACTACACTTCTAACTGAAATGGCAGATCAAGAAGGAGGCTGCAAAAAATTTCCTCTGATTGTTTGAAACAACTCCTGGGTATGTAAAGAGTTATAGAGAAAATAAAATAAAATGCAGTGCCCTTCCTAGTAGTGGGAAAACTTCCTTGTTTGTTCAATCACATATTTTGTCACATTTGTCTCCTGCCTCAGTAAGAGATTCTGATCCTTGCTAGAACCTTTATTTCAACCAATTATCACGGCAGGGTTTTCTCTGAGCTGGGTGATTTTGACTGGAGGACAGCCTGAAAGAAACACACCCTCAACCCTTTGTCATGTTTCAAATTTCATTTTGGGTAGATGCATTGCAAAAACAAGTGAGGATCACTAACATGCTTGAGGATAATATCCATATATTACAGTATCAAATGTATTTGAGCTGTGGTGCCCCGGTGGTTAGAATGCAGTATTGCAGGCTAACTCTGCCCACAGCCAGGAGTTCGATCCTGACTTGCTCAAGATTCATTCAACCATCCATCTTTCTGAGGCCAAAAAAATGAGGACCCAGATTGTTGCGGGGCAATATGCTGACTCTGTAAACAGCTTAGAGAGGGCTGTAAAAGCACTGTGAAGCGGTATATAAGCGTAAGTGCTGTTGTTATTGCAGTTTTAATCTTTGGACATTAGAAATATTTCGCAGAAAGTTTACAAGGTTTTTTGGACAGAGTTAGCAATTTTTTTTGTCTTTCTCTGCTTCATCTAAATTGACTATATATGGACACAAACTGGTTTAGATTCTGCTGCTTTGTGCTTTTCAGTTTTATTAATACTGTAATGCTTTCAAAAATTAACATCATTCATACATTAGAACAGAAAAGCTGGTGTTTTTGAAAGAGGGAGACAACTGAGCAGGCAGGAACACTTATATGGATGCTAAAAATGCTGTGGTAATATTGTAAATACATCTCTTTGTGAGTAGGCCAGGCATTCAGTTTCTTGGGTGGAGATGTCAGATACTGAAAATAGTTGCACCTTAATAGCTGAAATTCTTGTGCACGCACACTCACAAATTTGGGCATTGTATATATTCTCACTGGTTCACCTGTTTACAAAATGAGTTATTCCTTTAAGTTTCCACTCTTTTATTCCCAATGTTTGCTGCTGGGAAGAAAATCATTGCCACTCACTCATTCCACTCTCCCCCCCCCCCATTATACACAAACACACAATAACACACCCCATGCAGGTATAGACAATTCCAAATGCTTTGTGCCAGAACCACAAAGCAGGTCACCCTAACGTAGGCTGGAAATATTGTGAAATGTTAAACCCTCTAAATGACTCAGTCCTTGTGCTATGTTTCAGCATGATCAGGCATACCAAGCACTGAAAGAGTATTCTAAAAATGGAGATAATTACTGCAAGCAACTCTTATCTATCCTTCAACAGAGGTATGTATGAATAGCCTGAAAGAATGCAACAAATTGTGCGACTGAATTTGTTTTTGTTTTAAAAATTGGGAAGGAAGAGAGAGTTGCTGTCACTTGGAGCAGGCTTTAAGATGAGACTCTGCATTGTTTGCAAGGAGTGTTTAATTTACTCACCCAGTGGTAACCAGGACAACTAATACTATGGAGGGAAAAGACTAGTTTCAGAATAATATTATATACCTGGATTTTATTTCTTTGTGTGCCCTTGTATACTGTTACCCACACTTGCATAGCCACATCTTGAGAAAATATTGAAGGTTTTTATTTCTGTTTGTGATTGGCTACAAGGCTGCCATTTCGTCTAAATCCAAGAAATTCTGGCCAGGGTTTGTTAAAGCAAGCCAATTTGTTTAAGAAGCTGGCTTGTTCTGCTAGTAAAAATTAACCACAACTGAATTTGGAGAAATAGCAATACAGGATGATTAATTTAAAAAGGAAATTAAAATTTTTGACCTCCTAGAGAAAATGCCAGAGGAAGAGAAGGCCAAGAGGATGCTAAAGTCATTTCTACAGATACTTTGCAAAGAGCCAAACTGGAATGAACAAAAAGTGCTTTCCATTTCACTTGTTTTACACAAAACACATCTGAGCCAAGGAGGCACAATTCCCCTTTAAAGACTTACGAATGCTACATCAACTGAATTTCAAGAGATGGTGAAGCAAATTCTAGCCAATTGGGAAATGCCCAACTCTGCAGAACATTGTTGATACAAATGAAATCTATCTATTAATCTATTTAGCATCTATCTATCTATTTTGAAATGATCAAGGTGACCAAAAATAAATAAATCAATAAGCTCTGTTAAATGAAAAAGGAGTGAAATACTGGATCGATATGTTTTGTGGATGATAAGGAACAGGTAACTGATATGGAAGAGGAGTGTCTATAAGTTACCCATTTCCAAATTCTACTGACTTTAAAGCTCTTAAACTTTAAAGTTCTTTAAAGCTCTTAGACCTCTGAATTCAGTTCAGTTGTTAATTGAAAGTCAATATAGCTCTTCTATCTGCTTTAATTCCCCCATTGCTATATTTATTTTGATCACCTCTAATGTTATTTGATGTGCTCCACATGTCACTCTGCTGCAGGATAGTTACTTGACACATTTTATATATTATTTATTTGTTAAATTTACATGCTGCCCCATCTCATTGTTGCAGCAACTCTGGGCGGCTTATAGAATGATAAAGAAGCTTTTTAAAAAGATAATACAAAACAATTACAATTATGAAAAATTAAATAAAGATTAAAATCCAAGAGGACATCAGGATGGAGATCTTCTACCTACATAAAACACCCCCCAATATAGAACACCCAAATCGGGGGGGGGGGGTCGGTCCAGCTGGCAGATGCAGTTAAACAAAGGAATTTAATCTGAACCCTATTGCTGGCTTATTAATCAAGTATTCAAAAGGCAATCTGGAATATTCTTTCTCTAAAGTTCATTTTATGGCCTAAATAGGAAACTTATAGTCTTCCAATTGTGTTAGATGACATTCCCAAGCAGTTTCAGCCATCCTGGAAACAGAATGAAGACATCAGAAGCGACAATCTAACAGCAGTTGGGAGGGCCACATTTTTCCGGTCTTGATTTTCAAGGAGAACCATTGAATCAAATCTTCAACTTGGTTCATCCCACATGATTTCATTCCAGAGATGGGAATTACGTAAGAATAGTCACACCCTTATTCTGAATAACATCTTACAACATGGGAAGCTCTAGCTATAGTTTTTATGCTTTACTGAAGCATATGCTTTACTGATTTCAACATGGAATAATTTTAAACTGTTCTATTTAATTTAAAATGGATGACATTTAATTGAAATCTACCATTCTACTTCCTTCCCATCAGTTATATCTCTAGGTTAGAAGACATTTTTTGTAGCTGTTATTGTTGATTTTTTTTTTATTCCATAAGAAAAGTTCCATAAGATTTACTAAGATGTACTTATCACTGAAAAGAGAGGGAAGACTTTTAGCTGCAACTTATTTCATCCTGAACACTCAATTCATTTTCTTATCAAATATTTAGAGCACTATGGTTTTCATTTGCTGTACCTTTCAAAAAAAGCAATTGCCACTATACTGAAGATTTGTCTTGTATCTTAAACCTTTGGGCTTCCTTTGTATGAGATGAAAGTGATGCTTTTATAAATAGAATGAAACATTTTACCATATGTGTAGTTAAAGGGAGGGGGAAATGGAGGTGAACAAAAATCACTGCTCTTCCTTTCATAGATGCCCGAGCATCGGAGTGTGTGTCCCACCCCCCACCCACCCCATAATACCGAGAAAATAAAATGCACAACTTTTTAGGAGCTGCTGAACTATTCTTAACAGCCTGGTTCTGAATCAAGCAAGTATTTGGCTCAGTAACTAGTTTGATTTGCACATTGAAGTAAGACGTGGTTGGATTTAATCATGGTTTATTGAATAAAGTACAATGCCTATGTTCACACATAACACAGTAAGCCATACATTTATGCACAAGAGCTGTGTTCAGACAAAACCTGAAGTCAAACATGAATGTACAATTTCAGATGTACAATTTAATGGAGTGATGTCAGGAGTAGCTGCTCTATCAGTTCATCAAAAAAAAAACCATTTCAATTTTAGATTACATCTTGGGATCTCCCCAAGTATTTATTTTAGGCCATTCTGATTTCATCTTGGGTTTGTTTCAAAAGTGCCATTTAAATTTTCAAAATTCTTAATCTCAGTGAATTAAGTGATCATTCCTCTCCTACTGGCTCTCAAGCACTGTGTCACCACCTCCTTCTTAGCCTTTGAAACAAGAAATATCAAGATTTGTCTGCCTGCAAAGCTTATGATCCCTGACTTGTGTATTGCTTTCCTGAAGTGTGTATTAGTGTTTTTTTCCACTTCCCTGTGATAAAGAATGGATACCCATGGACTCAGTGTTACTCAAACCTCAGCATTTCAACAGAGGCTGCTTTAGATATTCAGTTATTAACTTATGAGGGCCCAGATTGTTGGGGACAATATGCTGATTTTGTAAAACCGCTTAGAGAGAGCTGTAAAGCATTGTGAAGCGGTATCAGTGGTGGGATTCAATTTTGTTTACTATTTTTTAGTAGGTGTGGCTTGGTGGGCGTGGCAGGGGAAGGTTACTGTAAAATCCCATTCCCCACCCCACTAACCTGCTTTCCAGCTCCGTTCTCCTGTGCAGGGCAACCAAAGAAGACCCAGCCGATCAGTTGGGACTCAATGGGAGGCAGAGAATGGATGGGGGCGAGGCCAGTCAGAGGTGGTATTTGCTGGTTCTCCGAACAACTCAAAATTTCCACTACCGGTTCTCCATAACCGGGCAGAACCTGCTGAATACCAACTCTGAGTGGTATGTAAGTCTAAGTGCTATTGCTATTATCAAATCAAGAATAAACAAGAGAAACTGCTCAACTTATTTACACCTGTGTCTGAATTAGTATACAGATCTGTGATCGGTGCCTTCAAAGGATCCAGTTATAATTATCCAATTACTCTGGCTGTAATAACTCTTTTAACTGTCCTCTGGTTATTTATCCTGTACGTTTTCTTATAGTCCTCTCCTGCTCCACCTTCATTCAAGGAGTATGTTTGATGAATTACGTTCCAGTCAAAGCCAGTAAGAGTGGCTGAGAGACGGAAACCAATTTTCTCATGTAAATTACATGAGTGCTGAGGGCAAACAGGGCATAACTGATTCATGACAGTGCAAATGAGAATTCTTAGGAGAGTGCTGCTGACTTTAATATGAGCTGCTGAGTGGCATGAATAATAGAGCAGCAGGGAAGGGTAAAATTTCCAGAATGACAGATCGTTTCTGTCAAGTGCAAGGAGTAGCATGCATTGGAAGAGGAAGGGGTTTTTGAAAACCGATTGTTTTGAAAAAGTTCAAATCCACCCTCCTTCTTCAAAAGAAAAAGTACTCTTTGAAACAAGATGCAAAATCCCATTAATCATCCTTCCAAGCACAACTAATTATCCATCAGTGATGGATTCATGCTGTCTGGAAATAAAAGAAATTATTGAATTAGAATATAAACCATTTTTGTAGTATTTGTGTTCTTAAAAACTTACCAATCGAACCACTTCTAAATGGACCTGTTGGAACTGGTTAAATGTTTTGCTTCTTTGTTGCTGTTGTTCTGGAAGGCTGGGGGAAGGATGTCTGTGCATGCATAGGGATAAAACCAGTGCTGGGTAAAGCTTAATGAATTGTCCCCCCTGCTTCCAGCAGTTGCAAAGAGAATGAATTGGCAGTTACAGGTAAAGCATAATTTCTCTGCTTGTTCAGTTTCTTTCCATTTAAAAAAAAAAAATCAAATTATTTCCTTTCCATTTTTTTAAAGGCATGCATGAATTCTAGTTGAGAAACCCTTTAGGACAGGGAAGTGTCGATTCTAATTTCATGCCATAGGCATGATTGAAAACATTTGCAATGGCAAGGAAGGACATTTGCCAACCTACACTGATGAGCCATAATCCTAGATTCCTAGATGTCATTTGAAATGAGAGAGGGAGGGAGGGGGAGAGAGAGACTCCAAAAAAGCTTTGATTTTTCTTTTCCGCCCATGGAAACATTCCTGTGGGTGCCCCTGATTCAGACTTTCAGAAGCTATTCATTTTAATGTTATCTTTGGACTGGTGGATTTGTCCATTTTGTTTTCACATATTATTCAACTTCCTCCTAGTCTGACTTTTGTGAGATTTATTAGACTGTTTAGCAGAAGATTCTGGCTTGTACAGGCTCTAGCACAGTTTGGGTCAAGGCTAAAACTACTGTATTATTTTAACTCCTGCTGTATAGATTCCTGTCTCCCCACTTTTCCTCCTCCAGCCCCCCCCCCCATGCTCATTTTTCCCTCCCTTGGTGAAGTTTCCAAAGTTCTAAACGTCTAAGACGAATGAGTGCCCACTGATTCTTTTCTCTACAGAACTAGTTTGGAGATTACATACGGTAAAGGACTGGAGAAATTGGCAAACAAGCTTGCCAAAATGTTGACTAAAATAAAAGTGAAGTAAGTATTAACTGTACTTTTATATTCTTTTCCTCCACCCCTGGTCCAGGATTTTCTTCAAGGGTAAAGATATGTTGCCTCGGATGGTTGTTGGAGATCCAAGTCTACAAGTCCTCTTCTCTTCTGGGTGTGACAAAAGGAAATCTGTCTTCCTGGATGTGCTGGTAGTTATGTAATCTGACCAAATGGGATGAGCTCTGATGATTAAAAAGAATTGCTCTGCTTGAGACCAGCTTTTCTTGATTTTTTTCCACTTGAGAGCAGCAGCAATTGCATCCTCATTGGAAGCTGTTGAGAACCACCATGCATGATGGTTACAAATAAAGTGATTGTGAGGAACCACAAGGACACTGCAGGCTCCCTAAAATGTTTCTAAAACAACTAGAATTGTTTCATATTACCAAATATTACAAGAGTTTAGAATCTTTACCTAAAATTGTCATGTGAGATTTGGCTATCATTTTTTTTTATATTGAAGTCCACCACTGAGGGGCAAATGACATGTGTTGTATAATTTGTTAACTAATATAGTTCCTTTGTATTTTAATTTGATTTTATTTTCTCTCTTTTAAAATGATGTTCAGGTGTATTAACTTTTAAATTCCTAAACTGATAAACAAGCTGGAGACTAGCTCCAGATAAGAAAAAGCTTGTTAGTACAACCTGAGGTCTGGCTTATCTCTTTGGTGAATGCTAAACAACCTTTCTTTCTTACAATTATTCCCCTTCTGATGTCAGACCTCATTTTAATGAACATGTGTGATATCATGGGATGCAAATATGTAACATGTTTGACTACATGCAACTGATTTCCTATGCAAAGGGGAGGTTACTTTTATTCTGTCCAGTTAACTTTCCTCTTGCATTTTCTTTGTTGTGTTAGCCATAAAAAGGAGGGAAACATGAGGCCAGAGATTCTCTCTTCTTCTTTTTTCATAGAGAGACCCTGTTTAATTGGGTTACACCAATAAACTGTTTTTAAATGATCTTCCGGCTCAGTTGCTCATTGGAAAGGTAAACTGAAGTAGAACCTAGAGCCAGATTTGGCTTTGACCACTGACTATTGTTATGTCGCCGGAAGAAAACTCGGGAGGCGGTGACTAGTTTCAACTCTTTATTCAGTTTCCAGATCGGCTTGCTTGACTAGGGAACGCGGTGGCTTATATTGAATTCTCCGGCCGAGCTGTGGCCAATGACACCGTTTTGAATCTCCCGCGATTGGCTTCCTCCAATCGCGGGGGATTCATTGCGGGCCAATCAGTGTGGCTCGCTCGGCCAATCGCATAGCCGCGCGCCTTAGCCAATCAGAACAGTTATCTACAAGAATGCTAATTACGGTACAGAACAACTATTATAGTACTTTTGTGGATTAATAATAGTCCCCAATCACAAATGGGAATCCTTCTTCTCATTTTCATCATTTTCATTTTATACCAGATATGGGCAATCTCTGTTAGAAACAATTCCATTTAGACATGTGTTGGAAGTTTCGATTCCTCCCTCTTCTAGGAAAACAGCCCCCACCCTTTATCAAGTAGGGCTATTAAAATAGCTGGAGCCAGCTTACTTTTCACAACAAAGGAAGAAGAAAATTACAGGCATGAGATACAGAGGAAAAAACCCTACAAACTAGCTAAGATCCTTTCCCATAGAAATCAAATAGATGGCAAATTATAAAAATTTGTGAAAAGCAAACCAAAAGGCATGGCAGGAAGGAAACAAGATAGCAAACAAGCAACTACAAAGGATCAGGACCATAAAACCAAGATCCCAAGAAAAGAATTCAATGCACACAAAGAAATCAAAGTCTTCAAAGATTCACACCTACAAATCAAAGAACCTGAAGTGTATAAAAGAGAGATTTTCCTACTCACTTATTAGATTAATCCTAGGGACACTGTGAGATTTCTTCTTATCGGCCTTCCTATTAATAAACTGATTCAGACTTTCAACGCAGCTGACCAAATCATTTTGCATTTCTCCCAGCCGGGAAATTTGAATCTACAAAGGAAAGAACTTTGCCTATTACAAAAAGGCAAGGTTTTCTTTTTTTCCTTTCCTCACATGGTTGAGGGCTAAGCAAGAGAAGCCTTAGTACAAAGTTCATGTGATCTTCTCTTTTGCAGGGAGAGGTTCACTGGAAACTTGGGAAGCTTCTCCATATTTTAAAAAAAAAAACGTGTTAAAGGCATTATAGAGCTTTCATTGGAGTTTGTCTTTGTTTCCCAACCCAAAATAGGGAAGGTATGCCACTATTCGTCAATGGTAGTGATCAAATTGAAAAAAAGATACAAGGGGGGTTCCATGATCTATATCTAACTAAGGGTCCATATCTATCTCATGGCCTTTTGCTCTATGTGCATAATAGAATTGAAACAAAATGCTCCAATGTTGGGGGGGGAAATGAAGCAGCCTTCACATTAACTTCATATCACTCAGGTGTCACTTTGCCACACTAAACTATTTTCAAATATAGCCAGCTTACTTCAAGGGTTCATTTCGATAAAGCAATATGCATCTATAATTCATCTTAAAAAACCACTGTTGAGGAATTAGCTTGGGTCTCAGATTTCCAAAATAGATCGTAGGAAAATGTAAACCCAAACCTAGTAAAAATATCATATTTCCCAGGTTCTTAGCAATGATAACTTGCTCATTCAGGAGCTGAAATAAAAACATATGTCTCCTTTTTCCCCCCGTGGTCTTTCTTTAGCTATATTCATCGTACTTCGCTTTGTGTTTCGGAGGAGCTGAAATCGGAATCAGATTTGCACAGGTAAGCAGAACCTGCTTCATTATTCAAAATGTAGTGAGGCCTGGAAGGGCTTTAAAACTTCTACAATAAACATTGCCATGTTATTGCCTCCTTGGAGGAGATTGAATGGGTGATATTTACAATCCTTTCTGCTGTGGTTGTCTGGCAAATGATATTGCTTTCTGAGAAGGCAAGTTTTCATAACATAGGTGTATATATTTTATGTCCTGCATCTAGAAAGCTTGGCAAAGCCATTCAGACGGAAGCGATAAACCCAATGAATCATATCCTGCAGGACCATGAGAAGAAGAAAAAAACAGTGAGTTCAGATAACCCTTGTTGTTATGATAATGTACTGCAACATTTTGCTTGCAGTATTTGGGCCTACCATGATGGATCCAAGCCTGTACCCCAAATTGTCATCAAAATATCTCTCGATGGGGGGGAAAAACTTACCAATCCTTCATTTGAATCTCATCCATTCCCCAGGTCTCAACATGTTACAAATATAGCAGTATGGGCAAAATTGACTTTGGCCCACACTAGCTACCAGATTATTCCTGGAGACCCAGACAAAGAGGGATGATACAAGAAGAAGATGCATTAGAAAAAGGAGAGTCATTCATGACCGCAAGCTGTAAAGGCAATATTTCCTTTCAAATCAGACTTTATTGTCCAGATTTGAGATAGTTCACCCTATCTCATGTCTCTAACCAACCCAGATGGGCAAGGATCACCATAGGTGACCTGCTTTTCTTGTATCTGGCTTACAGTGGAACTGATTCCTCCTTCAAATCTTGAATGTAAAATATGCAGGTGAAAAGAAGGTTACATCTGGCTTTTGGGATGGGCTTCTAATTTCACTAAGGGCCTTGCCCTTTACAATGTGACTGTGCTGTGGCAATGATCTTGTCAACTCATAAAACATTCCTATGCCTGTTTTAGTAGTTGCCATAAAAAAGGGGGAGGGGATGAAGGAAATCTGGAAGAGCAGTGCAACAGTTTGAAATTGAATGTACACTCCAACTCTTATCTTTAAAAGATTGTAACTAAAATACCAGAGCTTTTGCCCACGAATATATTTAATTGGAGAATGTGAATGATGACAGCCAGCCCATGAACATGCTCAATTGAAGAATCTGGTTTATGAGACACCCAGGGAGGAGGGGGGAAACAGTATCACAGGTGACTATAAATTACGTATGCCAGAGTTGGCTTCATACAAGACAGTGCCAGTATGTCGCCTCTAATAAATCCTTTGAAGTTTTTTGAGTTTGGCTTGAGAATCATGATTTAATTAGGGTGATTTATTCCATACTGTGCATCTTGTGGGCAAAGCATCTACTGCATGCTTTCCACCTCTTAGGATTCTAAGCAGTCAATCAACAATTGTGTGATCAGGCAAAACAAGACGAAGGCATCAGACACATTTCAAGGGTCTCTTAGGTAGAAAATCTTTCTAACTTAAAGACATACTGGTTAGCCATTCTGTCCTTTGTGATTTGTTTGATCTAAGACACTGTAAAATGGACACTTTGTGAAACATGGTCCATGAAAAACTTGGTGATAAGTGTAATGGGAGATCAAGTTGAAAATGATAGAATTGTTCTTAGGATGGTGTGCACAATATTATATGGCAGTCGATGCAATTCATTTTTCTCTACCGCACCTCTCTTTTCCTACAGATTTTGCTATAAAGCTTTTTCCAACGTATTTCTTTAGCAAAACTTGGTGTCTATGTGCAGGTGTGAGGTTAAAAAAAAAAAACCAATCATCCTTTTCTTATATTGTAGATAGACACATGCCTGGCAAGTCCTACACTGAAAGAAATGTAAACTGTTATTCTCTTGGATAATTTTTTGTTTTATGCTAACTATTGTAAAAAAAAAAAAAAAAAGGCTCTTTTTAAAAATCAAGATTTAAAACTTACCTTCAGTTAAAAAGTCCGAGGTAACTAAATAAATGAGGTTATATTCCCCCAAAGTAAATTATTGAAATTGTATCAGTTCTAAAATTAAAAATGAAAACCTAACAAACCCTTATATCCTTCCTCCCTCAATTGTGGTGTTTCTCCCACAAGGTAGACAATACAGTTGAAAAGGCAGCCGAAGCAGTTACCAGTAACTGGCGTCAACAGTTAAAGGCAAGTTTTAATCTTTTATTCCTGCAAAATACTTAGAAGTGAACCATCCATTGGAAACTGCTGCAATGGCTCCATTTACCTAAATGGGATTCAGAAGTTCTTTCTCAGAAGTGGGTGTCTCTAATGACCACAAAAAAGATACTGGCTGACTGAGTTCTAATTGTCAAGAAGGAAAGCAGGTGATTCTAAAATAAGGGACTTAAAATTTTCCATTGCTTAAAAATTAGTAATCTGGGTGTTTTCTTTTTTTAACAAATGAACATTTTCTTCTACGCTATATTACACTGACCAGTATGCAACAGTGAAATATTTACTATTCTCAGGGCAGTGACTGATAGATCTCATCTAAATATTACTAACTGCAAGCCAGAGATGCCTACCGTGGCTGTGTATGTTTGTGTGTCAAAAACAGTCGCGAAGCCAATGAGCATTAAAAAGAGTAGAGCTTCAGTCCCATAGTTGTACTCACCCTCTTGGCTTTTGATATCCCAATACCCATGGTTTGGATTGTATGCAACTCCCAAGATAAGGAACAACAAAGCATCTAAGACAGGGGTGTCAAACTTGATTTCATTGAGGGCTGCATCAGGGTTGTGTTTGACCTCAGGAGGGTGTGTGTGTGTGTGTGTGTGTGGCCAGGGTGGGTGTGGCCAGCTTGATGTCACTTGTGTTGGGGGCACCTGTGGTGGCCTGAGCCCTCTGCTAGTGAAAACGGGCTCTCAAGCTCCATTTTTGGTTGGGATGGCCACCTGCAATCCTCTGCCAGCGGCCCTCCCAAGCTCCATTTTTGCTGGCAGAAGCACTGTGGGCCAGTCCTTGGATGTTTCCGGGCAGCCCCGCAGGTCAGATCTAAGCACCCTGCAGGCCTTGAGTTGGACACCCCTGATCTAATTCACTCTGATTATGATTCTGTTGATATTGGTGTATTTGCGGGATAGGCCAAGAAGAAGTTAAAAGAGCTGACCAAGGACCATGAAGCACTTTTCCGTGATACAGAAAGCTCCCATCCATTGGCTTCCCCAAAGAACAAAAAAAAGGTAGGTCTTCAGACAGGTGTATGCCCAAATGGGGACATTATATAAATGAGGTGGAGTAGGTAGACAGGTAACTTGACTCAGGATGTTCAATTCCCAGAGGAACACTTATCTGCTTGCTAATTACCTTCTGGGGAAGTATCTGTCAGCACTTCCATAGCCCGTAATAGCACATTTCTCCTATTCTTCTATATTACTTGTGTCGTGTCCGCGAAATGACGCCAGGAGTTGGTGACTTAGTGCAAAGCTCTTTATTTGATTTGCTGGAACCGAACTGCCGAAAGGAAAAAAGCCCGCGGCTTTTATTCCTTTCGCTGCGGCGGCCGCAGCCAATGGCAGCGCTTCGAATCTCCCGCGTTCTGAACGGACCAATCGCGGGAGATTCTTAACGAGCCAATCGGCGCGGCTCGCCTGACCAATTGGAAAGCCCCGCGCTTTGGCCAATCAAAGCGCGGGGATTTCAAGTATGCTAATGAAGGACAGAACACCCCTCCCCTCTTGGTTCAGTCCTTACGTTGCGTAGTCACGTAGGTAGGCGGGGCTCCGTCTGGTCCTACTTGACCTGCGCAACTCAGTTGTAGGCTGGATCTCGGCCGGTTCGGTCAGGATCTTCGTTGCTCCTGCTGCTGCTGTGGGAACCGGCTGGTCGATCGGGCCGGTCCTTTCTCCGTAGCTCCCTCCTGGGCCTTCCGGGTTGGTTGAGCTACGGGTTTCGCCGCTTCCGCTCGGTCTTTCCGGGTCGGTCGAGCTGGCTTGGCTGTTTTTTTCTGACGAGGGGTCGTGATGGCTGCGTTCCGGTGAGTACCGCTGGTTTATTTTTCCTTGGATTCGGTCCCCTGGGTATTCCCTCCCCCCTTGGCTTGCGTTACAGGGGTTGGGTTCGCTTGCGGTCCGCGACCTAAGTTGGTCGATGTGGCGTTTCCACGCTCGTCCGTCTGCTGTTTGTAGCCGGTACGAGTGTGGGCCTGTTGTTTGGGTGATGACGGCTGGGATCCATAGAGGGTCTCCTGTCAGGTTTTTTGCATATACGGGGTCCCCGGGTGCGAACGTTCGGTTTTTGGTGCTTGAGTCTGGGGGCCTCTCCGGGTTATACGTAGGGTGTAACCTGTCGAGTGGGGACCTTAGCTTTCTACCCATTAGTAGTTCGGCTGGGCTTTTGTTGGTTGTGGTATTCAGGGTTATGTGTTGGGTAAAGAGTAGTCTGTTGATTTTCTCTTGGATCTCCCCGTGGTCTATTTTCCGGATGGTCTTTTTAGTGAATTGGACCATCCGTTCCGCCCTACCGTTCGCCGCCGGGTGCGCTGGTGCTGTTAGTGCGTGGCGGATGCCCCTTTCCGCTAGGAATTTTTCGATGTGATGCGTCGCATGTGACGGCCAGAGGCAGGGTCTCGTTGAATTGTATGAGGACGGCGTCGGAGGTGAGGAGGTCCTTTGTTTTTTGGAAGGCGGCTTGCTCCTGTTTCCCCCAAGTCCAGGTCGCCGCCTTGTCCAGGAGCCTATGCAAGGGCTCCGCCGCCGTCGCCCAGGTTTCCGTCGAAGACCTCTTGGAACTCCTGGGCTAGTTGCTGTTCCCAGCCGTCGTCGGTGACGTGGTTGACTCCTGTGAGGGCGATGTCGAGCGGGGCGAACCATTACAGTCCCAGTAGGCTTGGGCGGTCGCGGTCAACGATCGTTAGGGGGAGTCGTTCGGTGCGCCCCTTATATGTTATGTCAAAACTTTTGGTGCCGACTACCGGGATGCGGTTTCCCTGGTAGTCCTTCACAATGAGTCTCTGGTTGTCTACGTTCCTCCTTTGGAGGGTAGGCACCAACCGCTTTATGTCGTGCCATGCAATCATGGAGAGGTAGGACCCGGAATCCACCTCCATTTTGCACGGCTGGCCCTCAATGCGTACCTCGACGTGGATTTTCCGGGCGTCGTTGGTGATGGCGTGGCCGATGGTGACCATCTGGTGGGTCTCCTCTCTCCGCCGGTTGTCGCCGCCTCGCGAGGGTCGTCCGTTCCGGTCCCATCGGCTGTCCGAGTGGCGATCTCTGGTCCGGGGTGGTGTGCTCTCCCTCCTCCGGTCGCTCTGGTCCCATCGAGCCGGACTGCGGTTTTTCTTCAGGCGGCAAACCCGGGCGATGTGCCCCTTTTTGTTGCAATGCCGGCAGATGGAATCGAAAAACCGGCATTCCGACCTGGGGTGGTCGCCGCCGCAACCGGCACAGTTGGTCCTTGACTTACGACCTCTCCGGTTCCGTTGGTCACGCCCTGTCTGGAGTCGATGGATGTCCTCCTCGTCTTCGGACGTGCTGGATGCCGAGTGGAAATCGCCCTGGTGTGTTGTCGTCTCGGTTTTTGGTTCGGTCGACCTTGCCGGGTTGTTGTTTCCGCCGCGGTCCCTCGTGTCCGGTCTGCGCATGCTATCGGCGGAAGTTCGGGTTGCTTCTGCGGCTGCGGCTGCGGTGAGGGTGTCTGCTAAACTGATGTCACCCTTAGCCA
The DNA here is from genome assembly GCA_033807585.1 of Hydrophis major. Classification (NCBI taxonomy): domain Eukaryota; kingdom Metazoa; phylum Chordata; class Lepidosauria; order Squamata; family Elapidae; genus Hydrophis; species Hydrophis major. Next base: position 186,844,109 of record CM066328.1, read on the forward strand.
TCAGCTGGCTCTGGAGGGCGGGGTCCCACAGACCGAGCACGATTCGGTCTCTCAGGGCATTATTTAGGTTATCAAATTCGCAGAGCCCCCCTAGGCGCCGCAGCTCGGCGACGAAGTCGCTGACTCTCTCACCCGATCTCTGGTCCCGCCGGTAGAACTCGTTGCGCCGGATCAGGATGGGTACCTCTGGAGCGTAGTGTCGCCGAAGGATGGGTTCAAGGACGTCCCAGTCCATGGCGGTTGCATCGGCGGGCTTGGCCAACGCTTTGGCCATCTGGAAGACCTCGGTCCCGCAGTGGGTGAGGAAGATGGCGCGTTTCAGCAGGCCCGAGGCGTCCTTCATGCCGGTGCACTCGAGGTACATGCGGAATCGGTCGGAGAACGATTCCCAGTCCTCGGTGGCGGGGTTGAAGGGGGCGGGCGGTGCGATTTTCGCCATCTCGGTGCTTCGTCTGGCTTCCGTCGGACACGTGGTTCGGTTCAGGGTCTGGATCCCATCCTCGTCGCCAGAGTCGTGTCCGCGAAATGACGCCATGAGTCAGTGACTTAGTGCAAAGCTCTTTATTTGATTTGCTGGAACCGAACTGCCGAAAGGAAAAAAGCCCGCGGTTTTTATTCCTTTCGCTGCGGAGGCCGCGGCCAATGGCAGCGCTTCGAATCTCCTGCGTTCTGAACGGACCAATCGCGGGAGATTCTTAACGAGCCAATCGGCGCGGCTCGCCTGACCAATTGGAAAGCCCCGCGCTTTGGCCAATCAAAGCGCGGGGATTTCAAGTATGCTAATGAAGGACAGAACAACTTGGTAAATCTTAGTGATTACAGAGAAGTTGCTTTTTCCTCTTTCCTTGCATGTGTCAAGATAAAATACCATTTTCACCTATTAACCTGGTTTGAAAACAGTGCCCCTGCTGTGTGAAATCAATTATGCTTTTTTAAAAATAAAATAAAATCCTGCACTTATATTTTCATTTCAGTTTCTCAGAAACCTAGAAAAATCTGCTATCAAACTGGCAAAGGAAGATGAAGATTATTACAAGAAGAACTTAACTGCCTGTGAAACTCGCGTGAAATGGGAGCAGACGTTAGAAAATGGGCATCAGGCAAGTCACTAGAGGTTTCTTTCTAGCACTGTTATGTCTCTACTGAGCTTTTCTTCAGCTGGAAACAAGTCATATTCTTTCCTTTTCCAATTATATTCAAGTTTGATTTGCAATTCTGTGAGGCACTTTCTGATTTACAAGTGTGCGTTCAAGATAAAACATCTAAGGCCCCCCAAAGTATAACTTTAAACCCTGTTTTGTTGAAGATATGAAATAAAATGGGTTCTGCTCCCAGCATCTCAAACATCCCACACTTGTCACTCTATGATGGAAAGTTATTGATTTATAACAAATAAATCCCCAACGTAAATGGGCCAATAATTTTAACTGTATTGATGGAGACCTCGTGCAGAATTTTTGTCACCATTCCAGAAGAATGAACCGTGTGTGAGAGCAGGACTCTTTAGTTGAAGTAATTTCATTTCATTTTTAAATACCCTGCATGGTCCCATGCCAAAAAGTCTTCCCAGGATCACAATCAGGGGTGGGAATTCTACCAGTTCGGATCAGTCCTATAGAACCGGTTATGATTCGGTGCAGTTCAGAGAACCGGCAAATCGCACCACTAGCTGGCCCCTCCCCTCCTTACCCATCCCGGCCAGGAGGCTTCCCTGAGGCCCAATCAAGGGTGGTATTCAGGGGATTGGGGGAGGGAGAAATGGCCTGAGAGCAGAGCTGAACCTTCCTTAGGATTGAAGCTTCTATTTTTCAGTGCAGACTCAGGCAGCAGATTGCAGAAAGGTAGATCTGGGAGTGAAGCTGTGATTCTGCAAGCAGCTCAATCTGCCTGCTTTGGGTAAAAGTTGCTCTTTTTTTAAATAAAAAATTCAATCTTTACATATATATTTACAATATTTACATACAAGCCATGCCCAGCCAGTCACATGACCACCAAGCCACACCCATAAATTAGGCCATGCCCACAGAACTGGTTGTTCAGAAATTTGAATCCCAACCCTGACCACAACTCTAAAAAAAAACTTAGAGCAAGTTCCTGGGGTCTTTGCAAGACAACCACCTACAACTTCTTAATTATGGAAGGATAATCATTTTTCCTTTCCCAGCAATAAGCCTGATGCAAAGATGTAGGTAACAGCAGGCAAGAAGTTATTCGTAGAGCTGCTACTAATTCTTTGGAGCAGGGGTATCAAACTCACGTCAACATGTCATCATGTGATGTATTGCAACTTTTCCCCCCTTTGCTAAACTGGGGGTGGGCGTGGCTACCACGTGATGCATCTGGCCTGTGGACTGCAAGTTTGACACCCTTGCTTTGGAGGAAGGATAAGAAATTTTTCCTTTTTCATCCTCACTTACCACAGATTCAGCTTCTTTCTCCTTTTCCCATTTGTCAGATTTTCATCATCATTAACTTTCATATTTGGAGGACAGAATAAAAGGGCACATATGTACCGTGCTTCTCATATAATAAGGCCGGGTGTTGTTTTTTTGAGCCCCGAAAAAAATGGCTAGGCTGTCTTTTCGGGGGTGATTTAATTCTCCCCCCCCTTGCATCTTTGGGCGGGCGGGCAGCGACGGCTTGGATGTTGACCTCAGCATTGGTGGGGCACTTCGTATCGGGGTCAACGCAGGCAGCACCATATCCGGGTGTGCAACAAAAGTACTTCCTAATGGCAAGCCCCCCCCACCATTCCCCCCCATTTCGCATGTTTTAATATAGGCCTTAATTTGGGGGGAGGGGCATCCTTCCTCCAAAGCAAGGGTGTCAAACTTGCAGTCCACAGGCCAGATGCATCACGTGGTAGCCACGCCCACCCCCATGCCTATAAAACATGCTGGGACTTCCTATTGGGGGAGGCCGTATTGTTGGAGAAACAGGGTAGATAAAGAGATCTCTTCACATGCCAACTGAAGTTTCCTGGTTTGTAGTATACTTTTACAGCAATTGTTACCTATATTTGGTAAAATCAAATGTGAGTATATGAATTTCATCGGTAATGTATTATTTTCCTTACTTTCTGGCAAGACAGAGCACCACATGATAAAAGTATATTGATTTGCAGCAACATAAATGTTGTCAAGATATGTTTAGTTTCCATGGCTCATGCTGTTCCCAAGATTTATTCCCTGACAAGATGAACAGCGAAATATAAATTCTTGACTTGGACTGACTCCTGCTTTTGTGCATATATATTAGCGTTAAAAATAAAAACAAATATTTAATATGTATTTGTATGCTTTCCTCCTTCCAAATAGTTAAAACCAACATGTTGTTCACATTAAAACATCCCGTAAGGAACAATAAAAGAAAATGAATATGTTTAGCCTAAGAAAAGATGACCACAGAAAGATACAGCAGCATTCAGATATCTAAAAGATTATTATGTAGGCAAAGGGGTAGATTTATCTTCTGTTACCCCAGAGCAGAGGTTCAGAGATTCAGCAGGTTCTGACCAGTTCTAGAGAACTGGTAGTGGAAATTTTGAGTAGTTCGGAGAACCGGCAAATCCCGCCTCTGACTGGTCCCGCCCCCATCTATTCTCTGCCTCCCGAGTCCCAGCTGATCGGCTGGGTCTTCTTTTGTTGCTCTGCACAGGAGAACGGAGCTGGAAAGCAGGTTAGTGGGGTGGGGAGGGAATGGAGATTTTGCAGTAACCTTCCCCTGCCACATCCACCAAGCCATACCCTCAAAGCTGGTAGTAAAAAATTTTTTTTAATCCCACCACTGTCCCAGAGCGCAGTCAGAAGCAGTGAGCTACACTACAAAGAAGTAGATTCAAAGAAGATATCAACAGACTGCCACTTGAAATGACCAGCTTTCCCTTATTGGAAGTCTTCAGACAGGCTGAAGGGTTGTCTGCCAGATATGGACCAGTGGATCCTGAACTGATCTCCATCCCAACTCCGTGATTCTATTCTGGCCATGACTGACAACCTTGTCCTTTTGCCTGCAAGGCTTGCTAAAATGCTAAAATAAATAGCTCCATAGTTGATGTGTAGTCATGCAAGACTAAAAGGGCTCCTGGACTCTTTCTTTCTTTCTTTTCTTAGCATATATCTCATTGAGTCCAACCTAGTTAAAATCAGATTAATGACCACCCAGATCTAGATTAGAATCTAAAAAAATAGTAAAAATACTGAAATTTGTTAAAAGTGCTTCCTTAAAAAAAAAAAAACCCAACAAATTGGCCATAAATCTTCTCTCTGTCTTTTTTTCTTGGAGCAGTTTAATTAAACGCTGTTGAGCATCACCACCTCCACTGAGAGCTTCTGTATCTTTAATTACATCTTTAGATCTTATCCAACTCCTTCAGTACTCTTTAGCTAAAAGGAACACACCTACATAACAGTCAGAAAGATTCAGGATCCAAACCCCAGCTTAGTTTTTGATTGAGCTCCAGCTGCTTCCCAAGTGTTTGGGTCCATTTCTTTCTGCTCTTAACAATATGCAAGCAAATGGCATTGTTCAGCTATTGTTAGTGCAAATGGATGGCTTCAGTGACCCAGAAATACATTGTTAAAGTAATCTTAGAATCAATTCTTAAAGCTCCATAGGGAAATAAAGCTGCTCCTAATAAAGAGAGAGAGGGAGGGAGGGAGAGAATTTAGTTTTGGAATGATGCATCATTATTGACTTGGGTGCACCACATTAAATAAGCAATTAGATCATGTCTGATTACTGTTTTGCCTTTTTTGTGCTGATTAGAAGGAAACAAGATTTGATTTTGCATCTGCCTCACTCAGGGAAGTTTTACCAAATAAATTCTGAACCAGAATGAACCTCTCTAACCAATATTTCTAGCAGGACTGGAGCTGATGGGAAGAAATTCTTGGGAATGCATAAATGCAATCTTCTGCCCAGCTGTAGTAGAACTAGTCACTCAGAGAGTTTTACTCTCTTCCTGACATCAATTTTCCTAAGTTTCACTCAAGAAGAGCAAACCTTTTCTTTCCAACAACAAATAACATAGATGCATCCTGATGCTTGGATGGGCATGTTTCAAAGACCTGTCTTTCATTGTTTGAGTTTTCAACAGTGAGCGACAGCCAGAATGAAAGATCAAGTCCCAAATATAAATCACACTTTAAGTACAAAAATGCATCGTTTTTGAAAAAATACTTCCTGCATGTATGCCTGACAATTCATAATCACTAGGGTTCAAAGTGCCCCTAATCAATAGTAATATTGTACATTCAGAATTTTTTAAACTGACTGATTGAGTAAAGGCAACTATACATGTCCCAGGATAATGTTGCAAGATCGAATCTGAGCTGGTTACCAGGACCAGAATCTCCAAGGAAGAATAAACCTCTGGTTGTGGTGACTGAGCCAGATTCTATCTTGACTTATTGAGTTTTATCCCACTTTTCTTTTTGGTCATCTCAAGGCACCTAGGTATCTAACACTTCCACCTACTACTTTCACGCACTCTCTAAGCTAATCTGAGTGAATGAAGGCCCATTCAATGCTATAGGATTCACTTTAGATACAAGCCCTAATGACTAATGGCTGAGTAAGGTTGAAGTAACTGCTCTGACTCTCATGTTTAAATGTTTCTTTCTGTATAGAGCAGGGCTGTCAAATTCCCGGCCCATGGGCCGGATGCATCACACATTGGCCACGCCCATGCCCGATTTAGTGAAGGGGGGAACAATACGTCACAAGATGCCATTGTGACCCCGTGAGTTTGACACCCCTGGCATAGAGTAATCATTGTTTCCTTTTCCACAGAGCATTCTTGACCTTGAAAAAGACAGACTCCTGCTTCTCTGCAATACATTACATCGTTACAGCCAGCTTCTTTCTCATTTTGGAAAAAGCCTCATTGTGGTATGTTAATCCCACATTCTTTTGCTTTGAATTAAATATTACTGGGAAGTCTAACCTCATCTGTCATCTGTTCTAGTGTCATGAAAAGGTTCACAGTGTTGTTGCTGAAGCAGAAGCTGACAAGGACGTGCAAATGTTAGTGAACGAAATGTCAGTAACCGCTGCCGAGACCAAGCTCGAACTCTTGTTAACAGACTACTACGTAAGTGGGCTGCCAAATCTCCTGTCCTCAATCATGGAAGGAATCGTTTTAAGTTTTTCCTGACTGAGATGCTGGAAGCTGAAACAGAGCATGTCTGAAAGATATCAGGATGGATTAACTAACTGGGGGTGGTGATATAGAATCTGGTTATGCTTACACAAGACAAAACTACAAGTGAGCCAATTATATTTTTGGTAGGTTGGAATGCTTCAGTTCATTCACAAGCACAGCACATGTGTATGACAGCAGTGTCCAAGGGGTAGGTGAAATATCTAGCCACTATGCCACCAAGAGCTGTGGTTGTACAGTGGTTAGAATGCAGTATTGCAGGCTGGTTGAGCCCACAGCCAGCAGTTCGATTCTGACCAGCTCACAGTTAACTCAGCTTTTCATCCTTCTGAAGTGGGTAAAATGAAGACCCAGGTTGCTGGGGGAGGAAATATGCTAACTCCGTAAACCTCTTAGAGAGGGCTGTAAAGCACTCTGAAGTCTAAGCACTATTGCTATATCAAAATGTCAAGATAGTGATCACATTGGTGCAATTCTTTGTGTATGCTCATGATTTCAACTTACATACAAAAGGAGCAGGATATTGATTACATGGTTGCCATTGTCACCCTGACTTTTGTTTTACACCACCCCTCCCTTCACCTGGGGTTTTCCTGGTGCATGAGTAGAATCCAAACCATTTACTATAGAGCAGGGGTGTCAAACTCAAGGCCTGCAGGGTAGTACTTAGATTTGGCCTGCAGAGTTGGTCCACTGGGCCCCCTTGGAAACAGCAAAGGTCCAGCCTGCAGTGCCTCTGCCAGTGAAAACGGAGTGCGGAGGGTCTCCATTTTCACTACCAGAGGACTGCAGGAGGCCACCGTGGCCAAAAATAGCTCACAAGGGCCCTGCACAGCCTTCCTGAACTCCATTTTTGTTGCAGAGGGTAGCAGGAGGCCATCCCAGCCAAAAATGGAGTTCGGGACCCCGTTTTTTGCTGACAGAGCTCTTGGGCCATAGGCACTCCCGACACGACTGACGTCAAGCTGTCCAAGCCCACTCTGGACATAACCTCCCAGCCCTCCCCCAAGTTCAAATATGATCCTGATTGGCCCAAAATGAAATCAAGTTTGACACCCCTGTTATAGAGTATTCAGAATCAGAAGCTTAAAATCTCCTATAAACTGTAAGCACATTTCATGCTCCAATATAAAGCCTTCATGGTAAAGAAAAGAGATGAAACTACTTTTCCCACTGGAGTATGTTGATAGGCAGAACTTAAGAAAATTAGTCTTCTAATCAGGTATATGCAGAACAGAGAGGAAAAGGAGAACAAAGGAGACAGCATATGTATACATTCACAATGCCTCTGTTAATCAATGGGATTAAAAGTGGCAAGAATCTTTGATTTTGGAACTGTATCTCTGCAGCACACATTTTATAATCACTTTGGAAGGAGAGATGGACAAATAACATAAATTGTAGTCTATTGTACTCTCCAACACAGCAAGTGTGTCGTGGTTCAGTATAAAACAAATTCTGAAAAGTGTTCTGACTGAAATTACATTTAATTATGGACAAATATTGTGCCAACATAGCCCATATCTTATAATGCATTCTATGGGAATCATGGCACGGAAAATCAACACCTTCAGCATCAATGACTTAGTTTAATACTTTATTTCCTTCACTTAAAGGAAAATACAAATTAACTCAACTTAGATGGGGACTAAACAACAGCATATCAGGGTTAAACAAATTCAGACCAGTGGTGGGATTTAATTTTTTTTACTACTGGTTCTGTGGGTGTGGCTTGGTGGGCATGGCTTGGTGGGTGTGGCAGGGGAAGGATACTGTAAAATCCTCATCCCACCCCACTAACCTGCTTTCCAGCTCCGTTCTCCTGTGCAGGGCAACAAAAGAAGACCCAGATCATCATCTGGGACTCAAGAGGAAGAGAATAGATAGGAGCAGGGCAAGTTAGAGGTGATATTTGCCAGTTGTCCAAACTACTCAAAATTTCCACTACCAGTTTTCCAGAACTGGTCAGAACCTGCTGAATATCACCTCTGATTCAGACCCCACCAGGGAAAAGTTTTCCTTATCTCTGTGATGCTTTCTAATGACCATCTAAGACCAGGGGTGTCAAACTCAATTTCATTGAGGGCCACATCAGGGCTGTGTTTGATCCCAGGAGAGAGGGGGCCGTGGCCAAGGGGCGTGGCCAGGTCAACATCATTCATGTCGCGGGAGCCTGTGGTGGGCTGAGAGCTCTGCCAGCGAAAACGGACTCCCGAGCTCTGTTTTTGGCTGTATTGGCCTTCTGCAACCCTTTGCCAGTGAAAACAGAGCAGCGTTTTCATTGGCAGAGGCACCGCAGGCCAGTCTTTCACTGTTTCTGTTGTGAATGCATAATACCAATAAAGTTATTATTGAGCTTGAAGTCTAGTGCAGGGTTCTGGCCTTGCACTTCTGATTGGCTGTTGATGGCCCGATCGGATTGGCCCGTTTAAAAGCATCCGATTGGCCACTAACAGACCATTCCTATTGGTTAAAAGGAGTTAGTGCTCCTATTGGTTAAGTAGTTATTGAGTTGCCTATATAAGTAAGGCTTGAGCAGCCTTTGAGCTGAGCAGTTACAATATGTAAATAAAGAGTTTGAAGTTCACTGTTTCCACGGCTCGTCTCCATCATTCGCACCCATGCACCAGACTTAACAGTTTCTGTTATGAATGAATAAAACGCGAAAATAAAGTTTTATCAAACCTTTAGAAAATAGCAGGGTTCTAGTCCTGCACTTCTGATTGGCCGATAATAGCGATATCAGATTGCCTCGTCTCCATCATTTGCACCCATGCACCAGACTTAACACTGGCGACGAGGGTGGGATTGGATGACATCAGAGCCAACTAAGCACATGACTGAAGCACAAAACGGCGAAACCATGTCCAGTGGCGCCATACCGCCCGCTCCGTTCGATCCGGCCCAAGAAGACTGGGAGTCTTACAGGGATCGTTTCCAAATGTTCTTGAAAACCAATAATCTAAAGGATGCCATGGCCGGAAAGAAACGGGCGGTGTTTCTGACACACTGCGGCCCAACGGTTTTTAAGATGGCTAAGGCTTTGGCAAAACCGGCTGAAGTAAAGACCATGGACTGGGACGTCCTCGAATTGCTACTGAGGGCTCACTATGCACCCGCTGTTCCAACACTCGTAAGACAACACGAGTTCTACCAACGGAACCAGCAGAAAGGAGAAAGTGTCACCGATTTCGTTGCAGACCTCCGTAACCTGGGAGGCCTGTGGGAATTCACCGACCTGGAGGAAGCCTTGAGGGACAGAGTAGTCCTAGGGCTTGACGCCCTGAACGTGCAGAGTAAAATAATGGCAAAGGGCGACATCACCCTTAAGGACGCCATAACTGAAGCCACGGCAGCAGAGGCAACCAAGAAGTCGGCTGCCCAATTACGCCGGAATCGCACTCAAACCCACCAGCCGGCTGGTGAAATTTTACCTAACTCAGAAGGGCAGCTTTCTACGGCCCATCATGAGGACCTCTCTTTGTCATCAGACAGTGACGAAGAAGAGGTCCATCGCCTAAGGACCGATTGGGAACGATGCCCAAAGTTCCAGCTACCCTGCGCAGGCTGCAAGGCCAACCATTTTCGCTCTGACTGCAAATTCCGCGACGCACTCTGCCACAAGTGTGGGAAACGAGGCCACATCGGATGGGTCTGCAGAAGCCTCCTTGGACCCAGCCCGACCTCGAAGGGAACCAATCTCCGCTAACCGACAGGGAATCGCCCTGTAAGGCGAGAACCAGTAAACCACTCCTACAGAAACCGGCCTGTGAATCGTCTAGCAAGACGAGAAGAGGCGCACCAAACACTCACCATTGGCCATGCCTCTTCACTAGACGCTCAGAAAATTTGGGTCAACGTGAACATTGAAAATCGGCCCTGCCCAATGGGAGAAGACTCGGGATCGTCCCTCTCGATGGTCTCCTGGAAGACCCTCAAGCAACTCATCCCCACAATCTGGTGCCAAGACCTTCAATTCCAACAGCTCATCCTGAAGGACTACCAGGGAAACCGAATTCCGGTTGCAGGATCCAGCCAAGTCCGAGTCACATTCAAAAACCGCACGGTGTACTTACCCCTGACGGTGATCGATAAGGACCGGCCTAGCCTGTTGAGCCTACAGTGGTTCGCACCACTCGGCATCGAAGTGGCAGGCATTAATCGAATCGGCGGCAGTGACTGGGAGGAAGACCTCGCCCACGAATTCAGGGACGTCTTCAAGGAAAAGCTAGCGAGTACAAGGGACCCCAATATCCTTTAGTCTGAATCCAAATATAGCGCCCATCCGTCTTAAGCCTCGTCGAGTTCCGTTCGCTCTAAAACCGAAAAATCGACAAGCAGCCAGATAAGTTAATTGCCCAGGGAGTCTTAAAGCCAACGGATCACTCTCCTTGGGAAATGCCTATTGTGACACCCATTAAGCCTGACAGCTCCATGAGAATTTGTGGGGACTACTGGGCCACCCTGAACCACGCACTGCAACAGAACCCATATCCGGTGCCGGTAGTACAACACCTCCTCCATTCCCTGGGGGGCGGAAAAGTCTTCACTAAATTAGACTTAGCTCAGGCTTACCAGCAACTGCCGGTTGACGAAACAATGGCACAGGCACAGACTATCGTAACACACCGTGGCACATTTAAATGTACAAGGCTTCAATTCGGAGTCAGTGTGGCCCCAGGGATCTTTCAGAGCCTAATGGAGAGACTATTGCAGGGGATCAAGGGAGTTGTCTCTATTCCGACGATGTGCTTATCGCTGCCCCCACTCAAAAAATTTTGCAGGAGCGTTTAAGATTAGTATTACAAAAATTTCAGGAAGCAGGCCTGAAAGTTAAAAAGAATAAATGCAAAATGTGTACCGACCGTGTTGAATTCTGAGGGTACCTAATTGACAGTCAGGGTATTCACCCTACTGATAGTAAATTAAGAGCAATAAAGAACGCTCCCAGACCCCAGAACAAGACCGACCTCCAAGCGTTCCTAGGCCTCATCAACTTCTATAAAGTGTTCTTGCCACACAAGGCTATGATTGCTGAACCGCTACATTGTCTTTTAGACAAAAAAGCAAATTGGGTATGGGGTCACAAAGAAGAGCAGGCGTTCTGTAATGTAAAGAAACTACTGACTTCGGACGCCATGCTTATGCAGTACAACGAGACTTTGCCATTAAACATAACCTGTGATGCATCACCTTTTGGAGTGGGCGCCATTTTGAGTCATGTGTTACCTAACGGTAACGAAGCCCCTGTTGCTTACTTTTCAAAGATGCTCTCGAAAACCGAGCGAAATTACAGCCAAATTGATAAGGAGGCTTTGGCGAATGTGTCAGCAGTTAAGAGGTTTCATGAGTATGTGTACGGTCGGAATTTCACCATTGTAACTGACCACAAACCATTGCTGGGGATCATTGCTGGGGACAAACCAACTCCCTGCATACTATCTCCCAGAATGACCCACCGGTCAGAATTCTTGGCTGCCTACAATTATTGGCTACAATATCGTCCGGGGAAAGCCATTCCCCACGCTGATGCGCTGAGCCGTACACCGCTCCCTGAAACTATCAACGATCCTGCACCAACGATGACAGCGTTGCAGATCGAGACACTTCACACGCCGCCATTGACTGCCCATGACATCGCAAGAGAAACAAAACGCGACCCCATCTAGGCGCGAGTCCTCATGTGGTTGGAACGCGGGTGGCCATTGGACCAAATACCAGACGACTTTGCACCATTCAAAAGTCGTCAAACAGAGCTATTCTCACAGAAGGGCTGTGTCACCTGGGGTGATAGAGTCGTTATCCCAGAACGACTCCAACAAACCTTGCACGAGGGCCACCCTGGCATCGTGCGCATGAAGGGCCTCGCACGAAGCTATGCGTGGTGGCCAGGAATCGATAGACAAATTGAATCATGGGTCAAAACTTGCAAGAGGTGCCAAGAAGTAAGCAATGCTCCACCAAAGGCAACCCCAACCGAATGGGAAACGCCGCGGGGACCCTGGTCCTGCATTCATCTGGACCTTGCTGGGCCGACCAAAGGCCACACGTTTTTGCTAACCGTCGACGCCTACTCAAATTGGCTCGAGATTCACCGAATGAGCAGCACGACCACTGACGCGGTCATCAAAAGGCTGGAAAGACTTTTTGCAACCCACGGATTACCAGACGTTCTGGTATCCGACAACGGGCCCCAATTTACCGTGCTACCTTTTCAGCAGTACTTGGCGACCGGGGCATTTGACACGCGCTCACTTCGCCTGCGCACCCTGCTGCAAACGGTAGGGCTGAACGCATGGTTCAATTCATCAAGAAGACCCTGCAAAAGATCGATTACGATAACATCAACGAAAAGATCAACTGGATACTTTTTCTACAGCACATTACACCTCACAGCGTCACCAACAAAACTCCTGCCGAACTGCTAATGGGACGAAAGCTCCGCTCCCACCTCGACCATTTACCTACGAACCCGAAAAGCCACTCGGGTCCAGCACCCGATGCCGTATCTTTCAGGTAGGCGATCTCGTATTCGCTAAAAACTTTTCGGGCGATCCGCTGTGGGTGGAAGTGACCGTAATCCACATAACCGGCCCTAGATCATACCTCGTTCAATGTTCTGACAATACACTTTGGAAGCGCCACATAGATCAGCTACGATCGCGGCTACCACCTCGCAATTCCGAACTCCCTTTTGATCAAACTGAGGGGGGGGGGGAGATACAGAGGAAAGTGAATTATTTTTTGAAGAAAACCCCTTCGAAGAGACTGATAGGGGAACTGAAACGCAGGAGCAGGAACCTGGGACCAGAGTGAACGCACCTCAGGAAATGGCCAGTGATATTGATGACAATGAGAACACGAACTCTGAACCAGAGGCACCCGTACCGCTTAACAACGATCTACCTCAGCAAGAGTGCAGCCAACCGACAAGTGCCTTGCGAAAATTGAAAAGACTAATTAAACAACCATCCTATCTTAAGGACTATGTAACCATGCCCCGTGGGCAGAAGCCGGGGGAAAGGGGTGTTGTGAATGCATAATACCAATAAAGTTATTATTGAACTTGAAGTCTAGTGCAGGGTTCTGGCCTTGCACTTCTGATTGGCTGTTGATGGCCCGATCGGATTGGCCCATTTAAAAGCATCCGATTGGCCACTAACAGACCATTCCTATTGATTAAAAGGAGCTAGTGCTCCAGGTTCGCTATTGGTTAAGTGGTTATTGAGTTGCCTATATAAGTAAGGCTTGAACAGCCTTTGAGCTGAGCAGTTACAATATGTAAATAAAGAGTTTGAAGTTCACTGTTTCCACGGCTCGTCTCCATCATTCGCACCCATGCACCAGACTTAACAGTTTCTGTTATGAACGAATAAAACGCTAAAATAAAGTTTTATCAAACCTTTAGAAAATAGCAGGGTTCTAGTCCTGCACTTCTGATTGGCCGATAATAGCGATATCGGATTGGTCCGTTCAGGAGAATCTGATTGGCTGTTAACGAGCCACTCTCATTGGTTAAGGGGGTTAACACTCCATGTTTCTCATTGGTTACTAGATCAGCAGCTTGCCTATAAAAGGGCTGCTGCTGCCCTAGGTTTTTGCTTTGTTCAGAATGATTAATAAAGAGTTGAAGTTCACTGTTCACCGTCTTGTTTCCGTTCCTTGCGCCCATGCGCCGAACTTAACAGTTTCCAGGGCAGATTTAAGGCCCAGATTTAAGCACTGGATCCAGCCCATGGGCCTTGAGTTTGACAACCCTGATCTAGATTATTGTAGCTCAAACCAAATATACTTTTTCCTCTAAAATATGCAAGTCATAAACAAGATTTGCTTCTGTCCACATAGTTATGTACACTTCTTCCCCTAATCTTGACTCATGTTGAATGAAAGACATTGCTAAAATACTTTCCCATAAAATATTTCCCATAAAATACTTGTGCTTTTTCAGATGCCACCTTATCAGTACATGGCATGACAGGGAAATTGCTAGCCTGGTTAAGTTTACACCTATATGGATCAATGTCACACAGAATACTTATGTGAATAACACTTGGTATTCAGTATAAACCAGATATGAGATGCACAAGGATATGACAGCATAGTCGAACAAAATATTTTAAAAAATCATTATGGGTATAGCCAGGATTTCAGTGTCTCTATTTTTAATTGAAGAGACTCAAATATTAGTTACTGCGTTCTAGTATTTTAATTAAACACATGCAAATTCTTTAATAGGGCTGCAGTATTTCAAATTCTGCTCACATATCAACTTGGAGAAAAGCCATAAAGGGGTCATGTCTATTTCACAGGGACATAGATTTCAATAACATAAATTCCTACGGCCATGTGAAAAGATTCAAGATTACTACAGAATTGCTTTTTTCAGTTTCCAGCTTTTTATCCCACATAATCTCAATTTTTATTTCACCCTTTAGATATTTTTAAAATATATTGTTTATATTGTTTCAATTCATCTCTAATTGTTTAATGTTGACTTTTTATATTTGAAATGCTTATTTTTATGTATATATTGTTTTTTACTTGATTATTGTATGCTGCCCAGAGTTATTTTTCATGAGATAGGTGGTATATAAATTAGATAGGTAGATCATAGATCAGTGATGCCTGCACCAAGAAGGCAATATGAGCATGATCCCTTCCCGCTCACCCCAACCCCTACACATGCGCGCTTGACACCCCCCGCTCCGCATGCATGTGTGAACTTTCGCGCTCCCCCCATCCCCAGGCATGTGCGCGTGACACCCCCCCCTGCTCATTTTGGGCCTAGTAGGCCTCCCTGCAGCCTCTTGGGAGCAAAAATGGGCAGTAGGGGGCCCATACATACCCCACGCCCCGTTTTGGGCTTAGCAGGCCTTCCTGCAGCCTCCTGGGAGCAAAAGGGGGGAGCGGTGGGGGGGTATGCCACACACCCCTCTGTACTCCCCCCACTCCCACAAATGTGCACGCAACTCCCACATGCACATCCCACCCCCTACACATGCGTGGCAGAGACCCAAAAATCAGCTGCCCAGTGGAAGGCTGAGCTGGGGCGACGGCTCGCATGCCCACAGAGAGGACTCTGCGGACCATCTGTTGCACGTGTGCCATAGGTTTGCCATCATGATCATAGATGATAAATGAGAGAGAAAGGGAGGGGAGAGATGTGTGTGAGAGAGAGGGAGAAATGAGAGACAGGTAGGCAGGGAGAGATGAGAGATAGGGAGGGAGGGAGGCAGGCAGGCAGGCGTGCCTATTTGAAGTATTCACCTATAACTATTTGTGAAGTGAAGGCTAAAGCTGAGGAAAGATTAAATACAAATAACAGTTCTGGGAGCTAGTCTTGATTGTTATGACTTTGGGACCATACAGTTGTTCATCTGGCATCTTTGGGGGTGTTGATTAAACTTTTAATGAGAAAGTGACACAAGTTGTCTCTGGGAGACAACTGAAGTAAAAAGTTGATGCAGAGGAGAATGGACACCCCTATAATGGAATTTTAAAAACAACAAGGAATTTGCTGTCTTCCACTGACACTTCCATATAAACTTAAAAACAAATTATTACAGACCAAATTGGGAAAACATATTAGGGTAGAAGGGCATCTGTGAGCTTCACCCTTGATTTGGACTGTCAGCAATGTCTGTCCACTTTTTTTTTCCCCAGCCAAAGGGATCCAACTCTTTCCTTTTAATGTCTGAAGCATTTCAGAATTCATAAGGCTACTAAAATAAACAGCAAATTGCTAGTTTGACAATGGGCATGAGTTGAGAACATTACCAAAAATATACTTCATACCCTGCGTGCCTTTTAATCAAAACCTATTAATCTTGGTTTCATTCTCCCTCTTCTATAAAAGGAAGAAGATATGATGAGCCTAATTGAAAAAGAAAGGAGACAAACTGCCATTAAAGCTAAAATAACACGGGTCCAAACAGATTTGGAGAAGGCCTTACAGGACAAAACAGGTTAACTCACACTTTCAGCATATTATACTTGATCATTTACACAAGGTGAAGGTGTATCTAATTCGTGCCCTTTCTAGCTCTTCCAAACTTAAAGAAGCCCAATTCTCACTTAGTTTGCTCCCCTTGGGATAATGGGTTTTGTTGGCCCCTTTAGCTGGTAACATTTACAGAAGGGGTTCTTAACTTTTTTTGTCATGGGACTCCTTTGAGAATTCACTGAAATCTGCAGAGACTTTTTCAGAAAAATGTATTTAAGTTAATAAAATAATATAGATGAATGACAAATAGTAGATATAGGATAGACAGACAATCGATGATTAGATAAATCAGTGATAGACAGACAGACAGACAGATAGATAAATGATAGATAGCTAGATTATATCTATCTATCATCTATCTATCTATCTATCTATCTATCTATCTATCTATCTAGAGATTACATTACAAATGAAACCAATTCTGCTTATATTGTTATTAAAATATTAAAATATTAAATACATTAAATTAATAAAAAGACAATACGCTTTTTGGAATATGTTTTTAGATAATGAAATATATTGAAGTTAACATGGAGGGGAGCTTAGATACCATACTTTATTTTCTTGCCTATAAATAAAAAGCAACAATTAAGTTAGAGTTTATAGGTTAACAAAAATAATGTAGTCCCCCCCCCCCATATAAGTTCATAGATCAACAAGGGGTACAAGATCAAAAGCCCTACTTAAGAGAGTGGGTTACATCTTTTTACTTTTTAAATATTCAAATGGAGCAGGAATTTTCCCAGTACTTCTAGAGATCTGAGGATGTATAGTAGGAATACAAGTAACATCTTCAATTTGGAACAGCCTTTTCAATTGTTTTAAGGTAAAAATATGATATGTAGGTTCCTAAAGTTTGAACTGATATTAAACAAGACACATTGTCACTGTAACAAAACTGTGTGTGCCTGAATAATGTTCCTTTTGATTTTGAATGTTCCTTGAAAGTAGATGAATACCATTGTGTACATTCTAATATTGTATATTCTTTTTAATAGCATGTATATTGCTTTATTCTAACATTACATATTGTATTCAGAACCTAAAAAATATTTTAATGGAAATAATGGAAATTTGCTAACAGTGCTATCATATCATGGTTGATTTCCAGGTTTAATTTAGAAGTGTATGAAGACTAAGCAAATCCTTGTGTTTATATTTTTAAAGGCTTAGAACGGATGCTTCAGGCTTACAGAGAAACTCCACAGTTTTCAGATGCAAAGAATATAAATGATACCATTGCACAGCTTAATGAGGTACATTGGAAATTAATATATATTTGACCTTTTAAATATCTACATTAGGTCACTTTTGTTCAGCTGAAATGCAGTCTTCAGTTTTAATCCTTTGGCTGTCTTCAGAGGTGCACCTCTAATGCATACATCAATGAAGTTAGGCTGGTAACTACTCAAACAACCTTTCAGTTTTGAGGCTGCATTTAAGAAAAGCCATTTTAACATTTAAGGAAAGCCATTTAAGAAGGGCACTTTGCACAAATTAATCTGACATGAATTAAAATACAATGAATGAATACATGAACAGGGTTGAAATGTTTAGGAACAATGTCATCTTTACTAGAAGATTCATTGGCTATAATAGGTTAATATTATTTGAGCAAATATTTTAGAACAATAAAACAAGTACAGATAGTCCTCAATAAGTAACTAGCTTGGACAGTGACCCTTTGCAGCTAAGATGATGGTAGAAGTGACTCAGATAGAAGGTCCATACAGAGAGTGGTAAGGACAGCTGAGAAGATTGTAGGAAGCTCTCTTCCCATTATTCCCGTTATACTGCTTATAAGCGCTACATGCTTAGAGCTTGAAGCATTGTTAGAGACCCCACACATCCACTTCAGTTTGTTTTTGTTGTTCTCCTCTGGGAGGAGGTTTATGTATCTATAGCAGGACAACCAGATTCTGTAACAGAATTACAGAATTGTAGTCTACTTTGGATGTATACATATACATGGCAAAAAAGATAAAATAAAAAAGTCCTGAACTGCTTTTCTCTGCAACGTAGCGCATACCTAAAAAAGTCTTAACTGCAAGTTAAAAAGATCAACTCTGGAAACTTAATCAGCCAGTTGACAGCTGCTTCCTGTAACTGACCACACTTTAATCAGTTTTACACCTTCTGCTTTTGTTTGCTTGCTAAGTGAACCAGGGCTCCCGCTAGGACATTCCTTTCAAAGTGAATTACCCATATGTCCCTCCTTACTCTCATGTAATCCCTTTCTCTCCAATTAATGTAAATGCAAACATCAATTCTTTTGCCACTAAATATCCCAACACTGGGGTGAGCATTCAAATGGCCAGAGGAGTGAAGAAAAAGGACATTAAGAGTTGCCCTTTCACTCAGTTTCCTTATGAATAAAGTTCCAGAAACTTTCTTTGCCATTTGGGCACACCTGACTGTCTTTACAGCTATAAAGCAAAGCAAAGCTTAAGTAAAATCATAAGTACAGTGGGTATGAGATTTTATACTTAATGACCTCTCAATATCTAAGTTGCTGGTTCCTGTAGTTGCTAATGAGGACTAAGTGTATTTTAAACTAGATCATTTAATCTCAGTGTCTCCTTCTGCTCCCAATAATCAGAACTGGGAAAACAAAATGGTTACGTCAAAATATTTATTTACATATATTTAAATATATATATGTATATATTAAAGGCAACATTGAAAGCTGCCCTTCTGCAAGCAAATCATTTCAAATTGGGGAGTGCACTTGCTGAAATTGAAAAGAAGCCTAAACCAACTCATCTCTGCAGTGACTGCATTTCAAAATGGAAAGAAAAGGTAATATTATGACCTTTGAGATATGGTACTACTTGTCCATAAGATAATTTTGGAGATCAGCTATGTATGCATCTATAACCTAATGCCATAGACCTACAGAATTATTTCAGCCCTTTTATTTAATCCTATAGCTAAGTAATGGAAATCAGATATTATTAGGTTATTGTAAACCCACCTGGATTATTATTATGTTATTGTAAGACCTCCTGGAAATGGCCCAGTCTCAGGATTAATACTTGGTTACTAATTAATCCACTTGAAGGTGGTTACATCTTGATATGTACACAGCATGTCATTTATTATATTATGAAGGCTATCCACAAAATAGATTACGTTTTCGTCTGTAGCAAGAAGGGACGGAGCTAGCGCGGCCATCTTTGGTCTGTGTGTTTGCCGCTCAGTCTGCATGTAGTTGTGCTAGTGGGAGGTTTGTATCGTTGCCCGTTATTTCATAGCAAACGTTTGAAATGTGTGCTGCAATTGAAAATCCCTCGAGTTGTGAGGTGCGATTAGTGATAAGGTTTTTGTTGGCAAAAAACCATAAACCGATTGAAATTTTTTGGCAACTGTGTGAAGTATACGGGGACAACATCATCACTGAAGGTGGAGTGCGCCAATGGTTCATTAAGTTTAAAAATGGCCAAACTACGGCACTCGAGAAGTCCTGAATGCTTTCAAGTGGGAGATTTTTCCTCATCCGTCCTACAGCCCTGATCTTGAACCAAACGACTACCACTTGTTTCTGAGGATGAAGACCTGGCTTGGAACACAGTGCTTTGATGCCTGAGATTTGAGCCAGTCAGTCACGCCCGCCTGCAGTTCTGCGTCGTCGTCAAAGCGCTGTGTTCCAAGCCAGGTCTTCATCCTCAGAAACAAGTGGTAGTCGCTTGGTGCAAGATCGGGGCTGTAGGGCAGATGAGGAAAAATCTCCCACTTGAAAACATTCAGGACTTCTCGAGTGCCGTAGTTTGGCCATTTTTAAACTTAATGAACCATTGGCGCACTCCATCTTCAGTGATGATGTTGTCCCCGTATACTTCACACAGTTGCCAAAAAATTTCAATCGGTTTATGTTTTTTTGCCAACAAAAACCTTATCACTGATCGCACCTCACAACTCGAGGGATTTTCAATTGCAGCACACATTTCAAACGTTTGCTGTGAAATGACGGGCAACGATACGAACCTCCCACTAGCACAACTAGATGCAGACTGAGCGGTGGATGCACAGACCAAAGATGGCCGCGCTAGCTCTGTCCCTTATTGCTACAGACGAAAACATAATCTATTTTGTAGATAGCCCTTGTATATACTCTCAGGTTTGGCTATAGTGACTGTAAGTGAAGTTTACAATTTCTAAATCCCTTCTGAATGATGTTACTGCTTTATTGTTAATATTTACATGAATGTGATACTACCACTTTAAAGTTTAGACTACCCTGATTGCTCATCTTAATCTCATTTCTTGCATATGTATAGGTGAAACAAGTATCATAATGTTCTGTTTTAAATATTGATTTTAGTCAAAATTCTTTTCATGCCTTCTCTGACTGCATCTGCATCCATATTTCCTTTGTGGTGGTAAATGATCTTCCTCCCTCCCTCCCTTTCTCTTTCTTTTTCATTTTACTGTTGCCAATAACTTGTCTTCATGATAGGGGTAAAATCATTTTTAAAAACCCTTTTGTCATTCCCAAACAGTCTTTTGGAACATGTTTAGTTTTTTAAGCATTTATGGCTGCCATGGTGATTTGGCCAGTCCCCAAAGCCCCATTTATTCAAAGTAAAGTTAGTCAGTATCCCCTCCTCCACAATTCCAAACTAAGTATTGAGTTGCAGCCACTCACATTTTATTATTTCATAAGGATGCTTCTGAAACCATGCAACTTCCAGGAACATTTTTGGAAATGGAGTAAATGTCAGAGGTTAATGATTTGTGGCATACTAGATTCTACAGTAAAACTACAATAAAAATTCTACAGAGAAATTATTGACTCTGTCATTTGTACCTCAATAACTGTCTGGTTTGGCACAGCAACCAAACAGGACAGGTATAGATTTCAACAGATAATTAGGACTGCAGAAAAAACAACCATAACCAGCCTGCCTTCCATTGAGGATCTGTATACTGAATGAATCAGAAAGAAGGCTGAGAAAATATCTACAGACTCCTCACAAACTGGACATAATCTGTTTCAACTGATCCTCCCAGGACGCTGCTATACGGCACTGCATGCCAAAACAACTAGACACAAGGATAGATTTCCCCCCTCCCCCCAGTGCCTTCAGTCTGCTGAACACCTAATTCTCACAGCGCTGTCTCATTTCTCATCTTCTCACCGTTCCCACTATCTTCTCCTATTGGAGAATTGTTGTTTGTAACTTATGATTAATAACTAAGTATGATTTATATTTTATATCTATGACCTATTACTTGCTGTTTTTATGTACACTGTCAGCTTATGCACCAGAGACAAATTCCTTGTGTGTCCGATCATGCTTGGCCAATAAAAAAATTCTATTCTATTCTATTCTATTCTATTCTATTCTATTCTATTCTATTCTATTCTATTCTATTCTATTCTATTCTATTCTATTCCATTCCATTCCACTCCACTCCACTCATTTAATGTTATGGATTATTTTAATATGTATAAAGTAGACGGGCTTGGAAATGTGCACAGACCTCCAAAGTCATCTTCACAAGCCCTCTTAATACATCTTGATACTGTCTGGAAAAATCCTCCAGAAAAGAATCCCTGACTTGCACTGTAGCCCCAAAATGAACTTTTTTTTGTAAGTGTTAAGTCTGGAGCATGGGTGCGAATAATGGAGACGAGCCGGTAGAAGCAGTGAACTTCAAACTCTTTATTTACATGGTGTGACAGCTCGAACTGGAGGGCTGCTATAGCCTTCCTTATATAGGCAACTTATTAACTATTCAACCAATAGCAATTCTGGAGCGCTAGCTTCGTTAACCAATGAGAATGGCCTGTTAATGGCCAATTGGTTGCTCCTGAACGGACCAATCCGATCCTG
Organism: Hydrophis major; assembly: GCA_033807585.1. NCBI lineage: Eukaryota > Metazoa > Chordata > Lepidosauria > Squamata > Elapidae > Hydrophis > Hydrophis major. The sequence goes on from CM066328.1 coordinate 186,866,112, forward strand.
CCATTAATAGCCAATCAGAAGTGCAGGGCCAGAACCCTGCACTTGATTTCAAGCTCAAGATAACTTTATTGGCATTATTCATTCACAACACCCCTTTCCCCCGGCTTCTGCCCATGGGGCGTGGTTTCATAGTCCTTAAGGTAAGATGGTTGTTTTATTAGTCTTTTTGATTTTCGCAAAGTGCCTGGCGGTTGGCTGCACTTCTGCTGAGGTAGATTGTTGTTTAACGGTAGGGGTGCCTCTGGTTCCGAGTTCGCGTTCCCGTCGTCACCAATAAGTGAACTCACTCCGGTCCCTGGTTCCTGTTCCTGCGTTTCAGTTCCATTATCAGTCTCTTCAAAAAGATTTTCCTCTAGTTGTAATTCGTTTTCCTCTGTATCTCCCCCCCCTCAGTTTGGTCATAAGGGAGTTCGGAATTGCGTGACGGTAGCCGCGATTGTAGTTGATCTATGTGGCGCTTCCAAAATCTATCGTCAGGGCATTGAACGAGGTATGATCTTGGGCCGGTTACGCGGATTACGGTCGCTTCTACCCACAGCGGATCGCCCGATAAATTTTTAGCGAATACTAAATCGCCTACCTGGAAGGTACGGCATCGGCCACTGGATTCGAGTGGCTTTTCCGGTTCGTAGGCTGGGTGTAACCGATCGAGGTGGGAGCGGAGCTTTCGTCCCATTAGCAGCTCGGCGGGAGTTTTGTTGGTGACGCTGTGAGGTGTGATGTGCTGTAGGAAAAGGATTCGGTTGATTTTCTTGTCGATGTTGTCGTAGTCTATCTTTTGTAGCGTCCTTTTGAAGAATTGTACCATGCGCTGAGCCCTACCGTTGGCCGCAGGGTGCTCAGACGAAGTAAGTGCATGTCGGATACCACGGTCAGCCAGGTACTGTTCAAAAGACAGCATGGTAAATTGGGGCCCGTTGTCAGATACCAGAACGTCTGGTAATCCGTGGGTTGCAAACAGTCTTTCCAGTCTTTTGATGACCGCTTTGGTGGTCATATTGCTCATCCGGTGAATCTCGAGCCAATTCGAGTAGGCGTCGACGGTTAGCAAAAACGTGTGGCCTTTGGTCGGCCCAGCAAAATCCAGATGGATGCGGGTCCAGGGTCCCCACGGCGTCTCCCATTCGGTTGGGGTTGCCTTTGGTGGAGCGTTGCTTACTTCTTGGCATCTCTGGCAAGTTTTAACCCACGATTCAATTTGTCTGTCGATGCCTGGCCACCACGCGTAGCTTCGTGCGAGGCCCTTCATGCGCACGATGCCAGGGTGGCCATCGTGCAAGGTTCTTAGCAGTGCCTGTTGGAGTCGTTCTGGGATAACAACTCTATCGCCCCAGATGATACAGCCCTTCTGCGAGAACAACTCTGTTTGACGACTTTTGAATGGTGCAAAGTCGTCTGGTACTTGGTCCAATGGCCATCCGCGTTCCACCCATGTGAGGACTCGTGCTAGGATGGGGTCGCATTTTGTTTCTCTCGCAATGTCATGGGCAGTTAATGGCGGTGTACGGAGTGTCTCGATCTGCAACGTTGTCATCGTTGGTGCAGGATCGTTGATGGTTTCAGGGAGCAGTGCACGGCTCAACGCGTCGGCGTGGGGAATGGCTTTACCGGGACGATATTGTAGCTAATAATTGTAGGCGACCAAGAATTCTGACCAGCGGTTCATCCTGGGAGAAAGTATGTAGGGAGTTGCTTGTCCCCAGCGATGATCCCCAGTGATGGTTTGTGGTCAGTTACAATGGTAAAAACCCGGCCGTATACATACTCATGGAATCTTTTAACAGCTGATACAATTGCCAGGGCTTCTTTATCGATCTGGCTGTAATTTCGCTCGGTTTTCGAGAGCGTTTTTGAAAAGTAAGCAACAGGGGCTTCGCTACCGTTAGGTAATACATGGCTCAAAATGGCGCCCACTCTAAAAGGCGATGCATCACATGTGATATTTAACGGCAAAGTCTCATTGTACTGCATTAGTATGGCGTCAGAAGTCAGTAGTTTTTTTACATTATGGAACACCTGCTCTTCTCTGTGACCCCATACCCAAATTGCTTTTTTATCTAGTAGGCAATGTAAAGGTTCAGCAACAGTCACCTTGTGCGGCAAGAATACATTATAGAAATTGATGAGGCCTAAGAATGCCTGGAGGTCGGTCTTGTTCCGGGGTCTGGGAGCGTTTTTTATTGCTCTCAATTTGCTATCGGTAGGGTGAATACCCTGACTGTCAATTAAGTAGCCTAAGAATTCAACACGATCTGTACACAGTTTGCACTTATTTTTTTTTACTTTCAGGCCTGCTTCTTGGAATTTTTGTAAAACCAGTCTTAAACGATCCCGTAAAATTTTTGGAGTGGGGGCAGCAATGAGCACATCGTCAAAATAGGGGACAATGCCTTTGATACCCTGCAATAGTCCCTCCATTAGGCTCTGAAAGATCCCTGGGGCTATACTGACTCCGAATTGAAGCCGCGTACACTTAAAGGCACCTCGGTGTGTTACGATAGTCTGTGCCTGTGCCGTTTTTTCGTCAACCGGCAGTTGCTGATAAGCCTAAGCTAAGTCTAGTTTATCGAAGACTTTTCCGCCCCCCAGGGAATGGAGGAGGTGTTGCACCACCGGCACCGGATATGGGTTTTGTTGCAGGGCATGGTTTAGGGTGGCTCGGTAGTCCCCACAAATTTTGATGGAGCCGTCTGGCTTAATTGGTGTCATGATTGGCGTTTCCCATGGGGAGTGGTCGGTTGGCTTTAAAACTCCCTGGGCCATCAACTTATCAAGCTGTTCGTCGATTTTCGGCTTTAGAGCGAACGGAACTCGATGAGGCTTAAGGCGGATGGGAGCTATCTTTGGATTAAGGCTAAAGGATATCGGGGTCCCCTTGTACTCGCTTAGCTTTTCCTTGAAGACGTCCCTGAATTCGTGGGTGAGGTCTTCCTCCCAGTCACTGCCGCCGATTTGGTTAATGCCTGCCACTTCAATGCCGAGTGGTGTGAACCATTGCAGTCTTTGTCGATCATCTTCAGGGATAAGTACACCGTGCGGTTCTTGAATGCCACCCGGACTTTACTGGATCCTACGACTGGAATCCGGTTCCCCGGTAGTCCTTTCACACGAGCCAGTGGAATTGAAGGTCTCGGCGGCGGATAGTGGGGATGAGTTGCTTGAGGGTCTTCCAGGAGACCATTGAAAGAGACGATCCCGAGTCAACTTCCATTTGGCAAAGCTGATTTTCAATGTTCACTTTGACCTGAATTTTCTTAGCGTCTAGTGAAGAGGTATGGCCGATAGTGAGTGTTTGGTGGGCCTCTTCTCGTCTTGTTAGGCAATTCACGGGTCAGTTTCTGTAGAGTGGTTTGCTGGTTCTCGCCTTACAGGGTGATTCCCTGTCGATTGGCGGAGATTGGTACCCTTCGAGGTCTGGCTGGGTCCGAGGAGACTTCTGCAGACCCGTCCGATGTGGCCTCGTTTCCCGCACTCGTTGCAGAGCGTGTTGCAGAATTTGCAATCGGAGCAGTAATGGTTGGCCCCGCAGCCAGCGCACGGTTGCTGGGACTTCGGGTAACGGTCCCGATCGGACTGCAGGCGATGGACCTCTTCTTCATTGCTGTCTGATGACGAAGAGAGGTCCTCATGGTGGGCCGTCTGCAGCTGCCCTTCTGACTGAGGTGAAACTTCGCTGGCCAATTGGTGTGCTGGAGCGCGATTTCGGCGTGGTTGGGCAGCCGACTTCTTGGTCGCCTCCACTCCTGTAGCTTCAGCTATGGTGTCTTTAAGGGTGATGTCACCCTTTGCCATTATTTTGCTCTGTATGTTTAGAGCGTCTAACCAGAGGACTACTCGGTCTCTCAAGGCCTCCCCTAGGTTGGTGAAATCGCAAAGGCATCCCAAGTTCCGGAGGTCTGCAATGAAATTGGCAACGCTTTCTCCTTTCCACTGGTTTCTCTGATAGAACTCATGTCGTCTTACGAGCGTTGGAACAGTTGGTGCATAGTGGGCCCTCAGTAGCAGTTCGAGGACGTCCCAGTCCATGGCCTTCACTTCAGCCGGTTTCGCTAATGCCTTAGCCATTTTGAATACCGTCGGGCCGCAGTGCGTTAGGAATACCGCCCGTTTCTTCCCGGTTGTGGCATCCTTCAGATTATTCGTTTCCAAAAACATTTGGAAATGGTCCATGTAGGACTCCCAGTCCACTTGAGTTGGATCGAACGGAGTGGGTGGGACTACGCCGCCGGACATGGTTCCACCGTTGTGCGCTTCAGCCACGTGCTTAGTTGTCTTAATTGGCTCTGATGTCATCCAATCCCATCCTCGTCGCCAGTGTTAAGTCTGGAGCATGGGTGCGAATAATGGAGACGAGCTGGTAGAAACAGTGAACTTCAAACTCTTTATTTACATGGTGTGACAGCTCGAACTGGAGGGCTGCTATAGCCTTCCTTATATAGGCAATTTATTAACTATTCAACCAATAGCAATCCTGGAGCGCTAGCTCCGTTAAGCAATGAGAATGGCCTGTTAATGGCCAATCAGTTGCTCCTGAACGGACCAATCCGATCCTGCCATTAACAGCCAATCAGAAGTGCAGGGCCAGAACCCTGCACTTGACTTCAAGCTCAGGATAACTTTATTGGCATTATTCATTCACAACAGTAAGGTTCCAACAATTTAGAGAGATATTCTAATAGTATGGCATTCAAAGATGCAGGGTTATTAAAAATAGAACGTTACTGAAAACTGATCCAGGAAAGCTCTAGTTCCTCACATAGAAGGGAAGACAAGAATCATACAACCCTATAGACAACACACATAAAGACTTGACTCAGTCAGCTTTTGCTGCTGAGATTGTGTGTGGCAAGTTTTTTTTTCCCTGCTGTGCTACAGATCAGAATGGTTGCAGAGCTTTCCAATAGCATTCAAAGCAACTCTTGTCAGAATCCTCACTTTAGAAAATCTTCCTACATCTTTTTTTAAAAAATATATATCAACAATCATGTTTAGAAGTTGTGGTTGGATTCGGTGGCATCTGGGATGATTGCTTTAAATGTTTGCAGAATTTGAATTTATCTGTGGTGATAGTTTTTTTAACGGGATTACGGACCAAGAAATCTGAGTTGAACACTTTTTGAATAAGCAAAGAGAAACAATACTATTTTCCTTTCCCTTTAGGACTGTCTACATAGTTCTGTGACTATCATTTGCCCTATTACCATGAAGAGTGTTAAGCAGAACTTGAAAATGAAGAATACCGGTGAATCTGGGATTAGCTCAAACTGCCTGCCAGGTAAATTATTCATTTATTTATTAGGCCAGTTTATATCACTCCAGCTTCCTTCTGTCTGCTTTTTTGTCTGTGTATGTCTTTGAGACAATTTTTGACTCTGACAATGACCTGGATAAGTCCCTACAGTTTTCAGAACTGATCTACCATTTGTTTTCTTCCCAGGACAGAGGGAGAGTGACTGGCTCAAGGTCAAGCCAGCTGCTTCATGCCTATAATAGGGCTAAAATTTACAGTCTTCCAGTTTCTAGTGTGATGCCTTCAGCACTACACCAAATCGATTCTGTTTCTCTTTCGTAAATACATAGCTGAAATGAGGTCCTTATTCTATCAGGGAAATATTAGAAAGGTGGGCATCAAATGATTAGAGAAGTCTGAAATAGAGATTTTTAAAACAATAGCTAAATTTACTGGTGGACTCCTCAGACCTTTAGTTAATGAATTATATAGAGCCATGTTGGCACAGTGGTTAGAATGCAGTATTGCAGGCTAACTCTGCCCACTGTCAGGAGTTTGATCCTGACCGGTTCAAGATTGACTTGGAAGGATCCAGACTGTTGGGAGCAATATGTTGACTCCTAAACCTCTTGTAAAGCACTATGAAGTAATATAACTGCTATTGCTATTATTCCTGTTAATTTTCCCCACCCAGTTGTTTTTTGGCTGCAAAATTAATTGCAGTCTACTTCATATACTAAATGAGCAGCTATTAATCAAAGGAAGATTGAGCCCAAACAATGCTCTATGGCAGGGGTGTCAAACTTGATTTCACTGAGGGCTACATCAAGGTTGTGTTTGACCTTGGGGGGCTGGGGGGTGTGTGGGGGTGTGTGGCCAGGCCATGGTGGACGTGACATAGGACTCATGTCATGGTCACCTGTGGTGACCAAGTGTAAGGCAGGACTTCCCTGAGACCCTCCCTCACTCTCGTTATCATCTCTCTCCTTCCTTCCCCTCTTTCCTTATTTTTCCTTCCTTGATCTCTTCCCATCTTCCCTTCTTTTTCTTTGTCTTTCCTCTTTTCCTCTCTCCTTTCCTGTCCCTTCTTGCATGATCAAATGCAAAAGGGGAAATATTTCTTGATTAGTTTTGTTTGTGTTGATAGCCCTTTTCCAGTAAAAATGGAGCCATAGGCCCCATGCATGCCCCAAAATGGCAAAAAAAAAAAACCCAGAGCTTGGGGGAGAAATGCCCCCCAAGCTCCACTTTTGCTAGAAGAGGCACTGCGGGCTAGTCCTTCACTGTTTCCAGGCCATCCCCACAGGCCAGATCTAAGCACCCCGCAGGCCGGATTTGGCCCACAGGCCTTGAGTTTGATACCCCTGCTCTATGATATAGGTAATTTTAAAAAGTATAGTAATAATGTTAGAATTTGGAAATTCTTTAAAGAAAAGACACTAAACTGCAGCTATTCTTAATATACTGTGGGATAGGAACCAAGGGGATATTTCCCTTGGCAATTCATTTCCAAATAGGCTTTTTTCTTTTCAGATTTATCAGAGAAACAGTGTGTTTAGTGTTGTGATACATTCAATTATCTATATGTATGTATGTATGTACATGTACATATATACATATATATATATATATATGGATCTTTGGTTATTCGGGTTTTCTCCCGCGTAAGATTGGAAGTATCTAGGCAACGTTTCGATGAAATCTCATTCATCATCTTCAGGCTTGTGTCTTTGGCTCTGTGCTTCTCAGAGTGAACCCAGAAAACATTATTTTTATACACACACACACACACACACACACACACACATATATGGCAGAATTGACTGAAAGCTTGCAAGGGCAAGCTCCGTGCATGTAGTTTGCCAAGAAAATGGATTGCATCCATGGGATCATCTGCAGTTGCATTTGTCTTTGAGGCATTTCGTTTCTATAAAAGGTAGTCCCCAATTTACAAGTTTGTTAAGTGACTGTTCAATGTTACCACAGCACTGGAAAAAGTGACGTATGACCATTTTTAACCTTTGCAGCATCCCCATGATCATGTGATCAAAATTCAGATGATTAGCAACTGGTTCCTAATTATGACGGTTGCTAGGGCCCTGTGATCAGCTTTTGCGGCCTTCTGCAATCAACAGGGAAGCCAGATTCACTTAACAACCCTGCTTCTGTCAGAGCCTGAATCTGTGGGGGAAGATGAACTGGAACCTGGGCCGACAGAGATTGAGGCCGACAGAGATTCATTGTCTTCAGAAGAAAATGGGCAAGGCCAGGGACTTTCAGGTTTAGGACAGATTGTAGACAGGGAGGAACAGAGGCAGGTTGAACATGGGAGATAGAGCTCAGGTGAGGAGCAAGGACCATCCCCTCCAGATCCAAGAGCTCATAGTGGAGAGAAGGCGTGAACAGTGCAAAACTGAGCAGGCTACCCGCCCATCTTCACAAGGCACACCTGGGAATGAGACTTAAGGAGACGCTGCAGGGAGGGGCATTTGTCGGGAACAAACACTGAGTTTCTGAAGTGTGTGTGCCAATGTTTGAACTTTCCAAGAGTCCTTGCATTCCTTCTGGCATTCTGGACTCATTACCTGGATCTTTTGCTTCCTGAATTCCTTGATTTGCCCTGTTGGATTTATTGCTGTGCATCCTTGATGCAGAAAGCACTGGGCTGGACTAATTGCAGCCAGAGGCTGCTTGTGATTTGTGTGGCATTTTGTCATCACTCTGCTTTGGGACTTGCCAGAAACATGGGAGCGTTTGGAGAAATTTGGAGCAGTTTGAATGGCCAGCTGTTTTTAGCATTAGCTCTATGCAGTGTCCTGGGTCACCACAATTTCTAACTTATCAACTGCAATCATTCCCTTCACAACTGTGGCAAGAAATGGGGCAAAACTTACTTCACAAATATCTCACTTGACAATAGAAAATCTGGACTCAATTGTCCTGGTCGTTAAAGTCGAGGGCTACCTGTATAGAGCTTTGGGATCATTTGCAGAGAAAAAGGTATCAACCGGGCCGATGTGAAAAATATTCCATTTTCGGCTTGACATTGCAGAAACAGGAAGCAGCACCAATTCCACCACCTCCTTGCAGCCAGAGAATTCAGAAAGCAGAACGTGTCGAGCTGTCTATGATTACCATGCAGAAAGAGAAGACGAGCTTTGCTTAAGTAAAGGTAACATTTACTCATCCTAATCTCCATAGATGTTTGGGGCGAAAAAAAGAGAGTTGGAAATCAATAAAATGCTAATCCCTTTTGACTACTGTAATAAAAAAATCAATGGGTGCCCAACCCATATTTTTTTTTAAACAAAGAGGACCAGTAGGGGGATTCAGATTCTTTTACTACTGATCCTATGGCTTGGTGGGCATGGCAGGGAAAGGTTATTGCAAAATCCCCATTCCCTCGCCACCCCACTAACCTGCTTTCCAGCTCCGTTCTCCTGTGCAGGGCAACCAAAGAAGACTCAGCTGATCAGCTGGGACTCAGGAAGCAGAGAATAGATGGGGGCGGGCCCAGTCAGAAGGGGTATTTGCCGGTTCTCCGAACTACTCAAAATTTCCTCTACTGGTTCTCCAGAACCGTTCAGAACCTGCTGAATACCACCTCTGGAGAGGACTCATTAACATAGATCATAGAACTATTGGGGGCCCTCTGGCATGGTTTGCCAATGTCAACTTATCACAGTTGATTTGTTATTCAGAGCTTTTTTTCTGTTTGTGATGCTCTTCGGTATTCCCACTGGGCCACCATCTCAAAGCAGCTGCCCGTGTTTTTAATCCCCCTTATTGGATGCTAAAAATGAAAGTGGAGAAAGAACGAAATCTGCACAGTACTCATTTGCCTAAAAAATTCTGAAAGTTTGTGGGTCATTTCAGAACTTTGTTCTGCCTAGGCCCTTGGATAATTGTTTCAGAATGTAACAAGAAAAAGCTATGCAGTTAACTACTTTGATGAGAAAACTTGGGATATGAGCTAACTATGCATGTATATATATATATATATATGAGAAACTGATTTGGTAAAGGTTTGAATCCTGCCTAACTCTATCAGTGTGCCTCAAATAATAGTAATTATCTCAATGATAAATGGACTGAGAAAATGCAGGTTTAAAACAGCTGTCCTAAGATGGCCAAATTAAAACTCAAGGGAGGAACATGGCTGTCATTATAATCACAAAGAATATTATAATCACACCTTGAACATTTTTGCAGATGTTCATTGATCAAAGACAAACAGCTTGAAAAAAAAAGATGGAAATCTATGTATAAAGAAACCAGCTAGGGAATTTTAAAAAACCTGAGCTGATATTGCAAAAGGACCGGCCTGCAGCTAAAGGCTATTAAAAGCAAGTCTGTATCTTGTGATAGAGCTTTAGAAATCAAGCTTGTTATAAATTGGTTCAAAGATGTGGTTCCTGATTAAGTTAGGCAACAATGTGGTTGCTTATGAACTAGAGGAATGGAATGAACTTCATTCAGAATTCAAAGAATGCACCATTTCTTCTAACCCAGCTTTAGCTCTGCAAAGTTGTGTTCCTGATCTTCTTCCTCCTTACGTGCAAGATGCACTTAAGAGTAGGTGCCTTGTTTGAAAGCCTGTAGAGCAGGGGTGTCAAACTCAAGGCCCAAAGAAGGAACGGCCCTCAGTGCCTCTGCCAGCAAAAACAGGGCTCCTCCCAACCTCCGTTTTAACTGGCAGAGAGTTGCAAGAGACCATCCCAGATGAAAACGAAACTCGGGAGCCCGTTTTTGCTGGAAGAGCGCTCAGGCCGCCACAAGTGACACAAGTGACATCATGCTGGCTACGCCCATCCTGGCCTCCCAAGGTCAAACACAACCCTGATTCAGCCCTCAATGAAATTTGAGTTTGACACACCTACTGTAGAGGGAAGGGCTTCTATACACGCCTTGCATTGGTGGGTATTGTCCCATGCATTAGATTAAATGACACAACATATTCAAGTAAATATTAACTTGCTTGTATTATCCTTTCAGGTGATGTCATTGTAATTCATCACAAAGACAAGAGTGGTTGGTGGTACGGTTCTAGAAAGGGGAAACAAGGCAATTTTCCTGCTACATATGTGGAAGAAGTCACTCGCGCGACTGACAGGAGCAATGATGAACCTTCTCTTTAAAACAAAAAGAAAAATAACCACCCCAATATGGATAACAAATCCAACAGACATGTTTCTATGCTCAGAATAGAAGCCAAAGAATACTTTTATTTATAAGCAGCTCTGAAATGGATATTTGGTGAATTAGCATTGTAACAAAACAATTAGAGACAACTTCCATTAAATCCCTTTTAAATGACACTCTTAAATTATCACGTTAACCAGTCATTTAATAAATTGTTGGGAGATCTCTGCGATATAATGAAAGGGAAACTGACATTTCTTTCTAAAATGCAAGAGGAAGTCAATTTACATAGAGACTATTCATAAACGGAATTGGCACCACGTAATCAAATTCTACACGGTGTTTCTTGTTTCAGATTCATGACTTTAGGACATGAAGATAATAGCACCCCTATTGCAAGGCTGAGCAAACCAGAATTTTTTTCTGCTAGAAGATACAAGACTTCCAATTTTCAAATATACCCCCTTGAGGGGATCCTAGGATTATTATTTTGTTGCCTAGTGAGGTAGGACAATCATTCAACAGTTGATTGGTTACTATTTCCTAATTCTATTAGGTTATAGTTAGATATGTTACATTTGAATCCTTTCGAGAGTTATGTCCAGCACAGCTAGCTTTCCACCCACACCTATTTTATTCTCACAACTACCATCTTAGCCCAGGTTGCATTAAAAACTCAAAATAAGAATGAAGATCTGGACCTATGTTTTCACAGTCATTGTCCAAGACCCTCAAGATGTTACAAGACTTTTATTCTTCCCAAGTATGAAGTGACAAAATATGAAGGGCAGATTTAGAAAATAAGCTGTGCTTTATTGGTAGGTCAAAGCAATGAAGGCTTTTCTAACATTGGCAATAAATGCAGAGAAATTGTTGGTTTCTCTCACTTTCCGCTGTAGTTCTTCTGTGCAGTCCAAGGGAGGAGAACAAGAGACCACTAGGAAAAAGCAGTGAATTATATTCTTCAAAAAAAAATTGAAAATAAGACATCCTGACACAGTATATTACATCTAGACATACAAAAGTCAGAAAGGGATAAAGAATATCCTGCCTTCACTTCTCACAATTTTCTATCTCAACATCAAACCAAGAAACACATATGTGGGAAGTTGAATAATGGCTTTATACTATCAGCTGTCTCTTATACTGTAAGTAATTGTGAAGGTTTTAAATCTTCTTGAGGGCTTTTATTAAAATATATGACTCTATTTTGGTTTGTTTTACTCTAAACTGTTTGGGAATTTTTAATAAACTAGTCAATACATTCTAAGAAAACTGGGCTATTTCTTACCATTACTTTTCACGGCTGCTAGATCAGGGGTGTCAAACTGGATTTCTTCGAGGACAGGACCAGCATTGTAGTTGTCTTCCATGGGCTGGCAGGACGGGATGGATGCCTCCCTCAGCACCCTCATGGCCAAAACGGAGCACCGGGGTGGGTGGGGGGTGTCCGTGTGTGGCCCCCTTGCAGCTAGTTTTCACCCTCCATGTCTCCTGCTGGCCATTTTGGGCTGTTTTTTGGGCCTTTTTCAGCCCATTTTTGGGCCCTTTTCAGGGCTGTTCTCAGCCTGTTTTCCAACCTGTTTTGGGGCCCATTTTTGACCAGCAGAGTGCTGCAGGAGGCCATGGAGGGTGAAAATGAAGTGCGGGGGGGGCACATGCAGCCCGTTTTAGTCGCTACTGGCACCGTGGGCTGGTCCTTTGATATTTCCAGGCCGACCCCGTGGTCTGGATTTAAGCACCCTGCAGGCCAGATGTGCGTTTGACACCCCTGTGCTAGATAAGTGGCCACTAATACTTCGCAAAGCAGAAATAAAGAGAATGGATAGCTAGAAGAATGACCATGCAAATCATTCAGAGGTGGTCTTGGAGGTTGACTGTCCTGCGGAAGAGGACCTCTTTTCTATTCACGCCTCCAGAGAGGCCCTTGAAGTAGCCACCCTAGAAAATCCTAACAATGCCATCACTTTGATGCTTTGCTGGCAGCTTTGCCCCAATTGGCATACCCTTTTCCATGATTCGCATTAATCCCAGTGCCTCTGCACTATATATGGGTAAGTCCTTGGCTTGCAAACCGTTCGCTCAGTTGACCGGTTGAAATAACAGCCACTGGTGCCCAAAGTTATGGCTGTTGCAGTGCCTCCAGTCATGTGACTGCAATCTGGACTCTTTGGCAACCCGTTGAGACTTACGACAGATTGCCAAGCCCTCCACGATCCCGTGATCGCCATTTGCAACCTTCCCTGCCAGCTTCTTCAGAAAGTTCACAAGGAATGTTTCAAGCCACTTCATTTCTCTACACAATGGGCTGCCTTCCTTCCCTGCCCCACGCTAGAGGGAAGGCTTTCCTCTCTACTCAGGGAAGGCAGGGCAGGATTGTGCTGCTATGCAGAGGCCGGAACAAAGCTGCAACAGCTTTGCTCCTTTGCACAGCGCATTGCTACCCACTCCCCATCCTCAGCCAGAGAGGGAGACTTTCTTTCTCTCTAATGCATGGCGAGGAGGGGATCCAGCATGCTGGGCTAGAGAAAGGAAGCTCAGATCATTGGGGATCCGGGCCCTTTTTTTTCTCCCACTTAGCAACCATTTCTATGCAACCGAGGGGATCTGCCTGTCCTCTTTTGGCAGGCATCTCTTTTGTTCCATTTGTTTAATGGCCCATAACAGTGATGGCTAACCTTTTTGGCACCGAGTGCCCAAAGCATGCACACACACCCCGCCAAAATGCAATGCACATGCATCCCCACGCATGTGCCCTGCTCCCCACGCATGTGTGCACGTCCCCTGCACATGCCCCCCATGCCCTCTGCCCCCACACATGCATGGCAGAGGCCTGAAGACCAGCTGGCCGGCATGAAGCGCATGCTCAGCTGGGACAACAGCTCGTGTGGCCAGAGAGGGCTCTGCATGCCACCTTTGGCATGCATGCCATAGATTTGCCTTCACAGACCTATAACAACCAGACCTGGGAAGGCAAGGGACAGTGGTCACTGAGAAGGTGACCTATGGGTGCCTCACTTAACGACTGCAATGACTTGTGACTGTAATGGGCAGGATCCATTACGGTCGTTTCTCCAGGACTACCTGTAAAACCCAGCTTCAGTTGGTAAAAAAAAAAAGAGAGAGAGAGAGAGAGCAAATCTTGAAAGCCACATAGGTCTTTTTCAAGCAGGAATGAAATAAGAAATCAGGACAGATCTCACGAAAAGCTGCCAAAACAAAAGCCTTAAATGTTTTAAGCCCAGCCTTGTTGGAGAGAAGGCAGGGAAGTTTTGGAACACAGGACATAATATAACCTGACGCACAGACTAGTAAATTGTTCAAGCCCTTAGGGGGTAAAAAAAAAAAAAAACAGCATGGAAAAAACAGAAGTTGCCAAGAGAAATGTATAAAAATTGATGGAAAAACTGAACTACAATCTTAAAATAATCATTTCAATACCGATGGCTACTAAAAATAGTAAAATGAAAAAGTGATGAGAACAAATAGGTGTGAGCTTATTTTGATATAAAGGAAATAGGAAAATAAGACATGGTTGGAAGTTCCATACATACCTTCGTAAGCTCCCTCTTCATTTATGGAAAGAGTAAGTATGTATGGCTTTTGGAAATCTTTATGATCAATGCAGCGGAATACAAATTGCAAATGCTTATCTGGATGCAAAAATAAAGAGGCATTAAATCTCAGGTATGCCAGATAAAATTGTATATATATTTCAGATGTACTGCCGTTTTATAAAGTCTGAAACGGTTCCTCCTTTATTCTCACATTTTAAGAAATTATTAGTAATGAATGTCTAAACCAGGGCTCTTCCAACTTGACAGCTTTAAGACTTGTGGACTTCAACTCTCAGAATTCCTCCTCCAGTCATGTTAGCTCAGGAATTCTGGGTGGGAATTGAAGTCCACAAATCTTAAACTTGCCAACTTTGAAAACCCTTGGTCTAACTAGTGTAGGAAACGGTGTGGGAAATGGCAAACTGTTCCCCCACCCCCGGGAAGCTTTGACCAATCACAACTCCTGGTTTATTTGCACAGAGACTTATTTCTACTTTGAGAAAAGCTCCCCTGGATCCAAATAGTCATTTACAAAGGATCAGTGGGAATACACATAATGCCTGATTGGGCTGTTGTACACTGAAGTTTCCCGCCCCCCCCCCACCCCGAATAATCTTGGGACCAAGAGTAACACTTTAACTGCAGTTTCAGAAATTCCCTTTAAAGAAGAACATATTTTTTTTGACATGTTTGTTCTTTTCTCTGTGTGCACAGACAGAAATAAATGGATGCGAACTGACTGCCTTTAATGAAGGACAGGCAACTCAAAGCCCACATAGGACCACTATCCCTTTGGAGCCTTTCTAAAGGCCATTTTCGAAGATTTTAAGGATGGAAATGTGAACTGCTTGCCTTCCCCAGGATTTCTGGCTCCTGTGTCTATGGAAAAATAAAGCAGGGAGCAGGGAGAGAAAAAGCCATTTGAAGAAATCAAGAAAAGGGAAGCTGGGTATTTAGGAAGCTGCAATACACACTCCCATGTGCTTTCCAGTCCTTTTGGAGGATGGGCATCCCATTCTAATAAGTCTCTTGATAATACAGTTGAAGGCTTTTATCAGCAATAAAAGCCCATCTCTGTTTGCAGGGTTGGCTGAAAACCTGAGGGCAAAACTAGGATGTATAACTGTCACAAAAAAACCCTAATGTATGTGTGACTGGATTCGCTAGCTCAGTTCTAATCAGTGGAACAACTGGCCTCCAGAAGTTGTGAATGCTCCAATGCTGGAAGTTTTCAAAAAGATGTTGGATAAACCATTTGTCTGAAGTGGTGTAGGGTTTCCTGCCTAAAAAGGGGGTTGGGCTAGAAGACCTCCAAGGTCCCTTCCAACTCTGTAATTCTATTCTATTCTATTCTACTCTATTCTATTCTCTATTCTATTCTAGTACTGAAAACCATTATTTTCATCAAGGGTATGCTCAGAAATATTTTATCCCCTATGAAAACATGTGAAGGCTGAATTTTTTAAGACTCCATGGTTCTGATCGTTATAATAGTAAATAGTACTTTTAAAAACTTAAGAAGCTAAGAAGATTCTTGTTGAAGTTCAGACAGATCAGAGCTCAGTATGGCACTGAATATTTATTTGTTCACAGGCTTGCCAAAAAAAAAAACCCAAAAAACTTACATTGCACAAAACCCTTGTGAGGAAAAATAACCCAGACCACTTGGCATGCAGAAAGGTTCTACTCACTCGTGAAAAGCATTATCCTTAGGGATATTGTAGGAAAGAGAGCCGTGTTAAGTCTGCGAGGCAAAAACGTAAGAAATCTGGTAGCAGCTTTTTCAGCTCCCAGCTTTTTCAGGAGCCGTGTGGTGGCGCAGCGGTTAGAATGCAATATTGCAGGTTATTCTGCTGACAGCCAACTGCCGGCAGTTCGAATCCCACCAGGCTTCCATCCTTCCGAGGTGGGTAAAATGAGGACCCAGATTGTTAGGGGAAATATGCTGATTCTGTAAACCGCTTAGCGAGGACTGTAAAAGCACTGTGAAGCGGTATATGAGTCTAAGTGCTATTGCTACTGGCACCCAATTTTATGGAAAGGTAAATTTTCAAGATATGCAAAATGTATTGTTTTGAAGATGAAGCATTCCTTTTTCTGCTGAACTATGCTCATCTCTTAGAGATCCCTCCATTTTTCCATAAATCAGAACTGGTGTTTCTGACAGTCACAGAAATTCACTGTTTTCAATGTTCAGTGTTGCTTAGAGCCCTCCGTCCCCCAAATGGTGCCATCTGCACAGCCTGAATTATCATAATTATCATTAATTGGAAACCACACGCTCAATTGGATTGAAGCAAGCAATGAGTGGGGCAAAACCTGCAGTGGACAATGACCCCCTACTCTACAACTTGTCCCCCATTTTTGAAGACCTCTTTCATTCATTGCCTGAAATTGTCAAGCAAGAAGATGAAGACAAGGGTTAGCGGAGGGCTGAACTGGTCTCTTACAGAGAGCTTTTAAAATGAGGCTGAGCTGGCAGTGATGCCCTGCATAGACAAGAAATTGTTGAATGTGAGAATATTTTCCCCTGCAGAAACCTTTGGCAACATTGCAAATCTGCATGGAAAAAAATATGACTTTTAAGCTTATATAGCATAGCAGTGATAATCATCAGCTTTGTAAACAAATTGATTTTGCTATAAAATGTTAACCTCAGTCATTCTGAAGTAGAAATGCAAGCGTCAATCTTACCACATGTTTTTCGTATTTCTAACCCAAGCCTCTCTTTGAATAATTTTTCAGCTTTCTGAAGTCTTCCCTCCGTTTCTTCTGTTTTATGCTTTGCTGGAATTTAAAAAGAAACAAAGCCTCAAATTCTCTGCTAAGCTTATGCCTGGGTCCATTTTTTTAAGTAAGTTGATAAGTTTATGAAATCAAGCATCTGTTTTTTCAGCCTTAGTACCTGACGTTTTACAACAAAAGAACCATTTATTTTAAAATATCACCCAATTTATCATTTGCAGTTTGTTTAGTGGGCTATCTAGGTTAGATTGCATTTCTGTGAACTCCCTGTAATCTGGGATCGTGTAATGCTCTTTAGTTTCTGAGTTTTAGAGGAAGGAAACATCACAATAGACACTCAGTTCATTGCTGGAGAACAATTCCAATTGAGCATGGATAATAGCCTTTATTAGGATTTATTTGCAAGTGGTAAGAGCAACAAAGCAGACTCACTTCTCTGCTCTTATTGCATCTGCAAATAGAAACTGGTAGCCCTGTTTCAGGTAACCAGATCCCTCCTCAGGGAGGGGATGGAGAAGCCCTTGCAGGGTTACTGAGAAAGGGTAGCTTGTGGGACGAAGTTGCTCAGATCTATTGTACTTCATTTAGCTGGACAGGTCCTATGAAAGGGATGAGTTTGGGATGAATTTCAGAGCCAGTTAGCTCTGAGGAACTGGACAGGGTCTTCGGAGCTATGAGCTCTACTACCTGTGTATCAGACCTGTTTCCCTCCTGGTTGGTCAAGGTCAGCTAGATGGCACATCGTTGGGTCCAAGTGGTGGTGAATGCTTTATAGGATAGGGGTTTTTGAAGGTGACAGTGGTCTGTTCCCTTTGTTTAAGACTCTGTCCTTGGACCCAACAGTACTGGCCGATTTTCATCTAGTTTCCAACCTTCCCCTTTTAAGGGACAATTGTGGAATAAATGGTAGGTACATAACTTCTGTAGACTCTGGAAGAGGCAATTTATCTAGACCTTTCCAATCAGGAGTCAGACAGGTTACACTATTGAGAAAGCATTGGTTGTGCTCATGAATAACCTCTGACGGGCTTGATGTATCTGTCCTGGTCCTTCTAGATCTTTTGATAGTTTTCAGTACCATTGACCATCGTATCCTTCTGGACCAGCTTCAGTGGCTGGGATGAAGGCTCTGTTCTGCAGTAACGCTTTCCTTTCTCCAGTGTTAGTTTCAGCCAGCATTGTGGGGGAAAAGATCTAGCTCTTATGTGGGATGCCTCAGAACTCATCTCTCTTCTCACTCCTACATCTGGGTGAGGTCATCTGTTGGCACAGAGTGAAATACCATTAATATGCTGATACCCAGCTGTAAGAGTCCGGATGAGAGAGACCAGGTTACAGCACAACCCCAGCAAGACTAAGAGGCTTGAAGTATATGAGCTGCTGGATATGATGGTTCTTCATCAAGTATCACTGAACATATATGCTTACTCTAACTGTACAGACCCAGCTTGGAAAGCCCATTAAGAGTAAGGCATCTTCATCTAAGAGACATGGCAGCACAGTGGTTAGAATACAGCATTGCAGGCTAATTCACTGCTCACTGCCAAGAGTTTGATCCTGACCAGCTCAAGGTTGACTCAGCCTTCCATCCTTCTGAAGTTGGTAAAATGAAGACCCAGATGGTTGAGGGGGGGCAACAGGCTGACTCTGTAAACCGCTTAGAGAGGGCTGGAAAGCACTGTGAAGGGGTATATAAGCCTAAGTACTGCTATTGCTATCTAAAATCAAATATTTCATTTTCAATTTAAAACTGCAGGCAATTTTGCAAGGAAGCACTAAAAGCGAGACATTAATATAAAATACACACAAGGAAGAGAAATGAAATTGTTTTCTCTGTGCTTTTTTTTCCTATTTGACTGTGCTCTTTGGAGCCATTTAATAGGGCTAAATAAAGCATTCAAGAAGCACCAAATTAGCATACGGAGTAAGAATTTTTTTAAAAAACCCACAACTGAATTAACTTGTATTATTTCTTTCATTACGGGGAGAAAAATTTCCATGTGGGTAACCTAATATGGTGGTTCCAAATTGACTTGGTTGAAATGGAATGGCCAGCTCCAACATCTCCCAAGTCATTATGAAAATAGCCAGTATGATGTAATGATTAATGTGTTCATTCGAGACCTGGGTATCCCGCGTTCCATAACACCCTCAGTTATGAAAGCTCAGGAGCCAGCCATTCTCTCTCATTCCAACCCAACCAGATGCTATTTGGGGGGAAACTGGAACACAAAGTATTACATAGGATACTTTCAGGAGGAAAAGCAGGATACAAATCTAAACTATTCATGTTCCATTTTCCCAGTGCAACTTACATTTACTGTTTCGGATTAATTCTTCCTTTAACTCTTGGATGCTGTTCATCAAGTCTGTCTTCTCCTTTTCCTCATCCGTAATATTAGAAAGAACTTCTGAGATTTTAGCTTGCTTTTCTTCAATTGATTTGTTCAACTCACAGACTTCTGTACGAAAGAGAGAAAACAAGGTGCATCTTTTTTTAAAACGCAAAAGCTATTTACTTAGGTTTACCCCTCAGTGATTTTGGTAATATAGTTTACTGAATAAAACTTTTACAAACTTAAACAAAATATGTTGGAAAGATGCTGTGACATACACTGCATAAATATGACAAAATAAATATTTCTATCTTATTTGAGAACATTTTGTTTATATATTACATGTGTTAGATATTAACCACTATCCTTACCATTAAATATCAACATATAAAATATTAAATTCAGCACCCACATAAAATATAAAGAAAAACAAAACTCTGTTTTAGTAACAGCCTTCACATCTTCGGATGTTGTTAAAATGAGGACCCAGATTTTTGGGGGCCATATGCTGACTCTAAACCGCTTAGAGAGGGCTGTAAAGCACCGTGAAGCGGTATATAAGTGCTAGTGCTATATTTACAGTACAACATATTCTCATTAGTACTTAGATGATAAACCATCAGGCAGAGGCAGGACTAAAGACTAGGTTGTGATGAAAAAGAAAATCCAGAAGAAAGCCACGGAAAGCAATTTCATACTGTTATTGAGAAAACTACATATCCCTGTAGGCCCCAAAAGCCAAACCCAGCTCCTGGAAGTTTTTACATTTAGTCCCAATCCAACAGAAATACATTTTCCCATAAAACTGGCACCTTCATCATCTTAATATTACACAATGGACATTATCCAAACAGTTTGATTCATGGACATTTGAGAGGAAAGGAACAGAAGAAGCATTACTGACAATGCAAAGATTATCTGAAGTTCATAACTATACTTCTTTACAATTAAATACATGTTGTTATTATATAACACAACTGGAAGTTAGATCAAGGTTTGGCTCATCCACACTGCATTCAGCAGTTTACATTTGCTTTTATAGAAAAGGTGGCCCAGACATTATTTTGCAGGATAGACATCGATACTGAGTTTTAAAAAAAAAATTTTCAGGCATTCTACTTGGTTTATTAGCTTCTGTAAAATGATTGTTAAGAAAAACAAGAAATGATTCATACTGTACCATTGCTATACTCATGAAATTTGTTGATAATTTCATCCCCTTCTTTCAGTCTTTTAGACCATTTATCTATAATGTAAAAAACAAAATCAAAACTCAGCCAGAAATTGTTTTTATTTTTTATTTGTTTTGCAGGTAGTCCTTGAGTTATGACCAACAATTGAGCCCAACATTTCCATTGTTAAGCAAGCCAGTTAAGTGAATTTTGTCCCATTTTATGACCTTTTTTGATGCAGTTGTTAAATGAATCACTACAGTTAAGTTAGTAATATGTTTATTAAGTGAATGTGGCTTCCCGATTGACTCTGCTTGTCAGAAGGTTGCAGAAGGTGATCACATAACTCTGGGACACTGCAACTGTCATAAATATATGTGAGTTACCAAGTGTCCAAATTCCAAACCCAAATCATATAAGCTTGGGGATGCTGCAATGGTCATAAGTGTGAAAAATGGTCATAAGTCACTTTTTTCAGTGACCTTGTAATTTTGGATGGTGACTAAACAAATGGTCATAAGTCCAGGACTACCTGTATTATAAGCTACCTAGTCTTGCAAAAGTGAGATGTGCAGCTATATAAAGTAAATAAATATTGATACTAGGTTAAATTAATTTATTATGTATTTATTTATTGGATGTATATTGCCGCCTATTCGCCCCTGGCAACTCAAGGCAGCTTACAGAATATAAAAGCAGATATCAAACCAAATATAAAGCAGTGAAAATATAAAAATTCACTTTCCTGAGAAAGGTGGGATATAAATCTAATCAATAACATTGCCCACAAACTTTATATTCAGATGAAACTTTCCACAATATTGTTGCGAGATGAAAAAGGAATATCATACATAGTTCATATCAGGTATGTCCAGCCTGTGGCCCTGGACATCTAATGTGGCCCCACAAGATTTTATTAAAAATATTTAAAAATAAAGGAAACTTGTTATTTATATACATGAACTACGTTATATATTTTATATGCAGCCCAAGAAAATTCCGCTTCACTCAGCGTGGCCCAGGCAAGCCAAAAGGTTGGAAAAGGTCTTGTTTAGATACTTTAGATATCATTCTTCTTTTCCATGGTCAGCCTCCCCAATCAATTAGAGCTAGAAGGGGGAATGAAGAATATACTGGATATTTCATTTTCTGCTGCAACAAAGTAATAAACCAGATGTAATTTTACCTGAAAGATTGTTTATGGATTCATAGAACGAGTCTCTTAGCCCCAACACCTGATCAATAGGCTCAAGGCAACAAATAGTTTTGAACTTGGCCCAAAACTCCTTGATGTCTTTTTCAAGCATTGCCAGCTCATCATTATCATCTTTCATCTCAGCCATCGTTCTGAAAAGATATTGCAAATAGCAAAAATGAAATCATTGTTCCAGCTTAAGGACAGTTTTGCAATGGAATTCTGCTGTTACTAGTCCATCAGGCTATTTATATTAAAAAAAAAAAATCCCAGGCATTCAAATCATTTAAGCTAGAGACCCGAGTATTCTGCATAATGTTAAGCTGAACGTCATCAAAAAAAGCACAACAAAAAATGTTCTTTCTGCACCAACTCAGAAAGCACAAACTGCCCAAAGGAGCTGCTGATGCAGTTCTACTATTGAGTCTATCATCTGCACCTCTATAACTATCTGGTTTGGTTCTGTAACCCAACAGGACAGGCACAGACTTCAGAGTAATTCGGATTGCAGAAAAAACAATTACTACCAACCTGCCTTCCATCGAGGACCTGTATACTGCACAAGTCAAAAAGAAGTCTGTGAAAATATTTACAGACCCCTCACATCCCGGACATAAACTGTTTCAAGTCCTTCCCTCAAAAGGATGCTGTTAGGGATAACATTGGTTTACCCTAACTGGTTTAGGTAAATAATAATATGTAATCATAGTTTGTAAGTTAAAGTGTCTGCAACTTTAACTGTGGGACAGTAATTAAGGGAGTGGTTGTGAAAGCACTTTAAAAGAAGCAAGACGGCAGCTTGCTATCTCTCTGGCTTTGATGATCCCTGATTACTGCAAGGTCACAAGACTGCATTGCTCGAACGGGAGAGAAAACAAAGGACAGACTTGTAAGTGAACTGACATAGGATATTCAACACGGACTTTGCTAACTGAATATCCCTGAATGGACTGACTAAATGATACATGACTATTGGACTGTTATTTTGACTATGCTATGAACTCATAATGAAATAAACTATATATTTGATAGCACAAGCGTATCTGTCATTTTTACTGTATGTTAATAAACATACAAGCTTAGCTCACTCATTTATCTGTGTGCCTATCTGACTAAGCTGCACATTCTGTTTAGCTTGTCTCCCTAACCCTGGTTGGGGAAACCAGGCTTAACACTGGTTATGGGCCCAGAGGCTGCAAAGTCAGTTTAACTAGGATAAAACAGATTTATGTAAAAGTGAGAGTTTGTGTTGTTATACATTACAGTAAACAGACAGCTGTGTTTTATTAATTATATTTTTATATCCATATAAGAAAACATGGCACAAGTCAATCTACAAAGTTTGTCCCTTATATCCAAGCTGGATGGAACAAACTATGTATCATGGTCTATGAAATGTAGTCTGCTTCTACGAAGAGAAGGTTTGTGGAACATAATTGAAAATCCACCAAATGTAGAAGAATGGGATCCAGAGGATGAGGAAGATAAATTAAAGATAGAAGAATTTATGCATAAAAATCAACAAGCTATTTGCATTATTGCTTTAACCTTAACTGATATGGAACTTGTTTATATCCATGGAGAAAAAACAGCTGTTGGTTGTTGGCAGAAGCTGAAGAGAATTTATGTTCGAGATAATGTTGGTGCTCACATAAATCTAACACGGAAACTTTTCAGTACACATCTCCATAAGAATGGTGATATGCTGAGTCATTTGAAAACTATGCAAAGCATTTTTCAAGAACTGCACGAGAAAGAGCTTATTTTCTCTGAACTACACCAAGTCTATATAATTCTATCTTCACTTGATGAAAGCTATGATAACTACCTAACTTCCCTTGAAATATTGCCAAAAGAAAGCCTAACTTTAACTGATATAACTGGCAGATTGATTGAAGAAGCCAGAAGAAGGTTTGAAAGAGACGAATTAAGGAGGCAGCAACCTCAAAAAGAAGATAATGAAACTCCTACTGCATACGCAATTAAAAGGTGTTTTAATTGTGGAGGAAGAGGACATTTGGCAAGATTTTGTAAAAAGGCAAAGCACCAGAACGCTGGCCAGAATACTAAAAGTCATCAAAAGAAAAAGAAAAATTTAGAGTTAGCCATGTATACTAACGAAGCTGTAAAAAATAATTTATGGGTGGTTGATAGTGGATCATCACATTGCATAACAAATGATAAGAAAAATTTTATTAAAATGTACAAGAGTACACAGCAGATAACGTTAGCCAATGGCTGGAAACTGAAAGCTAAAGGTCAAGGTATAGCATATTGTTCTTTTATAAAAGAGAATGTAAAAATGTTATATGTACCACAACTTAAGTTTAATTTAATTTCAGTTCGAATTTTGGTTAAACTAGGATATGTAGTTACATTTAAAGGAGATAACTGCATAATTGAGAAAGAAAATAAGAAAATTACTGCATCTTTAAGAGGTGAATTATATGTGTTAAATGATGATGGTTTAAAGGTGGCTAACACAGTTTATGAAAATAAGAAACCTCATGATGAATGTATTCACTTGTTACATCGAAGGCTAGGGCATTTAAATTTTAAAATGCTTAAGAAAACTGTTGAATTATCTAAGGGAATAAGTTTGAAACCTTGTAATAAGTATTTGCAATGTGATGCCTGTAATCAAAGTAAGGCCAGGGTCACACCTGCTAATAGAGTTGATGGATTTACTACCAAAGAACCTTTAGAGGTAGTATTTGCAGATTTAATAGGTCCTAAAAAACCAAGTGTAGGAGGAGCTCGTTACATACTAAGTATAATGGACCATTATTCTAGATATGGGTTTTGCTATTTAATGAAGAGCAAAACTGAAACGTATCAAAATCTCTTTAATTGGATTAAATTTGCAGAAAGGAAAACTAAAAAGAAATTAGTAACTCTTATAACAGATAATGGTACAGAATTTACAAATAATAAATTCCAGAACAGACTAAGAATGTTAGGTATTCAACATAAAAAGACTGCACCATATAGGCCACAACCTAATGCCTTTATAGAGAGAAGAGGCCAAACATTACAATCAATGGTACGAACTATGATATCTGATTCAGGATTACCTGACAATTTATGGGGAGAAGCAATAATGTGTGGTAATCATATATTAAATAATGTTGTTAATTCAACAACAGGTGAATTACCATTCACACTGTGGCATGGTACAAAACCTGATTTAAGTTACATGCACACATTTGGAGCACCAGCATGGGTGCATATCCCAACACAACTTAGACACAAAGGACAACATAGAGCTAAAAGATTATATTTTGTAGGATATACATCTAATCATAGATCTTATAGATTCTGGGAAACAGGTACATCTAGAGTTTACACCAGTGCCAGTGCTAAATTCCTAGAACATGTAGGATGGAATAGATTAGAGCAAGATTTAAATAATGAAGTAATTATTGAACCCTACAAAAGGCAGAAAGATCAGATTAGTTATAAGAAGAGTCCAATTAAAGAAGAAGTCCATGAAGAGCAAATAGGACCAGAACAAGAGGAAACAGTTGATCAGGAAGAGTTAGATAATCAAGAAGAGTTAATAAGTGAAAGTCCACCTGTAAGTCCTGTAATACCTAGACGTACTACACGTGTAACTAGACCACCTGATAGGTATCAAGCAAGTATAGTTTGCCAAGTAACTAAAGTTCCAACTAGTGTAAATGAACTTAGGATGTATCCTGTTAAGGATCAGGAGAATTGGCAAAAGGCAATGGAAAAAGAACTAAATTCATTAAAAGTAATGAAAGTTTATGAAGATGCTAAATTACCTCCAGGAGAAAAATCCATTGGGTGCAAATGGATATTTAAAGTAAAAACTGGAAATGATGGGACTGTTACCCATAAGGCTAGGTTAGTAGCTCAAGGATTTAATCAAACTGCATCTGATTACGATGAAGTTTTTGCACCAAGTCTTAAAGCAACATCTTTAAGAGCAGCTTTAGTGTGGGCAGCTAAGAAAAACTATGTCATTAACCATTTAGATGTAGAAACTGCTTATCTACATGCACCATTGCAGCACACTATATATTTAAGAAAACCAGTAGGTATAAAAGAGGATAAAGTAAATAGTAATGATTGTTGGAAACTCAAAAAGAGTCTTTACGGGTTGAAACAATCTGGGTTTGAGTGGAACCAATATATTGTGAAAGAGTTAAACAATATAGGTTTTAAATCTGGTTTAGCAGATCCATGTGTGTTTATAAGAGAAAATAATGGAACGGTGTCATTATTGTTATTATTTACAGATGATATTGCTTTGATAACTAAGACTAATAATGAAGCTAATGAGATTATATCATTATTAGCCAAAAAGATAAAATTAAAGCATTTAGGTGAAATTAAAAAGTATCTAGGATTGACAATTAACAAAACAAAAAATGGTTTTAAGATATCTCAAGAAGATAAAATTTGCCAATTAATTAAAACGTTTAAAATGGAACTTTGTAAACCGGCAAAGACTCCAATGAGTCAGGAAGTTTGCCAAACTGATGATCAAAGTCCCAAATTTGATAAGTCCATATATCAATCTTTGATTGGAAGCTTATCATATATAAGCAATTGGTCAAGGCCAGATATAGCTTATAGTGTAAATCAGCTGGCACGTTTTAATTCAGATCCACATCAATGTCATTGGCAATCATTAAAGAGAATTTTAAGATATCTTAAAGGAACAATGAACCATGCATTGTATATAGAACCAAAGGGTGATTTGAATCTTAGTGCCTATGCAGATGCAAGTTTTGCAACTGATATAAACACTAGAAAATCAACATCTGGGATGGCTATATTATTTGGTAAGACACTAATAGGGTGGAGGTCAATCAGACAACAGCATATCAGCTTGTCCACGATGGAAGCGGAATTTTCATGTCTGTCATTATTATGCACTGACTTGATTTTATACAAACAGTTATTATTAGACATGGGTATAACTGTAAAAGATTCCATTATTGTGTACGAGGATAATCAAGCAGCTATAAAATTAGCTACTAGTATTGCTGTAAAAACTAGATCAAAGCATACTGATTTAAGATACTTAAATGTTAGAGAATCTGTAAAGAATGGGCTAATTAAATTGGAATACTGCATGACGGAAGAAAACATTGCAGACCAATTTACAAAAGCTCAAGGAGTAATTAAGTTTAAAGAGAGTTGTAACAAATATGATTTAAAGATGTAAATAGTTATATTTATTATTATTTCCTAAAAGGGGAGAATGTTAGGGATAACATTGGTTTACCCTAACTGGTTTAGGTAAATAATATGTAATCATAGTTTGTAAGTTAAAGTGTCTGCAACTTTAACTGTGGGACAGTAATTAAGGGAGTGGTTGTGAAAGCACTTTAAAAGAAGCAAGACGGCAGCTTGCTATCTCTCTGGCTTTGATGATCCCTGATTACTGCAAGGTCACAAGACTGCATTGCTCGAACGGGAGAGAAAACAAAGGACAGACTTGTAAGTGAACTGACATAGGATATTCAACACGGACTTTGCTAACTGAATATCCCTGAATGGACTGACTAAATGATACATGACTATTGGACTGTTATTTTGACTATGCTATGAACTCATAATGAAATAAACTATATATTTGATAGCACAAGCGTATCTGTCATTTTTACTGTATGTTAATAAACATACAAGCTTAGCTCACTCATTTATCTGTGTGCCTATCTGACTAAGCTGCACATTCTGTTTAGCTTGTCTCCCTAACCCTGGTTGGGGAAACCAGGCTTAACAGATGCTATAGAGCACTGCACACCAGAACAACTCGACACAAGGAGAGTTTTTTCCTGAATGCCATCACTGCTAAACAAATAACTCCCTCAACACTGTCCAACTATTTACAAAGTCTGCACTCCTATTACTGTTAATCTTCTCATCACTCCTTATCACTCATCCCCTCCCACCTGTGACTGTATGACTGTAACTTTGTTGCTTGTATCCTTACGATTTATATTGACTGCTTCCTTATATTGATTGTTGATTGTACCCTATGACTATCATTAAGTGTTGTAAGTTATGATTCTCGATTCTTAACGAATGTATCTTTTCTTTTATGTACGCTGAGAGCATTTGCACCAAGACAAATTCCTTGTGTATCCAATCTCACTTGGCCAATAAAGTAGTCTATTCTAAACACCCTCCAGCTTGTGAAAATGTTGATCTTGAACCAAAGATAGAAACCAAGATTTATACACACATCAAAGCAGGGGGTCTGAGGGTTTTGCTATCCATTAAGAAACACGAATTTTATGAAACGGGACAACCACCCTGCTTCCTTTTCAATAGGTAAACTTCCGTTTGCAAAAGCCCTCGACAAAGCTTAGTTAGCAAGGATTTTCCAAAACATGTTTTTTAGCGTTTCTCCTTTTGTCTCCCTAGAATTATCAAGCGAGTTACCAACGTTGGTCTTCATTTAAAAAAATACATGTTTCTGGACAGAGATAGGCAGGCAGGCAGGCAACACACACAGACACCCCCACTTCGCCATCGCTTACCTTTCAGACTTTTTTCGACATTCAAAATCGCAACCACTTTCCCGCCCGGTCCTCAAACGATCATCTTCCCGTATTATTGGCTGAGCGAGGGCGCAAGCCGGACTCGCCATTGGCTCGCATCGCAGGGGAAGGTCAAACGCTGCGGAATCTTTTTCTTCCCATTGGGCCAAAGAGAGAGATTGAGAGACGAGGGAGATTGGGGTATGATGGGAGTTGTAGTTTAAAAGGTTTTTACTTGCGGTGGGGTGCGGGTGGGGGTTCGGAAACTTGATGCTCGCTGGAACGATGGAAACGAGCAGTGGTGAAAGTGAAAGTGACCGCTTTGAGCAGAAATCCTCTGCCCGTGGCCGTGTATCAAGGGTTGCTTCCTCCCACCGATCCCTCCCCCTCCCCCCCGCATCCCATTTCTTTTCCTCTAAAACAGGTCTTCAAACTTGACAGCTTGAAGACTTGTGGACTTCAACTCCCAGAATTCCTGCTCCAGTCATGTTAGCTCAGGAATTTTGGGAGTTGAAGTCCACAAGTCATAAAAGAGGCAGAGTTGCCCACCTCTGGTCTAGGACATAGGAAGAAATCCCAAAGGTGCTCCCCCCCCCCGCCCCCCAAGAGGCAACTGGACTTTCTGGTTTTTCTTTGAAGACGTTTTGCTTCTCACGCAAGAAGCTTCTCCAGTTCTGAAGTCCGGTTACCCCTTGAAAAAGCACCTCTGGAACAACCATAACCTGGATAATAGAGAATCTCCATAGACACATAGGAGGAATGTGGACTGCAGTGCCTGCGTAGAAAGAAACTAGAAACACCTAGAGAAAAGACGAAGAGGAGGTCTCCTTTAACCACATTCAGACCTTTGACTATGTAATTTAAGCCAAAATATTGCTGAGGAGATGTTGAGAAGGAAGGCATTTGTCCAAGTTGTCACCAGAAATCAAAACCAGTTTGATGACATCTAATTAAACTGTACCAAATCTTCACAATTTGGTATCTGTCAAATGCTTTGGATTTCAACTTCCATCCATTCATTGCCAAGAGTCAAAGACAAAGGACTACAGGGGATGCAGTCCAAGACATCAGGAGATAACCAAAATCAGAGAAAGGGATACTATTTGCCTCTGTCTGTTTATGTTGTTTTTATTTTATTTTATTTATTTTTATTTTACTATTTTATTTTTATTTTTCAGCTAACAAGGCCACCTTAGTAGCTTTGATTGTATCATTGAAGGAAAGAGCTGCATGGACTAAAGTCATTAAAATCACCAAGTTAAAACATCTGTCCTTGCTGTTTTCAGCCTCAGTCTGATGCAAACACTTTTATTCCTGAAGAATGACTTCAACTAACACAAAATAATTTTTGCATTTTTTGGCTGCCTGATAGACATTAGTTTATCCCCAATCATACCTATGCCCTCAGACCATGATGAACTTTGTCAGGACCTAAAATTCTGCCAAAGAGAGAAGAGAATCTGGAAAATGATTATATCTGCAGAGAATAAATGCATAAATTAAGAGCCGTGATGGCACAGTGGTTAGAATGCAGTACTGCAGGCTACTTGTGCTGACTGCCAGCTGCCAGCAGTTAGGCAGTTCATTTCTCACTGGCTCAAGATTGACTCAGCCTTCCATCCTTCAGAGGTTAGTAAAATGTGGTCCCAGATTGTTGGGGGCAACAGGCTGACTCTCTAAACCGCTTAGAGAGGGCTGTAAAAAGCACTGTGAAGCAATATAGAAGTCTAAGTGCTACTGCTATTTTAGTGGGTGTGATGTCTCAGTGATTAAAGATGCTGGGCTTGCCAGCTGAAAAGCTGACAGCCTGGGTTTGAGACCCAATGCCGCATGACAGGGTTAGCTCCTGTTACTTGCCTCTGCTCCTATCCACCTTCCAGCTTGAAAGCATGCAAATGCCTGTAGATACATAGGTACCACTTTGGAGGGAAGGTAACAGCATTTGGTGCACCTGGATCATTCAAAGAAGTGTCTTTGGAAAAGAAACTATACATTGGTGATGGCAACCACTTATAAAAAGCTTGTATAACATGTTTAAGGCACATACTACCAGCATATTTAAAAATATGTCCACCAAATGCTGGAAATGAAAATCAGAAACCAGGCACATATTATCACTTCTGGAAGACATGACCAAAAGCAAAAAAAAAAAAAAAACCTGGGTGAAAATGCACATGTAGCTGGAAAAAAAATGTTAAGACAACATATAGATTTTAAGCCAGAACTATTTTCGTTAGGTCTAATACCAGAAAAATATGATAAAGGGAATGTAAATTTGATATTATATGTTTTAACAGTAGCAAGAACTGTATTTGCACAACATTGGGAAAATGAGGAAACACCTATAGAAGAAGATATAATTAAAAAAATATTTGACTGTGCAGAGATGGACAGACTAACACTGAAGTTAAAAGAAAAAGAAGACAGAATATTTTCGAACTTGGGACTTGTTTTATCAATGATTGGATAATAGGTAGAAATTAGGAACTTAAGTATTATTATGTAAACAAATGGACTCAGTATGCTGTTTATTAAGCACTTATTGAATGTGTGTATATGTGTGTGTGTGTGTGTGTGTGTCTTTGGACAACACTGGCTTCCTTGGCTAAGAAACAGAGAAGAGCACCGCCCTCTGACATGACTTGACAATTTACCTTGAAATACATTTTAAATGTCGACTAGATTTATTGAATGTGTTTTCCAATTATAAAATGGAGCTTATAACTGTTATTTTGGCATGCCGGATGAGGTAAAGTTGGGAGAGGGACTCACCTTTTGATCCAACCTCTTAATCAAGGTTGCAAATCTATTATGCTAAATCCAAGGGCTACCTCTGAGGAAAGCATTCTAGTCTGCATGGAGATTTTCTAAGTTTTATAGAAAGTGAGGACTGGACTGCATTCTCTGACAGAACACCCCTCCTACAGAGCCAGGAAAGAAGAACAGCATCCTCGTTATTGAGATTAACATTTATTAACAAAGCTTGTAAAAAGCTGGCGTGGGCGTTTGGAGATTGTGGTGACTGTTAAATTTGTACCTAAAATGGCTGTGAGTGCTGCTCATTGTGTCCCTATAATTAGTATGGGGTTTTATGGACATATTTTATATACTGTATATTGTTGATAATTATGGGTTTTATTGTGGATTTAGTTATTGTAAGCCCCTGAGTTTCATTTTTTAAACAGAAATGGCAGAAAAGCTTCAATCTCAAACTGTCTACCATGGACTTCACCCCATTCCTAAGAGGTTCGTAAAGGGGGCGTGCATAAGTGCACCAGCGTGCCTACCGTCCCTCTCTTACTGTCCCCATTTATCTGTATTTACTTCCTTGGTTTATGTTCATACCTATACTTGTTATCTTGTACATACATGTTTGACAAACAAATACAATCAATCAATCAATCACTGAGGATCTATTTTCATCCATGACGGATTCCTGCAGCCCTCTGCCAGCTAAAATAGAACTCAGGAAGGCTGCACATGGCATTACCAAATTCCATTTTTGCTGGCAGAGGCACTTCGGAACAATCCTTTGCTGTTTCCAGGGTGGGCCAGTCCAGGAGTCTGGGGAGGACTCAGACGAGGAGCCTCCAGAATCTGACATCAGCGAGGCAGAGGAACAAGGGGAGCCTGTTCCCAGTGCATGTGTGCACAGAGCTGCCAGAAGTCAAGAACAGCTAAGACAAAAGGAACGACTCAGGAGTAAAGTCTTGAAGGTTGTTGGCCCATAAGACATAAAGGAGGAGCAAAGGGACATGAACCTTTGCAGGAAGCAACTTTGTTCATACTGGTCAGTTTGAAACCTGAAGCTCTGTCGAATTTGTGCTCTGTTTGGCCTTGTATAACTAATTGGAGATTTAGTCGTTGGCAGAATTTCAAGGAAGATAAAGGTGCGTGCTTATCAGACTTATCCTGAAGGGCAACTTCCATAAGACTCTTTGCAAACTGTTTGAGACTCATTACAGGCTGTGAATGGATAAAATTCACAGCTGTTGGAAATAAAGAAAAAAAGATTTTGGAACTAATGTGTGTTTGTTCATGTGTCAATGAGCCTTGATCAGAACAGGTGTCAAACTCAAGTCCTGCAGGATGGATCCAGCCCGCAGGATACTTAGATTAGCAGGCCCACCCTGGAAACAGCAAAGGACTGTCCCAAAGTGCCTCTGCCAGCGAAAATGGAATTTGGGAGTGCCATGTGCAGCCTTCCCGAGTTCCATTTTCGCTGGCAGAGGGCTGCAGGAATCCATCACGGATGAATATAGAGCGTCAGTGAGTGTTGTTGAGCTGGTCATGCCCCCTGGCCACACACACACACACACATCCTCTCCCTGAGGTCAAACACAACCCTGATGCAGCCCTCAGTGAAATCGAGTTTGACACCCCTGATTTAGAACTAGTACCTTCATTTCCAGGCTTGCTTGCCATTGTAAGGATTTCAAAGGAATTCCATTAATTGCCCCCATCATTGATCACTGTGGGGATTAACTTTAATCCTGAGCAGCCATTTTGGAGTTAAATCAACTCTCCCCTTGTGGGTGGGAGGCAATTAAAAAATGTCAGCATGCTAGACACAAGCCCTGCTTCTTCAATGTCCATAGTGAATGGTGTTGTGTGCTTCAGCCACACAATTGTGCCAGGTGTCTGTACATTTTTAAAGATACCCCAAAACACTTCTGCTTTACCCCACTAGATAACTCCTCTGTCTCTTTGCAGAGCACAGAGCAAAAACAAATATTAAAATGTTTATATCAGCAGAACAAGGTTTTAAAGCCTATGTTGTCATCTTCCGTTGTATTGCATCTTAATTTTGAGCTCTTACAGATTGCAGAAAATGGTTTTCTTCGGGTCTAAACTCTGTCTAAACATAAACGGGTTTCAGGCTTGGTGGTAAGAATCTTATTTTGTAACCGTCAAATGTTAAAAACCAGAATAAGATGTTGAACAAGCAGGGTTCGGGAGCTCTAACTGAGTTGCAATAATAAATAGCAAACTGCCTGCTGAATGGTAACGTGCTGTGCAGTATGTTCTCCATTGCTGTGAGACTGAATATTACTGTTGTGTCATTCATCCTGGAAACAGAATTCTGTACTTTTTACTTTTTTTCAGGAGCAGATTGCTGTTTCTTAATGAAAGTTGGATGTGCTCCCTAAACTGAATCCTTTCATTTGGCTGCTTGCAAAAAAATGGTTCTTTACAGCACTCTCTGGTCTTTGGTATCATTCTTATTCTTATTTCTAACTTTTCAGCTCAAATG
Organism: Hydrophis major; assembly: GCA_033807585.1. Lineage (NCBI taxonomy): Eukaryota > Metazoa > Chordata > Lepidosauria > Squamata > Elapidae > Hydrophis > Hydrophis major. The sequence continues at coordinate 186,899,264 of CM066328.1, forward strand.
CATTGTGAATTTTTCTCTTTTAATCTGTCAAGTGGCTTCCATGTCTTGTTCTAGTCTCTGTTTTCTGCCTGTGCAGGTGGTAGTTAGAGATCACATTTGTTTCCCTCCTGCAGTCTTATTTCCCTGTTGACCAAAATAAAAAATAAAAAAAATTATCCCAGTATATATCAGAAAGAAACTGAGGCTGCTTGGAAAACATCTGTGAGTGATTCTGAGTTATTTTATTAGGATTCCTGGTCTTTAGTTTCAAAGACCATCTGTTGTGTGTGACAGTGATAGAGGATTATTTCTTGTCTCCCAGAAAACTAACAACAACCTGCCAAAGCTATTCATTAAAAAGTGATAATAAAACTCTAGCTTTGTAAAATAAATCAACTCCTGTTCTTCTGGGTAGGCTCCACAGATATAATCCACCCCCCTCCAATTGCTGGGTAAAAGAAAATATGCCAGGAAAAACAACTGGAAAGAGATATCACTATTATAGCCTAGTGTATATTATTACTAAGTCGCAGTAGAAATAAAACTCTGCATTTGCCTAAATCAAATCTTTTGATCTTTGATTGACATCCCAGAACCACATGCACAGAATAAGTGATTATTTGCAAGGATTTAATCATTTTCTTTTGCTTTATTAAACTTAAAATCAGGTGGAAATTTCTGGGAAGCCTCTAGTGGTCTCATCTAAAGCCTTTGGTAAGAAATGCAGTCTTAGGATGAGTGCTTGGACACTCTGGATCACAACCTAGAAATGCCAGCAGGGTCCACAGCAAACCACAAGGATGTGTCCTAGATATAGCAATACCACTTGAGACTTAAATAGCACTTCACAGGGCTTTACAGCCCCCTCTGAGCGGTTTACAGAGTCAGCATATGCAGTGGTGGGATTCAAAAGTTCCCACCACCAGATCTGTGGGCGTGGCCTGATAGGCGTGGCTGCAGCAGGGGGTCACGTGTCTCGTGTGCACATACGCTTTGCCCACATGTTAAAACAGCAAAAACTAAGCTACTGCACCTCTCAGCTGTTTAGCACAGCAATCCGCTCTGCCATGCCAAACAGCTGAGAGGTTAAAAAGGACCTAGGACCAGGGGCAGGCGGGTGGGCCCAACGGCAGAGCATCAGAACAAAGTGGTTCTCTGCCAGCTGATCTTTGGCGCTACGAGTAGGCCAGAACTGGGCCGAACTGGTAGAATACCACCTCTGAGCATATGGCCCCCAACAGTCTGGGTCCTCATTTAACCCCCTTGGGAAGGATGGAAATCTGAGTCAACCTTGAGCTTGGTGAGATTTGAACTGCAAGAACTTCTGGCAGCCGGCAATCAGCAGAAGTTGCCTGCAGTACTGCACTCTAACCACTGCGCCACCCCGGCTCAGATATGCAAGTATGTGAGCCATGACATTTGCCTGATGTAGTCATCATGTACCTCCTGCACTCTGGAGATGTTCACAGATAGTGCATTTGAAGAGGCATTGTAAGCTTCCCTATTACCTGTGCTAGCACAGGAAATAGGGCAGCTTATGATGCCTCTTCAAATGCATCCATCCGGCTCTTAAATGTCAATCATTTTTAAAATGTTTCAAGACCTTACCTTAGAAAACCTCCACTATATTAATGAGGCAGTACTTTGTCGTCCAATGAAAGAATGGCTAGGGCTAGAATTCACAAACCGATGTTTTATTGTTATTTTTAAGTTCAGAAGGTGGGATTTGTTAGGGATAACATTGTTTACCCTAACTGGTTTAGGTAAAATAAAAAATATGTTATCATGGTTTGTTAGTTAAAGTGTCTGTAACTTTAACTGTAAGAATGTAATTAAGGGAGTGGTTGAAAAAGCACCATAAAAGAAGCAAGGCACGGCAGCTTGCTCTCTCTCTGGCTTGATGATCCCTAATTACTGGATAGACTGAAGACTGCGTTTTTCCCCTACTGGAACGGGAGAGAGAAAGGACTGTTGATTTATCAACGGTGAGAGGACTGATTTATTGTAAGTGAACTGACATTGGATATTCTAAACGGACTTTGCTAATTGAATATCCTTGAATGGACTGATTAAACGATACATGACTAATGGACTGTTATTTTGACTATGCTATAATCTCTAAGTGGAATAAACTATATTTTTGACAACACAAGCGTATCTGTTATTTTTACTGTATGTTAACTAACATACAAACTTATCTCACACATTTATCTGTGTGCCTATCTGACTAACGCTGCACATTCTGTTTAGCTTGTCTCCTTAACCCTGGTTGGGGAACCCAGGCTTAACAGGATTGTGAAAGCCAGGAAGCACTTTGGTCTCTGTAGCCTCTGTGTCTTTTCTCTGCTTTATGTGTATTTTCATTTTCAACAGTATCAGAGCGGGGACATGCTTGGGAAGCTATTATACCCACCTCAAACGGCAGGCACGGCTTTGATCAGGCCAGGAAGCTGGCGCTGTTTGCTCATGGCACATTTACTTTGTGCTTTCCACAGAGAGGGCTCTTCTAGTCAGTGGCTTACAGAAGATCAGTTTAAAACAACAGCAGGCAGAGAAGTCCCTAACTTCCAGGCTTGCAATCCCAAAATCCACCCATGAAAGGGAGACATGACAGGACAAGGAAATGGCACCTGTAAGGAAGTTGAAGGAGGAAGATGCCCAGCCAGGATCTGCCATTCTTTTTCTTACCGCAACAAACACAGGAAGTAAAAAAAGGCGAACACCCAGTTGGTTTTTCACAAGACATTGCAAGTTATATCTTTTCATCAGCCTTACTCCATGCATCGCACCGCTCAAACCTTTGTTAGCATCTGTTCCAGTTCCCTGTCACACTTCCTACAACATTTAATTGGTCTGCACCTTGCTACCCTGGTGCCATCAAAAGCTCTCAGTCTACCACTGAGATCATATTATGTTTGTTACCACAACAGAGAAGTTAAAAAGAAGGACAAAGCCAAGAGCCAGCTAGATACCTGCTGCAAGTTACGCTAGGAGTAGACTAGGGGTGCCAAACTCAATTTCACTGAGGGTTGTGTTTGACCTCGGGGAGGGTCGGAGGGAGGGCCGGAGGGAGGGCCACTTGACGTCACTCGTGTCAGGGGCACCTATGGTGGTCCGAGCACTCTGCCAATGAAAACAGAGCTTGGGAGGGCCACAGCTCCGTTTTCGCTGGCAGAGACACCACGGGCTGGTCCTTCGCTGTTTCCAGGGTGGCCCCATGGGCCTTATCTAAGCACCCCACTGGCCAGATCCAGCCCGTGGGCCTTGTGTCATTAATGTCAGCCTTCCAGCAAACCTCCATTCCAATCAGTAACTCCTAGAGAACCGTCATCTCAAAAGTACCTTTATTAGAACAGCACCTGGCACGTCTGTGGAATCTCGGAACTGAATTCCCTGGAACTTTCCACAATGTCCCAACCTACAACCCATCCCCTTTTCCCCCATCGTCACATCACATGAACCAATCCCAAAGTAAGATCCTTTTTGTTCCTGCGCCACGCACGCTTCATGACCTTGAACTAACAAAAGAATTCTATTTTGTCTACTTAGAGCTACTCAATTGAAATCACCCCCCTTCTCACTTTCTCAAGCTATGTGGCATCATTGAATTAGGTTTCCAAAGCTCTGACGCCTTGAGTTTGACGTCCCTGGAGTAGACAGTCACCCACTTGCACACACTGCCAGTCCCTCTCCTGCCACTCATCTCCTCATTCAGTGCTACTCCCAAGTAAAACAATCCTACAATGCACAACAATACGTCTAATACAGGTAGTCCTTGACTTATGACCACAATTGAGTCCAAAATTTATGTCACTAAGTGAGACATTTGTTAAGTGAGTTTTGGCCCATTTGATGATTTTTCTTGCCACTGTTGTTAAGTGAATCAGTGCAGTTGTAAAGTTAGTAACACAATTGTTAATTGATTCTGGCTTCCCCGTTGATTTTGCTTGTCTGAAGATCCCAAAAGTTGATCACATGACCCAGAGACACTGAAATGAACCAGTTGCCAAGCATCTCAATTTTGATAGGCTTAGAATAATTGTATTGTCACTTTGAATGTATGCTAATCGGCATACATTAAAAGGAAATTTCATTGCATACCGCTCTCCGAGGGTCACAGCCTTCGATATACACCACATATCCATGACAAAATAAATAAAGATCAATAAATAAATACAAAATTATGCATATACCCACCTATATTATATGACGCAGAGAAACCACACAGTCTAGTTCGAATGTATACATGTACATGGCGAGAAACACTAATCTTTTTTGTATATGTTTTATTTGCAGTTTTTCTTTCAACAACCAGCATAATTTGTGGACAGGGTAATGACTGGGTAAAACACATATCTTGTGAGTTTACCAGACGGATGGCACAGGGAACAAAGCTATCACAAAATCCGGTAGTCCTGCTAGAAATACTTTGAAACTCTTCCCAGAGGGGAGCAACAAAAACAGACCATGAAGTGAGTGTGTGGGGTCTTTAACAATGCTTTGAGTTCAAATAATGCTTTGATCACATGATTGTGGGGATGCTACAATGGATGTCAGTGTAAAAAATAGTCACGTCATTTTTTTCAGTGCTGTTGCAACCTTGAACGGTCACTAAAGGAACTGTTGCAAGTCAAGGACCACCTGCAGTGATAGGATTCAAATTTTTTCACTGTGGGCGTGGCTTGGTGGGCGTGGCATGGCTTGGTGTCTTGGTGGCAGAGGTGGTATTCAGCAGATTCTGAGCAGTTCTGGAGAACCGGGAGCGGAAAATTTTGAGTAGTTTGGAGAACCGGCAAATACTACTTCTGACTGGAGATTTTACAGTATCCTTTCCCCTGCCATGCCCACCAAGCTATGCCCACAGAACCAGTAGTAAAAAAATTTGAATCCCACCACTCTTGATGGGTGTGGCAGGGGAAGGATACTTGACGTCAACCACCTCTGATCACCTATAAAGTCTCCATTCCATCCCACTGCTGGGGGAAAGTTACCACTGGTTCTCCGAACTACTCAAAATTTCCACTACCTTCCAAATACCACCCCTGATCACCTGTATAAGGAAAGTGGCTGCTGAGAGAACCTTTAGGGGTTGCCAGAGGAAGCATCCTGCGTGGCAAAAAGCATTTCGGCAATTGCAAGTACTAGGGGTTTTCAGTTAATATGCAGCTTGCATAGTACTAATGGCAAGATCACATATAAACCAGTTCCAGATTTTCGTTTCGGCAATACAGCTGCGATCGCGGGGCTCTGAGATCGCAGCTGATATTTTCGCCCCTGGTCAGTCCCAACGGACCTAAAGCGTCCCGTAGAGACGGGGATTGTGAAGGGCACTGTCCCAGGATCCCAGAGATATCGCAAAATCTCTGGTTTGATCCGGAAGAAGCCCTTTTGCTGGTGGCGGAGAGGCAGCCTCCATAGCTGCTGAAGTCGGGACAGCTCCGGAAAGAAAGTGGCTGGAGTGAAAGTGTGTCGGCTGGGTGAGAAATTTCTTTTGTGTTGTAAATTCGCTGAGATTTGAAAAGGCACCTTGAATAGAGAAGAAACCTGTGAGATTTTTTTTTTTTTGACAAAAACTGTATGAGCGGCGTTTTTTAAAGTGATGTCAAATTGCAGCTTGGATTTTTGTTTTCTTTTTCTTATTTTTTTGGGGGCGGGACTTTAGTGTGACTTTGTAGGAAAAACCGATTGAATTTTCTTTTGCATATATTTTTATGCTCCTTTTGATTTTTTAATTTTTTTAGGATAGAGGCTCCCTTTGGCTATTTTTTTTTTGCATAAATTATTCTTTTTTTCTGGCTTGGGGGGGGGGAAGAGCATTAAGAAACTTTGTAACACTGCCAACTAGAGGCTTGAAAATATTTTATCTGAATTGGAGAGAACTGTAAGAAGACTCCTTCTCAAGGACATTTTAATGTGATAGGATAGAGGGAGAGCACAGCAAAATATTATTACAGGTGTTTTCCTGGACTCTTATCAATATTTCAACACTTGAGGCTTAGCTTTGAAGCTGCTGGAGAAGAGAGTCATAATAAGAGCCTTGGATAAATAAATAAAGTGCAGTGGGCTCTCTTATATATATATATACCCCTACTCACCAGCCTTTTTGTAAATTTCAATTCTAGTAATATTCTTATTTTTGCTTTTTATTTCAAAGGGAAAGCCTGAGAGCTTTTTCTTTATTTTTCTTTTTTTCTCCTTACTTTTATTGGGATCCTTTTGTTTTTTCTATCCATGTTTTTGGACCACTATGTTTTTCTTTTTTGATTATTGAGACTTCTCAACTGGATTAAGATGTGAAAAACCTGAAGGAATTTCTTCTTTCCTTTTTTTTTTTTCTCTTAATCAATATTATTATTTTTGGGGTTTTTTTCTCTCTCTATTTTTCATTTTTGATGGGGGACTACTTTGTAATTGGATTAGGGTTTAGAAGAACCTGAAGATCTTTTTTCTTCCCTTTTTTCTTTTTCTTCTTTGGTTTTGGGCCTTTTACTATTGGATTTTTCCATTTTGGATTATAATTGGCTGTTTCACCAGTTGGATTAAAAGTTAAAAAGAATTTGAAGATTTGGAAGCATTAAAATGAGCAGGAAACCAATATCATCTGGTGTTTCTACTTCTACTTCTGCATCCCCACCAGCTGGAGGACAACGTTTAATTCAGACAATGTTGAAGCAAGATAAAGAACAAGAAAAGTAACTTTACAGATGATTATGCAAGGAATTCAAGATCTCAAGATAAAATCAGACACCATTGAACAAAAAATAGAGAACATTGAACAAAGAATGGAGAAGACTGATGAAAAAGTGGAAAATATTAAACAAATGATGGTGAAGTATGAGGAGAGATTCCAAAAAATTGAGGAAGAAGGTAAACAAAGAGAGGAGAAGATTGGAAATATTGACAGTAGATTAACAGTGGTTGAACAAGAAAAAAGTGGGATGTTGAGGTGGGAGATGAAAGGTCAGAATTTTATCTCAGATTTCAAAATATAGAAGAGGAAAAAGGAGAAAATTTGGCTGCGATAATGATAGAAATTTTGGCAGATGCTTTGGAAATTACAGAGGAAAAGATGATGGATGGAGTAGATGAGGTATATCGAGTTTATACAAGATATGCGATGAGAAATAAATTACCAAAGGAAGTCCATATTGGATTTACCAAAAAATCCATTAAAACACATATACTACAAGTGGTAAGAGAGAAAACATTGAAATACAAAGGTAAAGAGATTATGATTTAAAAACAAATACCCAGAAAAGTGAGAGAGATGAGAAGAGAATATCGATTTCTGACCAAAATGCTACTGGAAAACGAAGTGAATTATAGATGGCTGATTCCAGAAGGATTAATGTTTACGTGGCAAGAGCAGAGACATAGAATTGATTCAATTGAGAAAGCAGAACTTTTCCATGCAGAATTTTTTGGAAGAAGAGAAGAGGAGGCAGAGAAAGAGGTCTCATTATTTGAGTTTCTTTTTTTAAAAACAAATTTTATTGATTTTAAAGACAAACAAACCATCATTAACCATTAAATACATAAAACCTCTTTCCATTATTAATTTTACAGGTCAAGTAAAATATTATTTTATGCAACATAATTCTGTTTTACACCATTTCAATATAAACATATAGATATCTCTTAACAAATTTCTCATTATTTCTCTTTTCGTATTCAATTTCATTGTTGTTATTATTATTTTCTATATTTATCCAGTTTATAATCATCATCTTCATTCCTCTCTGACTTGATTACCATTATTCTCATCCAACATTCCTCCAAGGTTTTATTAATTCTCAAACAAAACATAGACACACAAAACACAAAAATATAAAACTTCTTTTAAGAAAGTAGTTTGGCCCCAGATTATCTCTCTTTGTATGGACTTCAATTAAATTCGTGCTCATCTTGCATACCATTACCTATCTTATTTACCATTCTATATCTTCTATATAACTTCTCCCCGCTTTTCGTTCTTATTTCTATTTTATTTAATTCATTTTAATTTAAATCATTATATTTGTATTTTTTGTCCATTCTTTCTAGATTATCCATTTATCTCATTCCCTATATTAAAAAAAGGGGGGGGAATTTCTCCTGAAATCACTGATCAGAGTATGATGCCTTTCTATCCTCCCCCTAAATTAATATTTAAAATAACACCTGATACCCAATCTAATTCTGCTTAGTACATTCTACCTACTAACCTTTAAAGAGAAAAAATAATAAATTCATAATAATTAATATAATTAGATAATAAATCTAAATATTAAATCTTATAACATTCCGATTGTCTATTTCAAAAAACAAGTGCTACAATTTTATTAAATTTTAAAATCTATCATTACTAAACATTTCAATATTTTAATCTTTTATTAATTCTTATAACATTCTAGTTTTCTATTTCTAATACATAATACCACCTTATGTACCTTGCAGAATCTTCTTTTTTAAAGAAATTATACCTTACCCTTTATCCCTAAAAAAATATATCCTTTTTTCCCATCTTGTTTCATACCTTTGTGGCTTTTCCCTCCCTTTTCCCTTCCTTTCTTATCCCCCCTGGCCTTTTTACCCCCCCCCCCTCTACTAACCTCTGCCTTTTTAGCTTTCCCTCTTTGTTGTAATCCTTTCTCCTTTTGCTCAGTAACATTGAGTTGGTTTTGCATCTTATTTTTTCCTTTCTTAAGTGTTTTTTTAAGTCTTAAGTCCTTCATTTTCCTTCCTTTCTTTCTCCTTTCTCTCTTAGTTAATTTTTTAGATTCACTGAAGATGGGGTCTTCTTCTTCTTTTTCTTCTTCTCCTTCTATTTCCTCCATCTGTTGTTGTGTTTGCTGATAAATAGCAAGCGCCATTTTTAAAGAAAGGAAAGCTTCTTTCACAGCATCCTTACTTTCTTGATATTCCTTTCTAAGTTCATCATCAGATAAAGCCATTCTTTGTTCTTCTTAGAGCAGCCAAAATGTTTCAAAAGTTAAAACAATTCCTCAAAGTCCCAGAGACATCAATCAATCCAAACAACGCACAAAGTTCTCACTTTCTCTTCCTGGGGTGGTATCAGTAAAAGGGAAAAGAAAAAAAGCCCAGTCTGTATTTTACAGCCTTGTTGCAATCAATTTCTAGTCTCAAGATCTTCAAGGCATCTCCTACAGCAAAATCTTAATATTTTTTTTTTGTCATCTCCCTTCCCACTTATAACAAGAAGCCAAGTTTTTACCTTTTATAAAAAACAACAGGTTTCTCAATGGCCATTTGTTGATTCCATAGGGAAGGAGGGTAAACTTTACTTTCAGCACCTCAATTTTGCCGCTTGAAATCCTCCTCTGGAAACCAAGTATTTTTCAAACAGTCATAGTTCTCAGGATTAAACGCCTCTTAAAGTCCTGGATCAGCCAAAAACTTTCTCTTGAAAACTTTCTCCCCTCTTCCTCCTGCTCAGTCTTACCCAGCTGCCGGCTTCTTTGTGGCGGCCATTACAGACCGCCACTTGACCGCCTTGAGAAAAGGGGGTTTTGCTGGCTGGGGAGGAGGTCTGCAACATCCCCAAACCCCTCACCAGCTCCCCCCTATCTTCAGCTGCCTCTGCGGGGTAGCCTTAGCCTCCAAACCCGTCCAGATCGGAGGCACCAAAACGGCTAGCGCAGCAGGGATCGCGCAGGATCGCAGAACCCTGCCACTGGCGAAGCCGACAAACCGGAAGTTCCTCATTAATTGAGTTTCAAGAGGAACAACTGGAGACTGAAAATGAGAAAGGAGCAGTAGGTGGACAGGTGGATAGTAAAGAACGGCGTGAAGTGAGATCCACGAGAGCTGTTAGACCTAAATATAAAGCATAATCATGGAAGAAAAAAAAACTGATTACAATGAATATAAATGGACTCAATTCAGCTGTTAAAAGAAGGAAAACTTTTCATAAATTAGAGAAATTAAAATTCGATATAATTTGTCTACAAGAAGTTCATATTAAAAAACAACATGAACAATTGTTAGTACAGCCAAAATTGGGGAAAATATTTACTTCTTTGACTCAATGTAAGAAAAGAGGAGTGGTTCTATACATTAAAGAGGCTATCCTAGCAAAACTGATCTACACGGATGAAGACGGAAGAGTATTAATGGTGGAAATAATGGACAATAATATAAAAATACTCTTGATTGCAATTTATGCTCCGAATGATAAACAAGAAGAGTTTTATAAAAAAACTACACATGAAAATAATTGGACTGGATTATGTTAATATAATTATGATGGGAGACTTTAATGGAATTGTGGACAATAAACTGGACTATATAGCAACAACAACAAAGCAAAATAGAAAGACTCTCCCTAAATCTTTTTTTAAAATGACAGACGAACTTTAAAAGATATTTGGAGAGAAAGAAATGTTAAAGCTAAACAATACACTTTTTATTCAAATAGACATTTATCATGGTCCAGATTAGATATGATTTGGATCTCAACAGAATTAATATCCAACATTCAAGAAAAAAATATCGAAACAAATACTTGGGCAGATCATAGCCCAATGACAATTAAATGGAAGGGACAAAAAAAAAAAAGATCGAGATGGACATTAAATAATACTATCTTAAAGGAAAAAGATTTTATACAATGGATGGAGAAGGAACTGCCTTTTTTCTTTAGAGAAAATAAAAAAGAAGATACTTCAATGCAGAATGTTTGGGATACAATGAAAGCATATGCTAGAGGTTTGATAATAGATTATACAAGAAAAAAGAATATTAGGAAAAGGCAAGCTTCTAAGGCCTTGGAAGATGAGTATAAAAGACTTGAAAAAGAATTACAGAAAACGCCACAGAAAAAAGATATTAAATTGAAGCTGGATGTAATTAAACATAAAATGGAATTAATAGAGAAAGAAGAACTGGCACAGAAAATTAGAAATTCTAAACAGAATTACTTTGAAGATGCAAATAAACCAGGTAGATGGCTAGCATATAAATTGAGAAAGGAGAAGGAATCAAGAAAAATATTGAAGCTAATAGATGATCAAGGCCAAGTTTGTTATGGTAATAAGGAGAAAAAGGAAATTATTCGAGATTTTTATGGGCAACTATATAAACAAGAGAATATTGATGAGTTAAAAGCAATATAATAATGATGGAATTAAATGAAGCACTTAAGAAACAAAATAATGGGAAAGCACCAGGTCCAGATGGGCTTCCAGCAGAATTCTATAAAACATTTCAAGAATCATTGAGCATCCCACTGTTAGAAGTTATGAATGAAGTTATGTCAAAGAAGATGATACCCAAAACATGGTCAGAGGCTTATATCACACTTATTCCAAAAGAAGAGGCTGATCCACTGCAAATTAAGAACTATAGACCTATTTCCTTATTGAATGCAGACTATAAAATTTTTGCTTCAATTTTAGCAGAAAGACTTAAAAAATATTTAAATAATTTTATCCATCCAGATCAAAATGGATTTCTGCCAAAGAGACAAATCAGAGACAATATGAGAGTAATCTTGGATACTTTGGAATACTATGAGGCTCATCCTGAAAAGCAAATGGCTTTGATATTCCTAGATGCTCAAAAGGCATTTGATAAGGTGAACTGGAGATTTATGTTATCACTATTGGAACAGATGGGTTTTGCCAAAAAATTTATTCATGCAATAGAAGCCATATACAATAAACAGACAGCAAAGGTAATGATGGAGGGAGAATTTACAGATTTTATTAATATAAGGAAAGGCACAAGACAAGGGTGTCCCCTATCCCCTTTGCTATTTGTGTTGACTTTGGAAGTGTTGAATAGAAATATTAGGGATGATAAAAGCATAAAAGGAATGAAAATTAAGAAGGAAGAATTCAAACAACAAGCTTTTGCTGATGATTTAGCTTTTATTCTGGAAGATCCGTTAGAGACAGCTCCAAGGTTATTGGAAAAGATAGAGACATATGGTGAGATGGCTGGTTTGAAAATAAATAAAGATAAAACGAAGATTTTGACAAAGAACATGATACTGAGACAAAGAGAAGAACTGGCAGACCTTTTGAAAATCCAAGTTACAAATAAGGTTAAGTATCTGGGGATATATTTGACAGCAAGATGTAGCATATTAAAAGAGAATAATTATATTAAACTCAAACAACAGATAGCTACAGATTTGAAGAAATGGGAAAACTTGCAATTGTCATTAATAGGGAGAATTTCAACAATCGAGATGAATATTTTACCCAGAATTCTATTTCTGTACCAAACAATACCAATTAGGCTTGGAAAAGAATATTTTGAAGATTTAAATAAAATCATGTTGAAGTTTATATGGCAAGGTAAAAAAGCGAGAATAAAGCTAAAGCTTTTGCAAGACGCTAGAATTAGAGGAGGTTTTGGCCTGCCTAATTGGGAATTGTATTATCAAGCTGCAAGTCTGATGTGGGTCAAAGAATGGATAACATTAAGAAAGCATAGATTGTTGACATTAGAAGGGCATGATTTGCTGTTGGGCTGGCATGCTTTTTTGTGGTATAAGGGAACTAAAACACAGGGTTATTTTAGAAGACATTATATACGGGAGTCTTTGTGGTTAAACTGGGAGAAGATAAAAAGACAATGTTATTTGAAAATTCCAGTTTGGTTATCGACTATTGAAGCATTTTCCTATCCTATAATTTATAAGAAGGAACAAACAGTTAGATATGGCGAACTCTTGGATGAAAAGGGTGAACTTAAATCGATCCAAAACTTAGAGGAACAAGGTATAAGGATGAATTGGTTTTTGTTTTTTTTTTTAAAACAAATTTTATTAATTTTACAAAAAAAAAAATACACAATCCAGGCATAACAACTTGAAGAATCTTTTCTAAAAAAAATAATAATAATAATTAAAGAAGAAAGCCAATAGAACATAACTCCAAATTGTAATATCAATATTTATATTATCTATTTAACTTCATATCTTATCCAAACTTCTCCTTTTATCCAAATTATATTTCTTGCTTATTAAAATTTTATTGCCTTTCATAAACATACAAAATACAAAACATAAACAAAACTAAAACATCTTTTCTGAAGGCTGCCTGATCCCGGGTTGAAACTCTTCACACAGACACAAATTCAAACATCACATTCACTTTATATATCCTTCCATATCTTATTATCATTTTCTTTTTTATATATATAAACCAATTTTATCAATTTTACAAAAACAGTGCATAAACAATCAAGGCATAACAGCTTATAAATTCTTTCCTAAAAAAATAATAATAATTAAAGAACAAACCAATACTTCATCTATTTAACTTCATATCTTATTCCAGCTTCTCCTTTTCATCCAAATTATTTCTTATTGATTAAAATGTTATTGCCTTTTATCAATATACAAAAAAAAAAATAACAAAACCTTTATATATCCTTCCATATCTTATTTCCATTTTCAATAACATTCTTTGTCTGTTCTATTTCCAACTATCCTTCATCTTTTTTCTTTTACTATACTTCTCCTATACACTAACTGGAGTGACACCTTTAACTCATTACCCTAACTTAAAAGTACTTCATATAACAATTTTTCTTGGGGTTCTGTTTAAAAGATTCTAAAATTACACAATAAATTTTATACTCTAAATACACATATAAAAAACACAATCTTATGTACCCTCCAGAATCCCTCTTTTATCCTAAATTAAATTCACCCATTGTCTCTGAATAAACTTTTTTTCTTTAGATCTTGCTTCCCCTCATTGAGGCTTCTCCTCCCCCCCTTTCTCTCTTGCTTATTCTTCTCCTTGCCCTTTTTACCCCTTTGTCTTTCCTCCTCCCCTTTCTTACTCCCTTTCCTTTGCTTTCTAACCTTGCCTCCACCTTTCCGCTCATTTTTCTCTTCTTTGGTTGTTTTTATAATTCTTAAAATCCCCTTTTTCTTATCCTTTTTCTCCTCCTCCCCGGAAAGAACCCATTGTTCATCAAAGATGGCTTCTTCTTCCTCTTCTTCTTTGTCCCAGTCCTTCTGCTGCGTAGTCAACTTTTCATAAGTACATAACGCCATTTCTAAGAATTGAAACAAAGTGCCCAAAGTATCTTCTTTTTTATATTTTTGATATTCAGTCTTTAGTTCATCCACAAGCGATGCCATCATGAAAAAAGAAACTTTTCCCAAAACAACCACAAATATTTTTAATCAAGAATAATTAAAAAAAAAAAAATTCCAAAAATTAATACTTTTCTTCCTTCTTCTCTTTCTCTTTCTGGGGTTAATGTTTAATCAAAGAGGTCCAATTACCATATACCTTTCTTTGGGATTCTAGGCAATCTCCTCCTTTTTCAGCTTCTGCTCCAATTTTTTTTCCTCTCCCTTCCCACTTGCAATATCAATTTTAAATAATCAGAAATCCATACCTCCAACAAGGGTTTTCCAATTTCTTAAGTTTTTCAATGTCCAAAAACCCTTTTGTCCCTTAGCTTCAACTCTCAAAACAATTCACTTTCAATGTCCAGTATATCCAAACATATCTGCTGTTTCCATGGGGTGGGAGAGTGAAGAAAAAAAAAAAGTTCCCTTTAACAGCTTCTCCGCCGCTTTCGATCTTCTTAGGGATACAATGTATCCTCCAGCAATTCAGACAGCTCAGTTCCAGCCAATTTGCAAGATGTTACTTGACCCGGCTCAGACAGCACTTTCACTCTTCTTACTTCCTCCAGCGCAATCTTACCCGGTTGCTGGCTTCTTCGTGGCGGCCATTGCTGACCGCCGCTCCACCGCCTTGGGAAAAAGGGGTTTTTCTGGAGGGGGAGGGGGTCTGCGACACCCCCAATCCCCTGTCCGACTCCCCTCTCTCTTCAGCTGTCCCTACAGGGCAGCCATATCCCCCTGACCCATCTGGATCGGGGGTACCTCGGCGGCTAGCACAGCAGGAATCGCGAGCTGTCGCAAATTCTTGCTGCCCCGAAGCCACGCGAAACCGGAAAACCGATGAATTGGTTTTCATATGCGCAAATACATTCAAGGTATGATGAAGATTTTAAAACGGAGGGATTCTATGATAAACAGACTGATTTAGATAAGATCTTGATGGGTACTGATGAGAAGGTGATTAAAAAATTATATGGTTATTTACTGGGAATTAAATTAGAGGAAGAACAAGTTAAAGAAACTATGATTGTTTGGGGAAAGAATTTTGGATATGGGATTGATTTAGAGAAATGGCAAAAATTGTGGTCTCAAAATTATAAAATGACAATGTCAACAGCATATAAAGAAAACTTGTATAAGATGTTTTACAGGTGGCACTTTCCCCCGACAAGAATAGCAAGAATATTTAATAACAAATCAGAAAAATGCTGGAAATGTCATCAGATACCTGGCTCATATTACCATATGTGGTGGACTTGTGAGGACGCTAGAAAATATTGGACTAAAATTCGCATGTGGTTGGAAAAAATGACAAAGAAACACATAGACTTGAAACCAGAGATCTTCTTATTGGGAATCTTACCTGATACATATAGTAAAGATTTGAAATACTTGATTGTAAATGTATTAACAGTGGCTAGGATTGTATTTGCTAAAAATTGGAAGAATGAGAAATTACCATTACAGGAAGAAATTATTAAGAAAATACTGGAATGTGCTGAGATGAGTAGATTGACATTTGAAATTAGAGAGCAAGAAATTTGGGATCTTTTTTATCAATGGCTAGATGATAAAATACTAGAATAGAATATTCTGAATAGAATATTCAGAATGTTAGACAATAAGGAATATCTTTATTTTTTCTTGCCTTTGTTATTTGACACTATATTTATAAAGTGTTTTTAGGATTGATTTGGTATGATTATATGATTTGTTATAGAATAAACTGTTTAAAGTATTGTTATCTCATAAAGCATGAATGATTAAAAGTATAGTCAAAAATTTCTTTTTTTTAGCGATATTAGGATATATAAGTTTGGATTGACAATATGAGTTGTTATGTAACATAATTGTAATTGAGACTACAAAATGAATGCACAAAACTGATGAACCAACCGATACACTGGATGTACAAATGAGAGTTGATGTTTTAATGTTTTGTTTGTCTTGTTTGTTTGTAGAAAATTAATAAAATTCTTTTTTTAAAAAAAAAATAATAATGTTTGGTCTAAACCAGTGGTGACTCACCTTTTCGGGCTTGTGCTGTTCAGACAGTTTAGAGTTAATGGGATTTGGGATAGTTAGCTAGGATTTGAGAGTTGTGCCCTTAAGGGAATGCATCATGGTAAATGTAGTTCAGGCATTTTGAGAAATGTAGCCCATGTCATGTGGTCACATCTGTAATCTGGATTGGTCACTAAATTGACCCTTGTTGGGTTGGGGGAGGCTCCCTCACTCATTAGATGCATCTCAACATAACTGTGAGTCACCTTGAGGATACCTAATGTAATCCAATAAAAAGAAATTTTGTATGGAAGAATTTGTAGAGTTATTCTATCTGTCTTTATATTCAGCAAGTGAATCATAAGGCAGAAGAGGGCTCCTGTGTTGAAAATTGCACGTGCGCTCATGTGCATGCGCTCGCATGCCAGCACCCAGAAGGCAATGCACATGGCCCCCACGCCCCCTGCGTATGCACGTGCAACCCCCATGCACATGCATCTCTATGCATGCACGAAAGCCCCCCATGCACCATGCATCTCTGTCCATGCATGCAAGACCCCCATGTGCCATGCATCTCTGTACATGTACACAAGACCCCCATGCGCCATGCATTTCTGTGCATGCACGCAAGACCCCCATGCGCTATGCATCTCTATGCATGCACGCAAGACCCCCATGCGCCATGCATCTCTGTGCATGCACACAAGACCCCCATGCATCATGTGCCTCTGCTTGTGGATGTGCATCTCCCGCGCCCCCCTACGCATGCGCCCCAGATAACTGACAATCAGCTGGCGGGCAGGCGGTGCTCCTGCATGCTCAGTAAACCTGCTCTGGGCAAGGGCTCGCATGCCGGCAGACATGGCTCTGTGTGCTACTTTCGGCCTGCCTGCCATAGGTTCACAATCACGAGTTTAAACTGTTTTAAATGACAAATACAGTGGTAAAGCCTCTATTCTGTAATAAGATTATCTAATGCCATATTTTAGTTTAGCGTGTGTTACATGAACACAGTTGCAATGTACAACAACAAAAAAGGAGCATGGAGAGCAAAGCTACTTGTTCAAATCATGAATTTCTATTTAGGTACAACTCATTAGAATGGGAGAATGCAATCATAAAAACTAGATGATTTCAGATCCCAAAATGTTTCAGGGTGCATCAATCCTGTCCTGAGGCTACTTGGACAAATAAGTTAAAAATATATCTCTCTCCCTCCCTCTCTCTCTCTCACACACACACAACAGTGGGAAATGTAAATTTAGCTGTTATTCTGAATCTATTTCCAATATTCGGGTAAAACATGCAAGCTTCCTGATAAAAGGAAAGCAGAAATAAAATAGTTTGTTTGCTTGGTTTATACAAAAAAGATCTTGGGAAAAACAACCTGCCCATTCAGATAGCTTCCAAAATGAATTAATCTCAGCTTTAGATGGTATGACATCCTATTTCTCTACTGCAGAATCTTGCTGATTGGATGTTTTCCAAAACCATGCAAAAACCTCGTAGGTAGCCATGTAATTTTAGGTCAGGGCTGTCAAACTCCTGGCCTGCAGGCCGGATGCATCATGCGCTGGCCATGCCCAGGCCTGGCTTAGCAAAGGGGAAAAAGATCCTGATACATCATGTGACGATGCCGTGATGACATGAGTTTGACACCCCTGTCTTAGGTGAATGCAGAAAGTAGGCGATCTTTGAACATAGAGATGGAGAAGTTAGTTATTTATTGGTCCAGTTCCAGTACCTTTAATTCACCTCGATAGGCAGAAGCTTCCTTTGTTCACATTCTGTAAGCATCGTTGCTGTTAAAGTCATAGGAAAAGGAATAGGTGTAAAGATAACATCAGTGGAGCCTAAAGCTACCAGTGTTGTATGGGAAGCTTGCAAAGAACTCTGTTTTCAAATAGGTAACATGGCCTTTGGAATTCTGCCTATATTTTGGAACAATTGTGTAGCAGTACTGAGCTCTTGACAAACCCTGTACAGTTTTCTTAACCACGGTTTGCTGAACAAATTATTGGTTTTGTTCTTACAAAGCCAAGAATATGGTTTATCAAGGCTGGGTTTACCTAATGTACTAACAAGCAACTGTGGGATGACATGACAATGTAAATTGTGTATAAAATATTGGCATGAAGACTAAAAACTAAAACTAAAAACCAAACCTTTGGACGCAGAGGTCATAGCCCACATAGATTTCCAGGGCTGTGTTACTTCAAATCTTAACACTTTCCTATGCAATAACTTTAGACCTTCGTACATTTTGTAACAAAATTCAGTGAGTTTAGCATCTATAATGATTTTTTTAAAAAATCAGCAGCTGTTGAAAATGCCCTTAAGCACCTGAGTGATTCTACTGATTGTAGTTCAAGAATTACTCCCTATATAGAGAAAGGAAGGGAAATCTAGCAGCTGCAAAATTGTGCTGTCATGTTATTCAGTGTGCCTGATGTGCTGACACAAAGACATACCATAACTAACATTAATTGAAATTCAGGCTAAGGCTGCTATAGAAGGCTTTTCCTTCTCTTCATAAACACCTGCCCTCCACAATACCTGTCCTCTGAATATCAGAACTGGAAAGGACCCTGGAGGCCTTCTAGTCCAACCCCCTCCTCAGGCAGGAAGCCCTATACTATTTCAGACAAATGTGGTCCAATCTCTTCTTAAAAACCTCCAGTGTTGGAGCATTCACAGCTTCTGGAGGCAAATAGTTCTACTGATTAATTGTTCTACCTGTCAGGAAATTCTTCCTTAGTTCTAGGTTGCTTCTCTGCTTGATTTAGTTTCCACCCATTGCTTCTTGTCCTGCCCTCAGGTGCTTTGGAAAAATAGGTTGATTCCCTCTTCTTTGCGGTAGCCCCTGAGATGCTGGAACATGACTATCATGTTACCCCTAGACCTTCTTTTCATTGAATTAAACATACCCAGTTCCTGCAACCGTTCTTCATAAGTTTTAGCTTCCAGTCCCCTAATCATCTTTGTTGCTCTTTTCTGCACTCTTTCTAGGATCTCAACATCATTTTTATCTCATGGTGATATTCCATGTGTGGTCTTACTAAGGCAATTATAAAGGGGTGTTCACATATTACGTGAGCTTGATTCCACCCCTCTATTAATGCAGCCAGGGGTGTATAGTTTGAAATTTAAGTTTCCTATAATCATATGCATGTTCTCTTTTGCTTTCAATAACTGAATTATGGGCAACCCCTGGGGTGTTACAGCTGGAGCATCTGGGATCCTCAGTGTAAGGTCATAATGAGAGGTGAGTTGACCAGAGGTAGTATTTAACAGGTTCTGACCAGTTCTGGAGACCCGGTAGTGGAAATTTTGAGTAGTTTGGAGAACTGGCAAATGCCACCTCTGACTGGCTCCATCCCCATCTACTCTCTGCCTCCCGAGTCCCAGCTGATCGGCTGGGTCTTCTTTTGTTGCCCTGCCCAGGAGAATGGAGCTGGAAAGCAGGTTAGTGGGGTGGGGAGGGAATGGGGATTTTACAGTAACCTTTCCCCAGGAGTGGGAAGTGAATGAAGATTTTACAATATCCTTCCCCTGCCATGCCCACCAAGCCATGCTACGCCCACAAAACCACGCCATACCTACTAAGCCACGCCCACAGAACCAGTAGTAAAAAATGTTGAATCCCACCACTGGAGTTGACCCATCTTCACCCTTCATGAATGGCACAAAACAAGGTTTCAGGCTTGTGCATGAATTTTAGCTATATTCATCTATCTTGCATAAAATATATACTGTACTGATAAATATCTTCGATACAAAAAGTGTCAGCTCAGTTGAGTCTTACTTAGGGCTCATATAGGCTGTGAGGCAATCACTTCACAAGCTTTAATAAAGAAATTACTTAGCTATTCCATGCTGTGTGAATGTTGCATTGTGCTGAATTACCCTTCTAATGTTTTTTCTCCTAAATTTTCCTGTTTTAATATGTAACGGCTTTTTGCTTTAGTTAAGTGAAGTCCTTTCCCACACATCTCCTCAGGGAATGATTTAAAGATAAGCACTGCGCATTTAAGATCCTGCAGAGATACATGTCCTCAAAGAAATGTGATGGCATTGTACATTATGACAGTGCCAAATGTGTCCAGGAACTCTTGAGCTAAGTAAAATAGAGACTAACAAGGGATTCTTTGAATGTAGAGTAATTGCTCATAGTTGGTGCCCAGCTTTTGGATCGATGATCTCAGAACTGATCTTTCATTTTAACATCACATTGTTGTTGCCCTCTCCACATGAATCCCTGAATTGTGACATGCTTCCATTTAAATGGGAGGGCAGCCTTAGAGTGGTTTGAAATCCTGCTAGGAGGCTTGGGTTGAATCACTGGAGAAAAAAAAAAGTCCATTTGACACTCTAAATCTGCAGGCTTCACACTGCTAAACTGACTTAGGCTGAGTGTGGGAAGAGGACATGTTTTACATAGGTGAGCTTATTTTTTACTGGTGCTGCAGAAACTGTTTTAAATTTTCCTACTTGGCTTTGGCTTATAGAGCGAATGTCTACTTAAGCTGGATGCCCAAACCCTCAATTATTGGTATAATTTGAGTCACAGTAATCAGGCTCAAACCATCCCCTCCAATTTTTTGAACCCTGCTTCCAAGCTGGAGATGAAGTGACAATCAATGGCCAGAAACAGAAGAATTTCCACTTTATCTTCTAACTGACCTGCAGACGAATCTTCAACAATGGACATTCTGTGTGTGTGTCTGTGGGGGGTTTCTTCTTGAAGGTGTAAGTTTCATATAAAGGCTTTAATAAAATAAGTTACCACTTAATTTTTATAATTTAAGGCTTTTATTAATTAGCACAGCAGAACATGTGGACAATTTTAATATACTGAGAATGATTCACTACGTTCACTTTTTTAAAAATCAGATTGCCAGATGCCTACTTACTATATTTTCTTGGTTTTAAAATTAGAAATCAGGACAATCGTCTCGCACATACCAGGAGAAACTGCATGTGTTCAGAAACCAATGATTTTTAAAGAAATGTAATTTTTGTTTGGCTTCCAAATTTTTATACATTTTTTTCCCACAGTGTGTGACTTTGCTAATTTTTTTGTATCAGAATCTGACTACAAAAAAGTGCCTTGCATATCCAATGGTCAGCTGATGTTTTTTAAAAAAATTTGCATTCATGTTAGAGGCATCGAGGCACTTCCAGATTGAAAGGATTAGGCAGTGACATCAACATTGTCCAGGAGACACCCAGTTGAGGGCTCCTTTTATGTCCCTGTCAGGAGCTGGAGTGAAGGACAGGACCCTGCCCAACACCAGCCATCGGGTCTTAAGCACAAGCTTGCTGCTTGTCAAGCCAGTGTCCCAACCACACAACTCGCCATGCTCCTGTTTTAATAATTAAAAGGAATATACAAATAATAAACAAACCTGCATAATTTTCCAATACTTAATTTACAAAGAAGGCTTATTAAAACTTTGAACAATTTTGTGGGAAGAGACAAGACAAAAATGAATGAAAAACAACAGCAAATTGTAGGACATTGTATGAAGGGACTAATGATGTAGATTGTGAAAAGTAAAGGGAAAGAACATGAAATTGGTTTATTTTACCAATGTTAAAACAGATATGTCATTTCCCTTATAGATTTTTGATGATCAGGACTGACATGATAGAGATCTAAGACTTTTGTTTTATCGATGAGAGATTGGATATGGGAAAAACAGATAATTTATGATATTTTAAAAGATGGTAATCTACTAAAATTGTTTATACTTGCAACGAAGAGGAAGTATTTTCTATTTCTTTATGTTTTTTGTTTCAATTTTCTTTTCTGCACCTTCTATTTTTTTATATTCTTTTATTTTCTAAGTTTCTATTATCATGGTAATGGTAATTTTTAATACAATTACTATTAAACACCCCCCCCCCAAAAAAAAACCTGCTTTGGAGAAAACAGGAGCAGAAACACAACATCTGTTTGAGGGCCCTATTCCTGAGGAAACATGTGGCTGCTTTAAAGAATGTAGGCAGGTGTTATCTGCATGCCTGCATGTGCCAAAACCTCCTTGTGGAATCAAATCCCAAATGTCATTTACTTCTCTTAACAACTTAACTGACCAGCACAAATGACAACATGTTATAGTCTTAAGTATCAGAAGCCTAATTGATGAGTTGATTCTAGCTATAACACCAAATGCTTTTCCTTCAATCAGAAACAGTGGCAACATTTCAAGATGCTTCTGTTTGAGTCCCATAAAGCAGGATTTATCAAACTTAATAGTAAGTATCTTTCAATCCTTAAGGTTTTACCAAACCAGACAATAAACATCTCTGAAACTGAAAAGAGGACTATGTTTAATTGATTTTGGTGGATCTTGCAAACAGTGAAACTCTTGGTATGAAATCTGAATTGGTAGTACCTTACCAACTGCAAAAAGTTATTGATGCTTTAAAAATCTATGTAATGAGTTCGGCAATTAGCAATTGATATTTTATATAAAAGGAAAAGATTCATCATCAGCTTTTCACGTTTCCTTCAATGTAGAAAAGACCAGTAATCAACTGAACTTTTTAATAAAAATTAAAACCTATTATAGACATACGACTATGGAAAATGTGTTTATTGACACAATTTTTTGTTTTTAAATCAGATATTCAGGCAGAGGAAACTTATTGTTTTCAACAAGCCATCTAATGGAAGATATTGCTTCTGATTTAGAGCAAAAAGAAACAGAAAGCAAATGTTTTTCCATCAAATAATCACTGCGGAAGAAACCAATGTTTTATTGATGAGCATTATCTCTGCAATTTTGTTTCTTTGTTTCTCAGTTTTCTAGCAGAATCTTGTGTATTTTCAGCACCTTCCTCTCCTCCTCCTCCTCGTCTTTCTGTTATCTCCCTGTAATCGTAGGTACTCATAGAGATCTAATAGACAGGAATTCATTCCATGCATTTGACAAGGTGGAGACATTCACCAGTCTTTAGTCTTTAAAGGTCAATGAAACTTTTGGACTTTTTTTTTTTTTTTGTCACCAAGGCTGAAGTTAGTTTTAGTTACTTTATTGTCATTGCACCTTGTACAACGAAATCAAACACCATCTTTAGGGCACATCAAGACCATGAAAATAAACACAAACACACATCCTTCACCCACCACACATTGAACCAAAAACCCTTGACACAGCACCAACACTGCATTATACAGCAGAATTCAAAAGAGCTACTGCCCTGGTATAGAAGCTGTTTTTCAGCCTATTTGTCCTTGTTTTTATTATTCTGTACCGACTGCCAGATGGTAATAGTTCAAAAAAAAGGGTTCCCAGGATGAGACGGATCTTTGAGAATATTTTGAACTTTCTTAAGGCAGCAGGAGCTATAAAGCTCTTCCAAAGAGGGGAGAGGGCAACCAATGATCTTCTGGGCAATGACATGAACCCTCTGGAGTGCTTTCGTATCTGCCATTGTGCAATCGGCAAACCATACAGAGGTGCAGTATGTTAAAATGCTCTCTATGGTGCAGCGGTAGAAGGTCACCAGCAGTTTCTCATTCAGTTGTTGTTTTCTGGGAAGCCTCAGGGGGTATAATCTCTGCTGGGCCCTTTTGACCAGGGCTGCAATGTGGGCACCCCAGTTCCTCTTTTAGGGTAAAGTTGGGAAGAAGCAGCTTGGGAGATGGGGTACTGGGCACCAATTCAAGATATTTTGGTAACCAAGCCTACAATAAATAGATGGTAAAAATCAAGACATATGAGAACCAACCAAATCACGCTGGCATGTAAATCACACATATGGTTCTCCCCTTTTTAGCAGGCAAAATAAAATACTCATGGATAAAATAACGATTTGTTGTCCTTTCATTCCCAAACTGGTTTCTCTCAGCCCTGTTAGGTAAACCAGACTGGAAAATCAACTTGACAAGAAAGCTAAAAATGAGAGTGGCTGTAGTAACAGAATCTTGCAAACTGGATTCTGCTGTACTTCCCCCCGCCTGCTTGGCATAGGGAGGAATCTGTCTGAGCTACAGTATTTCTAAATGTTACTTTGATATTATAGACTTAAAACATTTTTCAGTCCTTTTCATGTTTTTGATCTCCATTCAAGATCATCTTCCTTATTCGCTACACAAGATTGTAACAGCCACAATCTACTTTGCGAAGAGCCAGCTCATTCTTTGGGGCAGCGGTCCCCAACCTGTTTGGCACCAGGGACCGGTTTCATGGAAGATAATTTTTCCACCGACTGTGGGGTGTGGGGGATCAGAGGTGGTATTCAGCAGATTCTGACCAGTTTAGTTTTAGGTAGCTGAAATTTTGAGTAGTTCGGAGAACCGGCAAATTCCACCTCTGACTGGAGATTTCACAGTAGCCTTTCCCTGCCGTGCCCACCAAGCCACGCTTACAGGACTGGTAGGAAAAAAAATTTTTAATCCCACCACTTGGGGGGGTGGTTTCTCTGTTGCTCGCTCACCTACTGCTCAGCTCTGGATGCGTAGCCCAGTTCCTAACAGGTCACGGACCAGTACTGGTCTGTGGCCCACGGGTTGGGGACCTCTGTGTTAGGCTGTTTTCAAACATAGATGATGATGCATTTTCAGGGGATTGATGTCTAAAAAAAATACAAAATTTGATTCAAGCTGCCATTTTTCTACTATCTCTAAAAAAAATAAGATTGCAAGATGAGTTTTTTTTTCTTTTGCATTTGCTGAAGAAGTAGCTCATTAGCAATGACCTGGTAATGCAATTAGGATATTGATGTTTTTCATGTTGATCCATAAAGATTTAATAGCATCCCATCTCATCCCATCCCATGCAGAGTAACTAAAGGAGACAACTGTAGTACAACTCTTAAATTCAACAGTGAAGTGGCAACAGCTATATTTGGACAAAGTTCGATAGTGCAAATCTAGAGGAAATTATTAATGTGAGTGAGGGGACCGCTCCCCAATAAATGTACAACATACTTGAAGGGTAAAATTCACTACTTGCAAATGCAAATGAATATGCCGCAGAGGGGAAGAAAATGTAGAGCAATGCATATGCTCATTTAATTAGCCATATTCATGCAGGGACCAGATCTCAGGCACATTATGGACAATTCCAGGAACTGCTGTGCTCAGAGTGCAGCTGTGACCCAAATCCAGATCAAGTGGTTTAAATAAAAAATCAGCAGAGAAAAGCAAAAATGCCACTTTGGCTTAAAGTTCAGTGGAGTATGCCTTCTTCCATTCTTCCTCACCAACCATTGCACATTTACAAATGCGCAACAGAATGAGTCAGGAGCACTGCTGGGATATTTAATTTATCCAAGCGGGGCAGCCTGCAACCCTTTATGGGAAATCATTAATGAGCTCATTGAAAATGGTGTATGAGTGCAACACAACCTACATGATCACTGAGGGCATTTCCATACAGGTAGGAGCTGCTGACTAGCAAGTCAGAAAGATACCTGGCACCAGAAGGCTGGGTGGGCAATGCTGAACATCAGAAAGGGATTCTCTTAGGTCAGAAACAGAAGTCTACATTTTTTCAGCCTGCACTCCCAAGTTAGGTCTATTTTGCTTTTGAACTGCTTGTGTGAGTGCTACAGCTGGCAAGAGGGGAACCAACATTGTTTAGACTGGCCACAGCACTGTGTAAATATGGTGCCAGTGCATTTGAGGTTGGGACAAGAATACCAAAGGCCATGGAGTTGAAACGATGGGAGGAAAAGTCTTGATTTAAATCTTGGGGCTAATGGGTTCATTGCAGGAGATGACCAGGCTGAGCCTGAGGGAGGGGGTCAAACATGTCATCAGTTTTGAATCCCTTTATGTTCACAAGAGATCTAAGTCCAGCCCACCTTGAGCTCCATTGACTCTTTTCTACCACTGATTTGTCTTGACTGTTAGTAGTTCAAATTCTTCTAGAGGGCTTAACCTTGCAATAAGCCTTTATATTCATTTGAACTGGCTGAATTTCCTGATTTCCTTGGCCCTTGACATTCATGCCACAGAAGGCTTGATTTCTGGGTTCTGCAAGTGGAGGACCCGCAAAAACGTGGGTTTGATTTGCCTGCAAACAACTACCCAGCATTTATTTGTTTGTTTGTTTTTTACTTACTTGCACTCTATCTTTATTATTTTTACAAATAACTCTTAAACACATCGACACACTTCCCTCCTTCTATTTTCTCCACAGCAGCAACAACCACATGGAGGTGGGTTGAAAAACCCCTTTGAGGTTTTTGCTGTTCCTACAAGGTGAGTTAACATTAAACCGATAGGAATAGCAGGGATTTAATGGGTGCTGAAAGCTGAAGATGGAATGCTGATGTGAGTTCGTCAAGGTGATCTACCCAATACCTGTTCTGCCTGGTGGGCACCCTGTCTGAATGCACTCAAGGCAAGATCCCAGATCCATGTGGTCTCAAAGAGAGAATCAGCTCCGATTTTGCCTATCTTTTTGGGGATCAATCAAGGTTGATGCATGCTGCCATCTGGTGGAATTTTTAAGATCAATATATAATATATCAATATATAATATATATACATATGCATATTCATACATACATACATATATACATACATATATAATATTTTTTTTAAAAAAATCAGCAAATATATAATCCCTTTTAAGGATTTTGAAAGTGGAATGAAAACCTAGCACAAGTACAATAGTAAATACTATAAGTAGGACAGTAACGGGTTTCCTTAAAAGCATTCTACCCCCAGTTATATTAAACAGCCCACACTTAAGAAAATGTTATCCAACTAGTTTTAGTTGCTTTTCAAACAATTGATGAATCTTCCAGGTCCTTTATTTCCTGAATGAATAAACAAAAACCAATCCTGTGTCACAAAACAGGATAGCTAATAGAAATAAGCAATGAACAGTAAACCTAGAGGAGCATGGAAGATACAACTGTAGTAACTGGGACATTCTAAGTTAGTTAACAGAAACCCTTTTTAGACCCTGAACTCTACAAATGTTATACAGGCTAAAGCTGAATGTGCAAAACCTTCAACCCATTTATCTCTTTAAAAGCAGAGAAGCAATAAAGGAGGTCCTTTCGTTATTTATTAAAAGCTTGCTGTACATAGCTTGCTGTACATGCTTATATTAAATAATTATCTGTATAGCAGAAGCACTTAGACTTATATACCACTTTATAGTGTTTTACAGCCCTCTCTAAGCAGTTTACAGAGTAAGCCTATTGCCCCCAACAATCCGGGACCTCATTTTAGCCACCTCAGAAGGATGGAAGGCTGAGTCAACCTTGAGCCTGGTGGGATTTGATCTGCCAAATTGCAGTAGGAGTAGCTTGCAGTACTGCACTCTAATCACTGCGCCACCGAGGCTCTGTTACCGTCAACCGCTTTTCAACTCCTCCGTCACCCATATTATAAATATTTCTCCCCTATTACATTGTCAAACGCAATTTCAGAGCAATGTGCATTCGTAGTTGAAGAAACAAAACAATAAAAGTTAAATAGGGGAACAAACATAAAGCAAGCATTAAAAAGAAAAAATAAAATAAACAGATGTATGGTAAATTAAACTTCATTTCAACAATTCAAAACTCTCCCCAATGGACCCAGGATAATAGAGGTAGATGTAATTGGCTCTGAAAAAGTGAATTAATGCCAATAGAAGGACATTCTGAATTCAGAGCACAATGGAGGACTAGCATCTTAATTACAGCTTCATGAAGACTGTTTTTTAAAATGACTGTTCCAATATTTGAGGAGCTGCCACAAAGAAGATGGGGTCAGCCTATTTTCCAAAGCACCTGAGGGTAGGACAAGAAGCAATGGGTGGAAACTAATCAAGGAGAGAAGTGGCTTAGAATTAAGAAGAAATGTCCTAACAATGAGAACAATCAACCAGTGGAACAGCTTGTCTTCAGAAGTTATGGTGCTTCATCACTGGAGGCTTTTAAGGACAACCCACTTGTCTGAAATGGTATAGGCTGTCTTGTCTGTGGAGATTCTCAATCATTCAAGTCATGATGTGTCCCAAAGGTGCTTTTTCAAGAGGCAACTGGACTTTTTGGGTTTTCTTTGAAGATGTTTTGCTTCTCATCCAAGAAGTCTCTTCAACTCTGAAGGGTCGCTTGCTTGAGCAAGAGGTTGGACTAGGTAGAAGACCTCCATGGTCCCTTCTAGCTCTTTTCTGTATGACCTTGTATGAACAAGCCTTGGTCAGAAGAAGTATACAGTGTATTCAAGCTGTTCTAGTTATCCTCTCATACTGAACAGATGGGTCTCCAAGAGGAAGCCTTTTGCAGTAGTATCTCCTCAGCTTTGGGATGTCCTCCTCAAGAAGGTATGCCTGGTGCCCTTCTCATTATCTTCCTAGCAGTAAGCAAAGACCCCCCCCCCCCCCCCAGCTTCTGACTAATAGGTTGATAAAGGTTGTGTTTATTAGTTCATTCAATTTATATAGTTCCCATCTCATATATATGATTCTGGGTGACTCACACACTGATGAACAGATGCTATTGCTACTTTTACATTATCACTGACTCTTTCTATTTTAATCATCTTATTTTTTCCCAGTATTTTAACCTAACGTTTTTATTATTTGAATTTTTTATTTGGAAACTTCAACTTTTTTTAGTGGGAAGCAGCAAATAAATAAACGCCTGGATGTGTTGGCGATAACTCACTGGTGTGTTATGTGACAGGCGAATGCCAATCCGTCTTAAATCTAAGATTTACAAGACAACCATCCTCCATGTTGTACTGTATGGCACTGAATGCTGGGCAGCAACAACAGGGACTGAAAGCTATCTCCAAGCCATGGTAACGCAAATGCTCCGTTGGATATCGGGCATCTCCCTTCTTGATCACATCACAAATGACACCATTCGACAACATTTTGGTATAGCACCAATTACAGTAAAACCTCTGGTCACAACTATAATTTGTTCCATAACTTTGGCAATTTCTTTGTCTTCTAATGTTTCATCTTCAGGAATTTCAGAGGTCAGGGGTCATGTTTGATCACCACCCGAGTATGTGTTCATGACCAGATTCAAAAATTTTGTGATTTTTTTGGTCGGAACCCAATTTGGTTGTGGTCAGAAGCAGTTATGACCAGAGTTCTATTGTATAGAGAAGATGAGAGAAGGCCCGCTCCGCTGGTATGGACTTGTCCTGAAAGCAGCACCTTCCACCATTGCCAAGACTGCCTACCAACTAGAAGTCAGTGGCCGGCGACCTCACGGGTGGCCAAACACCATCAACAAAGGTATGCAAGCCACGGTGCTCAATGATCCAAAAAGCGGACCCTAGGAAGACACTAGGAAGAAGGAGGAGGAGGAGGAGGAGGAGGAGGAAGAAGAAGAAGAAGAAGAAGAAGAAGAAGAAGAAGAAGAAGAAGAAGAAGAAGAAGAAGAAGAAGAAGAAGAAGAAGAAGAAGAAGAAGAAGAAGAAGAAGAAATAAATGTTTTAAATAATGTCTTGTGTGAAGCAAATAATGTTTGGGAACAACCAGCTTCAAACCTCTTCTTTACTTCTTATACTTTCTTATTGTTGGTGCTCACACTTTAAAGACATTGCCGAATGAAGTGATGCATGTGGTCATATTGGCAATTTTTAATTTGGAATAAAAATGCAAAGCTTTAATTACTTCTGCTGGGAGCAATTATTAATGTATTTCTCCCAGCCTGTATAGCAGCAGGTGAAATTAATTAGAAGAGTGCAGATTAGCATTAATTAATTAGAAGTGTTAGATTTTGAGTGAAAATTGGATTGCAAATATCTGTCTGCAAAGCTCTAAGTGAGCAGTAGATAGCAGCAAAGGAAAGAAGTCTTAACATTTGCCTCTCATCTAGTGACATCACCAATCAACAAGAAAATGCATTCTTATTTCTTAAATTTAAAAGTCCTTTGCAATGAATCTACCACCAAGGACATAAATGCAAAACATATTACTTCAAAACATCTACAACAGGCTTTGAGTTCTACTAATTAAGTAGAACAAAAGAAATTGAACTTATCTGAGGTACTCAATCTTAGTGGATTTTAACTATTTCAGGTGGTTTTGTGTTGGCTGTGGAGTGGTCATAATTCAGAATTTACAGAAAGTTTGCAGACTTTACAAGACCTGTCTGCAATTATTATCAGGTATTAGAAGATTTGGATTAACTGTTTTAGATTTCCTCCCTGACCCCATCTTAAGTGACTAGGACAAAAATGTTGTGGATGACAATTATCAGTAAATGCATCTTTTATTTAAATATTAAGGCAAATATTTTAATCTTTGGAAACTTCGTATAATACAGAATGGAGCTGTGCTAAGTTCAGCTCTTTTAGAATATTGTTGGTTTCTTTTTTAAAAAAGCAATTTGTTTAACCAAAATATGATTGTCATTGAAGTGGAATTAATCAAAATGGCATATAGCAGACACTTTATGACTGCTGAAAAATGTTTTCTTTTCTGGAGGATTTTGTTTGGGCATCATCTATATTGGTAGGAAAACAAAGTATGGTTTATCCTAACTGTGACTGTAAACATAGTTGTTATGAACTAATAAAGGCGTTTAATAAAGTTTTAACAACCTTAAGAAAAAGCAGGGTTCTAATCCTGCACTTCTGATTGGCCGATAATAGCGATATTGGATTGGTCCTTTCTGGGACATCTGATTGGCTGTTAACGGGCCAACTCTCATTGGTTCAAGGGTTTAACACTTCCATGTTTCTCATTGGCTAATAGGTCAGCAGCCAACCCTATATAAGGTCTGCTGCTGCCCTAGGGCTCTGCTCTGTTCAGTATGCCTAATAAAGAGTTGAAGTTCACTGTCACTGTCTCGTCTCCGCTCCTTGCACCCATGCGCAGAACTTAACACTGGCGATGAAAGTGGGATATGGAGACATCAGAGCTGACCAAGCACCAAACAGAGCACGTGGCTGAAGGCGCATTGACAATGGAAACCATGTTTGGCAGCGCCATACCACCCGCTCCATTTGACCCAGCACAAGAAGACTGAGACTCGTACATAGATCAGTTCCAGATGTTTCTGGAGACCAACAACTTGAAGGATGCCACTACGGGGAAAAAGCGAGCAGTGTTCCTGACCCATTGCGGGCCTGCCGTCTTTAAGATGGCCAAGGCACTAGCGAAACCGGCTGAGGTGAAATCCATGGACTGGGACATCCTTGCGCCCCTTCTACGGGCCCACTATGCACCCGACGTACCAATGCTTGTCCAAAGACATGAGTTTTACCAGAGGGACCAGCGGAAAGGAGAGAGCATTGCAGATTTCATCGCGGACCTCCGGAACCTGGGAGGCCTCTGTGGATTTGCAGACCTCGAAGAAGCTCTGAGAGACTGAATAGTTCTGGGATTAGATGACCCAGTGGTGCAGAGCAAGATCATGGCCAAAGGGGACATTGATTTTGCCGATGCCATCAAAGACACTACTGCAGCAGAAGCAACCAGGAAGTCAGCCACCTGAATGCGCCACACCAACGCACCGCTCCGTCAACTCACCAGCGATACCTCACCTCGCCTAGAGAGGCACACAACAGCGACCAACCACGAGGACTTCGAATCACCATCAGAAAGTGATGAGGAGGAGGTCAACCGGCTCTGGTCCAAACGCGACCAACGCAACCAGCTGAATTGAAGACCACCGCACTAATGCGCGGGTTGTGAGGCAAACCACCCACGATCAGACTGCAAATTCCTCGACACGATCTGCCATTCTTGTGGGAAAAGAGGCCATATCGGGAAGGTCTGTAGAAGCAAGCAAGGATACAGCCCAATTCAGAGGGAAAACAACTACCGCCAGACCACAGGGAATCGTCCTGTGAGTCGGGAACACTTGAACCACCAATGGAACCACTCCTACAGAAATAAAACACTGGCCACTTCAATGAGACGGGAAGAGGCACACCAAATCATTACAATCGGTCACACTTCATCGTTAGATGTGAAGAAGATCCGAGTGAGGGTCGCCATCGAAAACCAACCTTGCGTTATGGAAGTCAACTCAGGATCGTCCCTCTCGATGGTTTCCTGGAAGACCCTTAAACAATTGATCCCTGCCGTCCGGCGTCAAAACCTCAGAGCCCAAAGAATTATACTCAAAGATTACCAGGGGAACCGAATACCGGTCGTCGGCTCCAGCCAAGTCAAAGTATCATTCAAAAATCATACTGCATCATTACCGCTGACCGTCGTCGACCGTGACCAGCCTAGTTTGCTAGGCCTTCAATGGTTCGCCCCACTCGGGATCGAGGTAGCCGGCATTCACCAAACCAGAGGTGACGACTGGGAGGAGGCTCTCGTCCAGGAATTCCATGACATCTTTGCAGACAAACTAGGCAAGTACAAGGGGACCCTGATATCATTTAGACTTAACCCTGAAGTAGCCCCCATCCGCCTTAAGCCTCATCGGGTACCTTTTGCCCTAAAACCAAAGATCGACGAGCTGCTCGATAAATTAATAGCCCAGGATGTTTTAGAACCAACTGACCATGCCCATTGGGAAACCCCAATTGTAACACCCATCAAACCGGATGGATCGTTAAGGATTTGTGGGGACTACAGGGCCACCCTTAATCATGCCTTTCAACAGAACGCTTACCTGGTGCCGGTGGTTCAACACCTTTTCCATTCCCTGGGGGGGCGGAAAAGTGTTCACTAAATTGGATTTAGCACAGGCGTATCAACAGCTGCCTGTAGATAAAAAAAACCGCGGAAGCACAGACGATCATTACGCACCGAGGTGCCTTTAAATGCAACCGACTCCAATTCGGAGTGAGCGTAGCCCCAGGGATTTTTCAAAGTCTGATGGAGAGACTCTTGCAAGGGATCAAGGGGGTTGTGCCATACTTTGATGATGTTTTAATTGCGGCCCCGAAGAGAGAAGTACTAAAATGGTTCTTAAAATGGTTCTCCAGAAATTTAAAGACTCCGGCCTAAAGGTTAAAAAAAATGAATGTCAACTGTGTACAGATAAAGTAGAGTTCCTGGGGTACCTAATCGATAAGCAAGGCATTCACCCCACTAATAGCAAACTAAAAGCGATCAAAAACGCCTCAAGACCCAGGAATAGGACAGACCTCCAAGCTTTCCTGGGGCTCATTAACTTTTACAACATCTTCTTGCCCCAGAAAGTGACCGTAGCTGAGCCCCTACATAGACTTCTCAACAAAAAAGCCACCTGGGTCTGGGGACACCGAGAGGAGCATGCATTCCGACAAGTGAAAAACTTATTAACCTCTGATGCTGTTTTAATGCAGTATAACGAGACTTTGCCTTTAACAATTACATGTGACACGTCACTGTTTGGAGTAGGAGCCATTTTGAGTCATGTGTTACCAAATGGTAGTGAGGCCCCTATTGCCTATTTTTCAAGGACCTTATCGAAGGCTGAACGTAACTATAGCCAAATTGACAGAGGCTCTTGCTGTTGTATCTGCTGTGAAACAGTTTCATGAATATGTGTATGGATGAATTTTTTACTATTATTACCAATCACAAACCTTTGCTGGGGATTATAGTGGGAGACAAGCCAACCCCCTATATATTGTCACCTGGAATGACTCACTGGTCAGAGTTCTTAGCTGCGTACAACTATAAATTACAACACCGCCCGGGGAAAGCCATTCCCCACGCTGATGCATTGAGCCGTGCCCCACTTCCAGAAACTATCGACGACCCAGCTCCAACCCTTATGACACTCCAGATTGAAACACTACATTCACCACCGCTAATAGCCAGAGACATCGCTATCGAAATGAAATGAGATCCTGTCCTGGCGCGA
Source organism: Hydrophis major (assembly GCA_033807585.1). NCBI lineage: Eukaryota > Metazoa > Chordata > Lepidosauria > Squamata > Elapidae > Hydrophis > Hydrophis major. Next base: position 186,933,084 of record CM066328.1, read on the forward strand.
GTCCTCAGCTGGGTCGAACGAGGATGGCCAGTAGGACAAACCCCTGACGACTTCACCCCTTTCAGAAACCGGCAAACAGAACTTTTCTCGCAAAAAAGCTGCATCCTATGGGGAGACAGAGTTTTCGTCCCAGAGCAGCTACAACGAGCAGTTTTGGAAACATTGCATGACGGTCACCCTGGCATCGTGCGTATGAAAGCGCTCACACGAAGCTATGCGTGGTGGCCAGGCATCGATAAGCAGATCGAAGCCTGGGTAAAGACTTGTCTAAAGTGCCAAGAAGTCAGCAGTGCCCCACCAAGAGCAATTCCAACGGAGTGGGAAACCCCCCGGGGGCCGTGGTCCCACATCCACGTTGACTTTGCGGGACCTACTAAGGGACATACGTTCCTCCTAACAGTAGATGCCTATTCCAACTGGCTTGAGATCCACAGGATGAAGATTACTACAACCGATTCAGTCATCCGCAAATTGAATAGGGTATTCGCAACGCATGGGTTGCCAGACGTTCTGGTCTCTGACAACGGACCCCAGTTCACCGCCCTGGCGTTTGAGCAATACTTAGCGGACCGGGGTATCCGCCATGCGCTAACCTCGCCAGGGCACCCTGCGGCCAATGTCAGGGCCGAGTGCATGGTCCAATTTGTTAAAAAAACTCTCCACAAAATGGACTATGGGGACATTGACGACAAACTAAACAGAATACTCCTACTCCAACATATCACCTTGCACAGTGTCACCAACAAAACTCCAGCTGAACTGTTCCCACCTCGACCGGCTCCACCCGTCCTACGCACCAGAGAAACCCTGTGGATCTAGCGGAAAATGCCGCGAGTTTATGGTAGGCGACTTAGTCTTCGCTAAAAACTTTTCCGGCAAACCATTATGGGTCGAAGCAACCATAACTCAAACCACCGGGCCCAGATCGTACCGTTTGCAAACCTGGGATGGAAAAATATTGAAACGCCATATAGATCAGCTTCGCTCTAGACTGCAACCCAGTTCCCGTGACTCCTGTGACTCTCAAACTGAGGGGGGAGGGGATATCGAAGAAGCCGAATTCGAGATGGTGGAAAGCGGAAGCGAAGGAAGTCAGCAGCCGGGCGCCTTACATGAAGAAGAATCAGGGAGAGGGTTGTCCTCGCCACAGAGAAATACCTCAACGGAGGCAAGCCCGCAGAGCTCGGAGGACAATAACGATAGAATTAGCGGCACCGAGTCCTCCAGTGAGGATGCAGAACCACCTGTACCAGATAGATAAAAAAACATCCTGCCGAAGCCGGACTACAGACAGGAACCGGTGGGACAGCGCAAATCTAATAGACAGTTAAAACAACCTGCGTATCTACGGGATTACATCACCGCACCCCTCAAACGGAACCTAGGGGGAAGGGGTGTTATGAACTAATAAAGGCGTTTAATAAAGTTTTAACAACCTTAAGAAAAAGCAGGGTTCTAATCCTGCACTTCTGATTGGCCGATAATAGCGATATTGGATTGGTCCTTTCTGGGACATCTGATTGGCTGTTAACGGGCCAACTCTCATTGGTTCAAGGGTTTAATACTTCCATGTTTCTCATTGGCTAATAGGTCAGCAGCCAACCCTATATCAGGTCTGCTGCTGCTCTTGGGCTCTGCTCTGTTCAGTATGCCTAATAAAGAGTTGAAGTTCACTGTCACTGTCTCGTCTCCGCTCCTTGCACCCATGCGCAGAACTTAACAATAGTCCAGATTTTTTAGTGCTATGTGAAGCAAAAGAAATTGCTTCTTTAAGAATTGCACTCCCTGAATTTTCAGGCCTATACTAATGGCCCATATTTTTGCAGCCTTGCAAAGCATTTGTTCTTTCTCTGAAAATCCTACTTGTATTTCAGTGTTCTCCCCTGGCTTCTCGCAACTGTACAATGGAAAATAAAAATGGAATTTATATATTAAAATCTGTTAGCCTCACATCCTGAATGCCATAGTTTAGCAATGTTCAACTCTTGAATGCAACTGAATCAATAGTAAATGAATACATAGACCAAACGCCCCAAACAATGGTTATGCATATAATCTTTCTGGATTTAATTCATCGGCAAGAAGGTTTGTTGGGATAGCTGACATCATCAGTGTACCCTTTTAAACAGGATAGCTACGGGATGCAGACCCTTCATTGTATGAGAGACAAAACCAGCCCCTGCTATTTTGCTGCTTGAAGCAAAGGAGGAAACAACCCACTCTACAATTGGCAGAATGTCACCTTGTGAACCTAATTTGCAATGCATGGAGAGTTCTAGTTTGGAGTAAAGGATTTAGGAACTATGGTTGAATCGTGTACATTGCAATCCCAATTATTTTTCACCCCATTAATGGCTAATAGCCACCCAAGGGGATTCTAGTTTTTAATTTAATATTACCCCCTTTTTTTGGCTACACAAATGTTTCCCAGTGAGGTGGGAAAGTGTTTCTGCAGGTATTAAGATTTGGGAATCACCAAGTAATATTTAAAGGGGCACATAAGGAGATGTTCCAGTTGATGACAATCCCTATAATTGATGTTTATTTCAAACCCTTTCACTTAAGGCAGCATCCAGCAAAGCTTCTACTGTGATTTGTCCCCCTCTAGACCCTCAAATGCGTTCAATTGTCTGAGCTTTTAAGGGGTAAGGACCACTCAAGGTCAGGACCATTGCCTTGCTTAGATTTGAGGTAGCTGTCATGCCCCTGTTGGAGACTAACTCCGAGGGAGAGGAGGAACAGCTGACAGGGAGTGGATGTGTGGCTCCAGAGATTGTGGAGGAGGCTGGGGAAGGACAGAGGCCAGCTGGGCAGTTGGAGGAGGACCCAGGCCCATCCCCTCTATATCCTAGGGCACGCAGTGAGGAGAGGATAAGGGAGAGACGTGATCTACTGGGGAGGACAGGGCTTCATGGGCTGCAGCTGTGACAACTGGATAAGAGGATGGACATGCGTATGGGCCAGTGCTGGAAACAAAGTGTGGAAATATCTCTAGTCTGTCATTCCTTTCTGAGTTTGGCATGCTTCCCAGTGTTTGTTCCAATATCTGTAGACATCTTCAAGCCTTTATCTTGCCTGGTTCCCTTAATTGCTTCAGTGTGGTTTGTGTTGTTTTTACTCTTTATAATTTATAGGCATTTTTAGTTTAAATGGCATTTCCTCCTTCTTGTAACTGCTTGTGTGGGAGTTTTTTTTATCTCCAGTCAAGGATATTTGGAGCTTGGAAGCAAAGTGAAGGAATAAAAGGGGCTTCACCTGTTTTTTTGTGACTGTGTTTATTTTGTATCCCACCCTGGGTCATCACAGTAGCCTTCAGAAACTTTGTGGAGAAAAAAACTGGAGAAACTTGGTTTTGCTCTGCCTAAGGAATGGCCTTAGTCACTAAAACACAAACAAATTCACACAACTTAAAAGTTGCCAAGGTTGAAAAATGCTGCTCTAGAGCAGGGGTATCAAACTTGCAACCCGCGGGCCGGATTCATCATGCTCAGGCCACGTCCACCACAGCTCTGCGAATGGGAAAAATGTCACGAAACAACACGTGACGCCAACGTGACGTGGTGAGTTTGACACCCCTGCTCTAGAGCAATGAGGTGATCATGAGTAGAAATGGCACAAAATTTATTCAGAATGGTCCAAATCAACAGGACCATGAACAGCTCCAAAGGAAATGAATGAGCAATAAAGGAATGTGCCCCGGAATACCGTGATGCAGATTATAGCAGAATATCCCTCATCGTTGAGTAGGGTATGGCTATCCAGGAAAAGTAGGACTTATCATCAAGGGTTAATGTAACTTGATGGTCCAGCTATTTCTGGAAAACAACAGCATACACAGAAGGCAGAATAAGAGAATCAAAATGATAAAATGTTGAATTACTCACCCGTATGCAGAAAGGCTCATAAGTGGATAATGAGCTGATAAAGTTATTAATGATCTGAAGAAAATAACTTTCACCATATTTTGCACCAGTTTGCAAAAGAGTCAATCAAACAATTTGGTTTCATCATTAATTTATAGAACCCAAGATATGGTCATTTGGCTTAAATGGCTTTAACAAAGGAATTGTTATGATAAAAGAAACAGGTATTAGATTTGATAGTAAACTGAACCACTAGATTCTCTCTCTCTCTCTCTCTCTCTCTCTATCTCCCCCCTAGGAAGGAGGCAATGACACCAGCAATCAACACTAACATGAAAACACACATCAAACAAATCTATACACTTTATACACTGGCTACCAGCGAAATAAAGTTCCATCAAACAATTTGATAAGCACTGTCTGATATTTTGCTATAAGATCTAGTCATTTGATCATATAGCAAAAGGAGGAAGAGGAAGACATGGGGACAAAAATATCCATACGGCAGCTCTACGTGGAAGAATCAAAACACAAAACAACAGCATTTGGTGCTAAAAGGCTCATAGCTGGACAAAGATAAAAAGGCAGGAACTGCAACTGCTTAAATAAAAACTGAAATTAGTATTTATGGAGCCAGTTAGATAAATGGTCAACTTAACAGCATCAGTGTAACTTGATGGTCCAGTCTTGATCTTGGCAGTGTCTTTGCTTCTCTGTCCTCATAATACAGCTCCTGAGTGTTACATTTTCACAACTCGACCTGCTGCTTGTTTTATTGTTTTAGATGCTCTATGAACAAGCCACCTTCCCCTCCAAGGGGTATTTGCCTTTATCAATCCTTTCAATCCTTTCAATCCTTTATCAATCCTTTCAATCCCCTTTATTCACAAGATTAGAAACAACCCAGTTTTCCTCTGATTTATGGCTCTACACAGGTACAGGCTTTAGCATGGAGCATGGCTTTGTGATGGGTTTAGGACAATTTGCCACAGGACAACTCACCACGGGCAGCTCGCTGCAGAACTTGCCAGGGAACAAGATTTACACTAATATTGAAGGAACAGTGGAACCGAATCATTAAAGAACGGTTGCAAAAGGAGGGACAAAATGAAATGTGAATGACAAAAACTATTTTTTTTAAAATTATTTTAAATCATTAAATTGTTAAATTGTACCACAGCGAGTTGGCCACTTGGCAAGTTGGCCATGGTGAATTGTCTCATCCCCTTTTGAGATAAGGGGACTTTGACAAAGAAGCTTCAGCCACCACAGAATGAGCTCCAGCAGTAGAATGCAGGTTCTTGTGTGTAAATGCTTCTGGACTGGTTCATAAGGATCTTCTGTTGAAGGATATTAGACAGCAAGACTGCGAAAGGCCCCTTAGGAATCCACTGACAAAGTAGATTCAGCTGCTTTGGATAAAGGGATTCAATAAAGTACAACTGCTTGATTTAATAACAATCGTTACCACCTTCTTACACTATTTCTCAAGTAAGATTTAATCTCCCGCTGTATTTCTCTGCGCACATTAAATGTGGCCGGGCTGCATTGCTGTTGAATTCTCTGAGTTTTTATTCTTTTCCTGCTATTGTACTGTCCTATACACAGAGATCAGGCTTTCTCTATCAAATGTCCTTTAATGAGACACTCATCTATGAGCGAGATGCATTCAATCTATTTACTGTAGGTTCTAGGTTAGTGGACAGTCATATACATTAATAAATGTTTTGTAAAGAGCTCGGGATTTTTTTTTTTCCTGCAAAAAAAATGACGACCCTTTGGGAAATTGCAATGGCTAATTGTCTCGCTGGCAATGGATAGAATAATTGTAATTTTTTAATCTGGCCAAAGTGCTTTGAACACTATGCAGAGAACCATAACACACAGAAGACATTATATACATAAGAGAGTCTCTAGAGATATGCAGAGTCAGGTTTCAATATTGCCCTTTTATGGATGTAAGAATCTGTGCCTGATATTTCCCCATCATAATGGTGAAGATGTCCTTTCCTCTTGCACCACTGGCCCTCTGGAGCGAGGGTCCCCCAAGATGTAGATGTCCCCCTTACTTTACTCTTGTTTAAAAGCTGGGAGGACCAGGCTCTTCACCCAGGTCTTTGGTAAGGGAGAGAGACATACCTACTTCATCGCTCTTGCCGTCTTTTATCTTAATTTTTGTCATTTTTATTGATTTCATTGTCACTTCTTTGATTGTTGTGAACCGCCCAGAATCATTGAGAGTGAGGTGATGATGATGATGATGGAGGAGGAGTAGGAAATACAGCTCAATGCCACCATTTGCATTGAATGCTGAACAGAGCCTCCCTCTGGATCCACAATGAAGTTCATTAGGTTTTTTTTTTATATTGCTAATTCAGAAGCAATGGAAATTAGGCATAAAAAAAAAAAAATCTATGGACACTTCATTATTGAAAAGGTTCCTGAGCCCTCTTCCTGTATAATCTCACTTCTCCAGGAGATGGCTGCCATTTTCTTCCCAACAGTTGCAGTGGTTTGAGGGAACAGCTCAGTCAAAAGCTGGCCTCCAGGGCTTCACTTTCTCAATTAAAGTGGTTTTGCCAACATAGATGCATCGTTCTATATCACAGCACAGTCATCTTTTGCTGGTTGATATGTTCGTAATGGTTTTAGCACGTCCCTTAAGAAAATGAACACAACCCACACAGGGACTGCAGAAGCTCAGCTAATGGGTGCCCCCGTGCTGACCAGTTTATAGTATGCCCTTTCCTGGGCCATCAGTTCTTCATGAGTGCCCTTCTCGATGATGACTCCCTGAGACATGACAGCGATGATGTCCGAATTCTGAATGGTGGACAAGCGGTGCGCAATGACAATGCAGGTCCTGCCTTCTCGAGCTTTGTCCAGGGCAGCCTGCACAGTCTGAAGGGAGAAGAGGAAAAGAGAAAGAGGAAGGAGTCTTTACATGGTCATCATGACAGGTTACATTCACATAATCACAGCCAATTTGGCCTCTCTAGGTCACTTTGTTTTGGGAAAGGCATTGATCAACTCAGTTCAGTTGTGTTGAAAACCCTCCTCAAATATTCAGTGAATTAAAAGAGGAGGAGGAGAGAAGAAGTCCTACTGTCCACAACTCCAGTTTCCATGGGTCATGTGGAAGGTACCCACAGTGGAACCTCGGGTCATGAACCAAATCGGGTTCCAACCAAACAATCCACCCGATTTTTGAATTGGGTCACAATTAAAAAATCGGGTGGCGAACCAACCCAGCAAGCAGCAGATTCCCCCTTGCCACAGCGATTTCCCCTTCCGCACATGCACATTCAGCCCATTTGGTTGTGCTTTTTGTCATGACCAAATCGGGTTGTGATCATAGTCCTGGAATGGATTATGGTCGCGACCCAAGGTTCCACTGTATTTGGGCTCAGTGGGGTTATACAGTAACTTGCAATCATGGCCAATCTGCTTCCCCTTCCAGTGTTGCCAGCGACAGGTATCAATAAACTCTGCTCCTCAGAGATGTCATTCTCTCAGCAGTCCAGAAAAGTTGGGAAAAAAAGGACACGGAGCAGTCATCTGCTGTCCTATCATTTCTCAAATCTTCCCTGGATCTCAACATTCCCCTTAGCTTCTTGGTGGACCAAAAGGCATTCAGAGGCCATCAATTGTGGAATATTGGTAACAGCAGAGATACTTAAGCATCACCAGGTGGATCAAAATATGGCTAAGATGGGGCAACCTGGCAGGGACGCAACAAACTCCAATATATCCCAATGGCAAATCCATCGATAAGATCTTCATCCAGAATGTTAACAAAAGTTAAGCTTGGATAATAATATCGCCGCATAGTTGTAATATGGCTCTGGAAACATTGGCCTTTGGTACTTGCCTTCTTTACAGTGGTGGAAGTCTGTGAAAGTCCTGTCGCAACCATTTTTTTTTTCCAGAGAGGTAGACCATCATTTATTGCTACTGCCATCAAAGGGCAAAGCTGGCTCTGATGGATTTAGAAGAAGCCACCTACATGCTGTTGTGTTGGTTCCATACAGTGAATTCTCACTACGCGCTAATTATGTGAGCTAGGTATATGGTGGCTAAAGTGATTGGGCCATTCAATGTGTCGTATGAATGCAGCCTAAGTTTGCAGTTTGGGGGAGTTTCTTGGATTCAATGCTATCTATAACAGCAGAGGGCCAGGTTGGTAAGTGTGCCTTTTTGAATTGCTTCAAGTATAGTACTTTCCCAGCTGTGACTCTGTACAATGAGTGTATTGTACTATACTTTACCTATTGTGCATGTGCATTCAGATTCAGTTACAATTTACAGCCCTTTTTAATTTTCATACCTCAAAATAACCTCCAAATAACAATGAAGTGAGAACATCCTTCCCTTCCCTCCTTTTCAGACTGAGATTTTATTTCCACTTATTTGAGACTAAGTTGCTTTTGAACTCAACAGCAAGAGATTGAATTAATATATATTCTCAATGCTCCATGGAAAATATTTTTTCTTAATTATCTGATACCTAAAAGCATAAAATTATTTTAGAGCCTGTTTGGTATAGTAGTGAATAGAAGTGCTGGCCTAGAAACTGGGAGGCCGTGAGTTCTAATCCTAACTTAGGCATGAAAGCCAGATATTGGGCCAGTCCTTCTCAGCCCGCCTGCCTCCCAGAGGAGGAAGGAGTATGCTATATATGTTCTCCAGTTTGAGTTATTTATAAAGGTGGAATTTAAAAAATACTAATATATAAATGAATAAAATAATAAAAGGGAAATCTTTTTGGTTCTTGATATTCAGCATTTCTTTCTCTATCAATATTAATATCTTAGACTTATATATCACTTTACAGTGCTTTACAGCCCTCTCTAAGAGGTTTACAGAGTCAGCCTCTTGCCCCCAACAATCTGCATCCTCATTTTACCAACCTTGGAAGGATGGAAAGCTGAGTCAAACTTGAGTTCCATCAGGATCAAACTGCCAAACTGCTGGCAGCCGGCAGTCAGAAGAAGTAGCCTGCAGTACTGCATTCTAACCACTGCGCCACCACGGCTCTAGATCCATTGCTGTTTACCTGTTCACTTTCTGTATCCAGTGCAGAAGTTGCTTCATCCAGTAATAAGATCTTAGGGTCTCGAACGATGGCTCGTGCGATGGCAATGCGCTGCTTTTGCCCTCGAGACAGTAGAGACCCCTGAGTCCCAACGTTGGTTTCATATTCCTGCAAAAACAAAAACACCACAATATTTATTGGCTCACTGACTTTGTCTACCCCAAGAACAAAAATACAATTAGAGTGGTGAGAAAATGAAGCTACTTCATCGCTTTTATTCTAACATTCTTTTATTTTATGGGCGGAAGAACCTTCAATTAAGAAGCAAGCCGGAAAAAGTTATTATTTGTGTTGTTGTGTTATTATTACCATTAAGTGTGTATTAATTTTTGTATTGAAACGGAGTATTTTTATTGGAATGCTTTATAAGTAAGCCTTGGAAAGTTACAAGTGTTTGTTTTTTTTGAAGAAAATGAATGAACTTATATTATTAGATAGAATGAGCTTTAGTTTAACCAGGGTAAAAGTTGTCCGAAAGAGTCTACAGTCACAGAGATTCTATAGTCACAGCAAGTGACAGCAGCTAGCTGATCTTGGAAACAGTGAAGCAAATCAGGTTTGGTTACTGCTTGGATGGGAGACCACCAAGTGACCCCAGGGCTGGAGGATAGACTGTGCAGTTCACAACTTGGCTTTGACTGAGGACAAAAGCTAAGCAGAGTTTGTCCTGATTAATACTTCAATAGGAAACTATTAGAAAGGCACATAGCTGTAGTCTCTGGTCAGCTAAAGGGTTCCTTCCTTTGTTTTATTAACAAGACATTTTTATCCTACCAATCACAACAGGCAGGAGACAGGATTTCAGTTCTCATCTTATCCTCATGACAATCCCATGAGAGATTAAGTGAAGAGTGTGGCTTCCTACTCTTCATGAACACACTTCAAAAGACTTGATGATTAAGGTGTGCGGTTGGAATGTAACAACTCTTTCATAGTTCTGAGAAGCCATTTTTGGAACGTGTGATTCGGCGGCTGGGTTTTTCTTTTTTAGTCATCTTTCCAGGGCTGGGTCAATTAGGAAACAAGCAAGAGACCATGCAGATATTTTCAAGGGGATTCCTGGATTCTAAAGAAGTGAGCAAACCTAATTGGGACAGTAAATTAGGCCAGCGGTCCACAATCTTTTTGGGCACTAGGGACCAGTTCCGTAGAGAGAGGTATTTCAGTGGACCGGAGGAGGCGTGGTTTCATCTGCTGCTTGTATCTCGCAGATGGGGCTTCGCTTGGTTGTGTGGCCCGGTTTCTGACATGCCTCAGCCCAGTACCGGTCCATAGTCCAGAGGGTTAGGGATTCCTGAATTAGGTTATCATAAATATAGATCTATAAGTGAGAAAGCCAAACAATTCACAATAGAAGAAATGAAAGCCAAAACATTATTGTGAGGCAGAAATATGGAGAATATATTTAATCAACAGTGAAGAAAACGTTTAGGCCAGTTCTTCTTTCTATAACAGGGGTCCCCAAACTTGGCAACTTTAAGGCTTGTGAACTTCAACTCCATGAGTTGAAATCCACAAGCCTTAAAGTTGCCAAGTTTGGGGACCCCTGTTCTATAACATAGAACATTTTAAAAATAGTACTCACTTGAGGGAGTGACATCACAAATTCATGCAATTGGGCTTTCTTGGCAGCGGTTATCACTTCATCCATAGATATTTCTCTACTGTTATCCCCGTATTTAATGTTGTCGACAATGCTACAGTCAAACAGCACTGGTTCTTGAGAAACTATCCCTATTTTAGATCTAAGAAAGTGGATGTTTACTTGCCGAGTGTCGCGGCCGTCTATCAGCTATACATCAAAAACACAAAACCACATACAAAATGTCTTTGGTTATAAAATTAAGATTTATTTTTCAAACCTTGGCTTGTATTTGCTGACACATGTGCAATTTGAGCACCACAATCTGGGTGGAGAATTGCGTGGTTGTTCATCAGTTAAAAAGAATACATTTGCAAGCTAAGAGTTCTGCAGAATCTCAGGGCTTTTATCAAAACGATAAGATGAGTGACATGGCCCAAGCAAGCATGCATACACACCAGAGGTGGTATTCAGCAGGTTCTGACCAGTTCTGGAGAACCAGTAGCAGAAATTTTGAGTAGTTCGGAGAACCAGCAAATACCCCCTCTGACTGGCCCCGTCCCCATCTCTTCTCTGCCTCCCGAGTCCCAGCTGCACAGGAGAATGGAGCTGGAAAGCAGGTTAGAAGGTGGGGAGAGAATGGGGATTTTGCAGTACCCTTCCCCTGCCACGCCCACCAAGCCACTCCCACAGAACCGTTCGTAAAAAAAATTGAATCCCACCACTGATACCCATGACACATGTTTTAGCATTGGCCCTCTGCAACAAAATATTGACATGTGAAATCAATTCTATGAGGTCTAGTGGTGGGATTCAATTATTTTACTATCAGTGGGCATGGTAGGGGAAGGATACTGTAAAATCTCCAGTCAGGGGTGGCATTTGCTGGTTCTCTGAACTACTCAAAATTTCCGCTACCGGTTCTCCAGAAATGGTCAGAACCTGCTGAATACCACTTCTGATACGATCCATCTCCCCACACCAACCCTTGGCCAGCTTGCCTGATCTTATCTAACTTCAAAGAGTTAAACTAGATTTGATCTACTTGATACTTAGGATGGAAAGTCATCGGGAAATATCAGGATTGTACAATGAGAAGATTTTAAAAACCAAAGCAAAAAACAAACCAACCCAAAAAGACTTGTTACTTATAAGACCATCTCTCCCCAAATGTTTCCACCCAATGTGGCATGAGAAGCATGCTCTGGGTACCATGAGCTGGGAAGAGTTGGCGGGCAGGATCCAGAAAGAAAGGGATTAGATTAGTTTTATCCCTATTGGTTTTTTGTAAGGCCTTGAAAATGTCTCTTTGTGCCCAAGTCTGGAGCCCTGGGAGTGATATAGATTTCTTGCTTGTGTGGGTGATTGGTTCTGTTTTTTGGTTGATTTGATTTTTATCACACCTTTATTATTTTACTAGCGCAATACCCATGCTTCGCTATGAAACTATGTGGTCGGGCTTAGTTTTTGGGGAGGAAAATAAGGGGGGGGGATTTTGCCTCTGCTTATCAGCATCTATCAGTATTCACCTGGCTAGCAGGAGTCCTGTCAGTGTGTGAGAGAGTTGTTTGGAAACTGAAACAATATTTGCTGTGTGAGCAAAAATGAGACAGCAAGGAGTCTGGGAGGGGCTTAGCTCAACTGTTCTGTATTAAAGCTGCTTGCTGCTGTGAAACTGAAACTGAAACTCCTCTCCTCTGCTTGTGTTTTGCATTTGGAATATACTGTATTTCTTTTCAGGTGGAGAGGGGGAGTAGAACTCCTTAGCATCAGAGCATGTTAATAATAATATGCGAAATACCAATGCTCCGATGGCCATTTCGAAAAATCCTTTCTAGAAACCAAGAGGAACATACATGCCAAATTTCAGGTTTGTAGGCTTTACGGTTCTGGAGATTTTGTGATGATGCATGAGTGGTATTTCGCTTTTATATGTATATAGATAAGTAACATTATAAGGGAGTGAACATACATAATACTCATTTCTTCACTTATTTTTATACCTGGTTACTACATGTTTTATTTTTATTTGCTTTTTTAATGCTGTGTATTTTATGTATTTTATTTATTTTACTTTAAACTGCCCAGACTCGCTAAAAATGAAACGGGCATCTATATGAAACGGATAATGTATTTATTTATCTATAAATTTATTTGCACATCTTTATTACTGCAAAAGAAACTGCACTGAGAAATTGATTGATGAAAAATTGAATTAAAAGGATTTTACAAGGATTTCAAAGAGGCCTTTTTTAAAAAGGGGGGATGTTAAATCTGAAAAGCGGTGTTTCTCAACCTTGGCAATGTTTAAGACATGTGGACTAAAACTTCCAGAATTCCCAAGCTGGCTGGGGAATTCTGGGAACTGAAGTCCACGTGTCTTAAAGTGGCTAAGGTTGAAAAATACTGGTCTAGGTCATAGAACATACAGCTGATATATGAAGACTGAATTGCAGATCCAGTCATTAGTACTTTTATGCCATCAAAGCAACAAAGGCTATTTACCACTTTTCCTTCATCAGGATCATAAAACCTTTCCAGAAGTTGAACACAGGTGCTTTTCCCACATCCACTGCTGCCAACAAATGCAAGGGTCTGCCCAGATTTCACAGAGACAGAGAGGCCGTTTAGCACTTGAGTATCAGAACGAGATGGATACGTGAACTTGCAGTTGAGAAATTCAATTCTTCCATGGAAATTATCCTGATTATACAACAGCAAAAAGAAAATCCTGCTTCAGAATTTGCAAAAGGTACATAGGAAGCTGATGATTATTATTTCTGTAGATCCCAAAGCTGTAAGAGGTCACTCTTTAAATCAATCAATTGGAAGTAGACAAAACTGAAATCCATTTGCATTAGCACAGTGCAAAGATTTCCTATTCCATTTTCATTTGTAAAATGTTAATATTTTGTGAAAGGAGAACAAGAAAAAAAGAACAATAATATTTAATCCGATTTGTACATTGCTGTATACTAATAAATCTTCAAGGAAAGTTGAACATTGAACAACTTCAATGAAAGGACAGAGATTAGCAGATTCAGTGCCTATCTGTGCACTGTATGAGATTTAAATTTAAATATATATATATATATATATATTGTCACCATTTGCCACTGACTCTTTCCTTTTACAGATGACACTAAAACCGGAAAATCACTAATTAGTATTGAAAGTATCTAAATGAATCTTAAATCTTAAATGAATGCTTTGTTTACAACTGTCTAACAACTTCAAGAGTTGAACGAACCCACAGTGCAGTATTAGGACTTGCACTAGAGTTTTGAAGTTTATAGTTTTGCCTCAGGTCAAAACATGTCAAACAAATCCTACTGGCCAATGTCTCTAAACAGAGGATTCTCCAGTGTACCATATATTTTACTACATGTCTGGAATAGAATGGAATAGAAGGGAAGGGAAGGGAAGGGAAGGGAAGAGAAGGGAATGGAATGGAATAGAATAGAATAGAATAGAATAGAATAGAATAGAATAGAATAGAATAGAATAGAATAGATAACTTTAATGTCACTTTAAATGTACACTAATCAGCATACATTAAAATAAAATTTCATTGCATACAGCTCTTTAAGGGTCACACCTCCAATACATAACCTACACTACATAACCATGACAAAATAAATGAAAGCAAATACATACATACATACACAATTATTCATATACCCACATAAATTATACGACACAGAGAAACGACCCAGTCTAGTTCGGATGTATACTTGTACATGGCGAGAGAAACAGATCATGTGAGTTTACCAGACAGATGGCATAGGGAACAAAGCCATTACAGAATCTGGAAGTCCTGCTAGAAATACTTTGAAACCTCCTTCCAGAAGGGAGGTACATATCACAGTTTGGGAAACCCTAACCCTTACAGCAACCGTCACTGCTGGTGTTCATTATAATGTGTATAATAGAAAAGGCTGCCATGAAAGTGGTCTATGGAGGATGGTAAGCACTGGTTCAGTTAAAGTGTGTGCATGTTTGTGCGCGCATGTTGAGAAGTATCCTGCTACGAAATAGACCATGAACTGCTTGTAACTGACTGAAGTGCTCAAGCCCAGGGCATTCAAAACAACATAACAAGGAAAAGCACACTTTCCGGAAAAAAAACTCCCATCCCCTGAGACTGCTTCAATTGTAAGGGGGATTAATAAAGGGAAATAGTTGTTTCTGCCCTCTAGATACTGATCTCTCCCCATTTTGCTGATGGAGCAACTAAGCTGGGTGGCTAACTCTGCCAGGACTCCCAAGCAAAAGCACAATGAAACGTTGCTCCTGGCAGATTTATCAGATCACAAGGGTAGGGGGGAAAAAAACACAGCTACCGCTTCTTTCTGCCCTGATGCAGAGTCACTGAAAGGAAATCTATAATCCTGACCTAGAAAAACCAAAGAAGTTTGTACAGGACATATTTAGATTTATTTGCTATTGTCGGTACAAGTCATTCTCACTTAACAACTGCTAATTGGGGCGAGCAACTCCATCACCGAGCAATTCAATCCTAAAGGGAAAACATCAAGCGACCCTGCCCAATTTACAACATCAGTCCTGCTGCAGTTGTTAAGTGAATCCTTTCGCATCATGCGACCACCACCTGCCTGACTTCTGCAATGACTTGGTTTGTCATGAGACAGCTATGAGGGTGGCAAATGGTGATGATGTAACCACAGGATGCCATGACCATCACAAATGTGAAGCGCCTGAATTTTGGTCACATGACATAAGGGTTCAGCAACAATCTTAAGTTCAAGGACTGGTCATACAGCTAATGTTTCAGCATGGTCGTTAAGTTTGAATGGTCACTAAATAGAGCAGTTGTTAACCGAGGACTACCTGTACCTCAGTTCTGATTGTATTTCTTGTGCACAACATTGGTTTACTTGTTGACTGTAATTGTTGCATGAATTCATCTGGTGTTTTGAGGACAATTCCGTCCGAAAGTGACTTAAGAAGTTCTCTAACTGGAGGAATAGAATAAAATTGGGGACTGGTTGGTAGATTTTGATAAGGGATCAGACAGGCATTGGGAAGCAAAAATTATCCAGAACTTGAAAAGAGAACTGTTGAGGTAATTCCCTGTTAGGAGAATGAGTGCACACAGGGAGACGTAGTAAGAGTGGTGAAGAATAACACACAACCAGCACACAGATACACTGTATAGTAAAATGTAGGTTTTACTTCCAGTAAAATGGTTAAGCAAAGTCCAACAAACAGTCCATGTCATTCATGGTTAAAGCAGTCAGTTTTCAGTCCAGGGAAAATCCAAAAACAAAGTCCAGTATCATAAATAGTTCAGTAAAAGATTCACATCAAATCCAAGAATAATGATGATCAGTAAAACTCAATAAGGAAATGCAGGAACGGCAACAACCTCGGAAACAACAGAACAGAACAACCCAGGTTTGTGGCTCCATCTTATAGCCATTTGAGGAACCACAGCCAATTACAATTTTAGCATTCTCTTAAAGTAACAGTATTAAAATATCTATCCTGGTTTATATATTTTCTAACCCAACTTTTAGGTGACTTACATTCCTAACAAGAACATTTCATTAAAAATCTACCATACATTTCCAGTGCAAATTGATAGATAGATGTTTTTTAATTTCCCTATCCAGGTTTGAGACACGATGTCTACCCCAGGGTCACACAGCAGGTTACTGTGCCCAAGGGTGGATTAGAATCTGACTCTTCCTGCTCCTAATCTGGCACCTTACCTACTACACTAAGCAGTTCTCCTTGGGTATTATGTCTTCTGGGATCTAAAGGACAAAAAGAGTCAAGCCATAATCACAGTGTCTAAGAGCAAATATTATACCATCCAGCCTTGGCACTAGAGTGCCTCACTATTGTCCTAAATATGTATTATTTGCTCAACACTGAGCTGACATTTGTACCCACCAGTTAGATACCAGGACACTTTGCTCTTTTCCCCTTAGTTTCCTGGCACACAGAACACTGTAATCTCGTCTGCTCGAGGATGGCAGAGGACTGTCTGACCTTTGGATCTTTCCAATCCTACAATTATGTGATTCGAATAACAGCAATTATTTTCTTACCCATTTTTCTCCAATGTCACTGTACGCACTGATTTGGGGAATCCGATCCACCAGCTGAAAAAAACGGGCAGCTGCTATTTTAGCCTTGGCATAATTGGGGGTATAAGAGGATGCTTTTCCCAAAGCCGTTCCACTAGTTACAATGGAGGAAATCACTCTGAAATTGGAAAAAGACATGTCTCAATTTGCAGGACACTTTATATATATATATGTATGTATGTATGTATGTATGTATGTATGTATGTATGTATGTATGTATGTATGTATTAAAAAGCCTTGTTGAATCAGGTGAACAGTTTCTGGTTGGGTTTTCATCCAGGATCAGCAAGTTGAGATTGAGAAACTG
This sequence comes from Hydrophis major, assembly GCA_033807585.1. NCBI lineage: Eukaryota > Metazoa > Chordata > Lepidosauria > Squamata > Elapidae > Hydrophis > Hydrophis major. Next base: position 186,950,047 of record CM066328.1, read on the forward strand.
ACAAGTAAACATTAGAGCCCTCCCCACTTTTTTTAGCCTAGTCTCCAGAATTTGATTTTAAATTATATGTTAACACCTCGGTAAGGTCACACTTGGAATGCTGCATCCAGTTTCAGTCTCCACGATGTTAAAAAAGATGTTGACACTCTAGAAAGAGTGCAGATAAGAGCAACCAAGATGATTAGGGGAGTGGAGGCTAAAACATATGACGAATGGTTGCAGGACCTGGGCATGGCTAGTCTAATGAAAAGAAGGACCAGGGGAGACATGATAGCAGTATTCCAATATCTTAGGGGTTGCCACAAAGAAGAGGGAGTCAAGCTATTCTCTAAAAGCACCTGAGGGCAGGACAAGAAGCAATGGGTGGAAACTAAATCAAGCAGAGAAGCAACCTAGAACTAAGGAGAAATTTCCTGACAGTTATAACAATTAATCAGTGGAACAACTTGTCTCCAGAGGTTGTGGATGCTCCAACACTGCAAGTTTTTAAGAAGAGATTGCATAACCATTTGTCTGAAGTGATGTAGGTTTTCCTGCCTAGGCAGGGGGTTGGACTAGAAGACCTCCAAGGTCCCTTCCAACTCTGTTATTCTATTCTATTTGCCCATTTACACATCTACCTCCAGTCAGATATTTGTAACAATATGAGAATTCATAGATTCCGTTGTGTTTAAAGAAATGGTACCAACTGAATGTAGGAGGGTTCTTACCTAAATACATAGCTGTAGTGAAGTCCTTCCTTTTCGACTAAAAATCCTCCGTATCGGTAAGAGACAGAATTGGCTATGAACAAAACACACTGTGCAAAGCCATAACAAACTCCGTAAACGTTTGCTTTTTTAATAGCCGCTCTGTAGGGGACTTCTAGCTTTTTCTCATAAGCATTGATAAAAGTTTTCTCCCTTCCAATCCCAGCTATGGTCCTAATATTTGCAAGGGCTTCATTGGAAATCTGATCCCCAGAGAAAAAGAAAAATCTGTTAAGGATTATATAAAGGTTTATCAACCTTATTGTATGTAGGCATTTCACTTTAGAGAACTACAGAATTATGATATTCACATATGAAAGTCGGGGTGCCATGACTTCCGAAGTAGGAATCGGCAAATCCAAAGCAAGCAAATCATCCACAGCAGGTTCAGGTGGTCTCTATGGAACAGCAGACTAAATACTAATTACCGTATATACTCGAGTATAAGCCGAGTTTTTCAGCACATTTTTTGTGCTGAAAAAAACCCCCTCGGCTTATACTCAAGTCAGATTCCCCTCTGAAAAAAAAATGGTGTGGAGCTCCGAAGCTGGGCAGCCGCTTTCCTGCTTCCGTGTTTCCTTTGCAACTTTTAAGCATGGGGGTAATCAGAAGCAGAAAAGTTCTTGCTTGAGGATATATTGTTTTTTCTTTTTTTAACTGTTTTTAGGGGAGGGGAAGACCCACCGCCATGTGAGAATGCTCAGACACGAAATCTATCCGACCGAAAATAAGTGTGTGTGTGGGGGGGGATTTTAACAGAGGGAAGATGTAGGGAGAAGGCAAAAGCAACGGAAGATCCTTCAGGGGAAACTGAGGGGGAGACTCACCCTTGGTGCAGATGAGCCCCCTTCCCCTTTCTCTAGGCTGAGAAAACAACGTGAGCTGAGGTTGCTTCGGCTCCACTCAGCTTCGTTTCCTCAGCTCCAGCTGCTTTCAGTCCACTCGGGAGGAGGGGGAGGAGGAGGTGGTGGTGGCGGCTCGCGTTGTTTTCTGAGCTCTAGGCTGAGAAAACAACGCGAGCCGAGGTTGCTCCACTCAGCTTCATTTCCTCAGCTCCAGCTGCTTTCAGTCCACTCGGGAGGAGGGGGAGGAGGAGGAGGTGGTGGTGGCTCACGTTGTTTTCTGATAGTGAGATCATTTCCCAAATTAATCGATTCACTAACCCAAAAGAAGAAGATGTTGATGACAGTGGGAAGCAGGAGTCACTCTCTCCCTTGCAAGAAAAAAGCAAGAGCCGTTCTTATGATCTCTCCCTCTCTCTCTCTCTCCCCGTAATACAGTCAAGCCCTTTCCAGCATGCGGGATCCACCCCCGCCGCTTTGTACCTTGCAAATGCAAAAACCCCAGGATTTTGCATTTGCAAGATGCAAAGTGGCGAAGGCAAATCACACATGCTGGAAAGGGCTTGACTCTATTACGGGGAGAGAGAGAGAGATCATAAGAACGGCTCTTGCTTTTTTCTTGCAAGGGAGAGAGTGACTCCTGCCTCCCACTGTCATCATCATCATCTTTTGGGTTAGTGAATCAATTAAACCTTTCATGATAGTGAGATCGTTTCCCAAATTTCCCTTAAATCAGGGAAGAAATCAGAAACAAACCTTTGGACTGAGAATAAGCTTGTTCCTATGATGCCATTTTTGTTCACTGCAGTGTGAAAAGTGTGAAAAAACACACTTCTTTTTCTTCATCTTCTTGTTCCCGATTTATTGGTCTCTTTCAAAGAGGAAATTGTGAACATCAAACTTATTCTCAACTGTCTTAGTGAAAGTTTTTATTGGTATCTATTTTTATTTTTGAAATTTACCAGTAGCTTCTGCATTTCCCACCCTCGGCTTATACTTGAGTCAATAAGTTTTCCCAGTTTTTTGTGGTTAAATTAGGTGCCTCGGCTTATATTCGGGTCAACTTATACTCGAGTATATACGGTAGTTTATTGTCAGGAATCTGCCTCTTGACAGAAGAATAAGCCCTGATTGTTTAAGATGACCTCCCAGTTATAAGGTAAGCCTGCTAACCTCAAAGGATAATGGAGATAGTCTTTCTTTCTTTCTTTCTTTCTTTCTTTCTTTCTTTCTTTCTTTCTTTCTTTCTTTCTTTCTTTTCTTTTCTTTTCTTTTCTTTTCTTTTCTTTTCTTTTCTTTTCTTTCTCCCTCCTTCCCTCCCTCCCTCCCTTTGTGAGGATAACTCTAAAAAGTAGATAAGTGTAAGTCAAAATGGCAGAGCCAGAAGAGGGGAAAATCCGGTATTTGATTTCAGCTAATTTCATATTTAAATTATATTATATTACTGTTCACGAAAATATTCCCCATATCTTTAAACACGTTTCCCTTCCACCTCATTCTATCACATGTTGGGATTGCAACACTCTTGCCATTTCCTTAAATTGGGGAAACTGTTTTATTGAATAGACATGGGGACCACTTGGGTTGACTTTGCCCTAAATAGCAATAGCAGTATACTTATATACCGCTTTATAGTGCTTTTACAACCCTCTCTAAGTGGTTTACAGAGTCAGCCTATTGCCCCCAACAATCTGGGTTCTCATTTTACCCACCTCGGATGGATGGAAGGTTGAGTTCACCTTTGCTTCTAAAACCTGATTTTTTTATTCTGATCCTCTATTCTTCATTGGTTGGCCTCCCAAGAAGAGACCAGGCCTACTTTCCGGCTGCAGCCAAAACTGAATTAAGGCTTGACACAAGGACTATAATTATTCTGGAGATGAGTTTTCCTATTTGGGGCAAGACTATTATTGTAATTGGTAGCATGTGGCACAAACCCTTTCATCTGGGTAAGGTTCAGGCCATTCTGCATTACAGGCATACCTTGTTTGTTTGCACGTAACCTTGTCAGACTGTGGTTGACTTGCCCTGCTCATTCTGTTCTCAAGTTGTTAGCATTAGCCAGGAGCGTGCCTGCTCTCTTTCAGGCTCACAAAGGTGTTGTTTTCATATCATTTGCATTTTCAGAACAGCTAAACCAAGCCCCAGGCTCATAAAGGTGCTCTCCAAACACCTTTCCCTTCTTTGTATCATTATGCTGAAGTATAATCAACCAAACACAAGTTAGACAGCCATTTCCCAGAAGACTGGCTGGTACCAAATTTGTTTGAGAACAAATATATCCTTAGGAATTCAGGATACAGTGTTTAAACAATTATATCATGTAACACAGCTAAAAGGAGGAAGGAGGAAATGAAATTACATTCAGATCTTATGATAGGCAAGATTTCTTTTTGGCATCCTTATTAATATTATTAAGGATGTAATTATTAATTACATTAATTATATATTAATAATTGATTAAGGATGTAAGGATGTAAGGGGGCATGCATAAGAGCACCAATGTGTCTACCGTCCCTGTCCTAACGTCCCCTTTTATTGATACCCATTTCATGTACTAATAATCATGTTCCTAAATTATATATGTTATCTAAAACATGCTTGACAAAACAAATAAATAAAATAAAAATAAATATTAAGCTAAGCAATGGTTGAAATTCCTTTACAGGTGGTCCTTGACTTACAACGTCAGTTGCGTCCAAAATTTCCATTGCTCAGCAAGGCAGCTGTTAAGTGAGTTTTGCCCCACCTTATGACCTTTTTCTCCACTGTTGTTAAGCGAATCACTGCGGTTGTTAAGGGAATCAAGCAGTCGTTAAACAAACCTGGCTTTCCCCCCATTCGCTTGTCAGAAACCAGCTGGGAAGGTTACAAATGGTGAGTTCATGGCACTAAGAAGTTGCCAGGAGGCCTGAATTTTGATCACGTGACAATGAAGATGCTGAACAGACGTAAGTGTGAAAAATGGTCATAAGTTACTCTTTTCAGTGCCCTTGTAACCTTGAAAGCAGGGGTTGGATTCTACCAGTTCGCACCTATTCACTAGAACCGGTTGTTAACATTCTAAGCAGTTCGGAGAACCAGTTGTTAGAAGAAATTACTGGCCTAATCCTGTAAGGAAGGCAGGAAGGAAACATTCTGGTGTTGCTTACAGAAACTGCCTCTCCGTTAACCCTTATAACATTCTTGGCAGGACTAGACTTCCTGTCCCAGGAAATCTGTGGAGTTGTTTTCCTCTCCTTTGCTGGTACTTTGCTTGTGTGGAGTGACCATTCAAAGTTACAATGGCACTGAAAAAAGTGACTTATAGCTGTTTTTCATATTACGACCGTTGCAGCATCCCCACAGTCATGAGAGGCCAAGTGAGGAGATGCATGCCTCGTGATATTGAGTCAAGCCCAGCCAATAACATGACCACCAAGCCATGTCCACCCAGTCACATGACTACCAAGCCACACCCACCACCTAAGCTGTTAAGTACTTGGACATGGAGTAAATGGAGTAAATGGAGACAGCCTTTGAATGTGAACTTTCAGCTCTTTATTGCATAGTGACTTCTCAAAAACAATAACAGTGAACTCTGCCTTATATAGGCAACCTTTGTGAGAATTGTCCAATAGCGAGCTATGAACGCTAGCTCTTTAAACCAATAATAATCCTCTGTTAAGGGCCAATCGGATTCCTAAGAACTAACCAATCCGATCTGGCCGCCTAACAGCCAATCAGAAGTGCAGGGCCAGAACCCTGCACTTTACCTCAAGCTCATACTTTATTAACTATGGTACATACACAACACCCCTTCTCCCTGGCTTCTTAATTACGGTGTAATTATATAGTCCTTTAAATAGGATGGTTGTCTTTTAAGTCTTTCGGATTTTCGTTGGACTGGTTGATTGCAATCCTGTTGAGGTAGATTGTTGTTTGGCAGTGTCTCTGCTTCTTGCTCAGGTGCAATTTCTTGCGGTGCAAACAATTCTCCTTCCTGCTCCATTTCCTGAGTCTCACTTGATTCGTCGCTCCCTTCGAGCAGGTTCCCTGGAACGTCATCTTCTTCTTCTGTACCTCCCCCCCCCCTCGGTTTGGTCATGGGGGAGTTGTTGACTGGCCGTTGTGAGTCATGACCGTAATAGGTTGATATGCTGTTTCCACAGTCTATTGTCACAGCATTTCACTATGTAGGATTTGGGGCCGGTCACTCGCACTACCGTTGCCTCTATCCATAATGGATCGCCTGATAAGTTTCGTGCGTAAACGCGGTCTCCTACCTGGAAGGTGCGATAGTGGCCACTGGATCCTATTGGCTTTTCCGGTTCGTAAGCAGGGTGCAACCGGTCGAGGTGGGAACGGAGTCTTCGTCCCATCAGTAGTTCCGCGGGAGTTCTGCCAGTGACGCTATGTGGAGTTATGTGTTGCAAAAAGAGAATTTGGTTGACTTTGTCATCGATATTGTCATAGTCCATTTTTTGCAAAGTCTTTTTAACAAATTGGACCATGCGTTCCGCTTGGCCATTGGTCGCAGGGTGCGCAGGCGAGGTGAGCGCATGGCGGATGCCGCGGTCAGCGAGGTACTGCTCGAACATTAGTGCCATAAACTGTGGCCCGTTATCGGACACCAGGACGTCAGGCAATCTGTGGGTTGCAAAGAGTCTATTTAGGATCTTAATCACTGCCTCGGAAGTTGTGGCCGTCATACGATGAATTTCTAACCAATTGGAGTATGTGTCGACTGTCAGCAGGAAGGTATATCCTTTGGTTGGCCCCGCGAAATCCAGGTGGATTCTGGACCAGGGTCCACGTGGCGTCTCCCATTCAGTAGGCATGGCTTTTGGTGGGGCGTTGCTGGCTTGTTGGCAATTGGTACACGCTTTGACCCACTGCTCGATTTGCTGGTCCATGCCCGGCCACCATACGTAGCTTCGTGCAAGTGCTTTCATCCGCACGATGCCGGGGTGGCCTTCGTGCAGAATTTGTAGCAGCATCTTCCGGAGTCGTTCTGGGACAATGACTCTATCGCCCCAGATGACACAGCCTTTTTGGGAAAAAAGTTCAGTCTGTCTTGCTTTAAATGGCGCGAAGTCATCTGGGACTTGGTCCAATGGCCATCCGCGTTCTACCCAGCCTAGGACTCGAGCTAGGGTGTGGTCTCGTTTGGTTTCTCTCGCGATGTCTCGGGCGGTCATAGGCGGTGAGTTGAGTGTTTCGTCTGCAACGTGGTTGCCGTTGGTGCCGGATCGTCGAGAGTCTCTGGAAGCGGTGCTCGGCTTAATGCGTCAGCGTGGGGAATGGCTTTCCCCGGGCGATATTGCAGGCGATAATTATAAGCAGCTAGGAATTCTGACCATCGGGTCATTCTAGGGGATAATATGTAGGGGGTTGGCTTGTCCCCGGCTATTATCCCTAGCAACGGTTTGTGGTCAGTTATAATGGTAAATGTCCTTCCATACACATATTCATGAAATTTCTTTACAGCTGAAACGATTGCGAGAGCTTCTTTATCAATTTGTCCATAGTTCCGCTCTGCTTGTGAAAGAGTCTTCGAAAAGTATGCAACAGGGGCTTCATTCCCATTAGGCAGTACATGACTCAAAATGGCGCCCACCCCGAAGGGCAAGGCATTGCAGGTTATAACTAATGGTAAAGTCTGTTATACTGCATAAGTACAGAGTCAGATGTGAGCAATTTTTTAACATTCCAGAACGCTTGTTCTTCCCAGTAACCCCATACCCACAATGCTTTTTTATCTAATAACCGGTGTAACGGTTCAGCAACAGTCGCCTTGTGCGGTAAAAATACATTATAGAAATTAATGAGGCCTAAGAATGCCTGGAGATCGGCCTTGTTACGTGGCCTGGGAGCATTTTTTATCACCTTTAATTTACTTTCGGTAGGGTGAATGCCCTGGCTATCAATCCGATACCCTAGAAACTCAACACTGTCGGTATATAAGTGACATTTATTTTTTTTCACATTAAGTCCTGCCTCTTGGAATTTTTTAAGAACACATTTCAAACGATCCTGCAAGATTTTTTTGGTAGGGGCTGCAATTAATACGTCATCAAAATACGGAACCACGCCCTTGATTCCCTGTAACAACCTTTCCATGAAGCTTTGGAATATCCCCGGGGCTACACTAACCCCAAATTGCAATCGAGTACATTTAAAAGCACCTCTGTGCGTTACAATTGTTTGGGCTTGGGCCGTCTTTTCATCCACTGGTAGTTGTTGATAAGCTTGAGCTAAATCTAATTTAGCGAAAACCTTTCTGCCCCCCAAGGAATGGAGGAGGTGCTGCACCACCGGAACTGGATACGCATTCTGCTGTAGGGCGTGGTTTAAAGTGGCCCAGTAGTCCCCACAAATTCGGATTGACCCGTCTGACTTAATGGGTGTTACAATAGGGATTTCCCATGGAGAGTGATCAATGGGCTTCAACACCCCTTGAGCAATTAGCTTGTCGAGTTGTTCGTCGATCTTAGCTTTAAGAGCGAATGGAACTCGACGGGGCTTCAAGCGAATTGGGGCTACTTTTGGATCTAGACTAAATGAGATTGGGGTCCCTTTATACTCGCCTAAACAGTCCGCGAAGACGTCGCTGAACTCAGAAATAAGGTCTTCCTCCCACTCACAACCACCGACTCGGTTCACGCCAGCCACTTCGATGCTGAGTGGCGCGAACCATTGGAGGCCTAATAGACTAGGCCTATCTCTATCAATGATTGTTAGAGGTAAGTACGCTGTATGCTTTTTGAAGGAGACTCGGACTCGGCAGGACCCGACCACGGGGATTCGATTTCCTTGGCAGTCCTTGAAGATGAGGCGTTGAAATTGGAGGTCTTGGCGTTGGATTGTGGGGATAAGTTGCTTGAATGTCTTCCAAGACACCATCGAGAGGGACGATCCCAAGTCGACCTCCATGTGGCAAGGCTGGTTCTCGATGGCTACCGTGACTCGAATTTTCTTAGTGTCCAAAACTGAGGCGTGACCTATAGTGATAGTATGGTGAGCCTCTTCTTTTTGCAAAGCTCGATTTCTGTAGGAGTGGTTTACTGGCTCTCGCCTTACAGGACGGTTTCCTGTCGATTGGCGATAGTTGGCCCCTTTTGAGGCCTGGCTGGATCCTGGTAAGCTGCGGCAGACCCGGCTGATGTGGCCTCGTTTCCCGCACTCATGGCAGAGTGCGTCGCAGAATTTGCATTCGGCCCTGGCATGGTTTGCTCCACAGCCAGCGCAAGGGCGTAAGGGCTTCGGGCGAGGGTCCCGGTCGGACCGCAGTCGATGGATCCCTTCTTCGTCACTGTCTGATGACAAAGAGAGGTCCTCGTGGTGCGTTGTTGCAAGCTGCCCTTCTGAGTTGGGTAAGATTTCGCCGATCGGTTGTGTTGCCGGAATGCGGCTTCGCCGTAATTGTGCAGCCAACTTTTTGGTCGCCTCCGCAGCCGTGGCTTCGGCGATGGCGTCAGCAAGGCTGATGTCGCCTTTTGCCATCAGCTTGCTTTGCACGCCTAGTGCATCTAATCCCAGAATTACTTGATCTCTTAGTGCTTCTTCTAAATCGGCGAACCCGCAGAGGCCCCCTAAATTCCAGAGGTCTGCCACGAAATCGGCCACGCTCTCTCCTTTTTGCTGGTTTCTCTGATAAAACTCATGGCGTCTCATAAGTGTAGGCACGGTTGGCGCGTAATGGTCTCTCAGATGGGTTCGAGGTCGTCCCAGCTCATGGCTTTCACTTCTCGAGGTTTGGCGAGTGCTTTAGCCATTTTAAATACAGCCGGGCCACAGTGCGTCAGGAACAGTGCCCGCTTCTTTGCTGGTGTGGCGTCCTTCAAATTATTCGTCTCAAGAAACATTTGGAAGCGATCCATGTAGGATTCCCAATCCTCTTGGTTTGGATCGAACGGAGCGGGTGGTACGATGCCGCCAGACATGGTTCCCTTGTTGGCATCGTCTTATCACATGCTCGGTATTGCTTCCTGGCTTCTTAGGTTCAGACGTCTCCACATCCCACCTTCGTCGCCAGTGTTAAGTACTTGGACATGGGTTGGAGTAAATGGAGACAGCCTTTGAATGTGAACTTTCAGCTCTTTATTGCATAGTGACTTCTCAAAAACAATAACAGTGAACTCTGCCTTATATAGGCAACCTTTGTGAGACTTGTCCAATAGCGAGCTATGAACGCTAGCTCTTTAAACCAATAATAATCCTCTGTTAAGGGCCAATCGGATTCCTAAGAACTAACCAATCCGATCTGGCCGCCTAACAGCCAATCAGAAGTGCAGGGCCAGAACCCTGCACTTTACCTCAAGCTTATACTTTATTAACTATGGTACATACACAACATAAGCTATGCCCACAGAACCGGTTGTTAAAAATTTTGAATCCCACTCCTGCTTGAAAGGTCATTAAAAAACGTTTGTAAGTGAAGAACTACCTGTAGTTTGAAAATGGTTCTATTTCTGCCAACGGCCATCTTTTCTTAACAACATGGGATTATACCTAACTGCATTTCAGCATGAAGAGTGCATGAATGAAGTTATCCAGTGGCACGATTTGTGACAAAATCACTCTATTTCCTAGATGGAGACCAGTGGTGGGATTCAATTTTTTTTTTTATTAGTGGTCCTGTGGGTGTGGCTTGGTGGGCATGGCAAGGGAAGAATATTGTAAAATCTCCAATCAGAGGTGCTATTTGCCGGTTCTCTGAACTACTCAAAATTTCCGCCACCAGTTCTCCAGAAGTGGTCAGAACCTGCTGAATCCCACCTCTGACGGAGACATTGGCAGCAAAGTGTCTCAAACTATTTTGAATTTCAAATCTACATTTTTAATTATTCTTGCCCTATTTAAAATTGTTACATTCGGTTTTTATGTGTTTTAACATTTGTACACCACCCAGGGCCTCTCTCTCTTAAGGGAGACGGGTGGTTTCTAAATGCGATAAATAAATAAGATAAAAATTTATAGATTAGGGCTTACATTCCAAAAGTTTTAGAAGCTTTCAGGTTCAGAAAATTGTTTTAGCTCTCTTGAAAATATTGCACTTCGGTGTGTGGAGATCATCTTTATCAGGAACCCAGTGGGGAGAGGTGGGAAATGATATCATTATAAAGCTATTTCATTTAGATATAACATTACAACAAATAACTGTTTTCTCAATAAATGTTAATTGTAATGCTGTTAAAAATGAATGAAAAATAGATGAGCAGAAAGATGGCATTTTGTCCAATTTAATGATTCTCTTTTTTCCTCTGTGTTTTTATTGATCAAATGTTGCAGACTTGCTGGAACCAGTCTAATGCAGTATTAGAAGAAAAAAATCAAAATGCCGGACAGGAAACTTGTAGGCCTTTAGCCTCCTCTAGGAAGAGGTAAAAAAAAAAACAATGTGCATTTTTACAAGAGACTTCTTGACTTGTTTATGGGAGAAGGTGAGAGTCATATGCCATCTACGTAACTTATACTCCCAGAATTGCAAATCCTGGTATTCTTTAATGAATGCACATACTGCCTACATTGGAAATGCTAATGAGGACGGCATCTAACCATCAACGAATGATTAAAGTGGGAACATTTAGATTCAAATATCATTTAGATACTGCTTCTTTCACTGGAATCTAGTCATTATCACATCCAAGCAGAATATTGTAAAACTTGAATTTATTTGCGACTATCAGGACCATGATGAAAAATAATTGAAAAAATATTTGAATGAGCAGAAATGAATAGATTGACACTAGAAATTAAAGAAAAAGAAGAATCGGAATATTTTATGGTATGGGATTTGTTTTACCAATGGATAGAAAATAGAACAAACCAGAGGTGGTATTCAGCAGGTTCTGACCAGTTCTGGAGAACTGGTAGCGGAAATTTTGAGTAGTTTGGAGAACTGACAAATGTCACCTCTGATAGGAGATTTTACAGTATCCTTCTCCTGCCATGCCCACCAAGCCACGCCCACAAAATCTGTAGTGAATTTTTTTGAATCCCATCACTGGAACAAACTAAAAGGGATTAAGATATACTTATAAAGTACATATAAAATAATAAGAGGAATTAATGTAATAATAAATATATTGGATCTCATTTATACTACTTATATGGGAAAGTGATTATGTTGTTAAGAAGAATAAGAAGAATATTATTAATAATGGATATGTAATTTGAAATATGTACCTAATTGACACACAATTGAAATGGAATGGATTTTTTGTATACAAAAATATTTTTATAATATATTTTATAGCGGATATAAAAATATCCACAAAGGTGGCTTGGTGGCTCAGTGGTTAAGATGCTGGGCTTGTCGGCTGGAAAGCTGGCAGCCTGAGTTCAAGACCCGAGTGCCACATGACAGGGTGAGCTCCCGTCTTTGCCCCAGCTCCTGCCAAACAAACAGTTTGAAAGCATGCAAATGCAAGTAGATAAATAGGTACCCACTTAGGTGGGAAGGTACCAGTGCTCTGTGTTGTCATGCTGGCCACATGACCATGAAAATGTCTTTGGATAACGCTGGCTCAATGGCCTTGAAACAGGAGATGAGTTGGCAACAACTAGCTAAGTAAAATTTGCAGGGGCTCCTTTATCAGGATTATACAGCACTTCAGACTACAAGGCAAAAAGATGTACTGAAGGGCCCAGAGGCACAAACATGACACCTCTCTTGCATTTCCTTGAAGCAGCAGCTCCCTGTCTCAAGAAAGGAACAAGAAGTTTGGATGAAGGGAAAATGTGACAATTACATTCAACAGTAGGTTCCACTATTCAGAATAAAAGTACAAATGACAAGATCCTAAGACATGGGTTGGTATCAAAGGCCCCGAGACTTATACAATAAGTGAGGTATTTTTATTTGTTTATGTTAGTCTTTGCCCCCGCCTTGACTAAATAGAGAAGTCTCTTTTGTTTTCTTGGCAATGTTTCAGGTGGTTTACCATAGCTTTCTTCATAAGACTGAGAGAAAGGGACTGGCCCGAGCTTTCAGGCAAGCATAAACCCCATCATTTCCTGCTTCTTATGCCAGCATCTTAACTATCAGACCAAACTGGTTCTCGGTCAATAATTACATAAATATAAATACAGATGCTCCACAACTTACAACAGTTTTATTAGTGAGTCATCCAAGTTACAACGGCACTGAAAAAAGAGACATATGACCAGTCCTCACACTTATGACCATTGTAGCATACCCCATGCTCATGTGATCAGAATTCAGATGCTTGGAAAACTGTCTCAAATTTATGACGGTCGCAGTGTCCCGAGATCCTATGATCCCCTTTTGCAACCTTCTGACAGGCACAGTCAATGGAGGAACCAGACTTCACAACCATGTGAGTCACCTAACTTCAGTGATTCACTTAACTACTTTGGCAAGAAAGGTTGTAAAATGGGGCAAAACTACCTTAACAACTGTCTCGCTTAGCAAAGGGGATTTCAGGCTTCATTGTCATCATAAGTCAAGGACCACTTGTACTGCACATCTATACCTTCAGAAATTAAAATCAGTGAACATCCAATATTTCAAGTGGACAAGGACCTCCCATTGGGTGGGGAGAGAGCCCCTATTACAAGATTTGAGAGGGTCTGTCCTTGAATCTGGTTTGCCACAGGTGCTTCTCAGCTGCAATGTACAATTTTCCCACTTCATAATAAAAGTGTTTTTTTCAGGTTTAGAAGTGGACACTTTGAAGTCACAGATTCTCTAAGGAGCAAGTCATCTTTCCAACAATAGAAATGGAAACACCTGGGAAGCTTTTGTTCTTAACAAGCTCTCTTTATGTGTATAGCGCAGGGGTGTCAAACTCAAGGCCAGCGGGCTGGATCTGGCCTGCGGGGTGCTTAGATCTGGCCCATGGGGCCAGCCTTGAAACAGCAAAGGACCGGCCCACAGTTCCTCTGCCAGTGAAAATGGGCTTCCAATCTCCGTTCTAGGCTGGGACAACCTCCCGCGACCGTCTGTCAGTGAAAACAATGTTCGGGAGGGCCGCATGCAGTTAGGGTTGCATGCGGCCCTCCCAAGCTCTGTTTTCACTGGCAGAGGGTTGCAGGAGACTGTCCCAGCCTAAAAAGGAGATTTGGAGCTCATTTTCATTGGCAGAGTACTCAGGCCACCCCAAATGGCCCTAACACAAGTGATGTCAAGCTGGCCACACATCCCCAGACCACACCCATCCCCCCAAGGTCAAACACAACCCTGATGCGGCCCTCAGTGAAATCAAATTTGATACCCCTGATATATATATTTATATATATATAGAGAGAGAGAGATACAGATATAATTACCTAACAAAGGCAATTGCTCGAGCAGTTATTCATCGTCTCAGTCAGTTTTAAGAGTAAAACAGAAACAAAGCCTATTACCCTTCCAGTAGCTTCCATCGCTTTCTTGTCCTGAGATGCAAAGCCTACCAGCATTCGAGACTGCACCATTCCCGACAAAGCCAAGAAAGGCAAGAAGCAGATTATGACTAAGCTGAGTTTCCAGCTGAAGTAGAAAGCGATAATAATGGACACTCCGATATTGGTGAGCGAGTTCACAATCATGCCTATCTGTGTGCCAGTTGCCTAGGAAAGGAAGGAGATCAATCAGTCAATCATCCACAGCTTCTCTGACCAACTTGGCTCTATAGATATACCGTAGAGTTCAGAGAGGCAACACAATATTTCATTGTGTATGTCCCACTGTCTTGCCTTACTCCATTCTGTTACTCAGTCACTGACATAGAAAATCACTGCATTTGTTTACATGAAAAGGAGTGAGCCATTTTGGCATCTATCTCAGATCTCGGAGTATCTTAGGCTGGCCTTATTCTCTCATGAAAAGCATGAGAAGCGCCATTAGTTTTTAGTTTACTTTATTGTCATTGCACCTCCTGCAACGAAATCAAATATCGTCTTCAGGGCACATCATGACCGTGACCATGAAAATAAACACAAACAAACATCCTTCACCCTCCACACAATGAACCGGAAACCCCTGACACCAGACCAACACTGCACTATACAGCAGAATTCAAAAGAGCTACTGCCCTGGGATAGAAGCTGTTTTTCAGCCTATTTGTCCTTGTTTTATTATCCTGTACCGTCTGCCAGATGGTAATAGTTCAAAAAAAGGGTTCCCAGGATGAGATGGATCTTTGAGAATGTTTTGAACTTTCTTAAGGCAGCGGGAGCCATAAAGCTCTTCCAAAGAGGGGAGAGGGCAACCAATGATCTTCTGGGCAATGACACTAACCCTCCGGAGTGCTGTCCCATCGGCCACTGTGCAATTGGCAAACCATACAGAGGTGCAGTATGTTAAAATGCTCTCTATGGTGCAACAGTAGAAGGTCACCAGCAGTTTCTCATTCAGTTGTTGTTTTCTGAGAAGCCTCAGGTAGTATAATCTCTGTTGGGCCCTTTTGACCAGGGCTGCAATGTGGGCAACCACGTTAGCAGAAAACTCTGGAAGAATGAAAAGGTCATGACTTCCATCTGACCTACTGCAAGCTCTTTTTATTTTTCTCACCTATGTACAGGTAGTCCTCAACTTACGACAGTTTCTTTAGTGACCATTCAAAGTTACAGCGGCATTGAAAATAGTGACTTATGGCCATTTTTCACACTTAGGACCTTTGCAGAATCCTGATGGTCATGCGATTTACATTCAGATGCTTGACAATGGACTCATATTTATGATGGTTGCAGTGTTCAGGAGTCATTTTGCGACCTTCTGACAAGCAAAGTCAATGGAGAAGCCAGATTCACTTAACAACCATGTTACTAATTTAATAACTGCAATGATTCACAAACTGGCAGCCCACGGGCTGGATGAATCATGCGCAGGCCACGCTCACCCTGGTTCCGCAAAGGCAAAAAATGTTGTGATACATAAAGTGATGTGATCGAGTTTGACACTCATGACTTAACAAATGTGGCAAGAAAAACCATAAAATGAAACAACTTCACTTCACAAATTTTTCACTTAGCAACATAAATTTTGGGTTCAATTGCGGTCGTAAGCTGAGGATTACATGTATCCCAGAAAACGTCTTGTTTTTCTAACTGCAAAACAAGCCCATCAGCTACAACTTCACTGCTATTTATATTCTTTCTCTGCTATATTCATTGCTATGGTTTTTCAACTTGTAGCAACCTCACAAGAGGGGTAGCAAAGGCAAAATTGGTGTAAAGTCATCTTCACGATGGTGGAATCGCCAACTAGAGTAAAAAGATAGTCTAGCTTGGAATGGCTCCATGCACTGGTGGGATTCAATTTTTTTTAACTACCGGTCCTATGGGCGTGGCTTGTTGGGCGAGGCAGGGGAAGGATACTGTAAAATCTCCAGTCAGAGGTGGCATTTGCCGGTTCTCCGAACTACTCAAAATTTCCACTACCGGTTCTCCAGTACTGGTCAGAACCTGCTGAATCCCACCTCTGGCTCCATGGGAGGAAAGCGGCAGAGGCCAGACTCTTGAAAGCTTTATCTGCCTGTTCCTGAGAGAATACAGTTAGTCTGGCAAGACTCTTGTAAATAAATAAGTGGTCACCAATAAAGAAACTACTTTGGTCTAATCACAGAATTGTTCTGGTTCCATGTGTCTGACAATTACTGATGTAAACAGAATGTTTTGCTCCCAACTATCAGACCAGAAGTGGAGCTTCAAAGGGGAAAACGTAGCTTTCCTTATGTGTGCTACAGAAGATGACTAAGGAAAGTGTGTGGGTTTTTGTTTTTGTTTTTTCTGAATAGGTTGTAATGTTCTCCTGCCAGGGAAGATAAATTTCAGTAGACTTCAATAGAGCTGATGTCCACGCATCTTCAAGTTGCCAAAGTTGAGAAACACTGCAATAGACAGACCGTTTACGGAGCCCGGGCGTGAATGAATGAGGCCTTATATTATAGAAAGTATTGCTCCAAAAATTGCAGCTGATCTTTGCTTCTAGTTCATTTTAACACCCAGTTCTTGAAGACTGCTTTGTGCAGGATGGGCAGATATTAATTTTACAACTGGGTTTTAATGGCTAGCCTTGTCTCCTCTCATTGTTTTACATGATTGTTTTGAGGAAATCATAATTTTAAATGTTATAAAGTTGCTTTGAGCAGAGGTGTTTGCCGCAGAAAAGCAGGAGAGAAAGGCTTAATAAAATAAGTCGGAATAAATAATGCAAGCCTTCCACTGGCTGATGAAAAGGCTATAATGAAGATACAGATTTACAGCTGCAATGAGAAGTAGGGCCTTAAATGCTTCAGAGATCTGAATGCTGTGTATTAATAATGCCTTGGAAGCTTCTTGTTTTATCACATTAATAATTATAAATATACTGGATATTGTGTCCGTGGCCAGGGGTGGGCTGCTAGGGGCTCGCAGGGGTTCGGGAGAGTCCCTAGCTAAGATTCTGTGCGGTTTGGAGAACCCCCAAATCCCACTCCTGGCTGGCCCAGCCCACCCCTCCCCTCCCTTCCCAGGAGTCCCCACGTGGCCCGTTTTGGATGTAGGTAAGTGCAGGGCGTGCATGGAGGCTCGGGGAGGGTGAAAAACGCCCCCCCCCACTGTGGTGCAGGAGGCCAACTAGGCCATGCCCACCTAGCAACCAGGGAGAGAACCCCTTGCTAAAATTTTGGAAGCCCACCCCTGCCATCCCAAGAGGGACTCAAATTATATGCTCTTCCTTTATCAGGTTACCAAAACACCCGCTTGCTGGCAGCAATTATTATCTTGCTTCATTCTGAAGTAAATCATACTGGATGGTTTGTGAAATGACTATTAAATAAAACCTCTTACCCCTTGAACTTGAGAGGCATCCGTTGCTAGTCTCGTCGTCAAGGCCCCTGGGCTGTTTCTATGGTCATCAAACCAACCAATTTCTTGGCCTAACATCGCCTGGAAGCCAATTTTTCTTAAGCGTCGTGTAAGCAATTCTCCAGCCTTTGCAAATGTATAGCCCTGCAAGGGGTTTTTAACAAGTGTAAACCTAAGCGTCTGTTCACATGTACAAAAGAATAACACAAGGGGAGGGGAGGGGGGAGAGAGTAACAAGGGAACAGGGCCCTCATGCTGAGAAGCCTATTTGGTTGTCATCACCTGCAGGAACTGGGTGAAGAACGATACGATTCCAACAACCACAAAGAGCAGGCAGACACCGTTGATCTGAGCTCTTTGCTCTTCTTCATCAGTCACGGAAAAGGTCTTGAGGAAAGAAAAGGAAGTGCTGTAAGATTAAAGGTAAGTTTTTGCACAAGGCAGTTGAAAGTGCACGCTGTTGAGTTTTTGTTCAGTATTTGGGCCAAAAGGTACAGTGATGTAGAAAAAAAAAACCCCACATGCTTGTGTAGCCTAATGCCTGTTCCTTTCAGCATGGGGTTTGAAATTGTTAATCAACAGGGCTGGCCATATCATTAGGTGTAAAGAATAAATATCAGGCAGCAGAATCTGAGTATTAATGTTTTCCATGCTAGTCACATTGTGCTTGAGGCATTTCTGGGTTGAAAAGATTAGCTGGGGACCTCACCGTTGCCAGGGGATGCCCAGTTGGAGGCTTCTGCTGTCCCCAGCAGGAACTGGAGCAAAGGATGGGAGCTGCGATGACCCGGAATGTAACACAAATGTAACAAAATCCAAAATGTAAATAAATGTCCTTTAATGTCTCCAACTTGGCCCCACTGTTCAATTATTCTCAGTTGGAGATAAAACTTATTCAAAAGTAGTCTTCAAAAGAAAACAATGCAGTCCGAACTTAATGAGCAGACAGAGGTCAAATAAAAAACCAAACAAACTACAATGACAAAATTTCCACAACGGACCAGGATAAGTAATTACCAACTTCAAGGAGATAACAAGGCACAGTCTATTGGAAGGACGCCAACCAAGATAACTTCAGCCCAAAATAAAACACGATTTGCTTCTGGCAATGCTGTGTTGTACTCATCTCTCTCATATACTAGTCTCCCCAGCTGCAACCAATGAGGAGGATCATGGCCGCTTCTTCTCTTGTAAGCCAAGTTGTTTCCTTCTCCGTTCCTCCCTGCGTGTCCTAGGATGAAGAGGGGATGGGCCTGGTTCTTCCTCTGACTGTCCATCCGGTCTCTGCCCTTCCCCAGTTTCCTCCACAACCTCCGGAGCCACACCTCTACTCCCTATTGGCTGTTCCTCCTCTCCCTCAGAGTTCGACTCTACCAAGGGCATGACAGGAGTTCACTCTGTCTCATGGCAGCAGCTGGGTCCCGAACATGGGCATCCTAACCACGTGAACCATCATGCTCCTTCCATGCTAGCAACTATCTTGTTTTCCCCTCTTTCTCCCCTTCCCAGTTTGAGCGCACCTTACTTAATGTGTATTATCCCATCCTAAATATACCCAGTTTTAAAAGTGAAAGTTTTGCTCAACCAGTGCTGTAGTTCCAGGAAACCTAACACTGCGCCCTCCCCACCCCCTTATGAAATATATCAGAAGAAATGTACATCTGTTGAGAAGGCAGAAATCTAGGTATTATTAGTAAGTGGAAAGAAGGTAATGCTGGATCAGATAAAGCCATGCAGCTCTGAAGAGGTGTAAGAAAGAGTAATAAAAAGAACAGAGAATCAGAAAGTCACAAACCCTTTAAAAGTCTAATACCTATTCATAGTTCTTCAGAGGAGAACCCAGCAGGATGAGGTCAATTTTTTCTATTTTTCCCCCTTCTTTTCTTTGGCAACTACATGAATGAAATTGTCCCTGAATCCTCATCAAGTTAAGTGGAGACATTTAGCAAAAGTAATAGACTTATATATCATTTTATAGTGCTTTACAGCTCTCTCTGAGTGGTTTACAGAGCCAGCATATTGACCCCACCAATCTGGGTCTTCATTTTACTGACCTCGGAAGGATGGAAGACTGAGTCAACCTTGAGCCCTGTCAGGATTGCACTCCAAGCTGTGGGCAGAGTCAACCTACAATGCTATATTCTAACCCCTGCACCACAGGGGCTTCTAATTCGCCATTTACTCCCCACTTGCCCATTTATTCACTGGGGAAATAATAAATAAAATAAAAATCCATGTCTAATCCCCCCCTTTCGAAAGCTTTAAAGGAAAAAGAAACTGCTAGGAGCTCTAATCATACAAGTCTTGCCTCCTGCTTGTCAAGTGGCTCTCCCCCAAACTAGCATCTCTAACATCTTTGTGCACAGAGGTGAAAAAAAGTGCTGAACTGTGTTGAGATCAGAGGCACGATTGTTTCCTCATGTGCTAAAAGCAAAACTGACAGGGAAAACCAGCCTTCAGATAAATAATACGCAACAGGCTTTTCCACAGAATTTTGAATTGCCAGCTACATTCCAGAGACTCATTTTGATCTGGAGCTCATTAATGAAACAGTCATATCTTCTATTCCTTGTTTCCCTAGAATACTGCTGGCATGATAACGGGGCCTGCTTGGAGAACCAGTCTTAAACTTGTCTTCAGAACATGTCTGTTTTTATACAGGCACAGTGGTTAGATTTCCCTATTGCATCAAGGGACATTTTTTAAACAGTGGCTTCTTAGATAAGCCACATGTTAGGCAAGATTCCAGCTTCACCCTGAGTGGTAGGCCAGGGTTTATAAACTACGGGACAAACCAAAGAAACAGTGTTGTAGCTTAAAGCGATGTGTGAATTCATCCAATAATGGCTTGTGAAAATTTTGTGAAATCATTGAGAGGGGGGAGGGAGGGAGGGAAAGAGAGAGAGAGAGAGAGAGAGAGAGAAACTCAAAATAACAGAAAGGAAATTGTTATGTCAACGTTGCACACCACTTCCTATACAACATAGGATGCTCAATATCATTTATTGCAAGGCAAAGAACACTTGTCATTGGACCTACTCCAAGAATTTGACTGAAGAGCAAGGCATAGAGAGGGTTGACTGCCCCATTGACCCCTGCCCCAAGGGATCCAAGCACCATGTAGGGCCATTCGGGAGCATTGTACTTCAAAATCCTGGTCACATTAGCAGGTGCGACTTCTTCCTCATCCTTTTCATGAACTCGTTCCTTTGGAAAAGGAAAGAGAGAAACATTAGCATTCAAGACTGTTGATACCAGAAGACAACAGAAAATGGCTTTCCAATACCTCCCCCCCCCCACACCATTTTTCCTCAGGATTAAATCAAAAAGAGAGGGGAAATAAAGGAAAGCAGCTTGCAACATTAGGAGGCAAAGTCTTTGCCTCTTTTCTGCATGCTGGGGGAATATCCCACGCACGTACATAAAAAGGTGAGGATGGGATATAGCAGCCCAATGCTACTTTTATCATTTTTATGAAAGCCTCTGGAGCAGCAGACATCTCTGCCTCATTATAGGTGTTTAGATTCTGAGGGAATCACTTCACAGTATTCCTAACAGAGGTGAGGTTGTCAACACTTCTTTCAGCAGGAGGGACTCCCATTTAAGTGCAGCCACCAGGAAAGCCTTTTCTTTGTTCTTCCCCACCCAGCTTCTGACTCCCCTGGGATACAGGAAAGGGTCTCTCTGTTGGATTTTAGGCCTTGAGCAAGCTATTTCCTAAATTGATGTGGACCTACATTGAGCGTTGAGGTGGCCTAGAGGTGGAGCTCTTGCCTCACAATTAGGAGGCTGTGAGTTCAATCCCACCTAGAGGCAAATATTTCTTTCTCTGGGCACAATAATGAGAATATATCTGCTGAATGTAACTCCACATTGGCAACAGGAAAGGCATCCAGTCTGTAAACACTCAGCTCCATTCAGTTGCCCTGACTCCACCATGCAAGGGATTATGGTGTCATTAAAAGAAGATGATGATGATGTGGATTTATATTGTGTTCAATATCATTAATTATATTGTCTTTAATATCATCACGCACTCTTTGTAGTCAAATTAATAGTCCAAATTAATATTTTTATTCCAACCCATAACACTCACTAATCTTGTCATTGCTACGTTTGAACCAATTATATTTTCCAAAGACTCTTCATTGGATGCCTTCAGGAGAACGGCTTGTAAACATTTGGTCCCAACAAAAGTATCACTGAGGCCAGGTCTAGTATAATGAGATGGGAAGAGACATAAAACAGAAGCTTCTCTTGGTCTTGCAGTGACTCTGACTGACCTTGATAAATGGCCTTTCATCTTCTTCATAGTGAGATATGCTACAGTTGCACTCTGAATAGGATCCTACAATTGATGCTGGATGGTCAGGAACTGTGTTTGACAACTGAGATCTGGAACGCTGTCGAAGAGATGCTCTACGAAAGAGAGAAAAGTCCAGTCACACTCTTGTCTGTCTCAGGAGTTCAGGAAATGATGCATTTGTTATATAATTTTATTATACACTATAAAATGCCACCATGAGCTTTGTTCTGATGCCACTGTTATATTCTTATTGCATCTGATATTTGAGATTATGGTTCAGTTTAAGTCATCAGTTTAAGAACTGTGGTGGTGCAGCGGTTAGAATGCAGTACTGCAGGCAACCCCGCTGACTACTGTCTGTCAGCAGTTTGGCAGTTTGATTCTCTCTGGCTCAAGGTAGACTCAGCCTTCCATCCTTCTGAGGTCAGTGCACTGAGGACCCAGATTGTTGGGGGGAATAGGCTGACTCTGTAAATTGCTCAAAGAGGGCTGTAAAGTACTGTGAAGCAGCATATAAGTCTAAGTGCTCTTGCCATCCAGAGACCCAGAGTATCTCATTTTTCACCCAACTGAGTGACAAAAAATCCTCAAGGCCAGAACCCCACCCCCAATTTTGCACAGAAAGGAACCTTTTCTTTCTTTCTTTTTTTTAAAAGGGAGGTACTGCATCTATAAACAATCCTCCTTTCAGTATTAATATTAAGGCACACAGCCTTATTTATGGTGTCAATTCATGATAGTTGGCATAAATGAATTTTTTAGTTCCATGCCCACATCTCTCACACATCTGCAGCTTAAGAGAGGATTTTAAAAATCCCTTTAAAATCCCCATTGTCTGTGTGTGCAGAGAAATTGGGAAGATCAGGTTACCGTATCCAGGGGGAGAAGACATCACATCTTTGCCATTTCTTGGGCCAGAGCTCCATTGTCCCAAAATAAAACTTTCAGATCCCCCAAATAAATTAACTTTTTAAAAAATTTACAATTTAGGTGGCTAAAAGTCAAATTATTCAAATTATTTGGGTTTTTGAAAGTCTAAAAGGATTTCTGATCTACAATATTTTTGCTTGCTTTCAAGGCAATGCCTGTAGGTTATATATTGTCATATTTCATCCTTATATGTCCTAGATCTAGTATCTTTCCAATTCCTTTCCTTTTCCCTTTCCTTTCCAATGGTCCAAGAAGAATTCAAAGGAAATGCAGATGTGGGTAGGGGGAAACCAGACACTTTCTTAGGATAACATTTCCTACAAAATAAGCCTGAACACCATATTTGACACTCCCTTCAACATATCATAAAATGGAAGGGGGGATCCATTATTACCAATATTATCTTTATTCAGAACCAGAAGCTTCTGATTCTGTACTTGTAAAGAACAAAGAGAATTTCACTACATTATTTATAGACATGGGTATGGATCTACTTCCTTTTCTAACAGATTCTCTTAATTTTCAAACCTTCACAAAGGCAGATGTTATCAAATGCTTTGCCATATGTTCTTGTTTAAATTCTAAGATTATTTTGGATCAATCAGGCTTACCGCAAGCTTGCTTGATAGCTTCCCCTGCTGAAAGACTGCATTTTTTCAAGTCTTGGGTCAGATACTATAAATACAATAATAGAAGATTTATGGCAACAATCAAAGGTAAGAGAATCCAAGAGAGAGAAAAAAATCTAGTCAAGTAGCATTCAAGCAAATCTGTGATGACCCAGGGTGGGATACAAAACAAACACAGTCACAGAAAACAGGTGAAGCCCCTTTTATTCCTTCAGTTTGCTTCCAAGCTCCAAATATCTTTGATGGAAGACAAAAAAACTCCTACACAGTAACACAGAGAAGGAAAAAAGCAACACAAACCAGCCAAGATAAAGGCTGGAGGATGTCCACAGATAACACACACTGGGAAGGATGCCAAACTCAAAGAGGAACTATAAACTGGTATACACGATTTGTTTCCAGCGTTTGCCAGTACGCAGGTCCAAACTCTTATTAAGTTGTGACACCTGCAGCCCATGAAGAGGATCAAGGCCCTCTCCTCCCGAGGAGACCACGTCTCTCCCTTATCCTCTTCTCTTTACGTGCCCTAGGATGGAGAGGGGATGGGCCTGGGTCCTCCTCTGACTGTTCAGCCGGCCTCTGCCCTTCCCCAACCTCCTCTCCAACCTCCTCCCCAACCTCCAGAGCCACACTTCCACTCCCTGTCAGCTGTTCCTCCTCTCCCTCAGAGTCTGTCTTCACCAGGGGCATGACAAAATCTGTTATAAGACTGAATGTTCCAAAGATGCTTTTTCCAGGAGGCAACTAGACTTTCTGGTTTTTTTTTTCTTTGAAGACATTTCACTTCTTATCCAAGAAGCTTCTTCAGCTTTGACTACATGTTAGGGAATGGAAGGATTCATATTCATTCCCCACTTTCCACTCAGAGCTGAAGAAGCTTCTTGGATGAGAAGCAAAACATTTTCAAAAGAAGAAACAAGAAAGTCCAGTTCAGAGGTGATATTCAGCAGGTTCTGACCAGTTCTTGAGATCCGGTAGTGGAAATTTTAAGTAGTTTGGAGAACCGGCAAATGCCACGTCTGACTGGAGATTTTACAGTCTCCTTCCCCTGCCACATCCACCAAACCACGTCCACAGAAAATGGAATCCCACCACTGGTCCAGTTGCCTCCTGAAAAAGCAGGACAACCATGACCTGGATGACTGAGAATCTCCATAGACTATAAGACTGAACATTTCTGTATGGTACTTAACACTTGCATCTCCAGCCTTGTTTTTGTTTTTGTTTCCCTGATCATTTAAACAGTTGATAAAGCACCTTTTTAGCTCTGCTCACTTGGCAAACAAGCAGTCATCTTTTTTCCATATGGCAATTTTCATAACTTACGGTAACACTGAACTTTCTACAGAAGTGTTAAGAAGACTAATTGTCTTCTGCTCACCAGGAGCAAAGGTGCAGGGAGATGCTGTTCATGGTTGCATCATTTCATGTTGCAAGTAGCCAACTGGGTTTATTTGAGCCCTCCCCTTTACCAAACTATCATTACAAACTCACCACAAGAAAGTCAAGAGGAAAGTTAATGTCATGCCCCTGGTGGAGTCTGACTCTGAGGAAGAGGAGGAACAGCCAACAGGGAGTGGGAGTGTGGCTCCAGAGGTGGTGGAGGAGGCTGAGGAAGGGCAGAGGCCGGCTGAGCAGATAGAGGAGGATCCAGACCCATCCCCTATTCATCCTAGGTCACACAGGGAGGAGAGGATCAGGGAAAAGCGAGGTCTACTCAAGAGGAGATTACCATGATCCTCCTCGTGGCTTGCAGGTGGGAGCTATGTATATAAATTTTCAACTGCGCAGTTAGAATTGCTGGAGTCAATTAGTGTTTACCTTGAAAGAGGCTTATCTTTGCTGGCATTCTTCCCATGGACTTTTCTTGGTTATTTTCCTGGAGTTTATAATTAGTTATCTTGGCTTGCTTTGGAACTCTCATCAATGCGGTTTGTTTTGGATTTCTGTTTGCCTCATTATTTACTTTTGTGACTTTAAACTATGCCTAATAAAACAGTGAAGTTAAGTTGAAGGCTTTACCAGACTTCAATATATGTTTTGGGTTTGGGGTTATTTTGAGAGACTACGGGTCATCACATTTTGACTCCAACCACCCCTTCAACTTATTTTTGCTTTTTGTGGGTGACCATGGATCAGCTCAGAGCAGAGATTGCCCAGTTAACCCAGCAAGTGGCTCTTTTGACTGCACAGGTGGCATAAATGCAAGCTGCCTGGCCACACCAAAAATGCGTTTGTGTTGTGATTACTGCAAGTTGAATGCAATCACAGTGAGGAATTGATACCCGCTTCCCCTCATCCCTGAACTGATTGAGCGGCTTCGTCAAGCTAAGAAGTTGGACTTGCATGGGCCTACAATCTGGTTTGCATTCGTGCAGGAGACGAGTGGAAAACAGCTTTCCGGATGAGGTATGGGCATTTTGAGTGTACTGTGATGCCTTTTGGATTGCCCTACATCATGCACGATGTTTTCTGTGATTTGTTGGATCAATTTGTGGTCATTTATTCAGATGACATTTTGATTTACTTAGACTCCCTGCAGGAACATTGGCAGCATGTGCAGCTGGTGTTGCAACGTTTGCATGATAACCACCTGTTTGCTAAACATGAGAAGTGTCAGTTTGCACAAATCACGATTGACTTCTTGGGACATCGTATTTCACCTGCTGGGGTGGAAATGGGCCTGGAAAAAATACAATCGTTGCAGGAGTGGGAACCTCCACAGTGGGTTAAGGATGTGCAACAATTGTTGGGGTTTGTGAACTACTACCACACATTTATTCCCCGCTTTGCTGCATTGACTGCTCCCCTTTCTAATCTGCTCAAGAAAGGGGAGAAGTTCCATTGGGGTGGTGAGGAACAGGCAGCTTTCGAGGTGTTGAAAGTCACCTTTGCTTCTGAGCCTATCCTCAAACACCCTGATCCAGGCCAGCCATTTGTGGTGGAAACAGATGCTTCTGATGTGGCTGTTGGTGCAGTGCTCCTCCAGGCCTATGCTCCCGCAGGCACCTTGTTCCTGTGCGCTTATTGTTCCCGGAAGTTTTCAGCTCCAGAGCACAACTATACGATTTGGGACAAGGAGCTATTGGCAGTTAAGGTCACTTTTGAGACATGGCGGTACCACCTGGAGGGGGCTCGTCAGCAAATTGAGGTTCAGACAGATCATTGCAATTTGGAACACCTATGTACAGCTCAGACATTGAACCAGTGTCAGGTGAGATGGTCCTTATTCTTTGCTCGATTCGATTTCTGGGTGACCTATGTTCCGAGTGGAGGGAATCAACATGCCGACACCCTATCTCAGAAATCCGAGTATACCCAAAGGGAGGATAAAATCTTGCCCCAGACGGTGAGTCCGTTGGATCGGTTTGTGGCCGAGGAACCTGTCGACCTTCGAGTGAGGATTCAGGAGGTGCAGTGGCAGGACCCATTTGTGGCAGCTTGACCTCAAGAATTGGATGAGAATGGGAGACTCCTTGGGCTTATATTGGGGACCTGTTGCAGTTCCGTGATTGCATTTATGTGCCTGGAGGTCCTCTTCATGGCCTTATCCTATGTCAATGTCATGATAGTCTAGCGGCAGGACATTTTTGGGTGTTCAAAACACTGCACCTCATCTCTAGGACATTTTGGTGGCCGAGACTTAAACATGATGTATCGGGATATGTGGCGTCCTGTGGGACCTGTCACCAAGCTAAGTATGCTCCTGGTGCGCCCCCTGGACTCTTGCAGCCCTTGCCCATGCCAGAACGACTGTGGGGGGCAGTTTCATTGGATTTCATCGTTGAGTTACCACCATCGAATGGTGCCACAACCATTTTGGTGGTGGTGGATATGTTGACTAAAATGGCCCACTTTATTCCGCATGCAGGTCTTCCATTGGCCAAGATAACGGCTCAATTGTTTATCTCCCATGTTTTCCAGTTGCATGGGTTACCAGACCACATTGTATCGGATCGGGGGGCACACTTCTGGCAGACCCTACTCGCAAAATTGAAGATTCAGGCATGTCTGTCATCTGCTCATCACCCCAAAACTGATGGGGGGACAAAGAGAGTGAATGCTATTTTGGAGCAATACCTCCACTGTTTCAGCAATACTCAACAAGACAATTAGGTGGAAGTGCTGCCGGTGGAAAAATTAGCTTATAACAATGCTCAACATGCATCCACCCGTGTGTCCCCTTTCTTTGCTAACTATGGGTTTCATCCATGACATTTCCCTTTAGCCCCATCTGATTCCCCAGTTCCAGCAGTGGATACGTTTTTGCAGGAGTTAAAAGCCGTGCACCACATGGTCCGCGAGAGAGTCAAGGAAGACTATAAATGGTTTGCAGACTGACATCGTTGCAATGTTCCACCTTTAGCAGTTGGCGATCAGGTTTGGCTCTCTACTCGATATTTACCAACAACGCGACCATCAAAAAAATTCGATCACCATTACTTGGGACCTTTTCTGGTCAAGGCAGTGATCAATCCTGTGACTTATCGTTTTTCCCTGTCAAGGACCATGCGTATCCATCCTGTTTTTCATCGTTCCCTGTTAGTCCCTGCCTCTCCCGACAGTCTGCATAGACCTGCTCCATCACAGCCAGCCCCAGTAGCCCTTCTGGGAGAGGAGGAGTATGAAGTGGATAGCATCTAAGATTCACGCCAGTTGCAGGGCCGATTTCAGTATTTGGTGGCATGGAGAGGTTATGGACCAGAGAACTTCTCCTGGATCGATACCACTGATGTTCATGCTCCTTGTTTGATCCAGGACTTTCACGCTCAGTTTCCTCAACATCCTCATCCACCTGGTCCCGGAGGAGGGGGCCCTGCAGAGGGGGCGGATAGTGTTATGCCCCTGGTGGAGTCTGAGGAAGAGGAGGAGCAGCCAACAGGGATTGGGAGTGTGGCTCCAGAAGTGGTGGAGGAGGCTGGGGAAGGGCAGAGGCCGGCTGAGCAGTCAGAGGAGTATCCAGGATCCAAGCAGTCAGAGGAGGATCCAGGCCCTATTCATTCTAGGTCATGCAGGGAGGAGAGGATCAGGGAAAAGTGAGGTCTACTCAAGAGGAGATTACCATGATCCTCCTCGTGGCTTGCAGGTGGGAGCTATGTATATAAATTTTCAACTGCGCAGTTAGAATTGCTGGAGTCAATTAGTGTTTACCTTGAAAGAGGCTTATCTTTGCTGGCATTCTTCCCATGGACTTTTCTTGGTTATTTTCCTGGAGTTTATAATTAGTTATCTTGGCTTGCTTTGGAACTCTCATCAATGCGGTTTGTTTTGGATTTCTGTTTGCCTCATTATTTACTTTTGTGACTTTAAACTGTGCCTAATAAAACAGTGAAGTTAAGTTGAAGGCTTTACCGGACTTTAATATATGTTTTGGGTTTGGGGTTATTTTGAGAGACTGCAGGTCATCACAGTTAATCTAATACCACTCCATGTTTTATATGGAGAAAACATTTCTTCCCTCATTCTCAAATGGAACAGTCCGGCACAAAGTTTGCCTGTTTTCTTTGATATTGTTAAAATAAAGCCTATTTCCAGTGAGATATTTGATAATAGATTTCAATACACAAGGAAGAACCCTGAACCGGTGGTGCTAAGGTGCTGCTAGTGACGTTAATAAACAGGTAGTTGTTAGAAGCAGAAAGTCTGCCTCGTCGTGAGCTTCTGTACCAATCAAATCCTGCACTATAAATGTAAATAGTTGGAGATGGGTTATCATTGGAAAAAGGCAGCTGTGGTTAGAATGAATATTGCAGGCTAATTCAGCTCATTATCAGGAGTTCCATCCTGACCAGGCTCAAGGTTGACTCAGTCTTCCATCCTTCCAAGGGCACTAAAATGAGGACTCAGATTGTTGGGAGCAATAGGCTGACTCTGTAAACCACTTAGAGAGAGCTCTAAGACACAATGAAGCAATATATAAGTCTAAATGCTATTGCTATTGGGAAGGGAAGTGCTTTTCAGAACATTAGGTGAAGACAAAAAAAAATGCTTTAGAAGAACTGTTGCATCGCAAGGGGATTTGGTTACTGGATATATGTAGAAAATTCTGGCTGAAGGTATCTGTATGTTTCCACCAACCACTCCATCAATTCTTTACAGGGCCTGTGTTACATACATGCTCACAGCTCAAGTTTCAGCCCTAGACACCTTCAATTAAAAGAAACAGGAGGTTTTTAAGGTCCCTTAAGAGAGTTAATACCAAAGTAAATAATATCTGAGCTATGTTTAATACAGTACAAGAAGAAATCATTTGATCCTAAAGTGGACAGCTTCCTTGATTATGAAATATGTGAAGTCTAATTCTCTGTGGAACCAAAATAAAATAAAATAAAATAAAACTCAAGCTTCATTAGCAGGAAGTTAATGATTTGAGTTAGGCACATTAAAGATACAAAATCAGGTACTTGCTTTGAATTGATGTTTCCATGAGTGACTTGTCGCCTTGGCTTTGCAACGTTACCAGCGTGAAGTACACTCCTTTCCGTTCTATCAGCTCTTCATGTTTCCCTCTTTCTACAGCTCTTCCATGTTCAAACCCAATGATGATGTCAGCAGATTTCACCGTGGACAAGCGATGAGCTATGGAAATTTCAGTGCGCCCAAAACGAGCCTACGGCAAGGAAAGAAAGATTTTTGGAGGCACCACCGTTCATGAAAGTTCAGTCTGTATTTCTGTCATCCCAGAGGATGGAATGAAGCTTAATTGACTGATTTCTCTCTACAAGTATGAATGCTCTACACAAATGTCAAAAGATTCCTTAAAGTGACATGAGAACTGATGTGCCATGGAACTCAAGAACTGGTAATAAAAGCAAAATATCCTTCATAAACCTGTGTGGCCTGAATGCTTGAACTGTGTTATTTTCTGAACCAAAGTCCTAGCATTGATGGAAATTGTTTGTTTGTTCATGGCTATGACCGTCATTCTCCAGCGGTGGGATGGGAGGCATTTCCCTTGAAAGAGCAAATCCAAGATGCGGTACTATCCAGAAGCTTCAATTTGTGCAGAATACAATAGCTAATATACCCGATGACATTTGCCATCACAACCATGTGGCACCCAAGCTCAATCAGAAGATAGCTAGAATAGCTAGAATATAATAGCTAGTGTTCAAATCTCCAAGAATTCCAAGAAAGGTGTGAACAAGGACATTCATCCCCACATTTACTATGTTGAGGAACCTTGTAATATTCGGTGCTAAGGTGGGCACCTTCCTTGGTTGCTGGGGCACAGTTTTTCATATCATTTAAAGTCTCTGTGATCTGAAGAAGGCATGGTAGTGAAACCGCACATATTTTAGCCTAGGAAGGAAGATGACACTGCAAAAAAAAGATGACTTTGACAGTACAATCTTTGGAGGTTGGAGGCTACAGAAGCAGTTATTGCCAAATCTTCCTCTACATCTTCGTTGTAAGAAGATAAAGCAATCACATAGTCCTCCCTTGCTAATTTCAATGTAATGTTCCTTTTATTATTTTAAGTTTTTATTGCTTTTTAAAAAAACATAAACAAACAAAACATAAAAACATCAAGCCATCTTCCATATGTATACATACAGTGTGCCGGTTGGTTTACAAATTGTTTTGTGCTTCCATTTCGTAGTCTTCAATTACAATTACATTGCATATAATTTCGTATTTTCAATTAAAGATTAAATACCTTAGTATCATTATTAATCAATCATTTGACTGTACTTTTATTCATTCATGTTTTACAAGATAATCATAATTTACTTAGTTTGTTTTATAACAGTTCATATTATCATCCCAAATCTATCCTAAAATCATTTTGTAGATATAATAAGAAAGAAGTACATCTTTATATATTTATTATTTTCTAAAAGTCTACATAATTCATTACTGTATTTTATTGTCTACCCATTGATAGAATAGATCCCAAATTTTATAAAATTGTTTATCCTCTTGTTCTCTAATTTCAAATGTCAATCTACTCATTTCAGCACATTCCAATATTTTCTTAATGATTTCCTCCTGTGATGGTGTTTTCTCATTTTTCCAGTTTTTGGCAAATACAATCCTAGCCACTGTTAATACATTTACAATCAAATATTTCAAGTCTTTACTATATATTTCAGGTAAAATATCAAATATCTCTGGTTTCAAGTCTATATATTTTTTTGTCATTTTTTCCAACCACATGTGGATTTTAGTCTTCTTCTTCCCCCAAGCAATCATAGTTTCTTTAAGTTGTTCTTCTAATTTAATTTCTAATAAATATCCATACAATTTTTAATCACCTTTTCATCAGTACCTGTCAAAATCTTATCTAAATCAGTCAATTTATCATAGAAACCTTCCATTTTAGAATCTTTATCATACCTTGAATGTATTTGTGCATATGAAAACCAATTCATCTTTATAACTTGCTCCTCTAATTTTTGTATAGATTTGAGTTCACTCTTTTCATTCAATAGTTCACCATATCTAACTGTTTGTTCCTTTTTGTATATTATAGGATAAGAAAATGCTTCAATAGTCGATAGCCAGACTGGAATTTTCAAATAACATTGTCTTTTATTCTTTTCCCAGTTTAACCACAGAGACTCCTGTATATAATGTCTTCTAAAATACCCCTGTGTTTTAGTTCCTTTATACCATAAAAAGCATGCCATCCGAACAACAAATCATGTCCTTCTAATGTCAACAATCTAGTATTTCTTAGTGTTATCCATTCCTTAACCCACATAAGATTTGTAGCTTGATAATACAACTCGCAATTAGGCAAACCAAATCCTCTAATTCTAGCATCTTGCAAAAGTTTTAACTTTATTCTCGCTTTCTTACCTTGCCATATATATTTCAACACAATTTTATTTAAATCTTCAAAGTAATCTTTTCCAAGCCTAACTGGAGTTGTTTGAAACAAATATAAAATTCTGGGTAATATCATCTTGATTGTTGAAATTCTCCCTATTAGTGACAGTTGTAAATTTTCCCATTTCGCCAGATCTAGCGCTATCTGCTGTTTAAGTTTGATATGATTATTCTCTTTTAGTGTACTACGTCTTGCTGTCAAATATATCCCCAAGTACTTGATCTTATTCGTGACCTGAATTTTCAATAGCTCTGCCAGTTCTTCCTTTTGTCTTAATAGCATATTCTTTGTTAAGATCTTTGTCTTTATTTATTTTCAAACCAGCCACCTTTCCATATGTCTCTATCTTTTCTATCAATTTTGGTGCTGTTTCTAGAGGGTCTTCTAAGATGAAAACCAGATCATCTGCAAATTTTGGTGCTGTTTTTAGAGGGTCTTCTAAGATGAAAACCAGATCATCTGCAAATGCTTGCAGCTTAAATTCTTCCTTTTTGATTTTCATTCCTTTTATATTCTTTTCATCTCTAATATTTCTATTTAGCACTTCCAAAGTTAACACAAACAACAAAGGTGATAGTGGCCACCTTTGTCTTGTTCCTTTTCTTATATTGATAGAGTCTGTAAGTTCTCTCTCTATCATTACATTTGCCGTTTGCTTATAGTATATAGCTTCTATTGCTTGAATAAATTTTCTAGCAAAGCCCATCTGTTCCAGCAGTAATAACATGAATCGCCAATTCACATTATCAAATGCCTTCTGTGCATCTAGAAATATCAGAGCCATTTGTTTTTCAGGATGTGCCTCATAGTATTCCAAGGTGTCCAAGATTACTCTCATATTATATTTAATTTGTCTCTTTGGCAGAAATCCATTTTGATCAGGATGAATAAAATTATTTAGATATTTTTTAAGTCTTTCTGCCAATATTGAAGCAAAGATTTTATAATCTGTATTTAGTAGAGAAATAGATCTATAGTTCTTAATTTGGAATGGATCAGCCTCCTCTTTTGGAATAAGTGTAATATAGGTTTCTGACCATGATTTAGGTATCTTCTTATTTAACATAACTTCATTCATAACTTCTAGCAATGGAAGATTCAATGATTCGTGTAATGTTTTGTAAAATTTTGCCAGAAGTCCATCTGGGCCTGCTGCCTTTCCATTATTTTGCTTCTTGAGTGCTTTAGTTAACTCCATCATCGTTATATTGCTTTCTAACATTGTTTCAATCTCTTTAGATATCTGAGGTAAATTAGCATTCTGTAAGTACTGTTTAACTCTTTCCTCATCAATATTCTCTTGCATATGATTTCCTTCTTCTCTTTACTACCATAACAAACTTGGCCTTGGTCATCTGTTAATTGCAATATTTTCTTTGATTCTTTCTCCTTTCTCAATTTGTATGCTAACGATCTACCTGGTTTGTTTGCATCTTCAAAGTAGTTCTGTTTAGCACCTCTAATTTTCTGTGCTAATTCTTCTTTTTCTATTTGACCCATTTTATGTTTAACTATATCCATTTTTATCTTGATGTCCTTTTTCTGTGGCATTTTCTGTGGCTCTTTTTCAAGTCTTTTATACTCATCCTCTAAGGCCTTAGAGGCTAATCTTTTCATAGTATTTCTTTTCCTTGTATAGTCTATTATCAAGCCTCTGGCATATGCCTTCATTGTATCCCATACATTCTGAATTGATGTATCTTCTTTTTTGTTTTCTCTGAAGAAAAAACCAATTCTTTCTCCATCCACAGTGTGAAGTCTTTTTCCTTTAAAATAGTATTATTTAATGTCCATCTAGATCTTCTTTTTTGTCCTTTCCATTTAATTGTCATTAGATTGTGATCTGCCCAAGTACTTGTTTCAATATTTATTTCTTGAATATTAGTTATTAATTCTGTTGACATCCATATCATATCTATTCTGGACCATGATAAATGTCTATTTGAATAGAAGGTGTATTGTTTAGTTTTAGCATTTCTTTCTCTCCATGTATCTTTTAAGTTTATATCATCTACCATTTTAAAAAAAGATTTAGGGAGAGTCTTTCTGTTTTGCTTTATTGTTTTCTGTGCTGTATAGTCCAATTTATTGTCTACAATTCCATTAAAATCTCCCATCATAACTATATTAGCATAGTCTGGTTCAATTATTTTCATATGTAATTTTTTTGTAGAATTCTTCTTGTTTGTCATTTGGGGCATAGATTGCAATCAGGAGTGTTTTCATATTATTGTCCATTATTTCCACAATTAGTATTCTTCTGTCATCATCGGTATAAATCAATTTTGCTGGGATATATAAAACCACTCCTCTTTTCTTACGTTGTGTCAAGGAAGTAAATATTTTCCCTAGTTTTGGCTGTATCAACAATTGTTCATATTGTTTTTTAATATGTACTTCTTGTAGACAAATTATATCAAATTTTAATTTCTCTAATTTATGAAAGGTTTTCCTTCTTTTAACGGCTGAGTGAAGTCCATTTATATTAATTGTAATCAGTTTTTTTCTCTTCCATGGTTATATTTTGTAGTTAAGTTTAGCAGCTCTTGTAGATCTTGGTTCACGTTGTTCTTTGGCTTCCACCTTTCCACCTACTGCACCTTCTTCTTTTTCAATCGCCATTTGGCAGTCCTCTTGGAATTCAATTAGTGAGATTTCTTTTTCTGTCTCTTCCTCTTTCCCTACAAAAAATTCTGTATAAAATAATTCTGCTTTCTCAATTGAGTCAATTCTATGTCTCTGTTCTTGCCATGTGAACATTAAACCTTCTGGAATCAGCCATCTATAATTCACCTCTTTTTAAAGTAGCATTTTAGTCAGGAATCGGTATTCTCTTCTCATCTCTCTCACTCTTCTGGGTATTTGTTTCAAGACCACAATCTTCTTGTCTTTATATTTCAATGCTTTCTCTTTTTCCACTTGCAATATTTGCGTTTTAATGGCTTTCTTTGTAAATCTACTGTGAACTTCTCTTGGTAAGCTATTTCTCATTGCATATCTTGTGAAAACTTGATAAACTTCATCTGTTCCATCCATCATTTTCTCTTGAGTTATTTCCAAAGCTTCAGCCAGTATTTCTATCATTATCTCAGCTAAGTTTTGTCCTTTTTCTTCCTCTATGTTTTGGAATCTAAGATAGAATTCTGATCTATCCTTCTCCCATCTCAACACACCACTTTTATCTTGTTCAACCACTGTTAATCTATTATCAATATCTCCAATCTTCTTGTCTCTTTGTTTATCTTCTTCAATTTTTTGGAATCTCTCATCATACTTCAACATCATTTGTTGAATGTTCTCCACTTTTTCATCGGTTTTCCCTGTTCTTTGTTCAATGTTCTCTGTTCTTTGTTCAATGTTCTCTATTCTCTTTTCAATATTCTCTGATCTTGCTTGAATATTTTGAATTCCTTGCATAATCATCTGCAGAGTCACTTTTTCTTGTTCTTTTTCTTGCTTTAACATTGTCTGTATTGAACGTTGTCCTCCAGATGGTGGAGAGGAGGAAGTAGAAGTTGAAGAACCAGGAGCTGTTAGTTTCCTACTCATTTTAAGCAATTCAAAATCTTCAGGTTCTTCTAAATCTTAATCCAATTGTGAAATAACCAATTGTAGTTCGAAATAAAAATAGTAGAAAAAAGAAGCCAAATAGTAATGATAAAAACAAGGGGGGGAGGACAAAATATCTTCAGGTTCTTCAACACCTTAATCCAATTGAGAGGTCTCAAATAGAAAAGAGTGCATAAAAATAAACCAGAAAGGTAGATGAAAAAACAAAAATACCAGGAAAGGAGAAAAAAAGGCTATTCCCTTTAAAAAAAGGAAACATTAATATTAAAGCTTTCCCTTTAAAATAAAAAGTAAGCATAGAGATTAGACTTCCAAAGAAAAGAAAAGAAAAGAAAAGAAAAGAAAAGAAAAGAAAAGAAAAGAAAAGAAAAGAAAAGAAAAGAAAAGAAAAGGCAAGCTCCAACAAAGCCAAAGATCCAAATAGCTATTGCAAAAAAAAAGATAAAATGAAATAAAATAAAGCTGGTGAGGAGGGAAAGCACAACTTAGAAAAAGTAAAAAGAGCACACTGCACTTTGTTTAATTATCCAAGGCTCTTATTATAGCTCTCTTCTCCAAAAACTTATTACCTTTTCCCCCCCAGGTTTCAACACCAGACTTCAGCTGTTGATAGAAACCCAGAAGAGCACCTGCAATAATACTCTCCCATGCTCTTCCCTCTATCTTATCAAACAGGCAATGTCCTTGAAAAGAAGTCTCAATTCTTTCTCAGCTTTGTCTGGTCAAAGGAAAAGTAGAGTATTTCCAAGCCTCTAGTTGGCAGTGTTAGAAAGTTTCTTTAGCTTTCACTTTCCTGTGAAAGCTTTCACTTTCCTTTTCTGGCAGGGTATAATAAGAATTAGTTAAAAAAAGGAAGAAAATATTTTTTTAAAAAAAGACTAAAAGGGAGTCTCTGGCTTAATATGTTATAAAATCAAAAAGGGGAAAGAAAAGAGTAGATTTTTTAAAAAAGGAAAAAACCAGTCCAGTTTCGAAATATAGGATCATCAGCAATAAGAAAAATAAATAAAAAATATTACTTTGACATTCCTGTTTAAAATCGTCGCTTATTCACTTCTGTCAAAAAACTTTTGCAGAGTTTTTACTTTCTTTCCCTTAGAGCAGGGGTGGGCAACTATGGCCCTTTTATGAATTATGGACTTCAACTCCAAGAATTCCTGAGCAAGCCATGCTAGCTCAGGAATTTGGGGAGTTGAAGTCCACAAGTCATAAAGGGGCCATAGTTGCCCACCTTTGCCTTAGGGTGTCCTCTCAAATCTTTAAATAAAGAAAAGTTCTCACCAAACTGGCACACTTTCTCTTTCGTTCTCTTTCGTTTCGGAGCTGTCCCAACTTCAGCAGCTTTAATGGCTGCCTCTTTGCCGCTGGCAAAAAGAGCTTCTCCTGGATCTACCAGGGACTTTGTGATATCCCTGGGATCAACAGGATGTGCTCTTTACATTCATCGTCTCTTCGGGACAGTTTAGATCCACTTGGACCATCCAGGAGGAAAGATATCGGCAGCTATCTCAGACCTCCAAGATTGCATGCTGTAGCATTGCGATGCCAGCTCTGCCCCCTTCAACGTAATGTTCCTCTTTGTTTACCTATATCTGTTTCAGAATTTAAGATTCCATGAAATCAGAAAATCTCTCATTCCTATTTGTTGACAGAGAAAGCCATCTGGATAGGTGCAAATGAATAAAATCAAATTTTAAAAAATAAAATAAGTGGTGTTGCTGAAGCCCCAATTAAATCCGCATGGAGTATTCCACCCCTCTTTCTTAATAACACAGCTGTTTCTGGGTGATTGCATTTTTGAAATACTGCCTCATATTTACCGTAGTTCAAGCTAAGAATATTTTTTGAAAAATAGAATTTGTTGCGTGCTTGAAACATACTCTGTGTATTCAGCATTTGTGCATCAATTTTTAAAATGTATTTTAAACAATAATAATAGAATATTTCCAGGACCTAACTTAAGAGAGTAATTTGATTGAACCACAGCAGACAAAGGAGGCAAACATCTCTCATCTGTCCTTTTTCAAAATGATAAAAACTCTTAAATACAAGAGCTGTAGAGGAAGTAAAGGACTACTTCCTTCCCTATAAGGACACCCTCCTTTTGTCTTTCAACCAGCCCTCTTTTGAAAATGATGCTTGCAGAAGCTTCAGGAAATCAAAGAGAGATGCATTCAATTTTCCAGAAAATTTGTTAACAAATGTGTACATGGTCGGAAACTACATAAAATGTTCTTATCTTAAGCAAAGTTGTAGGTGAAAACAGAAGGAGGTTTTAGAGGAAAATCTGATAGCAAAACCTGAGTGGGCCAGAGTGCTTGCCCAGATAATCCAGAGAATGAAAAAGAGCCGTCAAGTGAACTGATCTTCATATCTCTACATACTTTTTGCCAGCATCTCTTGAGCTTCAGATCCTGTCCTGCAACCCATTCTTTATTGAAACCTAGTTCTTTGGAAACTGCCAAGCCCATCTGATGGACAGGGAATGCTTGTGAGGTTTAAATTTTTTGAAATTCATCTCTGCCATTATCTTTTTAATAAAAAAAAAGCCCACCAGTCTTTATGTTCACAAGAGCTGTTGCGTTCATTTCAAAGGAAGATTGCAGTGATCAGTAGCTTGTGTGCATTGGAGAAGGTGCAAAATCTAAATCAAATCTACATTTTTGTTTTAGGTTATTGTTCCCAAAAGTCTTTAGATTAAATACTGTAGCTGCCTCTCTTCCCCATTCACCACAGTTAAAAGAGTGCTCAAATTCATCGATTATGCTAAACCATAATCTAAATTAAATAAAACAGAATAGTTGCCATCACAAACTTAACTAAACTGTAAACCACATTTACAAAACATGATGTCTGGATTCATACAATGGTGCAGTGGCCTAGAGTTGGAGCTCTCGACTCACAATCAGGAAGCTGTGAGTTCGATCCTAGGTAGAGGCAGATATTTCTCTCTCTGGGCACACTGAGATCATATCTACTGAATATAACTCCGCATTGGTGACAGGAAGGGCATCTGGCCAGTAAACACTCAGCTCCATTCACTTGCCTAGACTCCACCCCACAAGGGATTATAGGGTCATTAAAAGACAATGGTGTTTGTATTCATACAGCATGCAAAGCCAAAGCTAGGCAAACCACATGCTTCATGCACTGTATTAAATCAGCCAACCTCTGCCTAAGTGGCAGATGGAAAAGTCAAAAAGAAATTCCTATTCCT
Source organism: Hydrophis major (assembly GCA_033807585.1). Lineage (NCBI taxonomy): Eukaryota > Metazoa > Chordata > Lepidosauria > Squamata > Elapidae > Hydrophis > Hydrophis major. Next base: position 186,988,903 of record CM066328.1, read on the forward strand.
CATCTGAGACTCCAACCATTTTACCAGGTTAATCGTAATGTTATATCCCAGAGCTGTTGTTTAAAACCAGTGAAAAGAATTACCTCTGTTTGTAAAAGAGGTCATACTTAAAGAAACTGAAAAGCCAAGGATTCCTAACCCCACTGTACTGAAGTAACATCGCCAACCTTGGAAAGTGTCTTTTGCACAGTAGCCTCGCTTTCATTGTCCAGCGCTGATGTAGCCATGTCAAGCAACAGGATTTTGGGGTTTCGAACTAAAGCCCGAGCAATGGCAATTCGCTGCTTCTGGCCTCCGCTCATTTGGCCACCACCTTCTCCAACAAGGGTGTCAAATTTCTGAAATAGTGGAAAGAGCAAAAGGTTACTGTTAAGTTCGGTCCAACCATTACAAAGCACTTTCATCTCAGTTCCCTTAGGTCAGAGGTGAGGAACGATGGCCCCTTTATGACTTGTGGACTTCAACTCCCAGAATTCCTGAGCCAGCCCTGCCTTAGGTCAATCATAAATATTATGCTGAGTGGGGTAAGATGGAGAAGCAGCCCAGGAACAACTGGGACCTTGGCCTTCTGGCCAAAGATATGGTGAAAAAGAAACCTATTGCTTCCATGAGAAGGCCCATGGGCTCACGAAGCAAGGATGTTCAGTAAGTTTTGCCCAAGAAGAGAAACATAGCAAGGCTAGCCTGCCAAGAGGGGGCTGCCAATCCTGTAACAACTCTTGCAGCATGGGAAAATAGAGGTCCTAAAGACTCTCCACACTGCTGAGATGATCCTGCTCTTCAAATCTTTGACCTGGCAGAAAACTGTGACGTAGCATGAGATTTACTAATCCCTACCCTGTCTCTTTGGGATGCAGTGCCTCAGTGGCTAAGATGCTAAGCTCGTCGATCAGAAACGTCACCAGTTTGGTGGTTCGAATCCCTAGCACCGTATAACGGAGTGATCTCCCGTTACTTGTCCCAGCTTCTGCCAACCTTGCAGTTCGAAAGCATGTAAAAATGTGAGTAGATGTTGGTTGTCAAATTCCCAAATTCTGATCACCTGACCCTGAACACACTGTGATGATCATAAGTGTAAGGACCGGGCTACGAATCATTTCTTTTCAGTGCTATTGTTACTCTGAACAGTCATTACACAAATGGTTGTAAATTGAGGACTACCTGTATGGCAATCCACCCCCCCACCCCCACCCCTAATTTTCTCTTTTTAATTGCCTAGCAACAACTTTTAAGTTTCCCAGCAACAGCTAAGAAAGCAATAAAAGTCTTGCAGAGTGGTGAGTTTTTGTCTTAAATTAATACAGGGCCCAACAATCATTTCAGCCTGGCATGATATTATATGGCTTCCACCCTCAAAACCCTTAGTAAAAATCTAGCAATAGAGGATGCTAAAAGCTTATCCCCTCTCACCTGAACTTACATGAGATTGTATGTGAGAGTTCTTAAGAGTTAAGAAGGTCTTGAGATTCTGGCCATTTCTTAGAAGGGATCATTTAACCAAAGTAATGTTGAGTTTCATGGTTACTTTGACACTACAGAACAACATGTCTATGGAGATTCTCAGTTCTCCAGGTCATGGTTGTCCCAGAGGTGCTTTTTCAAAAGGCAACTGGATTTTGTTTTGGAGGATGTTTTGCTTCTCATTCAAAAAGCTTCTTCTTTCTGACTGGATTTGTGAAGCTCCATCCTGAAGCTCTGAATCCAGTCAGAACTGAAGAAGCTTCTTGGATGAGAAGCGAAATGTCTTCAAAGAGAAACCAGAAAGTCCAGTTGCCCCTTGAAAAAAAAAAAAAGCACCTTTGGCATAGAGGGCAACATGTTGTCAACCCCTGATTTAGTGATCTCAAACGACGCAGATGTGGTGTAAGAGACAGTCTTGGCAGAGGATTGAGAAGGGATAAGGTGAAGTTCCTTTTACCAGAGGCAGATCCATGATAAAGTTGTAGGCATTGGCTTCTTTGGCCGCTCTGATGATGTCTTCCATAGTGGCATCTTCCCGACCGTAGCAAATGTTTTCTGCTATAGTGGTGGCAAACAGGACGGGTTCTTGTTCCACCACCCCCATCAAAGAGCGCAGCCACTGAATGTTAAGGGAACGAATGTCATGTCCATCTAGAGTAACCTGCACAACAACAGTTTGTAGATAAAGACTATGGTCACCTGTACCTTCAGGTCAACATCTTCCTCTCTTGATGGAAGCTGCTTCTTAAAATAGCAACACTGTACTGCACTGCTTCCAGTTTTGTGTCTAATTCCTACCTACAATGCCTGAAAGCACAGCGATTGAGGCTTAGCTTAGCTTATTAATTTTCCACAATTTTCCTTTCATCTCAAACCACATATGGTCTTCGTTTCAAACATCATTTGCTCTATAGCATCTGCACATCCTTTGCAGGAAGGAGGAAGGAAGGAAGAGTAATATTGTCAAGATTCCAGCAGTTACCCTCACATAAATCATGAGTCTTGAGCCAAACTTCCAAAAGTTCAACAGGATTTATTGGGAGTTAAAATGTCCGGCACTGTCTGGATGTAGCCGACTTTGAGACATATAATTCATTGTCAGCCTTGACCTTGGTTTTCCCTCACCCCCTGGGTGTATCGTAACTCATATTCTCCAATGGGACACATCCATAGCCAAGAGTCATCAATCATGCTCTCCAGTTAGAATTTTGCACGGGAGAAACTTCAGTCACCTAGTTACTATCTTTGAAAACTATTTATGGAATGCACTTTTAGTTTGCAAGCTGCCGCACTGCTCCCCCCACTCTTTCTGTAGGCAACTCTAAAAAAAACCATAGAAATATTTTATGAGTTGACAAATATATTGTAAGGTCTTTCTGGATACATAGCTTTTGCTTCCCAATTCTTTGAATTCTATATAATATATCATTATATTGATATATCTCTGCAGATGTCCCCTGGAAGAACCCCAGAAGTTGTCCTTAATACAAAAAATATCTATTTAATTTCTTACTAATATATGTTAGAGTTGGTCAGCAATGAATGAAATGAGCAACGATACAATAGCTGGTACCTTTATTTAGGGCGGCTGTGCAAACCAATTCTGATTTTTTTCAGAGATTAATATTCTTTTCTTGGATATTTTAATTCAGATGCAGCCTGTGAGATAACATTACTTAATAATTTCATTTACCTAAAGTGGATTGGATATTAAAAGACTATGAAAAGAATTTTAAAATATTTTTACACAGGTGGATTGTGCCACATCCTGGACCAGCTCATAATGGATTTTTCTTCATTTTTATCCTAATGAAATATGTACCCAGCTAACTTCCTTAACAAAATCAGAGTTAAGCAAATTAATGAGATTCATGAAGCTTACCACAAAATATGAAATTGAACTGATCTGAGCCCTGACAAAACTACCTGTCAAGATACATTTCCCATTGTATCAAATATCCTATTCACAGAATGTATTCTATACATGTATTAAAGTTTTCAATTTCCAGTTCTGAAACCCAGGCATCTCTCATATAAATATGAATGTGGCCTCATTCCTCCTTGACATGTTTCAAGTCCCTGAGGTGATTTGCCCATCTATGAGATTTGGTACAGTGTCTATGCTCCAGTCTTTTAAATGTTGTCATCTGATGAGACCTCAAATACATATCTTCTCAGTAGCTGTCCCTGTTATTTGGAATAGCCTTCTCTTTGAGATTCAAGGATTCCCTACCTTTTTAGCACTCAGAAGGCCATGAAGAGATGACTCTTCCTCCAAGCATTGGACTAGGATGGAGGTTGAACTGGAAGACTGTTTGGTTTGACAACTGGTGGAAAAAAATGGTTCTGTTTCTATCTTTGTATGTATTGATTATTATAAGCTGGCTAGCATCATTATATGAGACAGATGGCCATCTAAGTTTGGTAAACCAATAAATGCTATTTTGCTCTTTGAGTCCAAAGACCAGTTGATAAGAGGAGGCTAAGAGTGTGGCTTCATAGTAAATTGCAAAGATAAATATGCAGCAAGAATGGATCAGGCTTCAGGATTTTCCCAATGAAAGAAAGATGACAGAGTTAGGTCAAAGCCTCACCATGCCTTCGGTAGGGTCATAGAAGCGCTGGATCAGCTGAATTGTGGTACTTTTCCCTGCACCGCTTGGACCAACAAAGGCTGTGGTTTCACCTGGCTTGATAACCATTCTGAGTTCATTTAAAATCTAGATTTAAACAAGAAAGAAAGAAAGAAAATGGCACTGTTTTTGAAAAGGCCTAGCTAGGTTCCCAGAATAAATCTGGAAATTATGGCAATGCTGCAGAATAGAACCTTTTGAGTTCTTACCTTAACATCGGGCCTGGATGGATAATGGAAGGTTACGTTATGGAATTCAATTTCACCCCGGACTTTGTCCAGTTTGTAGCCATCTTCTGACATACAGTCAATTCTAGGTTTCTGGGGTAGAATTAATCAGATCACTCAATTTGTTTTTTTTGTTTTTTTGGTCAAGAAGCTTTATTTCAGTAGCTAGTTTCACATCCCTGTCTGAAGGATTTATCTTTATTCCCTTGCTGGCTCTCTGGCCTGGAACAGACAGATTTTCAGAATGCTCTTCTGATTATTATTCTATCTCTTATTGATTTCCACTCCCAACTTGTTTAACATTACTTAACATTTCCATGAATGTTTTGATAGACCACCTAGTTCAGGGGTAGGATTCTACCAGTTCAGCACCAGTTCTATAGAACCGGTTGTTACGATTCTGCGCAGTTCGGAGAACTGGCAAACCATGCTCCTGGCTGGTCTTGCCCCTCTCTGCCCACTCCATCCCTCCCCACCCAGTCAGTCCTTACTGCACATGCCCAACATCTGTGTTCTCCCCGCCCAGTTACTGAAGCTATTTCTTTTTTTTCCCCCCTCCTGATGATCAGCTGTTCCGATGATCAGCTGTGGTGGGATCCCCTCGCTGTCTTACTGCTTCACCCAGGAGGCTTCCCCAAGGCCCAGGAAGCAGAAAGGGGCATGGGGTGTGTGGGGATGGATGCTGTGTGCCCTCCCTATGCTCCGTTTTTTGCCTTCCTGGGCCCCAGGAAGACTTCTGGGAGCAAAAACACCCCTAAGGAGGCTTGTCTTAGGTTCAAGTGGCAAAAAAAAATGGGTTGAGGGGGGGGGCAGTTTTCTGCAAAAAAAAAAAAGAAGCCATGTCCACTCAGTAACATGGCCATGCCCACCTAGCCACACCCACAGAACCGGTTGTTAAAAAAATTTGAATCCCACCCCAACCTAGTTCCTAGTTAAGGAATGTGTCAAACTCTTGAAACCCTAAATGTAACATCCAGGCTCCTTACCCTCACCCTGGCTGGCTGAGGAATTATGGGAGTTGAAGTCCACACATCTTCAAGCGGTCAAGGTTGGGAAACACTGATTTACACCATCCATTTATGGCACCAGAACATTTAGATCAAACAAGTGATTGGCTTGCTAGTTTATATCCCACCTTTTCTTCAAGAACAAAAGGTGGCACACACAGGACTCGCTCCTCCTATTTTCACCCACAGTGACTCTATGAGATAGGTTGAGCTGAGAGTAGGTGACTGGCCCAAAATCAACAGGGAGTTTCCATGGCTTAAGGTAGACTAGAATTTGGATTTGGTGCTCCAATGCAGAAAAGACTGCCTTAAACCAACAACTCAGTATGTGTTTTATATTGTTTGTTTTCTTTTGATGCCTTCAAATCAGTTTCTGATTCCTTGTAACTGCCTCGTCTAATCTGCAAGATTTTTCTGGAAATTAATTGGCTTTTTTCCTAGAGCTGAGCAAGAATGAGCGGCCCAAAAGTCACCCAGCTGGCTTTGTGCCTTCAGGCATGACTTGAACTCATGGTCTCCTCACTTCTAGCCTAATGCCTTAACCACACATCCACACTGGCTTTGTTCAGTGTATATACAGAGTTGTCCCTTTATATGCATTCCATTTATTTTTGGGAAAGCAAGGAATAAAACTAATAGAAAGAATAATTGGCTTAGAATTATTGAGTGGTTTTTTTTTTCCTTTGCAAAATTCTGAAACATTGGCAGTGCTGTACATATTCATTTCATTCTTGGAGCTTCTGGCCTCCTTTTCTTTCTTACAATTGCACACTTAAGGTGCCAGAATGACTTAGTTCCTGAAACCACTTAATTTGCAATTTGTCTCACTGCCTATCTTGACGATCAGGTTCCTTATAAAGCAAAGCCCTCTTTGACTGACAGAGTGGGGCTCAGTGAGAAGATGAATATTCATAAGAAAATCACTTAGGAATGTCACTTGGATGAATGCACTCTTTGTAAATATCAAGGCAGGATTACTGGTTTGCTTTAACCTGCAAATAAATTCTTTTAATCACGATAATATTTCTCATTTGCATTCTTGGCAGAAGCTAAGTTTACATTCCTTGAAACTCTCATTTATTCCCCCCACCCCAAGCAATCAGTGGGTTACTTACTTCATCTATTGTCTCAAATATATTTGTGGCAGCCCCTCGACCTGTTGCAAAGGCTTCCAAGCAAGGGGCTGCTTGACCAAGATTTAAGGCACCTACTAGGACGCCGAGAAAAACCTGAGGAGGATAAAGAGGGGAAAAATTAGTTTCTGCCAATACTAAATTACAATCAGTAACTATAGATGCCCCAAAACAGTATTTCTGGAAGGCAGATAAAATATTTTGTTCTTTTGAGAAATAACATCTTCCTCTTTACCAGAAGGCAAGACTAGGAATAGTATTAAAGGGATAGAACGATTCTTTTACCTCCCAACCTAAGGAAGCTATTTCAGTTTTCAAGTCTGGGACTGGTCCCTTAATTCAAAGCAAATTTTAGAGGTCTAGAAAATACTTGGTATGTATTAAGAGAGTATTAATTGTATAACTCTATGTCTTAATCTAGAACAGGGGTGTCAAACTCAAGGCCTGCAGGCCGGATCCCGCAAGCAGGGTCCTTAGATCTGGCCCGTGGGGCCACCCGGGAAACAGTGAAGGACTGGCCCGCGGTGACTCTGCCAGTGAAAATGGAGGTCGGGGACTGGGCGTGCCCCCCCCAAGCTCTGTTTTTACTGGTAGAGGGTTGCAGGCTGTCGCGGCAAAAAATGGAGCTCATGAGTGCACAGCTCCATTTTTACTGGTGGAGGTTTTCAGGAGGCCATTGCGGTCCAGTGACTCCAAGCTGGCCATGCCCACCCTGGCCCCCCAAGGTCAAACACAACCTTGATGCGGCTCTCAACAAAATTGAGTTTGACATCCCTGATCTAGAAAAAAAAGGAAACATTCCCTGATGGAATTGTTGTGAATGAATAATACCAATAAAGTATATTGAGCTTGAAGTCAAGTGCAAGGGTTCTGGCCCTGCACTTCTGATTGGCTGTTAATGGCAAGATCGGATTGGTCCGTTCAGGAGCATCTGATTGGCCATTAACAGGCCATTCCTATTGGTTAACGGAGCTAGCGCTCCAGGTTTGCTATTGGTTGAACAATTAATAAGTTGCCTATATAAAGAAGGCTATAGCAGCCCTCGAGTTGAGCTGTCACAATATGTAAATAAAGAGTTTGAAGTTCACTGTTTCTACTGGCTCGTCTCCATCATTCGCACCCATGCTCCAGACTTAACACTGGCGACAAAGGTGGGATTGGATGACATCAGAGCCAACTAAGCACATGGCTGAAGCGCACAACGGCGAAACCATGTCCGGCGGCGTAGTACCACCCGCTCCGTTCGATCCAGCTCAAGAGGACTGGGAGTCCTACATGGATCGTTTTCAAATGTTTTTGGAAACGAATAATCTGAAGGATGCCACACCCGGGAAGAAACGGGCGGTATTCCTAACGCACTGCAGCCCGGCGGTTTTCAAAATGGCTAAGGCATTAGCGAAACCAGCAGAAGCGAAGGCCATGGACTGGGACGTCCTCGAACCGCTACTAAGGGCCCACTATGCACCGACCATTCCAACACTCCTAAGACGACATGAATTCTATCAAAGAAACCAGCGGAAAGGAGAAAGCATCGCCGATTTTGTTGCAGACCTCCAGAACTTGGGAGGCCTTTGCGATTTCACCGACCTAGAAGAGGCCTTGAGAGACCGAGTAGTCCTTGGGCTAGACGCTCTAATGGTACAGAGCAAAATAATGGCAAAGGGTGACATCAACCTTAAAGACGCCATAGCTGAAGCTACAGCAGCGGAGGCGACCAAGAAGTCAGCTGCCCAGCTATGCTGAAATCGCGCTCCAGCACACCCACCAGCTGGTGAAATTTCACCTAACACAGAAGGGCAGCTACCGATGGCCCACCATGAGGACCTCTCTTCATCATCAGACAGTGACGAAGAAGAGGTCCATCGCCTGCGGTCCAACCGGGAACAATGCCCGAAGTCTCAGCAACCGTGCGCTGGCTGCGGGGCCAACCATTACCACTCCGACTGCAAATTCCGTGACACGCTCTGCCATGAGTGCGGGAAACGAGGCCACATCGGACGGGTCTGCAGAAGCCTCCTCGAACCCAGCCAGACCTCGAAAGGAACCAATCTCCACCAATCGACAGGGAATCGCCCTGTAAGGTGAGAACCAGTAAACCACTCCTACAGAAACCGACCCATGAATCGTCTAGCGAGACGGGAAGAGGCCCACCAAACACTCACTATTGGCCATGCCTCTTCACTAGACGCTAAGAAAATTCGGGTCAATGTGAACATTGAAAATCGGCCTTGCCAAATGGAAGTTGACTCGGGATCGTCTCTTTCAATGGTCTCATGGAAGACCCTCAAGCAACTCATCCCCACTATCCGGCACCAAGACCTTCAATTCCAACGGCTCATGTTAAAGGACTACCAGGGGAACCGAATTCCAGTCACAGGATCCAGTCGAGTCCGGGTTGCATTCAAGAACCACACGGCGTACTTACCCCTGACGGTGATTGATAAGGAACGGCCTAGTCTGTTAGGCCTGCAATGGTTCACACCACTCGGCATTGAAGTGGCTGGCATTAACCGAATCGGCGGCAGTGACTGGGAGGAAGACCTCGCCCACGAATTCAGGGACGTCTTTGAGGAAAAGCTAGGTGAGTACAAGGGGACCCCGATATCCTTTAGCCTTAATCCAAAGATAGCTCCCATCCGCCTTAAGCCTCGTCGAGTTCCGTTCGCTCTAAAGCCAAAAATCAACGAGCAGCTTGATAAGTTGATTGCCCAGGGAGTGTTAAAGCCAACTGACCACTCCCCATGGGAAACGCCAATTGTGACACCAATTAAGCCGGACGGCTCCATTAGAATTTGTGGGGACTACCGAGCCACCCTAAACCACGCCCTGCAACAGAACCCATATCTGGTGCCGGTGGTACAACACCTCCTCCATTCCTTGGGGGGCGGAAAAGTCTTCGCTAAACTAGACTTAGCTCAGGCTTATCAGCAACTGCCGGTTGATGAAAAAACAGCACAGGCACAGACTATCGTAACACACTGAGGTGCCTTCAAGTGTACGCGGCTTCAATTCGGAGTCAGTGTGGCCCCGGGGATCTTTCAGAGCCTAATGGAGAGACTATTGCAGGGGATCAAGGGCATTGTCCCCTATTTTGACGATGTGCTCATTGCCGCCCCCACTCCAAAAATCTTACAGGAGCGTTTAAGACTGGTATTACGAAAATTCCAGGAAGCAGGCTTGAAAGTCAAAAGAAATAAGTGCAAACTGTGTACCGATCATGTTGAATTTTTAGGGTATTTAATTGACAGTCAGGGTATTCACCCTACCAATAGCAAATTGAGAGCAATAAAAAACGCTCCCAGACCCCAGAACAAGACCGACCTCCAGGCGTTCTTGGGCTTCATCAATTTTTATAATGTATTCTTGCCGCACAAAGCGACTGTCGCTGAACTGTTACATCATCTATTAGATAAAAAATTGATTTGGGTATGGGGTCACAAAGAAGAGCAGGCGTTCCATAATGTGAAAAAACTACTGACTTCTGATGCCGTACTAATGCAGTACAATGAGACCTTGCCAATAAACATTACATGTGATGCATCACCTTTTGGAGTGGGCGCCATTTTGAGCCATGTGTTACCTAACGGTAATGAAGCCCCTGTTGCTTACTTCTCAAAGACGCTCTCGAAAACCAAGTGAAATTACAGCCAGATCAATAAAGAAGCCCTGGCGATCGTATCAGCTGTTAGAAGATTTCATGAGTACGTGTATGGCCGGGTTTTCACCATTGTAACTGACCACAAACCATTGCTGGGGATCATTGCTGGGGACAAGCCAACTCCCTACATACTTTCTCCCAGAATGACCCGCTGGTCAGAATTCTTGGCTGCCTACAATTATCGGCTACAATATTGTCCCGGTAAAGCCATTCCCCACGTCGACGCGCTGAGCCGTACACCACTTCTTGAAACTCAACGATCCTGCACCAACGATGACAGCGTTGCAGATCGAGACACTCCACACGCCGCCATTAACGGCCCGTGACATCGCGAGAGAAACAAAACGCGACCCCATCTTAGCATGAGTCCTCACATGGGTGGAACATGGATGGCCATTGGACCAAGTACCAGACGACTTTGCATCATTCAAAAGTCGTCAAACAGAATTGTTCTCGCAGAAGGGCTGTGTCATCTGGGGCGTTAGAGTCGTTATCCCAGAATGACTCCAACAGACATTGCTAAGAACATTGCACAATGGCCACCCTGGCATCGTGCGCATGAAGGGCCTCGCATGAAGCTACGCATGGTGGCCAGGCATCGACAGACAAATCGAATCGTGGGTTAAAACTTGCAGGAGATGCCAAGAAGTAAGCAACGCTCCACTAAAGGCAACCCCAACTGAATGGGAGATGCCGCGGGACCCTGGTCCTGCATCCATCTGGACTTTGCCGGGCCGACCAAGGGCCACACGTTTTTTCTAACCGTCAACGCCTACTCGAATTGGCTCAAGATTCACCGAATGAGCAACACAACCACCGACGCGGTCATCAAAAGACAGGAAAGACTGTTTGCAACCCACGGATTACCAGACGTTCTGGTATCCGACAACAGACCCCAGTTTACTGCGCTGTCTTTTGAGCAGTACCTGGCTGACCGCGGTATCCGGCATGCACTCACTTCACCTGCACACCCTGCTGCCAATGGTAGGGCTGAGCACATGGTACAATTCATCAAAAAGACTCTTCAAAAGATTGACTACGACAACATTGATGAGAAAATCAACCAGATCCTTTGCCTACAACACCTCACACCTCACAGCGTCACCAACAAAACTCCCGCCGAGCTGCTAATGGGACGAAAGTTCCGCTCCCACCTCGATCAGCTACACCCAGCCTACGAACTGGAAAAACTACTCGGATCCAGCGGCCGATGCCATACCTTCCAGGTAGGCGATCTCGTATTCGCTAAAAATTTATCAGGCGATCCGCTGTGGGTAGAAGCGATCGTAATCCGTGTAACCGGCCCAAGATCATACCTCGTTCAGTGCCCTGACGACAGACTTTGGAAGCACCACATAGATCAACTACGATCGCGGCTATCGTCGCGCACTTCCAAATTCCCTTATGACCAAACTGAGGGGGGGGGGAGATACAGAGGAAAGCGAATTGCAATTTGAGGGAAACCTTTTTGAAGAAACTGATAATGGGACTGAAACGCAGGAACAGGAATCAGGGACCGGAGTCAGTTCACCTCAGGGAGTGGCCAGTGATGTTGGTGACGACGGGAACGCGAACTCGGAACCAGAGGCACCCCTACCGATAAACAACGATCTACCTCAGCAGAAGTGCAGCTAACCGCCAGGCACTTTGCGAAAATTGAAAAGACCAACAAAACAGCCATCCTATCTTAAGGACTATGTAACTGCGCCCCGTGGGCAGAAGCCGGGGGAAAGGGGTGTTGTGAATGAATAATACCAATAAAGTATATTGAGCTTGAAGTCAAGTGCAAAGATTCTGGCCCTGCACTTATGATTGGCTGTTAATAGCAGGATCGGATTGGTCCGTTCAGGAGCATCTGATTGGCCATTAACAGGCCATTCCTATTGGTTAACGGAGCTAGCGCTCCAGGTTTGCTATTGGTTGAACAGTTAATAAGTTGCCTATATAAGGAAGGCTATAGCAGCCCTCGAGTTGAGCTGTCACAATATGTAAATAAAGAGTTTGAAGTTCACTGTTTCTACCGGCTTGTCTCCATCATTCACACCCATGCTCCAGACTTAACAGGAATAATTAATCCCTGGACTAACTTGCCTCCAGAAGTTGTGGGTGCACTTGAGGTTTTTTAGAAGAGATTGGACAACCACCTGTTTGAAATGGTATAGGGCAAGGGTGTCAAACCTGTCATAACATGACATATTGTGACTTTTCCCCCCTTCAATAAAATAGCTTGGCCAATGCGTGATGCATCCGGCCTGCGGGCCACGAGTTTGACGTCCCTGGTATAGGGTCTCCTGCTTGAACAGGGAATTGGACTAGAAGACCTCTAAGGTCCCATCCAACTCTGTTATTCTGTTATTATAATAAGCTAATTACTGGGTCTTGTGGTAGTATCACGACACAACACGAACCAGCTTGAATTGCAAGGCTTACAGAAATTCAAGCTTATCTTCAGAAAAGAAAGAATAGCTCCTCAACTCCAAAAATCAGCTGTATTTACAGTCGGCAGGCTTAAGTAAGCATGCAAGGCTACTGGACAGCAGGGATGGGAAGAACATGTGTGAAAAGGATATGGAATTGAGCAGGGCTGGGCAAAGTGTTTGCTTGAAGTCAACTGGTTCTGCACGAGAGCATCTGGGAATCATTTCTGTGGCAGCTGCATGGACTTTACAAAAGGCACAGCTGCTTTTAAAGCTGGAAAAGAGTTGGCTCATTTGTGTCCCCAAAGGAAGCAGCGCTTTCAGTGATTTGCATAGCATTCAAATGGAAGCTCCTGGAAAGAGTCCGCCAACAGTAGCAGGTTGTTTTGCTGCAGAAACTCATCCCTACCGGAACCACCTTCTAAAGAGTGAAACTGACTTGGTCTTTTCAGAGCTTAGATCCAACCCCACACCAGGTATCAGCAGAAAGGTTCTGTAATATTTATGCTCTGCAAATTTCACTTCATTTTGGCTCGTCACCAATTCTTTTTAGAAACACTGGATGCTGTGGCAGGAGGAAAGAAATGGGGAAACCCTTATAGATGGGTTTTCTTCTTGTAATTTCTGGGTTCCAAACAAATGGCTACCTCAGTGATATCTACAGAGGTCAACCATTTTTTTTTTAAAAATATTCTGTTTATAAAATAATGACTCCAGAGTCTACTACCCCAGAAGTTAGGTAGAAAGTGAAGGGCTGCTGAGTGTTGCTGACTCTCCTCATATCTGAATGACTGTGTTGAAAGTCAAGGAAAAGCTTTAGAAAACACTTGCCTGCAAAAGGGTGCCAGCAGAATATTCCTCTTGTTCAAGGACAAGTTTTGAGCCATACCAGAAGGCCAGCGCATAGCACAGGAAAATGATGCACCAAATGTAGCCTGTGAAAAATCCCATTATGATTCCCTTTCTGATCCCCCAGTTTTGAGCAAACACCAGATTTTTGTCATATCTGTAAAAAGAAAAAAAGAAAAAAAGGACATTAAAAAAAAAAAGATTGACTCAAATGAAGGATCAATTTGCAAGCTTTCACTGTTGAAAAATAAATACTGGGATACTTTATAGGAAAATTGCTTGTCACGTGGTATCACAGCCCATTCTCTGCATTTCCAAGAAAGGCTGGAAAAGACCCTTGCCTAAACTCTGATGATTTGCTGGCCAATCAGTGATTAGGTTTGCATATGAAGCTAATGTCATAATGTGATCTCTTTAATTTTGGTTTAGCATGAGCTCAGCCACTGTGGTTATTAACCTTTGGTTTACAATCTTACTTGTTGCACAAATTAATCAAGAAACTTTGGTCAAACATCCATTGCCTAGCACAAGGGTGGGGAACTATGGCCCTTTTATGACTTATGGACTTCAATTCCCAGCTCAGGAATTCTGGGAGTTGAAATCCACAAGTCACGAAAGGGCCACCTCTGACCTAGTACTATCAGCCATTCAAAGTAGGCCAGATAGGAATCAGACACCCTAAGGCCTAATTACTACTAGGCCTACCACTCTACTTTGTTATTATATTATATTATATAACAACAAAGTAAGTAGCCTGAGAGATATTATCGCTCCTTTGCACTTATAACAAAGAAAGTCAAGACAAAAGAGACTTGAATTTCTTCCACACCCGCTCCTGTCTTTCTGGGTTAAGTAGATGTTTCCCTAATGTTGCATTATTCAAGGCTAACTCTGCGTTCTTTTAAAAGCATAACAGGTGACGCCATCCACTTTGTAAAATAGTGAATAAAGGGAACCACAGGACTCACATAGATTAAAGCTGCTGTCTAAGTTCCCATCATACATGTCCAATTCTTGTTTTGAATGAATACTAAAAATGCCACAGCAAGCTATTTTGATCCCTGAGGCAAAAGTACAGGATGTTTTTTTGAGGACTCCAGGTGAGCTAAAAAGATTTTGATACTGGCAACAAAAGAGTAATCACCATCACATCTAATGTCTAATTAAAGAGAAGGCTGTGTGACAGGCAGCACACATGTTCGCCTATCTAATACTTGGCCAACTCTACAATATTGCTGGTATAATGAAAGCAACTAAATCTTGAGGAAACGTTCCCATTTCATGCATCTGGCACAACAAGCTAAAATAAAAACAGAGTGTCTTCCTTGACACAGCTTAAGTCTATTACTGCTAGAAAGAGCCTATTTTTAATTGTCACAATAAATATTCATCTTTAGCACTTAAGTAATCATGGTCTGTTTCAATTCAGCTGGCTTCTTTGGTGCTCAGGAACAAACTTGATATATAACCAACCTTTCAACTTCTTTTTTCTCTCCTCCAAATGCGGCCACTGTTCGAATTGATGAGAGCACTTCATCAGCGATGGCCCCAGCTTTTGCATAAGCCTTTAATTCTAGACCTGTCAACTTTGCCACAGACTTTAACACAACAGAAACAAAAACAAGAAGAATGAATGTGGCACAAAGTCACTTTTTAAAGTTTTGTGTTGTATCGGCCAAAATCTAACTCAGCGTTTTTCAGACTTGGCCAGTTTAAGATGGGTGAACTTTCACTCCCATTCTGAGAGGTTTTAAATGACTTAAAAACAAAACAAAACCCATTGGTCTAATTAAACTACTTAATTAATGAAACTGGACTTATCAGCACACTATTTTGTGTCTTTGGAGAATCTGCTTGTTAGGAAGTCTTTCTCCAGCCTTCTGGCTTTGCAGAAGACTTCTGTGTAGGTATAACTAAGATAAGTTAAAGGCTTGCCTTTACAGGGACAAAATTCAAGGTGATGACCATGTTGATTAAACAAGGAACACTGACTCAGCATTGATGCATGAAGCAGCAAAGAATTGTGAGGTGCTTGAAAGGTGACTCCATGTTCCGTAGCATAAGCTGTCATACATCAGAGTTCTCTCCCTCGGTTGCTTGAAACAAAACAAAGGGTTGGCATCTTTATGCATATGGAAGCCAATGGTCCTTCAGGCACTGATTAGAAACCAGGAGACTGTGAATTCTAGTCCTGCCCTAGGCCTGAATGATTTTGGGTCAGTTCTTCCTTGTTTTCTTCCTTCTCCGGAATAAAGCAATGGCACAAACCAATGGTTCCTTGAGGTGTCCCATCTATTAGTCCTTATAAGGTACAACAGAAATTACTACTGGGAAATTGTGCCAAAGAAATGGCTGCTAACTTTTTTTTTTTAAAAAAAGAAAAAAGCAGGAGCAAATGGTACAGTAGAGGGTTACCAAGGCACTTCCTGTCCTTCACTTGAAAATATTTATTTATTTATTATTTTATTTGGTTTCTCAATTGCTTACCAGATAATAAGTATAAGTAAAAACATAGTTATGAATACCTGGTTACATGTAAGAAAAATAAAACAAACAATAGGACAGGGATGGTAGGCATGTTGGTATGCTTATGCACACCCCCTACAGACCTCTTAGGAAAGGGGTGAGGTCAATAGTAGACAGTCTAAGGTCAAAGTTTTTGGGGTTTGGGGGAAAAAACCACAAAGTCAGGTAGAGTATTCCAGACATTGACCACTCTGTTGCTGAAGTCGTATTTCCTGCAATCAAGTTTGGTGTGATTAACCTTGAGTTTGTATCTATTGTTTGCTCTTGTGTTGTTATGGTTGAAGTTGAAGTATTCATTGACAGGTAGGCCATTACGATGCATGATTTTATGTGCTATACTTAGATCGGACCAAAGGTGGCGTAGTTTATTTCCCCAACTTCCCTCAACTGAGAGAACCTTCACCCCGCCCACCCACCCCCATATCCCCAAGCCCCTTTAAGTAACCTCAGGGAGGCCTATTTCAATAGGCAGGACATTCTTCCGTACCAGGCCAATTATGCCAGCTCCGATCCCAATGAGAGGACTGACTGCGATAATAACCAAGGTCAACTTCCAGCCTCTGACAAATCCTAGCAGGAATCCACAAACAAAGGTGGTGAAGCGCTGGATAAAGATTGCGACTTGATCAGCAATAGCATCATTTATTTTATTAATGTCACTGTGGAGAACAAGAAAAGTTGAAGCAGCAGATACATTTCTCCTTCATTACAAATTCCCAATGTGCACGAAAAGATTATCACACCTTTGAAATGTGGATGAGAATGATTTATGGTGGTAATTATTCATTTGATCACTCCTCTATCTGGGGAGTTTATTTCCTGTATGTAAGATTAACCTTAAACTTGGTGCAGGTAGAGGGTCTTATATTTCCAAGTATTTTGCCTGCTGGAATATTCCCAGTGGGATTCTAAATGCTATGAAATGGAGGCTTCTATTTCTCATCCCATGCCCTTATAGCTGACAATTGGTCAAAACCTTTGCAGAGATTCTTCTTAACAAGGCCAAGATGGGGAAAATAAAATTTGCAAGGATACTCACGAAGCACTAGCAGCTTGTGAAAAATGGCTGGTGAGATAGAGGTCTGTGGAAATTTTCAGTCCTCCAGGTCACAGTTGTCTCAAAGGTGCTTTTTCAAAAGGCAACTGAATTGTTTTGTTTTTCTGGTGGAAGATGACGTTCTCATCCAAGAAGCTTCCTTGGTTAGGCAATTTGGTGGGGGCTATGGAAGGATTAGTTCTGACAGGATTTGTGGGGGGGGAGGGATTGGAAGGATCATATTTCTTCTAGCCAGATGGACACTCCTCAAATATTTTTGTCCATCTAGCAAAACATCTAAATGCCATCTTTCTCGGATTAGCTCCATGGGATTCGACCACTTTCTGCCCGATCTAGGGTTGTCTCTAGTTTTATTACTATATTGACATCTCAAGAGTCCTGCAAAATATTGGCTCTCACATGGCAAGAAACAGGGCCTCTCAAGCAGGTGGTAATGACAGGGCTGGCCCTGTCAGCATCAACTTTATAAAAGCCATTTGCAGGATTGCTAGGGATAATAGTTGTGGCAGTCCAGTGGACAGGTTGGCACAGCTGAGAATAAGCTGGTAGAAATGACTTTTTAAAACTTTCCCTGACTTTCCAGAGACTGTTTATTGGCATGTATTCCCGTCAGTGGCTATCTCGAGTTACTCACTCAGAAATCCGTGTACTGAGTTCCCCCACTGAAGTACAATCAAACCAGCCTATGTCCATCCTCATGATTTTCCTAAAATAGGCTTTTCGGATCTGTTGGGTCTGACGAGCAGCTGAAGTTACCCACAAACAAATCTATCAAAAGAAAAGGGTGGGATGTGTTGGAGATATGCTATTAGAAGATGAATAACCTTTCCTCAATTACTGAAACACAATGCCAAACTGATAGTGCGGTGAGCTAAATGGAAAACTACCTTAACCTCAGTATTCTTAGCACTGATTTTATGCCTTCTGCTACCATTATCTTGCAACAGGTGGTAAGCTAATTTTTGCAGTGATATCATAATGTTCATTAAATGAAGGGTTGTAACGACCAACTCTGTACAACATTTTTCTTCCTCACTTTCTTCCTTTTCAATTTGGCTTTTTTTCAACTGAATAGATGCATTGTGTTGAAGAACCTCTTTTGGCTTACAATGGATCCCTGTGTTTTATAAGTAAATGAATGTCTATTCAATCACCCCAGCCCCACAGCCAATATTAGTTCCAAGGCAGTACAAAAAATTGTCCCTGATCAAGAAGGTATATAATTCCTGTTTCCATAATGGTCTATCATTTTGGCCACATAGAACAGGGGTATCAAACTTGATTTAATTGAGGGCCACATCAGGGTTGTGTTTGACTTCGGGGGGTTGGGGTAGCCTTGGCTGGGGTGGATGTGTCCAGAGTGGGCATGGCCAGCTCAAGGTCACTCATGTCGGGGGCACTTGTAGTGGCCAAGTACTATGGGCAGGACTTCCCTCAGATTCTCCCTCACTCTCATTATAATCTTCCTTCCTTCCTTCTTCCCTCTTCATTCTCCTTACTTCTTTCTTCCCATCTCCCTTTCTTTTCCTTTGACTTTCCTCTTTCCCTTTCTCTTTTCCTGTCCCTTCTTGCATACTCAAATGCAAAAGGGGAAACATTTCTCCTTGTGTTTTGTTTTTAGTTTGTTTTGATAACCCTCTGCCAGCAAAAATGGAGCCCAGAGGGGGTGCACACAGCTCCCATGGACTCTGTTTTTGGTCAGAAGGGCCTCCTACAGGCCTCTGCCAGTGAAAATAGAGCTGTGCCCCCACCCCCCAAGTTCCATTTTTGTTGGCAAAGGGCTGCAGGAGGCTGTTGTAGTCGAAAACGGAGCCTCGAAGGGCTGCACACAGCCCTCCTGAGCTCCGTTTTCACTGGCAGAGGCACCACAGGCCAGTCCTTTGCTGTTTCCAGGGTAGCCCTGTGGGCCAGATCTAAGACCCCATGGGCCAGATTCAGCTATGGACCTTGAGTTTGATACCCCTGGCATAGAATGTCCATGTATGTAAGAAGTGGGAAGAAAGGAAAACTATGTATTAATGCACAGTACTGTGCATGATTCAACTTTGATTCATATTTCTTATTTAACATTTAGGTAAATCAACAGTGACATAGGAATTGTCCATTTCAGGAGTCTGTGGTAGAAAAATGGCTGATATGCTACAGAAAGTGCTACTGATTTCCAAATCAGTTATGTTAATAGGGTCTTGAATTGTCATGAACCCTGGCCGTTAAATAACTGACTTCTCTTCTGGGGTGGGGTGGGAAATGAAAGACTAGGAGTAAATACTAACTTGGAGGTATCCAAGCACCAGAACAGCAAAGCCTGTTACTGCATAGGAACTTGCAAAATAGATCATTTGACTTTCAATATCCAGCAACCTATGAAGAAAAGAAGAAAAATTAATCAGGACCGAAACATCTCAAGAGCCAAGTCCCATGAAAAGCCCCTTTTTGGAGGGGTTTAAAGAAATATAAATGAAGGATATAATTTTGGAATTCTAAGGTTTACCATTTCAGTGAATCAATTTAAATGCATGGGCTAAATTGGCTGAGTGAATAGTGCAGCAACTGGAATTGTCTTACAACCAACTACAGTAGCTGTATTGAGTGCTCAAAGATCAGTCATGAATCCACGGAGGGCAGAATAATTTATAGCATAAGTGTAGAATGAAAAAATAAAATGACATTAGTAGACAGTTTGACAAAATGGATCCATACATTAACTGTTTCTGTAACTCCATACCAGCATTAAAGGATGACTTATTCAAAAAAAAGAGCAAAGCGAGCAAAATAATCCACATTTTTTTAAAAAAAGTGCTGTCATTTCAAACAGCAACACTGACAAGGATGCTTTTTAAGGCCAAATATCCAATAACATGCATTACCTATATGCATTGCCGTATACCACTTATTGCATTGTAAAAGCAGACACTTTCCTAAGGCTACAGAAAATGCATAAGCTCTTGAATTTCAGATCTTCGTGGGATGATGACAGTGTAGGAGTCACACTGTTTTAAGCAGTTCCAGTTTTAGGAATTAAAACTATTATAATTTTCCTAACAAATTAAAGGCCAGCATTTGCATATATTCAATAAGGTTGGGGGGCTTTTTGTATGCACTTTTTACAGTTCCCTTTCCTAGGGGTAACAAGGAGAGAAGATGCTTCAACGTAAGTACGGTGATATGAGAACTTGAAGATCAATGTGCAGTCAATTGATTTAAATTCATTTTAAATGTGTTGTAATTAGATTCACATTTAAAAATGTGCGATTTGAAAGGGCATGGCTCTGTTCCAAACTCTGATCAAACCTGCTTCAAAGTTTCCATTCAAAAAGTAGTCAATTATAATTATAATAGTCAAGTATAATTAAGGAAACATCATACCACCTACAGCTATTTCAATTTTTGTCAGAATAAGATGAACATACAGGCCATGAAGAAATACAGCTCTGCATTTCTTTTGTAGCCTATCCTGACATTATCTTTTATTATACTTTGCTAACAAAGAAAGACCACAATTTTAGGCTGACAGAAATCGAAGCATCTTCAAGAAACACATTAACGTGCAGTCTACCATTTTCCAAACAAAAATAACCCTACCCTATTTAAGATATAATCCCAAAACAAAAAACAAGTAATTCTCTTCTTTTTCCAATATTCCTTGTTGATACTTTTTCCATCTTTTTGCGGGGTATAGGGACACACACACACACACACACACACACACAAAATCTTCCATATATTCAAACAGCAGGATAGTTAAATGGAATGGAAGAAGAAAAGATCCAAACTCTATTTTCTTTCCAGCTCTTCTTTCAGACAACACTGGCTTTGGTATTTTCTCAGCAACAACTGCGGCAATTGGTTGATGATTTGCATTTAAACAAGGTACGGTAGATCATAATATTGCCTTCCCAAAGTTCCAGGTTTATTACAGCCTCTATTGCTTCACTAAATATTTAAGACCAGACAAAATGTTTCCCATTCAATACACTGTATTACTCTTAGAGGTAGTATAGGTAGGCCTTGTTTAGTGACCACAATTGGGACTGGCAACTTGGTCATTAAGCAAAACAGTCATTAAGTGAAACTGCAACTGTGCTTCTGATCTTACTTACTTTTTATTTGCTTTATGGATCTGTGAAGATCATAAATGTAAGTCGTTGTAAAGCTACTTTTTCATCATCATTCTAACCACACATGCCACTAAATGAAGATTGCTTATAAAGTAAATTTATGGAGTACAGCTTAATCATGCCGACAACCTTTATCACCAGAAAGATTACAACATGCCCCATTTCCTCTGAACAAAATTGGCTTTAAATGATATATACATGGCCTCTTGTTCTCAAATAGAGTTAAACAAACATCAACTTTCTCCCAGCCAGGACTTCCTGAGAAACACCAAGAATACTTAATGATGTCTGGAAAAGAGTTATTAGGCTATCTTCTATGCAGAAACAAATAAATTACTCATACATTACAAAAATTAAAGAGGTGCAGCAGTGGCCTAGAGGTGGAGCTCTCGTCTCACAATCAGGGGGCTGTGAGTTTGATCCTAGGTAGTTGCACAATGTGAACATATCTGCTGTGAACTCTGCATTGGTGACAAGAAGGGCATCTGGCCAGTAAACACTCAGCTCCATTCAGTTGCCCCAATTCCACCTCAATGGGTGGATTATTGGGTCATTAAAAGACAAAATACATTACAAAAATTAGAGGTCATTTATAACTCAAGAAAACAAACAATTATCCCATCACAAGCATAAAACTACTACTGAAAAATTATCCGGTGAACTTAATAAGCAAAAAC
The DNA here is from genome assembly GCA_033807585.1 of Hydrophis major. Lineage (NCBI taxonomy): Eukaryota > Metazoa > Chordata > Lepidosauria > Squamata > Elapidae > Hydrophis > Hydrophis major. The sequence continues at coordinate 187,010,666 of CM066328.1, forward strand.
CAAGAACTGTATACTACGTCCTCAACAAATGCTCTGAAAGAAACGCTTCAGTTATCCAGTGATCCTACCCTCATACATTCCCAGACATCATTTCAAGCTATGGTGACCCAGCAAGCCCTCCTGGAGATGCAATAGATGCATGCAGGGGAATGATATTATGGTCCCTTCCGCCTTGCAAAAATCAGCCATGACACATTTCAATTTGAAGGCATGAAATGTGAAGGAAGAAGTGGAGGCGTGTTTTCAGTCTTGACGGTTGAGGGCAAAAGGATTTCATTCTAGGTGGTTCAGGATTTTAGTTTCAGAAAAATCATCTGTAGTCTTCACAAGAAAGCATTCTAAGCTTTCAGTTTTTGGCAGCATGAGGTGATTGGTGTAAGCTGTAGCCTGTATTCCCAGAGAGACTATCAATTTTGACCTGCTCTAATGTTAAACCGTGAGCTCATGTTCTCAAGGAGCAAAACAAATTTCAGGGGATCCAATCTAACAGAAGAAATAAAGCTGTTCTTACAGTATTTACAAAAGAAATAAACCTAACATGCACCTAGTACAATCTTACTTATCGCACACACACACACACCCCACATAATAAGCCACACTTAGTAGATTTAGTCCACCAAATACTAACAAAACAAATTTGGCTATATGTATTTTAAACCTTATTATTATCCTATTGTTGATTATTTAATGCTGCAATGCTAAAGTGAAAAAAGATAATTCAATTTATACCAGCTTCCTCTGACATCCTTTTAGGCTACAGGGAGTGCAGCATTTCCCTTTCACCTCTGAAACAGATTGCTCATTTGCATATGGAAGAGAGACTCATCAAGATTTTTCTCCATATTTGTTCATAAGCTATTGGGGGAAAATTCAAAGTAACTTAAATTGCTTTGGTTTTTTTTGGCAGAATAGGCTGAAAATAGCAGGCATTAAAGTCTCTTTAATAGACATCAACCCTGACAAATTTCAGCTGGTTATATTCAATGGATTTATCGTGATCTTTTTTTTTTTTTAAAAGACCATCGGTTTCAAAAGAAGAGATAAACAAATAGCTTCCTTATTGTCTAGCTATACTGCCCCCCCCCCAAAGAGGAACAACTTTAATCTCTCTCTTTGTCTCTGTATGTGTGTGTGTGTGTGTGTGGTATTCAGCTTTGTTTGGGTATTTTCCCACATCATTATAGTTGTGCTTTTAAACGTTTTGGCAGAATCTCATCTGCCATCATCAGGCTTCTGTATTGTGTTCGTCTGTGAGTCAGACTTTCACAGCTGTTTCTGTTTTAAATTTGGTGCTAGCCTACTGCTGTGCCAGAATGGTTTTTTCTTCATCCTGATTGGTTGGGAGTCTTGGTCTGTGTTTATTGGTCTTGGAGTTTGCTGTGTTCTGCTTGATTGGTGTTTCTGATATCTTCTGTCTGTTTTGTAGCTTTTTTTGGTCTTGATTGGCTGGCAACATTGTGTTTCCTGTATTGGAGGCTTTTAGTGCAGCTTGGCTTTGAGTAAATGGACGGCTATCATTTATTAGGAAGCTAGGTTTCATCTGGGTGCCTGGTTGGGGTGTGTTTGAGCTGGAGGTATTGGGGGGGGTCTGTTTGTGTCCAGGTGTTTGGCTGGCTTGTGGTGTGGAGATTTTTTTGTTTGTGAGTGCAGGCTTCCAGATAATTGACAGTCTGGTGGAGTCATCTCTTCTATTCATGCTTTCAGGTCTTTTTTCAATCTCTATGGCTTCTCTGATGATTCTGTGGCTGGGATTTTCTATAGTGGCTAGGGTTTTGGTGCCATTGAAGTCGATGCTATAACCTGTGGCTTTCATGTCTTGGACTAGTGAGGAAGTGTGTTCCAGCTCTTTTTACTGCATTTTACTATAATGATGTGGGAAAATACCCGAACAAAGCTGAATACCATACATATAGATACCCACGAAAACTTAAGAAAATATACATGTTTTTGACTGTAAATAAATAAAATTGAGCTGAAAGTTTTCAAAAACTGTCTTGCTTCCTTTCCTGGGATATCAGATTTGATCTGATCCCCACTGCACAATCTTGAAATCCCTTTCTGTGGTCACCAGCTTCTGGGGCACCAAGAGATTTGGTGTGGCAGGTTGGCAAGCCTGCCCCACCCCTCCGTGTCCCCCCTCCCACAGGCTTTCATGGACTGCCAGGCTGAGCAGCTTCTAAGCAGGCCTCAGAAGAACAGCCATGGGCATACTTTAAAGGGATGCTGAAATTTTGCTGGGCCTCATTATCATTACCTTTATTGTCAGAGTACAATATGTGTACAATGAGATTGGCTGAGCCTCCCTTCATGCACCCTCCCCCAACACAACTCACAGTGAGGACAGAAGTCCCAGTCCCAATCTTATTACACTATGTGACCTTATTGCACAACACACCGCCCCTGCAAGACTGCCATAATATGTTGACATGAAGTTATTTTCAGTGGGTCTTTTGGGGTGCCCAGATGATCTACATAGTTGGCAACATGGTACATGGCAGAGAAAGCAGAACTAGTGGCCCAGTGAGATACAATGCCAGATAGCCAGTTTGGTCTACTGGTGAAGGCACCAAGCTAGAAGCCAGGAGACTGTGAGTAGGCATGAAAGCTAGCTGGACCTTGGACCAGTCAGTCACTCTCAGCCCAACCCACATTACAAGGTTGTTGTTGTGGTGAAAATAGGAAAAAAAGAATATTTAAGTATATTCTCTAACTTCATTCATTTATAAAAACTAATAAAAGTGGAAAATGAATAAATTAAAGTAAAACCAAATATGCAAGCCACAGAGAGAGAACCAGAGGTGGTATTCAGCAGGTTCTGACCAGTAGCGGACATTTTGAGTAGCTTGGAGAACCGGTAAATGGCACCTCTGACTGGCCCCATACCCATCTCTTCTCTGCCTCCTGAGTCCCAGCTGATCGGCTGGGTCTTCCTTTGTTTCCTTGCACAGGAGAACGGAGTTGGAAAGCAGATTAGTGGGGTGGGGAGGGAATGGAGATTTTACCTTTCCTTGCCATGCCCAACAAACCACACCACACCCGCCAAGTCACATCACGCCCATCAAGCCACACCCACAGAACCAGTAGTAAAAAAAAAATTGAATCCCACAACTGCTCATATCTAACAACTAAGTGGCAGAGTTCACTGTAACAGCATTGCTAAAAAGGCATTAAGAGTTGTAAATCTAATCTTACAAAGCTTCTGCTCCAGTAATATTGAATTGCTAACTAGGGCACACAAAAGATTTGCTAGACCAATACTCGAATACAGCTCATCTGTCTATATCCGCACTGTATATCTGACATTAATACAATTGAGTGAGTCCAGAATTATTTCACGAGAAGAGAACTACACTCCTCTGCTCGCAACAGAATACCCTATATCACCAGGCTTGAAATTTTGGGCTTGGACAATCTTGAACTATGCCGCTTATGGTTGGAGTTAAGCGTAGTGAACAAAATTATCTGTTACAATGTCGTACCAGTCAATGACTACTTCAGCTTTAACTGCAACAATACAAGAGCACACAACAGATACAAACTCAGTGTAAAAAACCAAGACGACGGGTACCATTGAAGCCCTGTCCTTTCTTTTGCATTTGTAACAAACACAGTAAAAGGGGGCAGGGTTTTGATTGCACTTTTGTGGAGGATATCCCTTTCAAAATGTATATACTAATCAATCCTGAGCCCATATACAGAGTGCCAATAGCTAAGTGGGCAGAACAAGCGGGACCACTCTAACATCTGATCAATGCAAGAGAAAGCAAAGTGAAGGCTTGTGGTGACCACAACACATGTGATGACCTGAGATAAGGCACGAAGGCCACACAGCCAATTGAGAATTCAAACCCCCCCCCCTTTTTTATAAATTTTATTTGAGTTTTCACAAAGAGAAAAAAAATACAAATAAAACATCTTTTTCAAAAGTTGCGTAATCCCGGGTTACATTTCTTCGTACAGACGCAAATTCAGGTTCATGCTCATTTTTATATTCTATTCCATATCTTACTGCTGTTTTACATTTTCTGCATAGCTTCTCCCCTCTTTTAATTTTTTCAATTTTATCTCATCTCAATTCAAATCATTGTATTTATATTTTTTGTCTGTCCTGTTTCAATTATCTATTATCTTTTCTCATTAAACAAAATTTCTCCTGTAGTTACTGATTGGTGTATGACACCTTTATATAAAGTCTTAACATCTTTAACATTATTTTTCAATTAAATATCATACTTCTATGGGAACAATTATAAGCTTTCCATAGTTAATTCCCCCCCTTCACTTATATTTTATAAAACTAACTAATTAAAATGTTCCCATTCGTTCCTAATTCAATTTTATCATTTATTTTATTTCACTTATTTTATTCACAATCATTTCACTAAATTACACTAACTATTTTATCCCTCATTTTAATCATACGTTGTTTCCAATTTTCTAAAGTTATTTCTATTACTAATATAACAATCTTATGTACCTTTACAGAATTCCTTTTTCAATTAGGTTTTCACCCATTATCTCTAAATAGGTCCTGTTTCTCTATATCTTGCTCCGGTCCTTTGTAACTTCTTTTCCTTTCCTTCTTTCCTCTCTTCTTCTCTCTCCCCTTTTTAACCCCTTGTCTCTCTACCTCTATTTCTCTCTTCTGTATTCCCCTTTTCTGTTGCTTTCCAGTATTATACTTATTTTTCAAATTATTTTTCTTTTCTTTGGTTGTTTTTTTAAGTCTTAAATTCTCCATTCTCTTTCCCCACTTTCCTTTTTCTTCCCCACATAAAATTGTTGTTCATTAAAGATGGCTTCTTCTTTGTCCCAGTCTTCTTGTTTTGCAGTCGTTTCTTGTTGTTTCTCATAGTTCCAAAACTCCATTTCTAAGAATTGAAAAACAAAGCCAAAAGAACCCTTCCCTTCTTGTGCATCTTCTTTGTACTTTTTGTTAAGCCTGGGTTCCCCAACCAGGGTTAAGGAGACAAGCTAAACAGAATGTGCAGCGTTAGTCAGATAGGCATACAGATAAATGAGTGAGATAAGTTTGTATGTTTGTTAACATACAGTAAAAATAACAGATACGCTTGTGCTATCAAAAATATAGTTTATTCAATTTAGAATTATAGCATAGTCAAAATAACAGTCCATTAGTCATGTATCGTTTTAGTCAGTCCATTCAAGGATATTCAGTTAGCAAAGTCCGTGTAGAATATCCAATGTCAGTTCACTTACAATAAATCAGTCCTTTATCTCTCTCCCATTCCAGTAGGGAAAAACGCAGTCTTCATCCAGTAATTAGGGATCATCAAGCCAGAGAGAGCAAGCTGACGTTCCTTGCTTCTTTTATGGTACTTTCACAACCACTCCCTTAATTACATTCCTATATTTAAAGTTGCAGACACTTTAACTAATAAACCATGATAACATATTTATTATTTTACCTAAACCAGTTAGGGTAAACAATGTTATCCCTAACACTTTTTAAGTTCCATTTTCAATTCATCCAGAAGTGGTGCCATTGTATAAATTTTTAAACAACCACCCGATTAATTTTAGTCATTCAAATATAATAACCAAGAATCCAAAGTTCACCAATAATCCAAATACACGCAAGCTGTTTCTTTTTTGCTCTTTTTTTTTTCACTTTCTCTTCCTGGGGTTACTATTTAGTTGCAAAGTTTCAGTTAAAATGTATCTTTTAGAAGTCTTGTTGAAGTTTTACTGTAGATTCTTTTTAATTCGAGGCAGTCTCCTCCCTCTTCCAGATCCTGCCCTTATTCTTTTTCTCTCCCTTCCTGCTTATGAAAAAGAAAAATTTTAATGTCCAGAAATCTTTATTATCTCTTTGGCATTTTGTTTTATTTTCAGCTTAATTGCCTATTGATGTCAAAGTGGATTTTTCCGATTTCTTATTTAAGTCTCTTAGTTGTCAGTATAGGGAAGGAGAGAGAAGGGGAAAAAAGCCAAACCTTTCCCTTTTCACTTTTCTTCGCTGCTTCTTACTCTTCTTTGGGAGCGATGTTATTTTTTGTAAGTTTAAATTCCAGGGTACCGTAATTGTTGCTTTTACAATTTAACCCAGTCAGTTAAAACTTTCACTTCTTATCTTCCTCCTGCACATTCTTTTCCGGTCAAGTTCTTCTTTGTGGTGGCCATTACTGACCACTGCTGCAACTGCCTTCAAGAAAGGGAGTAATGGCCAGATGAGGAGGAGAGATGCAGCTCTCCTCAACCCTGCTGGTGGTCTTCCCCCTCTTCACCACCTCTACAGGGTGGCTTAGCCCTGAAACTAGCCGGCTCGGGGCGCTCCAGCGGCAAGCCCAGACAGAAACGCATGATCACAGATTTCTGTCTGTCGCTGAAGCCCTTCAAACCGGAAGTCCAACCCCCCTTTTTAATGCTCCAAATTTCCCCTCAAATGCTCCCACGTTCTTGGCAAGTCCAAGAGCAAAGTGCACACACACATGGCAGCCTCTGGTTGCACGCAGTCCAGCAAAGCAAAGGAACAGGGAAATGAGTCCATGAAACAAGGAACAAACACTGAGTCCACAAAAGTAAGGAACAAGGCACTGAGTCCATGAGATAAAGAAGAAGTAAGGAAGAAGCAAGCAGTCCTGCAAACTCCAAATGTCTGTAATGGCACACCAAATTCTACCAATTCAGCATTTGTTCCTGACAGTCCCCAGGTGTGCCTTATGAAGAGGGGCAGGGCACTCTCTTCCCGAGTCATTGGGTCAGTCTGCGCTGTTCCTACCTTCTCTCCACTCTCCGTGCTCAGGGAATTCCTATTCCCTGAGCATAAGAGGGGGTGGTCCTTGCGCATTGCTTGAGCTCCATTACTCCTCATGTCCACTGCTTGCCCTCTCTCAGTCATCTTGCCCCCATTCCTCCCTGCTAACAAGCCATCCCAATCCTGTGGAGCCCTCCCCACATTCCTCCAAAGCCAATGAAGCCGGCCCCTCCATTGGCTCCAGCTCTCCACAGATTTAGCCTCTGATGGGGGCATGACAACACAGAAGAAAGGTGCTTTTTCAAGAGACAACTGGACTTTCTTGTTATTCTTTGAAGACATTTCACTTCTCATCCAAGAAGCTTTTTCAGTGCTAGAGTAGAAGAAGCCTCTTGGATAAGAAGCAAAAGGTCTTCAAAGAATAACAAGAAAGTCCATTTGTCTCTTGAAAAAAAAAACACTTTTGGGACAACCATGACTTGGATGACTGAGAAGCTCCATAAACAGAGAAGAAACTTAAGAGTCTACTAGTCAACCCTTCTTCAGCTTCTCCGCATATGAAATTGAAATTGCAATATGCATAGCGTCTAGGACAACCACAGAAGCATAGGAATCTGCAAGGCCACCCTTTGGTTAGCAAACTGCTTTGATATGATGGTTCAATTACACCACCGAATCAAGTCACCCTTTTGAAGTTTTGCATAATGAAATGCACTTCACATTTAGTCTGGTTTTTGGATCTTGGATCCAAGTGTTCTGTGGAGATCAGTTTCTACCCTGTGGCCTTAGAATTTGAAGCCTAAAAAGATACACCCTGAAGCTTAATGCACTAGATGTATTATTCTTACTTCCCCTGCAAGATAATAGAAACTGAGGAGGGAAAGTGACAGAACAACGCAGATTTCCCTCTTTATTTCAGGCAATAGTTAACTCTTGAAAACAGTGATTGCACAATGCAACGTTTTGAAATCTTCTGTTAAAGTCAATAGTTCTAAATTTTAATGCCAGTGTGGGTGGCCATAGATTATTAACACAAGCACTTATCAACTCTTGAATAAGTAGCAATATCTCCTATCTTTGGAGAAGTGTTAAGATCTGTTTGAAACCCAAATGAGGTGGAATGTGTTCAAACACTTTCATTTTTAATACATTAACTTCTCTAACCACAGAGGCTGCAAATCCAGCACTTAGTTTAATGGAATAATTAGCTGCCAAAAGTAGGCCAAACTGTTGGCTGATTTAGATAACCCACTAGATAAGCTTTCAAAGAACTGAGGTGTGCCATTTGATAAAGCTGAAAATATTTTGTGCTCACTCACCCACAACTTATTGATGCATTACTGACATTCTGAGGATGGGAGCTGTTAATCCAAACTATTGTGTTATTCATGCACCCTTTGTTTGGGTCCTGCAGCTCTTGTTTTTCAATGTCATATTGAATAAATGTGTCTGTCATGATCCCAAAAACAATCAGCATGGCTGGCTGGGCTGTTCCATGAAGAATGGCACAGATAGCCCCTGAAAGCATCATCAGTATCTCAGCTGAAGAAGCAAATCTGAACTGTAAGGAATAAGAGGCAGAGTTTGTTCATCAGTAGTTTTCACATCATTTGCTTTTATCATACTAATCTATTATTTTTATAAACTATACAGCATTGCATCCTTTCAAGTGAAACAGGTCCCTGTTCCCAACTTCAGTAACAGAGGACCTTCTCAATTAAATTTCCCCAGCACAGATAATTGTAAAGATAATCCTCACTTAGTTACCACAAACTGGGGCTAGCAACTTGGTCATTAACTGAAATGGTGGTTGCTAAGTGAAATCATAACTGGGCTTACAATCTTCAGATTTCTTTTGCTTTATAGACCTGCAAAAGATTGTAAATGTGAAGACTGATTTTTTTTCATCACAGTTGAAACTGTGAAGAGTTGCTAAAGGAAGCAGATGCTAAATGAGGAGTAAAACCAGTAAAATATTGAGGGAAGAAAAGAGACTTGGTTTTGTGTAGTGAAATGACTGGACTTCACTTTTAATTCTGAAAACCACTTTCCAGGCTGCATTTCTGTCATTGTTTTCTGTCTCGTTTCAGTCTGCAAATGTTGAGATTTGAGAAAGTGAAGACCTTCCCTTCTCTTCTTCGACCCCCTTGATTTGATACCATGGTTCACAAACTGATGATACAGGAATTCAGGTTAGATACACAGTCTTAACAGATGGTGCAGAATGTATATACATGCAAACACAAACATACATGTATCTTTCTGTTCAGTTGTATCTGATTCTCAGAGATTGCCTGGACATTGGCATTGGCAAAGGTTTTCAAAAGTGTTGTACAGTAGTCTCTTTCTTAGGTCTGAGAGAAAGTGACTGCCCAAGATAGCTTTTTGTCAAAGGTGGGCCCAGAACTCCAATTTCTAGCCTGATGCCTCAACCTCCTCCAAGATGGCCCTCATAAATATAATAACAGTGCTTTCTTGGAAAACTGAACTTTTGTTTCTATTTTGATTGGACTAGGTTCTGCAACAGATGAAATGGTGGTAGTAGATAACAAAGTTTGTGAGCCTTGCTCTCAAGAAACATATTATATGTGAAAAATAATGACAACCAGAATGCTATTACCAGCTGAAAGAATCCAATCCGAATCTCATCTTTTTTCTTGTCTGGTATCCTTTAAAGAAAGAAAAACATGGGGCATTATACATGTGGTTTTTCTCCTTCTAGTAGATATGCCAGGACCTTCTTCAAACATCCCAAGATGGAAGACAATGTTTCTCTAGTAGCAGTTTTGCCTCACAGATGACTCCCATTCAAATCAATCCAACAGATAAAATATTTCTCAGAGATGGAGAAGCTCCTTCCTTTTTTGCTTCATATCTTACAACCCGCAGAAGTTGTAGAACATAGAATATAGAATAACACTATTGGAAGGGAGCTCGAAGGTCATCTAGTCCAACCCCCACTTGAGCAGGAGAGTCTATTCCAAATATTAGCCTCTACCTAGGATCCAACTCACAGCCTCCTGATTGTAAGGTTAAATAGGAGGTGCTGTTTTTCTCTTGCAGCCCTGATGCTGTTAAATGGCCTCCTCAGGAAGATCAGGCTAGTTCTCGCTCTATTGATTTTAAGGACATTTTAAAGCCTGAACTGCTTCAGAGAGCCGTTTCCTGAGCTGAGACTGACATTGTTATCTTTAGTTTTATATACTACCATGTCTTTGTTGTATTATTGTTGCACTGCGCACATTCTGAATTGTACCTTTTTCTTGTAATCTGCTAAAAGTCATTTGGATTGCAGCAGCATGGAAATATGCTTCATAAATAAAATGCCTAAGCATCATTGTACGAATTTGGTTTTCATAGGTGCCCGATCTCATCAGTTAATTGATGGAACAATAAACCCGTTGCAGTAACATATAAAAGAGTTACACCCTTATTCTGATATCCGTAACTTTTTGGAAAGAAGTACTTTGTTGACGCATGTTAAAATCAAAGGGGAATTTTGCTAATGGCTGCATAGGCTGGCAATTATGGGAGTTGAAGTATCTGGTAATTGGAAAATAACAGGTTGGGGAAATTGATCTAATCTGAAGAGGTTAGTTTGAATTATCTGAAAAGGTCAAATTAGTAGCTCACAACTGACATCATCACCAATTCATATCTTTACATTCTTATTCAGCTTCCTTACTTTTTGAACTTTTTATGTATTAGCTACTCCTTACTGCTGTCTCGAGTGATTCTGCGGTTGCCTTGCGCTCAAGCAAATTTGAAGGAGCTGGAGAAGCACTGGAACTTGAGGAAGTATTAGTATAACCTCGATTTCCAAATTGTGGAGAGTAATTGTCCCACGTTATATAAAACTGGGCAGTATCTAACATGCTAAATCTGAACTCCACGTATTAAAAAAAAAACCTGACTACAGACTAGAACTGGGCCAGAAGAAGGCAACAAAATGAAAATAGAGGACAAGTCCTAATAAGGATCTGGGGAAAGAAGGCTGAGGAGATCACATGATTCTGGAGTTCTTTGAGTTCTGGAGAAGTATCTTGTAGAAAAGGATTCTGGATGATTTTCTGCAGAACCAGATTCTTAAATTACAAGAGGACAGATTTTGTACATTGGAATAAACTTCTTCATGATCACAGTACTTCAGAAACTGAACAATTATGCAGAGGAGGGTCAAGCTATCGCTCTGGCTTTTGCATATCAAACCAAGGGTTGGACTTGGTGACCTAATGAAGAGGTCTTCTGATTATGATTTTGTAAGCCTCGTCCTGAAGTAGATAAGGGAAATGATTGACGTACTGAATGGTTACATAAGGACACGCAGGCAACTGTTTCCAGGGAAAGAGGAAGATGTAGAAAATAATTAGTGCAAAGGCTATGATTCAAAGAATAAGAGTCTTTTTTAAAGAATTGGTTGATATTTTAAGCAGAAGCCAAGCCAGCTTGTTCAGGTATTGGAATGAGGACTACTTAATATTTTGCATTACCACATTAAAATGTTTTATTTTCTGGGCATTATTTTATCCTGCCTTCTTCTCCCGAAAAGCTTAATGGAATGAATGAAATCAGCAAAAGCACTTTTAGAAAAGAAGAAAATTTGTCTTACTTTGCATTGTTCTTTGAAGAGGCTTCATTTTTCCCACCAAAATTCCTGCAAAAAGCAATACATTTTTCTCCTTGGGAACAAGATTAACAGTCCAATTCTGTTCAGAGTCTGATAATCATCTTCTTCCAAATATAGTCTGCAGCTTTGTATTTGTGCGTATGTGTGTGTTAGAGTTCAATGAGAATATTATCTTTAAAAGAAATATTATTTGAAAAGCCTTGAAATACAAAGGAAGTGGGTTTTATTCAGAATGAGCTTTAAATGTAATCAAAAGCCTGTTTCAATATGTTTTTCTTTTCCTTCAAAAGAGAGTGGAATTCAGGACCAAGCTTAATATACTTGGCATGCTGATTATTGATGAAGGTTGAGCACAGCAGGAAAACTGGCAGGAGTAGGAATGAGGTGAGGGGTTGTCCAAATCTCTAATAGAATACTTTACTTCAGAGGTGGTATTCAGCAGGTTCTAGCCAGTTCTGGAGAACTGGTAGCAGAAATTTTGAGTAGTTCAGAAAACCAGCAAATACCACCTCTGACTGGAGATTTTACAGTATCCTTCCCCTGCCGTGCCCACCAAGCCATGCCCACAGAACTGGTAGTAAAATTTTTTGAATCCCACCGCTGCTTTATTTTGGTGAAGGTCTGGACAAAGCACTGTTTTGAACCTGAGCAACAGGGTTCCGGCTTCTAAACAGCAGAGCAAAACAGCTGCTTCATTGGATTTGTGGGTTGAAGCAAGGGCATACACCATGGGTGTCAAACTCAAGGCCCAGGGGCCAGATCCGGCCTGTACTGTACTTAGAACTGGCCCATGGGGCCACCCTAGAAACAGCAAAGGACTGGCCTGAAGTGCCTCTGCACGACCCTCCTGAGCTGCAATTTGGCCATGACAGCGTCCTGCACTCCTCTGCTGATGAAAACGGAACTCAGGCAGGCTGCCCGCAGCCCCCTGAACTCCGTTTTCATCGGCAGAGGCCTGCAGGAGGCTGTCGCAGCTGAAAACAGAATCTCAATGAGTGACTTTGAGCTGGCTATGCCCACCCTGGCCATCTCTATCCGAAGCCCCCCTAGGTCAAACGCAGCCCTGATGTGGCCCTCAATGAAAAGAAGGTTGACACCCCTGGCATGCACATATAGAAGAGTATTCCTAGCTAAGGTAATCCTAGAATAGGGCCTTTGCATTGCACAAAATGCCTCAATGAAATCCTCACACAGGACCTTCACAAGGTATGGGACCCAACATACTCAGAGGATTCAAGAGTCTGTCAGAGAGCAACACAGCTTAGAATATAAACGTTGAGAGGTGAGCATGCTCAGCGACCAAGGGATGTAGAGAGGGGATGAGGAGGGAGGAGAGGCAGAGAAAATGAGCTGAAATGTCCTAAGAAATAGCCAGAGTAGATGACATTTAGAAGAATTAGAAGCTCCACATCCAACATATTTTGCAGGTCTACTTCTGCATCCTCCTAGAGCTCTGACTTACTTTGCTTTCCTGATGCCATTATCTGTTGGGGAAGAAATACACGGAAGTTAATATGGAAGTAAAATCTTTAGCGAGATATTTTTCTTTCTCCTACCAATCACTACATGCATATACTTGCTTCTGGCTTTCTTCACTACATTAATCTTTTCATTGACCAATGCAGTGTTTGACTTTTGTAAAACTTCAGAATAGACCAAACTGAAACATCTTCAGTTTTGGTTTTGTTTCACTAAACTGGTTCCTTATGCACGAGGAAGAACGACAAAGATGTTAGTTTTGATCTTTGTCTTTTTAAGAGGAGTAGGAGGAAAACTGGCTTTCTACATTTAACTACTTCAAAAATCCTTGTATGACGCCTCCTCAAATCCCTTATGCTTTCAGTTATCTTGCCTTTGCCTACTCAAACATCTAACTCTGCCTATTTTATAAAGCATTTTATTTTAGATTTCTACCCTGCTTTTTCTGGTGTGTGTTTTAAATAATCATGATGACTTAACAGTGAGTGAAAAAAAATACAAAATGAGAATATTAATACAGTTATAATTGGAGTTGAAATTAAATATTAAAATGCATTAACTATTATAAGTTTGGTAGATGTTTTTTTTTTCTATCTTCCTGAATATTGAGCCAAACACAGCTTCCCAGGGAGTATGTCCTTCCACCTGATAATTTCTCAGGAGAAGGCCCCTTCTAGTGTAACAGGCAGGCAGAGTTTTGGCAGTAGGGAAGGGAAAAGCTCCTTAAAAAGACCTTTTCTACTGACGTAGCTAGGTAACCAGGCAGGTAAACGCCTGGACTCCAAGCCATTAAGAGCTTTAAAGATAATACTGATATCTTTAAGGCTAGATGTTCGATAAAGATAATGGCACTTTAAAAACAAAACAAAATCAGTCTATATACTGTATGTCACTGTGAATATATCCTGCACTGCAGTCAAATGGCTACTGCAATTTACAAGTATACATTTATGTGAAAAACAGGGCATGTGCAAGACTTTGGATTTAAAGCAGAGGTGTCAAACTCGCAGCCGGCTGGGTGTATTTTCCTGTTTTAGTGAAGGGGGGGAAAGTTGTGATAAATAATGTAACAACAGCATGTCATCGCGAGTTCAACACCCCTGATTTAAAAGGAAAAATATGCATGGACTTTTCATAAAAAACATGGAAGTATTCTTCTGGGAGAAGGTGCAACTTTAAAAAGCTGTTGAGAGGGTTTGTTTTTAAATTTTAGTTAAATCAGCAGACCAGTTTTGTTGTTTTCCATTATGCAAGCATTATTCTATCCCCGTAAGCTGTTGAAGACTATTATTTATGCCAAAAAATTAGCAATCAGTCTTTTCATAACCATCTAATTCAACAAACATTTGTTTAAATAAACAAAAAGGGAGAAGATTTATGTTCCTGTAAATTAGGATCTAATCTATTGTTAATGTTACTTTACTATAACAAAGCAAAAACAAAATAGTAGAGAAAACATTATAATAAATTGTAAACATTGTAATAAACAATGACCGTACAATAAATCATAATCAAGGAATGATATGAACAAATCAAGAAGTGTCCAAAGACTTACGTGACTCATTTGATTCAAAGGCCAAATTATCTTCTCCAATTCTCTTAATACTGCACAAAGTAACTGGTTCAGGCATGATCCGTTTCTTTCAATTCCTACAAAAATCCAAGAAATTGTGATTCTGTTGTGGGCTCACATCAAACTGTAGAATGAGTTTCAGTAACCTAGCAGGTCTCTTGTGCTTTGTGGCAGCCATTTATTTATTAAATAATAATAATAATCAAAACCTGTTAGTAGGTTGAATCTCAACAATAAACATCCACAGAATAACTAACTTTAAAAACAATATTTAATAACTGAAGTATCAAAAAGCAACAAAATATGTGATATCTACTGTGGTGGTCTCCCATAGAAAGAATGAGACACAGGCTGGTGTACTTGGGATGGGAGTCCAGAGCAAATTCTAGTGCTCCCTTTTATTGAGAATTTTGTACATAGTAAGCATTCACATTGTGGATTAAAATAATTACATATAGTACACAGAATTGTTTACAGTCGTCTGAGCTGCTTAAATGTTTCTGGTGTTTGTTTTTAATTTCCTTGCTTTATCTCAGTGACCCTTAGGCAGACATGTATGTATAAGGTCTTAGACTAATCATTACCCAATACTGAAGTCAAAGTTTATTCCCACATCTCCCCTGTTTTAGTTTTTTGATGATCGTGGATGCCTCGGAAGCTTTTCGCCATCTGCAACAACAGTTCTCCTTCCGTAGGCTTCACCTGACACATTCCTAAAAGTCCAGGGAGACATTGGATACAACAGCATACACAAAGAGAAAGTATAAAAAGCAATATCACTCCAACAATTAGGTGACGAATCCATGAACCATCTGGCAACCAGGACCAAAGTGCAGACCACACGTCCAGTCCCTCGTCCTCCAATTGTAATGGATTCTCATTCAGGGTTTGTTCCATATGCTGTATAGTAGCTGTAATGTTTGGGGAATAATCAGAGATATACATGCAACAATGTGTATGAATCACAGCGCAAACTCCCCCTTGCGCAGCCAAAATAGTGTCCACCACATATCTGGTTTGCAGGACAAAGTCAAGGATTTTTCCTTGCTCTTCTTCAAGCAGCTGTAGAGTTTTAATGGTGTCTTTAAACATAGCAACTGTCCAATTGTTTAAACGATGCAAATCTCTATAGTTCATCATGACTCCTAAAGGAGGAATAACTCCCCTTGATATCTGTGTCCAGTAGTCATGATTCAAAACAGAGCTTACTTCCGTTGCGGAACGCGCATTGCGGATATGAGCAGTCCCCAAAGATTTTAAAATGACATGAGATGGGATTACTTTCCCAAAGGTGCAGACTCCTTTCCATCATGCTGGCACGCGATCATAGGCCATCCGTCCACACAGCAACCATAGATTTGCTCCCAGGAGATGACCAACCGTATTTGGTTCAGCATAGATTAATTGTGCAAAGGATTCCATTAACATAGCCAAATAAGTGGGCGGTGGTGCGTATTTCCCATTTGCACATTTGGGCAGCTGGTTTTCTCTCGTGGTGGGACAACATGTGGCAGGGATAAATGGACACCCATTTTCATTGATCAAAGATATGATATCAAATTTAGAAATATTATGTACAAAGTAAGTGAGATTTTTAGTTTACATGTCATCCGGATAAACCCGACTTCCATTGCCAATAATAATTGTTTTGTAACAAAATGGATATGTTCCCAAGTAAGTCATATTTTCTACTGTCTCATTGTGGGTCCAGCAGATACCCGCCACCTCTTGGATTCGGCTTCCAAGATGCAATGTATTTATGTTACTTGTAGTCCAACTGTTAGACCACATCCCTGAACATTGTCCATAGCATTGTCCCTTATACCAGTCACCTTTGGCCAGAGGTACTGCAACCATTGGAAGCCCTGATGTTTTGTGAGTTGGCATGTGCATACATATCCAACAATCAGTTTTATTATGAAGGTTTGCTAGCTTCCCCATGTCCTGGATCATCGTGTTTCTTTTCCATTCCCCCAAATCCATCCCCTTGCCCCTTTGGCTGATGATAAGGATGCACACAGCGAGCAGGAACACAAACAACTGTCCCCTCATCTTCAACAGCAGCATATCCTCGGCCCCAAGTTATCAGCGGGACAGGTCCTTTCCACGTTGGATCTGGTAATCTCTTATACCGAACTTTCGGTCTTGGTGTACCTGCAGAAGGGGAGGAAGCAAAATGCCTACTGCCTGCCGTAGCAGCGGGAGATCCTGTCATGTTTAAAAAATTTAAAATGTATAAGGTAATATTAAGAATGTTTTGTATGTAAGGCAAGCCATATTGTAACGCTCCCATTGGTTGAAGGATGGAGTTGACAGCTCTCAAATCATGTGTCTTAATTGTAGCTGCTCAGCTACCAATTGATGTAAAGCTGTAAGCTTTTCTTTTGGAAGTGGCTATTGGTCAATCCAGACTGGCTGAGAGGTTAACAATTGTAATTTTTCCATTATCCAACAACAATTTTTGTGCGAAATTGTGACAGCAAATCTCTACCCCACAAGTTTATATGCAGGGGCAACACAAGAGGTTGAATCTTTGCAGTCTCACCAGTTTCTCTATGCAATGCCTTCAACCAACGTACACTACTTCTTGCAAACTGCATACCACCCACTCCACAAACAGCCGGAGAGTCCTCAAGCGCCCATTCATTTGGCCATTCCTTTTGGCATATCACAGAGACATCTGCTCCGGAATCTATAAGGCCAGAAAATGATTTTCCCTGAATTTCAATTGTCATTTTTGGTTGGTCTGCAAATTTTTTGTCAGCACTAGCAATTCTGCAGCAACTGGAGAACTGGCCATTTCAATGGACCCCAAACCGCCAGTTCGTGGGATCCCAGTTAAAGGATTTATAGGGATGTATGGAAGCAATAATAACTGGGCAATAGAGTCACCGGCCATTAATGATGCAGGAGTATCAGTGTACAATTGTATCTTAATAACCCTTTTATAATCTTGATCAATAACTCCTGGAATAACAAAAAACCCTTTTTCTGATGCAGAAGACATGGGAAGTACTAATCCCACTGTTTTTTCTGGCAGTGGCCCATGCAAATGAGTGTCCTCAATATACACTTGATTAGGAAAGGTCACATTAACTGAGTTCAACATTTTTAAACCCAAACCTGCACTCCCAGTAATTGCAGGTGATGCTTTTGTGACAGCCTTGCGAGCGGGGCTAGCTGCATGCCCCAAATTTAGTTTCCCGGATTTTGGTTCTGATCAGAGCGACATTGATTTGCCCAATGAAACCCTTTTTTGTATTTGGACAGACCGATTTTGGACGGACGTCCTTAATTTTGTTTTTGTTAAATGCCATCCCCCCACCAGGGGCACGGCACTGGGCTTTAAAATGGCCAGGCTTTCCACAATTAAAACAATTCCCTGTAGGTTTCATCCCTTTTTGCAATGCCTGAGAACCCACCACTGCACATGCCTTTAACAGATCAGCCAGAGTAACCTCACCTCTAGCCACCAAAGGCTGTAAGATACACTTGCAGTCAGCATTTGCATTTTCAACTGCCAATTTCAGCAAAAGTTCTTTTGCAGTTCCTCATTAGAGATTTGCCTGGTAATAGCCAATTGTAGCCTTTCCACAAAATCATTATAAGACTCAGATGCTTAATTTGAGAAAAAGACCGTGCTGGGGTTCCCACTGGTCCCCTGTATGCGGGACAACGCCCCAAGGACAGCTGCCATAACCACTGGAAATCAGGCAAATTAGCAGCTTGATCAGCAGTGGATTCAAACAAGCCTGCCCCATAGATTTGGTCTGGCATATACAGCCCCCCCGAATTCCTTCCCCTAGTGATAGCTTCCCTTTGGTATTCTGAGTCAAAAACCATATACTGAGTAGAGCTCAATATCATTCTCATTAAATCTTTCCAGTCACTAGGAATCATGCGTGAGGTAGCCAAACTTGTCAGGAGCCCCTTTGTAAAAGGACTTTGAATACCATAGTCTTTAACTTCTTTTTTAATTTCCCTAAGAACTGCTAAAGGAATCGGAACCCATTCAGTCTGCAGATTGCCTTGAGCATTTACTTGCCTATTGACTGGAAATAAATTCATCTGGGGAATCTCATCAGGCTCTAATTTCCCCTGATTGAAAGCTTGATGCATCATGGCTTAAACTTTTCCCATTTTTGGTTGGATTTTATCATCCACAGGCATAGGTGCTGTTGGAAATGATAAAGCACACTCCAGTTTTGGGGTAGGAAGGTGCAATACAATTCCTTTATAAGGAGGAGGTTCCACTAAAGTTTTTAAAAGAGGTTGTTTCTGGGTCTCTAAAGCAGTCATAACAATCTTCCAATATATCAAAATTTCAGCTGTTGCCCGTGGCTCTTCATGAAGGATAGTTCCAATTCTCCTCCATGTGTCTAACTTTAAAGATCCTTTCTCTGGATACCAGGGACATTGCCGCCAGATCTCTTGCAGCAGCTCTCTCACATTATCTTTTGAAAGAACTATTTGCTCCCCCCCAGAGGGTTTAAAGATAAAGAAGTTTGTCCTGACTAACTTCAGCAGCTCACTAACATGCCGTTCCTGTGGCTGAGAGAATTTTCCTCCCATGTTCCCTGAAAAAATCCTATTGTCCAGCAATAATTAAGTACGTACTTTACCTATTCCAGGCGAGGAAACACGGAGATCCGGACACGTACCACCTGCAGTGGATCACGTCGGGGTCACCACTTGTGGTGGTCTCCCATGGAAAGAATGAGACACAGGCTGGTGTACTCGGGATGGGAGTCCAGAGCAAATTCTAGTGCTCCTTTTTATTGAGAATTTTGTACATAGTAAGCATTCACATTGTGGATTAAAATAATTACATATAGTACACAGAATTGTTTACAGTCGTCTGAGCTGCTTAAATGTTTCTGGTGTTTGCTTTTAATTTCCTTGCTTTATCTCAGTGACTCTTAGGCAGACATGTATGTATAAGGTCTTAGACTAATCATTACCCAATACTGAAGTCAAAGTTTATTCCCACAATCTACAACCGAATGGAATTAAACAGCTCCATTTTAATAGTTTTCTGAAACTAACAAGGTAGGAGCTGATTAGATTTCAGGCTAGGGAGTTCAATAGCATCAGTATCATCACCAAAAAGCCACATCTGCAGCATTCCATCCCATCATCAATCACGCAGAAATGGAGACTGCTAATAGATTTTCCTGGGAGCATCGATGAAATTGAGTGGAGGAGATGGTCCTGGAGATATCTCAGTGTCAAGCCACATAGGGTTTTAAAGGTCGAAACCAACACTTTGAATCGTCAAGGCACCTAACAGGAAGAGAGTGCAGAAGCCCAGGACAAAAAGTGTACTGTGCTCATTTTGGTAATTTTCTGGCAACAATTAGGCCATCGCATTCTATACTAATTGAAGCTTCCAAGTGGTTTTGGTTTCAGGAGAGTAGTGATAAGGGCACAAGTCATTGTTGTGAGCTCCTCTTAATAAAGGATTATCCAGTAATTCTTAGTATTCATTTGATAAAGGCATCCTTATATCCATTCAGCCCATCATTGCCCATAAGTGCATCATGTGCAAAGTCATGGAATCAATCATTAACCAATCCATAACCCTCCACTTAGAGTCAACTAACTACTCTCCAAAAAACAATTTTGGTTTCAGGAAAAAAATGTTCTGTAATCTATTCTATTTGACCAAGGTAAAGCAATAGATGCAATTTACATAGACTTCTGCAAAGCCTTTAGTTCAGTGGTACAGGACAAACTACTGTAAAAACTAAACTCTTACGGCATTTCCAGATCCCTCCATAAGTGGATTACTGTGTTTCTGTCAAGCAGGCAACAAATAGTAAAATAGGGAGCGCTATATCAAGCCCTGCTCCAGTTAACAGTGGTGTCCCCCAAGGCAGAATTCTAGGACCCACACTCTTTATACTCTATATAAATGACATTTGCAATCACCTTATAAGCAACTGCATCCTCTTCACTGATGACGTAAAACTATTCAACACAACCGACAATGCTACTGTCCTTCAAAGCAACCTTGATTATGTGTCTGAATGGCCAAACAATTGGTAACTCCAAATCTCAACCAACAAACGTTCTGGCCTACACATGGGTAAAAAGAAAATCAGGACACCAAATAAAGGCTAGGCAGATATAACTTTGTTGATAACTCTCACTCTGTCTAGGACCTTGGACTACTCCTATCAAATGACCTAAGCACCAGAGCTCACTGTAACAGCATTGCCAAAAAGGCATTAAGAGTTGTAAATCTAATCTTATGAAGCTTTTCCTCCAGTAATATTGAATTGCGAACTAGGACATACAAATCTTTGCTAGACCAATACTCAAACACAGCTCATCTGTCTGTATCCGCACTGTACAGGTAAAACTCGAAAAATTAGAATATCGCGCAAAAGTTCATTTATTTCAGTAATGCAACTTAAAAGGTGAAACCAATATATGAGATAGACTCATTACATGCAAAGCAAGATTGTTCAAACTGTGATTTGTCATAATTGTGATGATTATGGCTTACAGCTCATGAAAACCCCAAATCCACAATCTTAGAAAATTAGAATATTGTGAATAGGTTCAATATTCTAGGCTCAAAGTGTCCCACTCTAATTAGCTAGTTAAGCTATAACACCTGCAAAGGGTTCCTGAGCCTTTAAATGGTCTCTCAGTCTGGTTCAGTAGGAAGCACAATCATGGGAAAGACTGCTGACCTGATAGTTGTGCAGAAAACCATCATTGACACCTTCCATAAGAGGGAAAGCCTCAAAAGGTAATTGCAAAAGAAGTTGGATGTTCCCAAAGTGCTGTATCAAAGCACATTAATAGAAAGTTATGTGGAAGAAAAAGGTGCACAAGCAGCAGGGATGACCGCAGCCTGGAGAGGATTGTCAGGAAAAGGCCATTCAAAAGTGTTGGGGACTTTCACAAGGAGTGGACTGAGGCTGGAGTCAGTGCATCAAGAGCTACCACACACAGATGGATCCTGAACATGGGCTTCTAATGTCGTATTCCTCTTGTCAAGCCACTCCTGAACAACAAACAACGTCAGAAGCATCTTACCTGGGCTAAAGAAAAACAGAACTGGTCTGTTGCTCAGTGGTCCAAAGTCCTCTTTTCTGATGAGAGCAACTTTTGCATCTCATTTGGAAACCAAGGATCCAGAGTCTGGAGGAAGAATGGAGAGGCACATACTGCAAGATGCTTGAAGTCCAGTGTGAAGTTTCCAGAGTCTGTGTTGATTTGGGGAGCCATGTCATCTGCTGGTGTTGGTCCACTGTGCTTCATTAAGTCCAGGGTCAATGCAGCTGTCTACCAGGAGATTTTGGAGCACTTCATGCTTCCTTCCACAGACAAGCTTTAGGGGGATGCTGACTTCATTTTCCAGCAGGACTTGGCACCTGCCCACACTGCCAAAAGCACCAAAACCTGGTTCAATGACCATGGGATTACTTTGCTTGATAGGCCAGCAAACTTGCCTGACCTGAACCCCATAGAGAATCTATGGGGCATTGCCAAGAAAAAGATGAGACATGATACCGAACAAAGCAGAAGAGCTAAAGGCTACTATTGAAGCATCCTGGTCTTCCATAACACCTCAGCAGTGCCACAGGCTGATAGCTTCCATTCCATGCCACATTGAGGCAGTAATTGCTGCAAAAGGGGCCCAAACCAAGTACTGAGTACATATGCATGCTTATACTTTTCAGAGGTCCGATATTGTTCTATGTACAATTCTTGTTTTATTGATTGCATGTAATATTCTAATTTTCTGAGATTGTGGATTTGGGGTTTTCATGAGCTGTAAGCCATCATCATCACAATTATGACAAATCAAAGCTTGAACTATCTTGCTTTGCATGTAATGAGTCTATCTCATATATTAGTTTCACTGTTTAAATTGCATTACTGAAATAAGTAAACTTTTGCACGATATTCTTTCGAGTTTCACCTGTATATCGGACATTTTTCGAGTTTCACCTGTATATCGGACATAAATACAACTGAGCGAATCCAGAAGTGTTTCATGAAAAGAGTACTACACTCCTCTGCTCACAACAGAATACCCTATATCACCAGGCTTGAAATTTTGGGCTTGGACAACCTTGAACTACGTCACCTATGGTTGGACTTAAGCATAGTGAACAAAATTATCTGCTACAATGTCCTACCAGTCAATGACTTCTTCAGCTTCAACCACAACAATACAAGAACACACAACAGATACAAATTCAATGCAAACCATTCCAAACTTGATTGCAGAAAGTATGACTTCAGCAACAGAGTAGTCAATGCCTGGAATGCACTATTTGACTCTGTTGTTACATCCTCAAACCCCCACTCCTTTAACCTTAAACTATCCGCTATTGATCTTACCCCAGTAAGAGACATGCTTAAATGCACAATTGTGCCTACTGTCCCTGTCCTACTGTCTCCATTTATTCGTACCTGTTTCCTGTATTCTTACTCACGTTTATACTTATACCTATTATCTTGCAAGCAATTGAAAAATCAAATAAATAAATAAATAAAATACCTTTACAATGTTCTGAATTCCATACTCTAGTTACCAAGAAACTACATTGCTGGAAATATATGTTATTTTTTTAAACCCTCCTTTGCTTTTTTGCAATTTGTTTGTTATTTGAGTTCTTTTTAGTCCTGTCCCTTTCACAGATATACTAATTCTCTTTAAATGTTTAACACAGATAAGTCTAACTGCTGATTACACAACCTCAATCAATTGGACATCAGAAGATAACACAATGCCCTAAATCTTTTCCAAGGTGTTTTATGCTTTCTCTTCTTATTTTTTTAAACAGGCTTTTAAATGAGCCTCACAAGAGATGACTCCAGGACTCAAAATGGCTTCCAAGAATTGGGAAATGGATAATAGTTGGAGGCATCAGAATTTGAAGATGCTTCCATTCTTGGGTTCACGTTTGTCTACCTGAAACCTTTTCTATTTCCATTATTTGCTAGAGCTTGTCCATGTAGAAACTGTGCATTGAAATATGGCAACATCACAATAATTAGACTCTATATGCTCAGTCACAACATACCTGCTGGCTGAAAGGAAGATCTTGCTTAAATCCAACTTTTTTTTTTTTTTTTTTACTAAAGTTCCATATTGACCCTCTCTGGCCAAAGGGAACCTAAGACAGAGAATAATATTGAGAAATCAATGACTAGCAAATTGGGACAATATTCTTCCTTCATTGCTCAGCCTCTTACTGGCTGCTAGCCTGGCAAGGGAACCAAAAGCAGTGCGTGCAATGCTGCCTAATAAACCACCTCAGGCACACAAACTGACCTACGGTAACAATGCACATTAGCAACAAGGACAACTTTAAAACCAAACAAACCAAAAGCTGTTTAAAAGAACAAACAAAAAAAGAGGTAGGGTTACAATGATGTCCACAGGAGGGACAAGGAAGTCAGACTGACGAAAATGGCATTGTGATCTGTTGATACAAGCCCTGCCTGTTTTCTAGATGCATCATAAAGTTTCATGTACGCCCAGAAGTGGCGGGGTTTGCAACAGAAAGGGATAGCACCATTTGAGTCTCTGTCATAAATACCAGGTTTCTGTGGATCCTGGTGGAGGGATCTAGTGCATGAATGAGAGAAGACTAAATAGTACAGTTGGTGAAGAGCCCCCTGTTTAAAGCAAAATAAATGAATGGAGAAATACGTTGGGAAGGGAAGGCTATGGATGGGAGCCAAGACAAGCGAGCTTGTCCATCAGCATTGTTGACACATTAAAAAAATAATAGATCAAAGTTAATTTAGTCAATATAGCATGACAGAGTGGCACAGCCAGTCAGGACAAGGGATTAGTAACACTGAAGCAATAGATTGACTGATGTGAATGTACTTCATTCTATACCTCACACAATCTCACATCTTATCCAAGACATTGTGATTAGGGCAATGGATGAGGTCCTGACCTGTCAGATCCTAAAGCCAATTCTCTTAGAGCCAGGACTCATTGCTTAAGTGGGGTCTCTACCCCTCAGTGTGACTGTAGTGCTCCTTGACAAAATATCCATCACATTGTGTCCGAATGTATATTGAAAGCTTACACCGGCCTTGAATGGCTGCGTGAATTGGACATTGGCATTTGAGCTATTGTAAGTCCATGTATTTGCCATACACTAAATAAATATCTGCAGATATGCAGATGATACCACTCTAATGGCAGAAAGTGAAGAGGAACTAAAGATGCAAGTGAAGAAGGAGAGTGCAAAAGTTGGCTTGAAACTCAACATTAAGAAAACTAAGATTATGGCATCTGGCCCTTTCAATTCCTGGCAAATAGATGGGAAAGAAATGAAGGAAGTGACAGTTTTTATTTTCCTGGTCTCTAAGAACACTGCTGGTGGGGACTGCAGCAAATAAATTAAAAGACACTTGCTCCTGGGGAAGAAAGCTATGGAAAATCTAGACAGCATACTAAAAAGCAGAGATATCACTCTGCCAACAAAAGTGCATATAGCCAAGGCTATGGTTTTCCCATGATGCAATGTATGGCTGTGAAAATTGGACCGTAAGAAAGACTGAATGCCAAAGAATTGAGGCCTTTGAACTATGGGGCTGGAGAAGACACCTGCGAGTCCCTTGGACTGCAAGGTGATCCAATCGGTCAGTCCTAGAGGAGATCAACCCTGATTGCTCTTTAGAAGGCCAGATCCTGAAGATGAAACTCAAATACTTTGACGACCTAATGAGAAGAAAGGGCTCACTAGAGAAGAGCTTAATGCTTGGAAAGATTGAAGACAATAGAAGAAAGGGACAACAGAGAATGAGGTGGCTGGATGGAGTCACTGAAGCAGTCGGCGTGAGCTTAAATAGACTCCGGGGGATGGTAGAGGACAAGAAGGCCTGGAGGAACATTGTCCATGGGGTCGTGTTGGGTTGGACACAACTTCACAACGAACAACAACTACAAATAAATAAATAAATAAACCATCATGGCTTTTAATGCCAACGGTCTTCTTTTCACCATCA
The DNA here is from genome assembly GCA_033807585.1 of Hydrophis major. Classification (NCBI taxonomy): domain Eukaryota; kingdom Metazoa; phylum Chordata; class Lepidosauria; order Squamata; family Elapidae; genus Hydrophis; species Hydrophis major. The sequence continues at coordinate 187,036,061 of CM066328.1, forward strand.
TATTTTGGACACATTGTGCAAATACTTGGCTTTCTTTGCTAATCCATAGTGTTGCAAAAGATAGATAGAAAGAAAGATGATGACCAACAACAAGGTGGTTGGACTTGATTCCAGCAAGAATGGGTGTAACATTGGAGAACCTGAAGGGCCAGGTTTGGAAAGTGATTGTCCTGGACAAGTTCTCTCTATGTAATCTCTAAAAGTTGACAGCAACTTGATAGAGTGTAGTAAACCCAACAGAGATATAAACCTCAGTATGTATGAACCCAGAACAAGATATGTAGCGGGAATGTTTTCAGCGCGTATGTTTGTGTACATTATTGAACACATAGGTATACACACACACACACACTTACATAACACTGAATGTAAACATGACAAATGAACCATTTAAGTTGCCACATAAATGCATTTGACCCTTTGGTCTGAATTGTTATTCCTTAGGCTCTTGAAATGTATAATAACATAATAATAGAAATGCAGTATCCAAGATACTACATTGATTTCTTTAAAATATTCCACTGTATAGATTATGAGTTATTTTCTCTTTCAGGAATGAATATAAAAGGATGGGTTAGATGTGGGACATACTGCAAGGGCATAGCCACCACTCAAGCTGTCTTATTTATTTTTGTATTGATTCAATTTATATGGCTGCTCATCTTACAAAAGCAGTTCTGAGCAGTTAATATAACATAACTATTCCAAATACAGAAGAAACAACAATATACTGTAAAAACATACAATGGCAATTCAGAATAAGAACCAATCAACAGCAACCAATAGTAGCACTTTAAAAGTTTAACTACCCTCTCAACCTCTCCATTTAATTCAGAGCCCCCCCACTCAAAGCACATACATATATTTAAAATATCAAAACACCAGATCCTCGATTTTCCGCCTCATATATAATTCTGTTTTAATATAGTCTAAAAAGGAGAGGTCAATGGCTTTTCAATACAAAACTAAATATTGTTAATTCCATTCTTACACCTTACTGAAAGTTCCTTATGTGGTCTTGCTGTATAGGTATACTTTAGAAGATGTTTTCATTGATATTTCTACTGCCTGTCATCTGTCATTAAAGGTACAGTTTAGAAAATCCATCCATTCTATCCACAAAAAGATCTCTTACATAATATCATTAAACCAAACAAAACAGAATTTTATAGATTTTTTTAAAAAAAGATGAACTTTATACTATTAACAGAGCAAGCACCTTTATTTCTTCAAATTACAGTAAGACTATGAGAATCTGGTCATAATAATTTTTAAATGATTTCTCTTTTATCTTGTTCAAGATGTCCTATTTTTTAACATTTTTCCCTAAATCTAAAATAGTAAAAAAAAAAAAAAAACTCACCAAAGGAGGATTTGAAAAAGAAAAAGAAATAAGTATCAAATATTCCAGTGCCGCCACATTAACCAATAATGCGTCTGTTCATTTTCAATGTCCATCAACTTTTGCATATTAACTTAGTGATCAGGAATTAAGCCTCTACGTTGCCCATGATTATTTACCTATAGGTCAGTAGCCGCAAAGCCACCCAAGTTCGTTGACATCCCATGTAGAATTTTAACTTGACCGCTTCATCACACAGCTGAATAGCCAATTTGGGATGGAGGTGGGAGGAGGTAGATAAGGAGATGCATTGAAATGTTTATTTCTCAAGCCAGGGAAGAAAAAAATGAAGAATTTCCTACCATTTCATTCCGGCAATTATTACATTACATTGCGTACTGCCACACAATTCTGTAAGAAAATTAAAATGAAGTGAGAAGATTGCCATTTCTTTCAGTTTCCTCTCGCCTTTTGAAAATTACAGGTAGCTCTCGACTTACAACAATTCATTTAGTGGCCATTTAAAGTTACAAGGGCATTGAAAAAAGTGACTTGTGACTGTTTTCACACTTGCACATGTTGCAGTAGTAGTGCGATGGTCACGTGATCAAAATTAAAATGCTTGGCCCAGTGGTGGGATTCAATTTTTTTTTTACTCCCGGTTCTGTGGGCGTGGCTTGGTGGGCGTGGCAGGGGAAGGATATTGTAAAATCTCCAGTCAGAGGTGGGATTTGCCGGTTCTCCGAACTACTCAAAATTTCCACTACTAGTTCTCCAGAACTGATCAGAACCTGCTGATTACCACCTCTGGCTTGGCCACTGACTCATATTTATGACAGTGGCAGTGTCCTCATGACCTTCTGATGAGCAAAGCCAATGGGAAAGCCAGATTTACTTAGTAAGTAACAACTGTGTGACTAACTTAAAAACTTCAGTGATTCACTTAACAACTGTGGCAAGAGAGGCCATAAAATGGGGCAAAACTCACTTAACAAATGCCTCATTTAGCGACATTAATTTTGGCCTCAATTGTGGTTGCAAGCTGACAACTACTTGTATTGCACTAGGTCATATTGAAAACTAAGGTTTAAAAATAAATCCTTTTGGGGAAATTAGCATATCCAAGCTCATATTTTCCATTTGGTGTCTGGACAATTAACCTGCAATTTTTACTGTAAAGTTCCTTTTAAAATCTAAAATCCACCCCCTTTCAAAAAAAAAGGGGGGGGGATCTATAAGTCAGATTCTGTCCTAGGGGAGAATTTACTCCCTCTGGAATTCAATATTTCTCCTAGGCTGTGTAGGCTTCCTTTAGTATGTGCCATTCATTCAAATGCCTTATGACAGCAAATGCAGAAAGAATTCAGTCATGGCCCTTGATTTCTCCTATTATTTTTATACTCTTTTGGGTATTTCACTGTCCTGCCATGTCACCATCGGCTTTCAGAATTGGACAGGAATGACCAAGTGCAGGGATTAACCTTTCTCCTTTAAATCATGTCCCGGGAACAAAGCCAAGCCAAGATGATAAGAATAAAATTGAGATTATAGTGACATTTTATGTTATCAATGATTATGGTTGCATTACATATAAAACACAAGAAATAAGAACAACTAGACACAAGGACAGTGATTATCTTAAAGCAACTCAAATTCCTCACTGAAGATGGATGTGTTCACTTTTTTTTTTTTTTTTACCCAGAGGGAATCACCTTTTTCCATTTATTGAGAAACAGCTCTCCAAAAGCAAGAGCAACTCTGAAAGGAACCCTCCCCCTACCCTGGACATCTTATTGTCTAATTAGGATCAAAGCCATATGGGATTCAAAACATCTTAATTATGCTGAGAAAACAATGGGCAATGCTTATTCTGAGCTATCAGTCCTGGGGTGCAAGAATTAGAACAACCCCTAGATGGCAGCACAGAAATCCAAAAAGCACTAGCTTTTTTGGTGCCATCTTATGACCATCTGGAATTCTGCAGCTCAGATTTGGTTATGCTAGCATCTTTTGAAATGGGCAGAAATGAGACATGACACTTTATAGATTAAATTGGGATTTCTTAAAACTTATTTAGACAGGCCGAAAGTTGGTTATCACTGGATGTGTATACATCTGACCATAGCTATGTTTACTCAATGCTCAATTATATTAGGCTGAGTTGTAATTGGTTCTGGCTAACCCACACACTAGTAATGGGATTCAAATTTTTTTACTACCAGTTCTGTGAGCGTGGCAAGGGAAAGATACTGTAAAATCTGCTGACAGAGGTGGTATGTGCTGTCCAGACAGTTTAGAGTTAATGGGATTTGGGATAGTTAATTAGGAATTCAGAACTGTCCCCTTAAGGGAATGCATCATAGTAAATGTAGTTAAGGTATCCTGGGAAATGTAGTCCATGTCATGTGGTCACATCTGTAATCCAGATTGGTCACTAAATTGATCCTTGTTGGGGTTGGAGGAGGCTCCCTCACTCTTGCCTGAATCCACCATACCATGCAGCTGCTTCAATCATCATGGGGATGAGACTTTATCTTGCTACACCACAATTCAGATATGCAAAGAATTGGACATTAAGAAGAATCTCATCATAAATGTGAGTTGATAAGGATGCCTGATGAACCAATAAAAAAGACTTTGTGTGGATGCTTTGTGGAGTTACTCTGTCTGTTTTATGCCATCCAGACAGTAATAAGCAGAACATGATATTTGCCAGTTCTCTGAACTACTCAAAATTTCCACTACTGGTTCTCCAGAACTGGTCAGAACCTGCTGAATACCACCTCTGCCACCCACTATTATACTCTGAAATGAGTGAAATGTTGGGCTCACTTTCTCTGACTCTTTTTCAAATTGTGAGATGACTTGTCACATGTGCCAATACCCATCTGATGGAGCTGAAAACAATTCCTCAGAGAAGGAGGAGAAAGTCCCATTTCAAAAGCAGCCTTAAGGAAGAGGAGGAGGAAGAGGAAGAGGAGAACCATAGGCTGGGACAAACCTAGTTCCTTAAAACACCAGCAAATCCTCTTTGGAGTTGCTCCTTCCAAAGTGTCCTGCAGTGACACTACCATCTTAGGTAGGAAGTTTACAAAATATAGCCCCAAAGTACAATGGTTAGGTCATCAACATCCATTGCAACATCACATGCTCCCCACTCCACAATCACACGCTTAGCTCTACTTGGCAAAAAAAAAAACCAGTAATAATAGTAACCATCTAAAATGTTGTGTTCTGTAAACAAGATGAATTATCCAACCATTGATAAATTATCTGATTCTACTAAGTCTCTGAGATCTTGCCCTCACCTTTTGGGTTTGGTTTTCTAGCTTTTCTAGTACCGGGAGATGCTGTTGTTCCTTCTTTCTAAAGCCATCCATTGATGTATATTTGCCCTTGAGCTGTTGTTCCTATGTTGTAATGTATAGGGAAGTTGTGTATGCATTGTATGCACAGATGGACAGCATAGAGGGATCCCATGTAGCCAATGCTCTAGTGGCTTTTTTAGAGCTTAGAATGAATAATTATAAATCACAGGGATGTCATTATGCTCTTTCATCTGAATGTTACTACAGTTGCAAAACTTACTTTTTGTTGTCCTTTCTGTGTCAGTTTGATCTAATGGTTAAGGCACCAGGCTAGAAGCCAGAGACTGTGAGTTCTAGTCCCATTTTAGCCATTAAAATTGTCTCTGGGCAACCTCCCCAACTCACCTCACAGGGTTGTTATTGTGGGGAAAAACAGAATGAAGAATATACAAATAAATAAGTTTGTTCATAGAGGGCTTTATATAAGGTTTGGGACCTTGCTTTTTAAAGGTCAAAAGCCATTCCACCAAAGCCTATTCCTGTATAACTTGTCTTATACACTGCTCAAAAATAAATAAAGGGAACACTTAAACAACACAATGTAACTCCAAGTCAATCATACTTCTGTGAAATCAAACTGTCCACTTAGGTAGCAACACTGATTGACAATCAATTTCACATGCTGTTGTGAAAATGGAATAGACAACAGGTGGAAAGCATAGGCAGTTAGCAAGACATCCCCAATAAAGGAGTGGTTCTACAGGTGGTGACCACAGACCACTTCTCAGTTCCTATGCTTTCTGGCTGATAGTTTGGTCACTTTTCAATGCTGGCAGTGCTTTCACTCTAGTGGTAGCATGAGACGGAGTCTACAACCCACACAAGTGGTTCAGGTAGTGCAGCTCATCCAGGATGGCACATCAATGTGAGCTGTGGCAAGAAGGTTTGCTGTGTCTGTCAGTGTAGTGTCCAGAGCATGGAGGCGCTATTAGGAGACAAGCCAGTACTTCGGGAGATGTGGAGGAGGCCGTAGGAAGGCAACAACCCAGCATCAGGACTGCTACTTCCACCTTTGTGCAAGGAGGGACAGGAGGAGCACTGCCAGAGCCCTGCAAAATGACCTCCAGCGGGCCACAAATGTGCATGTGGCTGCTCAAATGATCAGAAACAGACTCCATGAGGGTAGTATGAGGGCCCGACGTCCACAGGTAGGGGTTGTGCTTACAGCGCAACACCATGCTGGACGTTTGGCATTTGCCAGAGAACACCAAGATTGGCAAATTCGCCACTGGCGCCCTGTGCTCTTCACAGATGAAAGCAGGTTCACACTGAGCACATGTGACAGATGTGACAGGGTCTGGGGACGCCGTGGAGAATGTTCTGCTGCCTGCAACATCTCCAGCATGACCGGTTTGGCAGTGGGTCAGTAATGGTTTGGGGTGGCATTTCTGTAGGGGGCCACACAGCCCTCCATGTGCTCGCCAGAGGTAGCCTGGCTGCCATTAGGTACCGAGATGAGATCCTCAGACCCCTTGTGAGACCATTTGCTGGTGTGGTTGGCCCTGGGTTCCTCCTAATGCAAGACAATGCTAGACCTCATGTGGTTGGAGTGTGTCAGCAGTTCCTGCAAGACAAAGGCATTGATACTATGGATTGGCCCACCGGTTCCCCAGATCTAAATCCAATTGAGCACGTCTGGGACATCATGTCTCGCTCCATCCACCAATGTCATGTTGCACCACAGACTGTCCAGGAGTTGGGGAATGCTTTAGTCCAGGTGTGGGAGGAGATCCCTCAGGAGACCATCCGCCACCTCATCAGGAGCATGCCTAGGCGTTGTAGAGAGGGCATACAGGCACATGGAGGCCACACATACTACTGAGCTTCATTTTGACTTGTTTTAAGGACATTACATCAAAGTTGGATCAGCCTGTAGTGTTTTTTTCCACTTTAATTTTGAGTGTAACTCCAAATCCAGACCTCCATGGGCTCCTAAATTTGATTTCCATTGCTAATTTTTGCGTGATTTTGTTGTCAGCACATTCAACTATGTAATGAACAAAATATTTCATAACAATATTTCATAACAATATTCATTCAGATTTAGGATGTCTTATTTTTGTGTTCCCTTTATTTTTTTGTGTATAAAAGTTGAATATAGATAATGAAGTCATCGGATGGAATTTCTGTACCCAACCCTGCTTGGCTTCTATTCATTAACTCTGTGAATAATCAATGCATGATACATGTTCTGCTTGATTCTGAACCATAAACTAACAATAGTTTCACTGGATCCAGTCACCAGATTCTCAGTGATTTACTCACCTGACACAGATAGATACAAATGACAAGCACACTACATATTGAGTCACATGGTATGAGTAATGCCACCCACAAGTCATCTGTGTAACTTTTAAATGTACGATGCCCTTCAGAAGGATTGGATCTTAACATCCGTAATTATTAGTCAATATTATTCAAAGACCACCCTGTCTGGAGAACAAATAAAAGAATTCTCTTGTTGCCCAGTGATATTCTGGTTTTGGTCATATCAATCAGCTTCTGGATCACAAGTAAATACTCTATGTCTATATTGCAATTAGGATATTCTTCAACAAGCTAGATTCTCAGCTATCTTTTCTTTTCTTTTGAGATAACAAATAGGCCCCTAAATTAATTCTCTCTCTTGGCCCCCACAATGTCATTATTCCCAGCCAATAAAAGTAGTTTCAACTATTGGAATCCAAAAGAGGAACAAGACTCTTTGAAACTGAAATGGGTTTGATATTGTACTTAAAAATTATAACCCACAAAACAGAGATGGAAGCACCGGATTTACAAATGGAATTGGATGATTTTTACAAACTAAAAAGGATATGCAAATAATGCGTCAAAATAGGTGATGTGGATTACTTGTTTAATTTGGATTACAGGTAGTTCTCGACTTGTTATCTTTGTTGAAGTTTATTGGTTGTTTTGACTGCTTAATTCTTTTTGGAAATATTTAATTGGATATTACCAATTAGTTTGTAATATCTATGTTAGGACTTTTGGTTTATAAACAAGTGGTTATTAATTCTGGTAATGTTTAAGTTTTTATTTTTTTTACAATGTTTAATTGTTAATTGAGATTAGGTTTTGATTAAGAAAGGAATTAAGGGGATTTTCTTTAAATAGAAAGGGTGACTAAATATTTATGTTGTTAATTGAGTGTATTAACTTTTTCTGGACTTTTGCTAGTCAATAAGGACAGCTGAGGATTTAGAGATGCATCTGTAGAAAATGGGGTGAGGTATGGAATGAAGATGTACTTGGTTGTATTTTAAAGAGAGATTGATGAATTTCAAGTTAATGATGAACATACTTGGGGTTGGAAAAGTTTCATCTTTCTTTTTTTGGGAGGAAACTTTTCTGCACATTTAAAACTTTTTTTACTTTTTAAAATGAATTTTTGTATTAGGTTTCTGTATTCGTTTTCTTGAATATTAATACAACTTGAATTATTGAATTATTATAATTCAGTACAATTAGCTTCTTTGGGAAATTGATTTGATTTGTTCTCTGAGGTGGAGATGATGAACTGCCTCTTCACTTATACCCAGCTACACTGTTCAAATATTTTTATTTATTTATTTTTAGCCAATTAAGGAAGATCATGGATTAACCCACTTCCCGACAGAACAAGAAACTGTCCAGTTTATTTTCATGGAAAAGTTTTCAGGAGGTAAACTAACTGCTCCTTGTAAAAATATACTAATGGAAAACTATCACATAAGTAGAGTATAGTTGAGCGGAATAGTTGAGTAAAAATGGGAATGGAATGGAATAGAATAGAATAGGAAAAGAATAGGAATAGGATCCTCTCCAAAACAAGAAGTGCCAATATTATTCATGACTCCAGCTAGTCCAGTCTTTAAAAAAAAATAAGTAACTTGTAAACGATTAAAAAAAAAAAACACCACCTCCCTGTACCCTGCTAGTGCGCTGCAACAAAACCACCCCACTGCGCTGCTATTGCTGGAGGAAGAGCGAAATCTCCGAGAAAAGGGAGAGATATATCCCCAAGGAATGCAGCCCAGTCTTGTTTTACGGTGGGGAGGAGCGGGGCATATGGAGCGGATTAGACGGGGTGAGTGGAGTATTCAACCCTGGCAACTTTCAGATTTGTGGACTTCGAGTGGGCTGGCTGAGGATTTCTGGGAGTTAAAATTCACAGGTCTTAAAAAATTGGACACAAAGTCGGATTGGAGACCATCGCGCAGTTCGGGCTGTCAGCTATAGTCCACACTCTTGCTTCTGTTTGCATAGGAAATTGTGAAGGGACAACTAGAGCACCAGGGATAACTACGAAGAAAAGCAACTGTGACCTAGTTAGTTATACCGATATTTGTAAGGACGACTTCCTTTTTTTTTTCTTCCCCCTCCCCCCAACCCAACTTGAGGTTTTGGGTGGGGCCGCCCACGCCTTCCCGCTTTTTTTTCCCCCTTCGGCAAGGCATTGCGGGCCGGTCACGTGACCCCCGCTGCAGTAAAAGGTCTCCGTAAATATTCTGTTTCTTCCTCCAGATTGAGAGCCTGCTCTAAAAAAAAAAAAAAAGCCAAAGCTCTTGAGATGAAAGGAGAGCAGTGAACAAGACGGGTAAGTCCATCCCCTCCCTTCTCTGTATCTTAAATTAGGGTCAGAGAGCCTTAACCGGACGGCAAGCACCGGGGGCGGGGAAGGCAAGCAGGTTATTCCCGCAACCGAGTAACTTGATCTGAGAAATGACACGTGTCCCAGGGACGGTTCTGCCCTTCTGGATTCCTGAAAAAGATTTTGGTCCTCCCTACCTGTCTCCAGATCTATCCCAAAGGGATGTTATCCCGAGGGCTTTTGCAAGTAATTTATCAGACCCTGAAGAAATGGTGGCTGGGAAGTGGATAGTTTTGGAAGGATAACTTTCTCAGTTCCAGATAACAGATTAAACAGAGAATCAGAGTTGGAAGGGACCTTGTAGGTCATCTAGTCCAACCCCCTGCCCAAGCAGGAGACCCTATACCATTTCTGACAAATGGCAGTCCAATCTTTTCTTGAAAGTCTCAACTGATGGCGCTCCCACAACTTCCCAGGGCAAGCTGTTCCATGGGTTGATTGTTCTCACTGTCAGAAAGTTTCTCCTTATTTCTAGGTTAAATCTCTCCTTGTTCAGTTTCCATCCATTATTCCTTGTCTGGCCCACAGGCGCTTTAGTAAATAGCTTGACTCCTTCCTCCCTGTGGCAGCCCCTCAAATATTGGAAGACCGCTATCATGTCTCCCCTGGTCCTTCTCTTTATTAGACTAGCCAAGCCCAGTTCCTGCAACCGTTCATGGTATGTTTTAGCTTCCAGTCCCCTAATCATCCTGGATGCTCTTCTCTGTACTATTTCTAGGGTCTCAACATCTTTTTTTATAGTGTGGTGACTAAAATTGGATGCAGTACTCTAGGTGTGGTCTTACTAAGGCTTTATAGAGTGGTATTAGTACCTCCCTTGATCTTGATTGTATCCCTCTGTTAATGCAACCTAGGATTGCAAATGATCATCTTGCAAATATAACCCTGAACTCTTTTTGGAGTTGAAAAGCCAGCAGAGAACCTAATTTACGGGGTTTGTGGATGATCTTTGGCCTTGGTTATTTACTTGCTGAGGTTTGGTTGGCGCACTAGGACTTAGGTAACATCTTCTGAAGATGCTACCTCACCTGCTAGGGAAATTTCTACAAGCACTTAGTAAGCTCAGAGAGCACCAAAGGACTCCACACTTCAACCCTGAGTTACTTATATTCTCTTCTGCTAGAATCTAATTTTTTCCTAATGATGTTGTATTGCGGAGGACCCCTAAATAAGTTCTAAAAACGAACTTACTTCATTTATGCTTCTGTCTGCTCTCCTTTTGCCATCTTCATTTATTATCCAGTTGTACCGATGAATGAAAAATAATATTCTTTTAATGATTTGGATACTATATTTGTGCATTTTTTTTTTGCTTTTATTCTCACAATACCCATATGTATACACTTAGCTGTAAATACACTTTTCTGTATTTACAGTGTAAGTACATTACTCTGGTTTTCATGATATACTAAAGGCTAAAGTCACAAGCTTTTTAACTTGGTGATTGAATTAGTCCTTTTTCCAAAGTGATACAGTATTTTAAAATAAGCTGACCCAATCAACTGGGTGCACACACCATGTTAAGCCACCAAGGAAACAAACTAAAATGAACTCTAAATAAATTTAGTACATTACACCAGTAGATTAGTTAAATTAGGACTTTTGTTATTCTGATCCCTCCTTCCACTTCAGCTGTCTGTCTTATAATTCTTCAAGGTTGTGTCTAGTGACACGGCCTTCTCTTCATTCCTAATTCATAGCCAAGGCCAACTAACTGGGTTGTTGCAGCTTGGTGTGAAAGTTGTGTCTTCTACCTTCTCCCTCCGCCAGCCTTGCTGTATGTCCCATATGCTTAACAACCCCAATTGGGACCAGAGTTTCTGTCACTAAATGAAGCAGTTTCCTCTGGCTGCTATGCTCACCTGCATTTCAACTCCTTCCACCCACCTATCTCCCTTCCCCCATCTCTGCTCATTTGGCTGCCCTGCACTGCACTCCGCACCACCACATCTTGCATCCACCTTCCCTTCTGTCCTCAGGAAGGCTTTGCACACCCTGTTGCAAAGGCCAGCCTGGGAGGAGCAAGAAAACAAGAGGCAGCTTAGGATGGCAAGGACACTAGAGTGTGTGTAGGAGGAGTGCAAAGTAGAGGACAGTGGAAGAGGTAGCAAAGTGCAAGGTGAAATGCAGGGTGTCAGGAGAGGTGGGGGGCAGGTAGCAGAGATAGCAGTAGCAACAATCACTTAGACTTGTATGCTGCTTTATAGTGCTTTACAGCACTCTGTAAGCGTTTTAACAGATAACAGATAATCAGAGTTGGAAGGGACCTCTAGTCCAACCCCCTGCCCAAGCGGGAGACCCTACAACATTTCTAACAATTGGCAGTCCAATCTCTTCTTGAAAGTCTCAAGTGATGGCGCTCCCACAACTTCCCAGGGCAAGCTGTTCCATTGGTTGATTGTTCTCACTGTCAGAAAGTTTCTCCTTATTTCCAGGTTAAATCTCTCCTTGTTCAGTTTCCATCCATTCCTTGTCTGGCCTACAGGCGCTTTAGAAAATAGCTTGACCCCTTCCTTCTCTGTGGCAGCCCCTCAAATATTGGAATACTGCTACTTACAAATAGCAAAGTCAGTCTATTTACAAAGTCAATCTTTTTACGGTTTACAGAGTCAGCCTATTGCTCCCAACAATTTGGGTCATAAAATGCACACCTGGCTAGAAAAAATGATATGGGAACATATAGATTTAAATCTGAAAATATTCCTGTTGGGCATCATATTGGATAAATATAGTAAAAGAAATGCATACTTAATAATATATGTGTTAACAGTGGCCAGAATCATGTTCGCACAACATTGGAAGGGCGAAAAGATCCCCACAGAAGAAAAGATAACAACAAAAAATTTAGAATGTGCAGAAATGAATAAACTAACATTTGAAATAAAAGAAAAGGAAGACACTGAATATTTTGCGGTATGGGATCTGTTCTATCATTGATTAAATAAGAGAAACAGGAGTTAGAATCTCAAAGATTACAAGAGAAAGATTAAACTCATGATCAGGGTTGTTTATTGTAACTTATTAATTGTGATTAATTTTGATTAGTTTTACCAATTAATATGTATCAATGTTACGAGGGAAAAGCACTGTTACCATGCAATTATCATTAGAGAAGATTATTACTATGATTATGATGAATATTACTCCAAGAAATGTAACCAGGCAACCCACTGTATATATGAATTTTTAACACATTTCTCTTTTTTATTTATATATTAATAAAAATTATTAATTAAATAAATAAACAAAAATAAAAAATAAACAATCTGGCTCCTCATTTTACCGACTTTGGAAGGATGGACAGCTGAGTCAACCTTGAGCTGGTGAGAATCGAACTTCTAATAGTTGGCAGAATTGGCCTGCAATACTTCATTCTAATCACTGTGCCTCCCTGGTTCCTTATGATACAGGACAAAGTGCTGGGCGGAGAGGCAGCAAAACATAGGGAAGTTGCCTGTCTGGATACGTGTGCCTATAGTCACTCAGGATTTTCTGGCACCTACTGCTGTGCAATTCCCTGCATTTGTGTCATCTCCTATAGTTACCAGTGACAATGTTTAGCAGATTTTTTTCTTTCTTCGATGCCTTCAAGTCATGTTGACTGTTGGTGACTGCCTGGATAAGTCCCTGTGGTTTTCCTGACAAGATTTCAGGTTTGCCCTTGCCTGCTTTCTAGGGCTGACAGAGAAAGTGGCTGGCCCAAGGTCGCCCAGCTGGCTTTTCGCCTCAAAAGTACAAAGGTAAAGGAATTTTACTCCGCTAGTCATTGTCAACTATAAGGAGCGGTGCTCATCTCTGTTTCAAGGCCAGTGGTACCTATTTATCTACTGACATTTGCATGCTTTCAAACTGCTAGGTTGGCAGAAGCCAAGGTGAGGATGGGAGCTCATCCCATCATGTGGCGTTCGGGTCTCGAACCTAGGCTGCTGCTTTCCAGCTGACAAGCCCATCGTCTTAACCACTGAGCCACCGCACTGCCCAGGGGGTGAAATTCAAAAATTTTCCCTGCCGGCTCTATGGGCATGGCTGTGGGCGTGGCTTGGTATAATAGTAATAGCAACCAGGGGTGATTTTTTACCAATTCAAATCGTCCCTACCACCTCTCCCAAGGTGAGCCGAGGTGGTTGAATTTCATCCCTGGCACTGCTCCTCTGTGCCCAAAGCTGTACTATAACTCCTAGTCTTCCAGTTTACTAGCCTAGCATCTTAACCACTACATCAAACTGATTCTCCATAACAGACATGGGTAAATTAGAGAGGGAAGGAGGAAGGGAGAGAGAGAATGGGAGAAAGAGAGAAGATATTTAAAGAGACATGACTGGCTGTGTCCTTACCTGAGTTGGTCACCTCATTCTGTCCTAAAATGCTAGCCCACCAAATCAGTTTGCAGTTTTGATCCCAGGGTCTCTGCTCTCTTATGAAGAACTCCTTTCTAAGTTTGCGTAGTCACAGTGTCAGGTACCAATTTCTGGTTAGTTAATCTGCCCCAAGGTTCCAGTTACCCCATAGCTAATTTATGAACTATATTAGTTTGAGAAAGTAAAAACACAGTGCTTCTGAAGCCAATAAGTTCATTTAGGTAAATTTTCCTACAAATGAAGGTCCCAGGATAATGGTGCAGGATCCAATCTGGATCCTAGACAGAACTTTGGTTCATAGGCAGAATTTCTCGCTAGCAGTGTATGTCACTCTGCCAGAGAGAACTGCCCTGAAGATGAGCCGAAAGCCTGGAAGACCAAAATCTCTGGTCTTAGTGACTGACCCAGATTGGATCCTGTACATTTTCCTTCCCAGTATGAGTGAGCTGTGCATACAGATCATCTAGGGCAATTAGTAGGACAGAAAATCCTTCCCTTGCTGTCACAGAGTTTCATGTGGGTCACCTAGAAGCTCCAAGATAGTTGATTGGCTCTTCCACATCATCTTTTCATAATAGCTGGTAATCACCTAAGGAGGAAGCAGCTAATTGCTATGTCCATTTGTTTCAACATTGAAGAATGATTTCTTTCTGGACCAAAAAGGTTTTCACTTTGACCTCTGCGGGAGGGCTGGAAAATCCAACTAGCTTATGAAGGGGGTTAACAAGTAAAGCTCTTATTGTCAGCCTAGGTCCGTGATGGCGAACCTATGGCATGCATGCCGGAAATCGCACACAGAGCCATTTCTGCTGGCACGCGAACCCTCGCCTGGAACAGATCCACTGCACATGCGCACGCAGCCCCAGCCAGCCAGCTGATTGTTGGGTATCTGCCACGCATGCACAGAGGGAGATGCACAGGCAGGGGGCACACATGGGGGTCATGGGAATACGCAGAGGTGTGAGGCACGGGGTGGGTCACACATGTATTGTATTATGGGTACAGACAAGCATGCACATGCAAGTGTGTGTACGCGCCCTTTCAGCACATGATGACGAAAAGGTTAGCCATCACTAGCCTAGGTCAAAGTTTGTCTCTCAGCAGGATTTGGCAATATTCAGCTGGTGTTTTTTTCTTTAAATATTCCTAGGACCTGTTTTATACCTCTTCGAGCCTTTTCAAGTCATGCACCAAATTTCAGTGGCAATATACTTTTTCATTAACCCCCCCCACCTCAAATAATATGCTATATTTGTATAATTCCTCTCCTAGGTTTAATACATGTAACTTAACTTCTTAAAGAGAAACAACTGTCTAAAAGCGTTGCCACCTCCTTCCCTCTTAAAATGTCAATGCTTTGGCCCTTAGAAGCTAAACTCTTAACTTTTTTTTCTAAAAATCCCTATTGCCAATTGTTTCGGCAATTGTTTCGAGAAGAGAGGCAGTGGGAATGTGAAGGCATTTCGCTGTATGTGAGGTACAACGCACAGACAAAAGAGAAATATTTTTAAATATTTTTAAATGCACTCGATCATCAGTTGTAATCTAGGAAAGTATAATTTTCGTTCATTCCTGCAATGTATGGCAAAGGAATTTAGAAAGAAAGTAGAAATGATTTTTCTGAAAGGAAAGTGAAATTCTGAGAAAAGGTCACAATCATGGCACCTTCCTTGTTTACTAAGTACACTGAAATGATGTCAGATTTATTATTTTATTGGGATTCCAACACTCCAAGGAAACTCCTTAGATAGTTTAAAAATAGTTTCATGAGCCAAGAGCATTAAACGTCCAGTTAATATTAAAGATTACTGGAGGGAAAAAAAAAGCCCAAGAATCCTCAGTTACATAATTCTTTTGACTGCAGTGATGATTGCTTCTGGCACGTGCTGCTACTCCTTATCCTATGACTCATGGATTCATGAGTTTTATATTGATTCTTTGTGATCATTCATGCTTTCATATTCCAATCTGGTGGAGGAGTAAGGACACTCTTTTAAACAAGTTGTGACTTCAAGAGCTTTTCCATTTACGGCAAATGCCCACAGTATTTTCTCTAATAAGGTAAGACCAATTTTATTTCTGATGTACAAATTTACTTATTGATGTAGGATAATCAGTGCCTGCGTGACTGAGGTAATCATTTGCCAACTTGTGGGTCAAGTGACCATTTATGATTTGTATTGGACCTTGAATTCCTTTATTACAAACTAACTAAAAATGCTCCTTTGGAAAAGTCAAAACATTAAAATATAACTTACAATACATTTCAAAGAATACAAAAATTAAGGAGTAAGTGATTGACATGGAAGAGTGTTATCCTCATTTGGTAATCACTAGAAAGATTGTATTTTTTTTTTTTAGTATTTCTTCAAAAATAGAAAATCAATGGGAATGAACAACTCCATTGCAGTTATTTAACATGCCAAATAAAAGGAAGACAAGTAACTTCAAAATAGAAATATTTTGAAATATGGAAAGTGCTGCTTAGCTGTTTTTATGGCATCAGTCTTTCCATTAATGCAATGATCTCCTTTAAAGTACTAGTTTGGTGTAGCGGTTAAGACATCAGGCAAGTAAACTGGAAGACAAAGAGTTCTAGGCACAAAGCCAGTTGGGTGGCCATGGCCTGCCCCTCTTCTCTCTCTCTCTCTCTCCCTCCCTCCCTGTCAAACCAATTCGGAAAAACTTGTTAAGAAAACATCAGGAACTAGTCTAGACAGTTGTCAGAAGTCAACACTCACTTAAGACCACATTTTTAAAAAAATCCACACAAGTTATGGATGATTCTTCTCATAAGTGCCATGAATACATTCCTTTGGATTCTAGTTATTAAAAGTGAATTAAATCTTTGTCAGAAATGAAATATTCAGGATATATAGATAAAAATCTTATTGATGCATCTGCATTTAAATGTTGCTGTATGATATTAGCAAATTTCAGCATTGGCCCAAAATTAGGCCATTCTTGGGAGAAAACACCTCATACTTGTTACCTAAGGAGGGTGTCTCAGTAGTACATCAATTAATGAGGCCAACCCTGGATAGCAGTTTCCTAAATTCTTAGGTCTGGTTTTAAGTCAGCTGTTAGAGAAGGTGAGATAATAACTACAAACTAATTGTCAGGCTGTTCCTGTCTTTACCTGCCAAAATAGATTCCCTGGAATTTAAATAGACTTGCCACAATCTCTGCTTTGAGCTTGTTCAACAGCTTGAACACTCAAGGTGTCAACTCTGAAGCAAACCTGAATGAAGCTATCTTTTCCTGCCTCATAGTTGCCACAAACTTTGAAAGGGGAAAGGGAGCGAGGAAATAGATAGATTGGCTACCAGTCAAAACAAAAAGTTTTCTTGTGGGAACCAAGGTCATCCCAACAGGTGGCAAGTGAAGGAGGAGAGGAGTGACCAAACAGCCACCCAGCTACTCTCATTTGGACATTGTGACCACTGACATCTGGAGAGGGAAATATTTACTCTATTAATTAAAAGGGGAACCGTGGGAACTTTTAGAGTTGGTTTTCACTAGCTGTACCAATATGATGTAACAAATAAACATATTATTTGAGGAATCCTCCTGGCTTGGAGTTCTGCTTTTGGCTGATGTGTTACTCAAAACCTTGACACAAGGTTTGTGCAGTTGGTAGTCTCATAAAGACACCGCTTAGCCTCACCACAGTATGCTTCCCTTCTATTTTAAAACAGAAGACACCTTAGGCCATGAACTCTGCCTTCTCCACATCCTTTTGATTGTGCTAGAAGAGAAACAGCACAAGATACCAGCAGCAATTGCCCTCCAAGACAAGGAAAGGAAAGGAGGGGATAAAACACATCCATCGTAGTCTCCTGCTTCAGGTATTGGCTGCTTGGCTTCAGCTGGTGATGCTCCAGATTGTGGTACTGACTGTGAATCTGGCATAGCAGCATTGTGTAGTTTGCTAAGTCAAATGGAGAAGCACTCCCCTGCTGTGAGTCAAGATAAGGTAAAGATAAAGATTTCCCCTGTCCAGTCATGCTCCTGAGACAGTTTGCTCCATTATTTGGGAGTGACCCTGGGGAAGGTATGTTAGAAGATAGTAGACTTTGGAGATTAGAGGAAAAAAGTTGCTGTGAGTGGTATACTATACACCAGTGATGGCTAACCTTTTTGGCACCGAGTGCCCAAAGCACATGCGTGTCTCCCCAAAATGCCACGCCCACGCATCCTGGCATTGCGTGTGGATGTGCGTCCCCCATGCATGCTCACACGTCTCTCATGCATGCACGCATCTACATGCATGCAGCCTGCTCCCCAAGCATGTGTACACGTTGGCTGTGCATGCACCCTACCCCCCCATGCGCCCTGCCCCCATGCATGCATGACAGAGACCCAAAGACCAGGTGGCCAGCAAGAGGTGCGCGCACATGTGCAGCATAGCTGAGCTGGGGGCGATGGCTCATGTGCCCACAGAGAGAGCTCTGCGTGTCACCTGTGGTACACGTGCCATAGGTTCACCATCGTGGCTATACACTATACACTATAATTTGCACAAGTGGAATTTTGAGAAGATATGCATGTATTTCTAGGAATGAAGTTGGTTGACTTCCTTGAGCTTTCTGATCTGTGTGGTTTTTTTCTAAGAATGTATGTGGTTTGTGACATCACTAAGCCATGATTTTTGTCATCTCTAAACTCTGCTAAGAGTCTCAGGCTTCTGAAATCCAGTAGACCTAGCGCACCAACCTCTCCAGCACAGTACGTGCTGGAGAATCACAGGAGTTAATCTAATCATTGGAGGATATTAATTAGTACTTCCTTTTAACTAGAAGAGTGGAAGAAGCTGTCATTTAATCCCCATGTTCAGAAAAGCTCAGCACCTCCTTGGACAGTTAACCTGCCTTTCATCCTTAAATCAGGACTGAGATACACAGAGCATGGCAGGAACTTCTTGATGGTAGGATGAAATTTTAATGACTAGAGCCTAGATGTAGTTAATACAATCAGCCTGGACAATTTAATCATTTGGACCAACATTGGGAATTTTACCTCCCTTCCATATCAGGCCAAAATTTGCTCACAGTGTAACTTAAGTGCTCTATTTATTTTCAGTGTTTTTCTGCAAGTTCTCCTAGCCAGATTGGCAAAATTAGGAGAACAGCCCCACTGTCTAAAGAACATAGAATGTATTTCTTTACATACAGTAGGTGCGCATTGCCAAAAGTTGTGCTATTGGGGACTGTACTCCTAAAATAGGAAAGCATGTTTGTGTAATTACAGCTAATTCTTGGTTTTCCATCATTATCCAATTGATAATGGAATCCCTGCAGTTGCAAATAGCAACAGATGAAATAGACATGAAGGTAAACTGATTTCCACTTTTTCCCCATCAGAATTCATGTCCTGCTAGCTTCTGATTTCTCTCAGGAATTTTCTTCTGGAAACTAAATCAACAAAATCTGAATATAATTGGGATTCCTGAATTACTTCCATCTTCCCCAGAGATACTGATTTGTTGTCGTAAGTTGCGAAGTCGTGTCTGACACATCACAACCCCATGGACAAGGTTCCTCCAGGCCTTCTTGTCCTCTACCATCTTCTGGAGTCCATTTAAGCTCACGCCTATTGTTTCAGTGACTCCATCCAGCCACCTCATTCTCTGTCGTCCCCTTCCTCTATTGCCCTCAATCGTTTCCAGCATTAGACTCTTCTCCAGTGAGTCCTTCCTTCTCATTAGGTGGCCAAAATATTTGAGTTTCATCTTCAGGATCTGGCCTTCTAAAGAGCAATCAGGGTTGGTCTCGTCTAGGACTGACCGGTTTGATCACTTTGCAGTCCAAGGGACTCGCAGGAGTCTTCTTCAGACATACTGAAGAAATATAAAGACTTGTTAACGTGGCTACATCTCACTGTAGAGAGAATAGAGAGAGCTCATAATAATCTAAAAGAGTTACAAATCCAACCATTCAGCTCTTTCAAAAATCTGAACAAGCATATAAAGCTGTCCTTTCAAAACAAAGGGAGAGAATTAGATTTTCAACTGATATTAGTGTCACAGCATCTAGGACTTGTGAGCATTGTTTGAGAGAGTATGGCCACAGATGTACAGAGCAAGCCAGTTGTATTATGCCGGCTTTCCTACAAAAAGAAAGAAAGAAAGAAAGAAAGAAAGAAAGAAAGAAAGAAAGAAAGAAAGAAAGAAAGAAAGAAAGAAAGAAAGAAAGAAAGAAAGAAATTGTTCTCTTCAATTATTCTTAAAATATTTATGTAAATCCCTTTGCTGCCCACAATGCTGTCAAACCAAATACATTTCTTCAAGACCTATGGGTGCACTTTCATAAATTAATAATGCAAAACCTGAAGATTGTTAAATATAAGGAGGCAAGGAAAAAGAAGTTACTGTTTAATGAACTTCCGGTTGACATTAAATAAAAACCCCAGAGACATGGGAACAGGAACTCAGAAGAACAAGTTGCTGTAGTTGTTTTCAGAAAAAAAAAAGTTTTTGTTATTTCTTTCTTTTATTTTAGAAATGTTGTGGCACCAGAGTGTAGGAGTGCCATGGCACCCCTATATTTCTTCTTTTCCTCTCTAGGAAAAAAGAAAGGCAAAGTCTGTTGTACTGTACATACAGATCTATCTGTCTCTTCAAATGTGATGATGTAATGAAGCCAAGAAATTTGCCTTAATTATTTAAGTCCGATAGTGCTAGGCTTCAGCACATGGTGTGGTGGCCTGGTGGTGAAGATGCTTGCCTCCCATTCAAAAGGTTGACAGTTCAATCCTAGGTAGCAACAGATATTTCTCTCCTAAGGCACAAAGAAAAAATATCTGCTGCACAGTGCATGGTTGTCAGGAAGGGTAAATAACTCTACCCCCAAAGTTGTAAAAAAGGAGTTTCTTTATGCTGACCTTCATCAGCCTAAAACCCTCTAGATACTTTCAGTAACTTTCACCATGCTAAGATAACATGGAAAAAGAATATACTTGCTGTGGTGAAGCTGTAGCCAAATATAATCGAAGGAACCACAACAGAGATCTAACCATTTTAACTATTGTTTTGTATTCTAAAGGATTCTCAGTTTTATTTTATTTTTAAATCATTATTTTATTGCTGAAGTACAATATTGGGAACATTTTTGTTATTAAAAAAGGCTGTGTAGAAATGTGGTACATAAACCATTTGTGTAATTTGTGATACAACTGATGGGCAGAATGTTCATTTGTTTGTTTAAAGTAGAAAATCATAGGTCTCATACCAATTTCCTGTTTTTAAGAATGAAAAAAATGACATAGAAAGTTTCAAAATAAAATTTAGCTTAGTTTTTGTGTGAACTTACCAAACAAATAATACGTGCTCTGTAACTATTGTACCCTTAGGTTAACTGGTTTAACAACATCTGTGTGAACGGAATTATTAAAAGACAGACACAATCACCAGTTCTGTTCTGCAACACTATTGCTGCAATGTCCTGCTTTTAAGATGGTTTCCTCAGAGAATAGGAAGTAGACTGATAAGACAAGCATACAGCTTCTTGGTTCAGACAAAGCATACTAAATAGGCATCCCGTTATCTAAATCACAGCTCAACATGGCTTGGGTAAGTGTTAAAAGATGAATAATTTTCTTTTCATCTTTTTTTATCGTCTTTCACATTGGGCCCAGAGAATCCTCTCAGGGGAATGATTTTTGGATACCACAACGGTGATTCTGTTTACAAAGGGAACAAGGAAAGCCTTGAATTGTCTTCTCAGGTGCTGTTGAGTTGGTTTTAAGAACTAGTGCTGAAAGATGTCTCCTAAGTGTTTACCTACCTTTTTACCTATACAGTAAAAATTCCTGGACAGGGTGGGTTATTGCAATACATCATTATTTAGTTTTCTAACAAGTCTACATTCACGATTGTTATGAAATCAGGGTCAAATGGGAAGAACAAAGTCCAGATTAACAGTTGCCTAGGAACTATGTAGAACTACGGCCTTGAATATAGATAGGTAAATCATTGATCTAAAGTTCCTTTGTGAAATCCCCAGGAAATACTGTGTTAAGAAATTCTTTCTGCAACCTACTTAGCTTCCTATTTGTGACGCCTTTCTCACAGAGTGCTGTGTATGAATTAGATAATGACTGACAGTGACTTTGTGCCTTCAAATATACTACAGGTGGCTTAGTCCAAGGACGTGGATTAGAACAGGGGTGTCAAACTCATGTCGTCATGTGACATATCAGGGATTTCCCCCCCCCTTTACTAAACTGGGCATGGGTGTGGCTAGCATGTGACGTATCCAGCCCATGGGCTGGGAGTTTGACAGCCCTTGATTAGAAGAACAGAATAGATCCAACATATGCTTGCATATTATGCTAAAGTCTGCTTTGCTTAAACATGATTTACTGAAAATGCCCAGCTAGTTGAGATTTTATGATACTCTAAAATAACATTGCCTGTGCTCATACCACAAGCCAACAGTCCATGTTACAGCATAGTGCAATGTGTAGCACTGTTTGGATTTGAAGATCATTGGAGAAAATGTTGTAGGCCTGAATTGAACCACAAGGTAGAAATATTAATATGGCTAATACAGCAGATGAGCAGAGTGGATCAGCACAAGCTGGTTCAAAATTACATTCCTCCATTAATCATGAACAACATTCAGATTATTATGTTGGTTTGTGTAGCATCAAGTGTGGTTTTTCAGATTTGCTGACTTTTTCCTCCACTTGCTGCTTTTTACTTGCCTGGTAAAGAAATCCTTGTGTGACTTGGGGTCTCGTTTTAAATGACCACAATAAAGTTATTAGCTAATGTTTGTTTTTATGCAAGAAGTTACTGCTTCTCACATAAATTCATATTTGTTCATTTATGGAAGTAGACGGTCAAGGGGGAAAATATGAATTTTAACGCCTGGGGTAATTTTATTTTCATATTTATCTCAGGAGGAAATTGAGGAGTACAATTATAGCATGTGGCACCATTTCGTCCTATGGTTAATCGTCATCTTTGTATGGTGGAAATGGAGAGGTAGGGAGAATTTAGATGAAGTGGATCCCGAAGGGAAATACATATTCATCACTGGTTGTGACTCTGGATTTGGGAAACTGGCAGCTATGACCTTTGATAGGCGAGGATTTCAAGTGATTGCTGGTTGCCTCACAGAAAAGGGGGCAAAGGAGCTGAAAGAGGAGTCATCGGCCAACCTCCAAACAGTGCAACTGGATGTGACAAACTCAGACAACATCAAGCAAGTAGCAGAACAAGTTAAGAAAGAAGTAGGACAACGTGGTAAGCAATTAAGTCCTGTTCCTGGGTGTTTCTCTCTGCCTATTAAATACAGAGTTGAGAAGAGGGCCACAGCACTTTTACAGGATGGATATTAATCGGGCTATAAACAAGAGGAAAACTTTGCTTTACCTGCTGGTTCCCACTTATATCAAAGTCCATGCTGGTTGGGAATGATAGGAAGTGGAGCACAGGAGGGAGTAAGCTGATGGAATTTATTTTTGTTGCTTTTGTTGGACTTTCATCCGGAACATTCCAAAAAGCTGGAGTAGAGGCTGTTGTTGGCCAGTTTTATGACAATATGTGGCAGCAGCAACTATCCTGTTCTAGTCCATAGGGAATTTTTAAAACAGACCCCCTGTACAAATAAGATGTCTACTGAAATATGTTTCTGGATTTTGCTGCACTTCAGCCCTGGCAGTCCAACTGAAACTCCATTCAGCAAAAACTCATTTTGTTGAAGTGGTGATTCTGTAAAATGGGCATAAGAATAATGGCTTACAATTGCCAATAATCCACTGTATTTTGTAGCTATTTCCTTATAGTCAAGAAATAATTGTTCCTCTCTTTCTTTCTCTTTAAACTTCATGGTTTAAAGATTACAGGAAAGAGATAACTTATAAATTAGGTATATTTGTTTTTGTTTCATTATATTAGAGTTTTAACCCTTTCTTAGACATTCAGAGTTGCTGTTTCAATCTGGGCAGCCATATAAATTGATTAAATAATTCAGTGGCAATAAGGCATGAACATAGTGAGACTTACTTCTGAGTATTTTATTCAGTTTATCCTGCTTTTCCATTTATGGAATATTCGGAATAGTAAAGATGTAAAATAAAATTTAACAGAATAAAAAAATTAAAACCCCAGTAAAATATCTTAACTGTTCTTACCTGCTGAAGGCTAATAGTGAGTATATGACAGGTAAATGAGGCATCTTCAAAAAAACAACCCTGTCCTATATATATATCATAATATCTGGGAAAGTAAAAAAAAAATCACATGGTGATCTCTCTTATGTTTAGATTCTAAACTGTTGAGGAATGTTTAAAGGTTAACGCCAATATCTTAAATCACTGTTTCTCTACCTCAGCAATTTTAAGATGTGGGGACTTCAACTTCCAGAATTCCCATGCCGGCTAGGGAATTCTGGGAGTTGAAGTCTGCCCATCTTAAAATTGCTGAGGTAAAGAAACACTAATTTAAATGGTGTCCAGAAAGCACTTTGGGAATTGCACTGGCAAAAAAGAGTCAATATTTTTACTGCCAAACAACTTGAATCATTGGGCAGCTCCTCCTAAGGTTTCGCTAGCTTCTCTCCCTCTTCCATGTCTTAGTTCTAAGTGTCTGGAAAAAACAATATGTTCCTTCTCCTCTGCCAAACAACCCTTCAGTCTCAGGCATCTTCCCTTAATCTGTTGTTTAAGATAAATAATAGCCACAGAGATTTTGCTTTGCCTCTAAAATCAATCAATGACACGTCCAGGAAGGACTATAAAAATTGTGGCCAGTTAATGCAAGAGACGCAGACCCAAAACATCACTTATTATAGCAGCTTTCTGCAATGCTCTTCAGAGAACATGATTTTCAGTTTTCCTAGTTTGTTTATGTCCATTTGAGGATAAACAGATTATGTGTTGTGAAAACAACTAAAATTCCTGGATTATGATTGTGGCAACATTGTGTGTCTGTGTGCATCCACTTTCTTAACACTTTTCATAACGGCCAGAATGTTATTTATTATATTCAGATATGATATTTTTGTGGGTTTTTTTTTCCTTTCTTTCTTTGCAGGTCTCTGGGGCCTTATCAATAATGCTGGTGTCATGGGACCATCAGCCCCTACCGACTGGCTGAGGATTGAGCACTTTAGAGCGCCCATTGAAATCAACCTGATGGGCCTAATAAATGTTACATTAAACATGCTTCCGTTGTTGAAGAAAGCCAAAGGAAGAATAGTAAATGTAACCAGCGTTGGTGGTATTCTGACAATATGTTCAGGGGGTTATTGTCCATCCAAATATGGAGCAGAAGCCTTTACCAACAATTTAAGGTTAGTCGGAAGTCGCTGAATAAGGTTTGTTGTGAATGCATAATACCAATAAAGTTATCATTGAGCTTGAAGTCTAGTGCAGGGTTCTGGCCCTGCACTTCTGATTGGCTGTTGATGGCCCGATCGGATTGGCCCGTTTAGAAGCATCCGATTGGCCACTAACAGACCATTCCCATTGGTTAAATGGAGCTAGCACTCCAGGTTCACTATTGGTTAAGTAGTTAATGAGTTGCCTATATAAGTAAGGCTTGAGCAGCCTTTGAGCTGAGCTGTCACATCATGTAATTAAAGAGTTTGAAGTTCACTGTTTCTACTGTCTCGTCTCCATCTTTCGCACCCATGCTCCAGACTTAACACTGGCGACGAGGATGGGATTGGATGACATCAGAGCCAACTAAGCACGTGACGGAAGCGCACAACGGCGGAACCATGTCCAGCGGCGCAATACCACCCGCTCCATTCAATCCAGCTCAAGAGGACTGGGAGTCTTACATGGATCATTTCCAAATGTTTTTAGAAACAAATAATCTGAAGGATACAACGGCTGGAAAGAAACGGGCAGTATTCCTGACGCACTGCGGCCCAACAGTTTTCAAGATGGCTAAGGCATTAGCGAAACCAGCTGAGGTGAAGGCCATAGACTGGGACGTCCTCGAACCGCTGCTAAGGGCCCACTATGCACCCACCGTTCCAACACTCGACGACACAAGTTTTATCAACGGAACCAGCGGAAAGGAGAAAGCATCGCCGATTTCGTTGCAGACCTCCGGAACTTGGGAGGCCTTTGCGATTTTGCCAACCTGGAAGAGGCTTTGAGAGACAGAGTAGTCCTTGGACTAGACGCTCTAAACGTGCAGAGCAAAATAATGGCAAAGGGCGACATCACCCTGAAAGATGCCATAGCTGAAGCTACAGCAGCTGAGGCAACCAAGAAGTCGGCTGCTCAACTGCGCCGAATTCGCACTCCAAAACAGCAACCGGACGGTGAAATTTCACCCGATGCAGAACGGCGACGTTCAACGGCCCATCATGAGGACCTCTCTTCATCGTCAGACAGCAACGAAGAAGAGGTCCATCGCCTACAGACCGGTCGGGAACGACACCCAAGGTCCCAACAACAACCCTGCACTGGCTGCGGGGCCAACCACTTTCGCGCTGACTGCAAATTCCGCGACGCACTCTGCCATGAGTGCGGGAAATGAGGCCACATCGGGCGGGTCTGCAGAAGCCTCCCTGGACCCAGCCCGACCTCGAAAGGAACCAATCTCCGCCAATCGACAGGGAATCGCCCTATAAGGCGAGAACCAGTAAAACCACTCCTACGGAAACCGACCTGTGAATCGTCTAGCGAGATGAGAAGAGACTCACCAAACACTCACTATTGGCAATGCCTCTTCACTAGACGCTCAGAAAATTCAGGTCAACGTGAACATTGAAAATCGGCCCTGCCCAATGGAAGTAGACTCGGGATCGTCCCTCTCGATGGTCTCATGGAAGACCCTCAAGCAACTCATCCCCACAATCTGGCACCAAGACCTTCAATTTCAACGGCTCATCCTAAAAGACTACCAGGGGAACCGAATTCCAGTTGCAGGATCCAGCCGAGTCCGGGTTACATTAAAGAACCGCACAGTGTACTTACCCCTGATGGTGATCGATAAGGACCGGCCTAGCCTGTTGGGCCTACAGTGGTTTGCACCACTCGGCATCGAAGTGTCAGGCATTAATCGAATCAGTGGCAGGGACTGGGAGGAAGACCTCGCCCGCGAATTCAAGGACGTCTTCAAGGAAAAGTTAGGCGAGTACAAGAGGACCCCGATATCCTTTAGTCTTAATCCAAAGATAGCGGCCATCCACCTGAAGTCTCGTCGAGTTCCGTTCGCTCTAAAACCGAAAATCGACGAGCAGCTAAATAAGTTGATTGCCCAGGGAGTTTTAAAGCCAACGGATCACTCCCCTTGGGAAACGCCGATTGTGACACCCATGAAGCCAGACGGCTCCATTAGAATTTGCGGGGACTACCGAGCCACCCTGAACCACGCCCTGCAACAGAACCCATATCCGGTGCCAGTAGTACAGCACCTCCTCCATTCCCTGGGGGGCGGAAAAGTCTTCGCTAAATTAGACTGAGCTCAGGCTTACCAGCAATTGCCGGTTGACAGAACAACGGCACAGGCACAGACTATCGTAACACATCGTGGCGTATTTAAGTGTACGAGGCTTCAATTCGGAGTCAGTGTAGCCCCAGGGATCTTTCAGAGCCTAATGGAGAGACTATTGCAAGGGATCAAGGGCGTTGTCCCCTATTTCGACGATGTGCTTATTGCTGCCCCCACTCAAAAAATTTTGCGGGAGTGTTTAAGATTAGTGTTACAAAAATTTCAGGAAGCAGGCCTGAAAGTTAAAAAAAATAAATGCAAAATGTGTACCGATCGTGTTGAATTCTTAGGGTACCTAATTGACAGTCAGGGTATTCACCCTACTGATAGTAAATTAAGAGCAATAAAGAATGCTCCCAGACCCCAGAACAAGACCGACCTCCAGGCGTTCCTAGGCCTCATCAACTTCTATAATGTTTTCTTGCCACACAAAGCTACTGTTGCTGAACCGCTACATTGTCTTTTAGACAAAAAAGCAAACTGGGTATGGGGTCACAAAGAAGAGCAGGCGTTCCGTAATGTAAAAAAAACTACTGACTTCAGATGCCGTGCTTATGCAGTACAATGAGACTTTGCCAATAAACATAACCTGTGATGCATCGCCTTTTGGAGTGGGCGCCATTTTGAGTCATGTGTTACCTAACGGTAATGAAGCCCCTGTTGCTTACTTTTCAAAGACGCTCTCGAAAACCGAGCGAAATTACAGCCAAATTGATAAGGAAGCCTTGGCGAATGTGTCAGCAGTTAAGAGGTTTCATGAGTACGTGTACGGCCGGAATTTCACCATTGTAACTGACCACAAAGCATTGCTGGGGACAAACCAACTCCCTACATACTATCTCCTCGAATGTCTTGCTGGTCAGAATTCTTGACTGCCTACAATTATCGGCTACAATATCGTCCGGGGAAAGCCATTCCCCACACTGATGCGCTGAGCCGTACACCACTCCCTGAAACTATCAACGATCCTGCACCAACGATGACAGCGTTGCAGATCGAGACACTCCACACGCCACCATTGACTGCCCGTGACATTGCGAGAGAAATAAAACGCGACCCCATCTAGGCGCGAGTCCTCACGTGGGTGGAACACGGATGGCCATTGGACCAAGTACCAGACGACTTTGCACCATTCAAAAGTCATCAGAGTTGTTCTCGCAGAAGGGCTGTGTCATCTGGGGTGATAGAGTCGTTATCCCAGAACGACTCCAACAGATGCTGCTAAGAACCTTGCACGATGGCCACCCTGGCATCGTGCGCATGAAGGGCCTCGCACAAAGCTACACGTCGTGGCCAGGCATCGATAGGCAAATCGAATCATGGGTTAAAACTTGCAAGAGATGCCAAGAAGTAAGCAACGCTGCACCAAAGGCAACCCCAACCGAATGGGAGACGCCGCGGGGACCCTGGTCCCGCATCCACCTGGATTTTGCTGGGCCGACCAAAGGCCACACATTCCTGCTAACCGTCGACGCCTACTCGAACTGGCTCGAGATTCACCAAATGAGCAACACAACCATTGACGCAGTCATCAAAAGACTAGAAAGACTTTTTGCAACCCATGGATTTCCAGACGTCCTGGTATCCGACAACGGGCCCCAATTTACCGTGCTACCTTTTGAGCAGTACTTGGCTGACCGGGGCATTTGACATGCGCTCACTTCGCCTGCACACCCTGCTGCAAACGGTAGGGCTGAGCGCATGGTTCAATTCGTCAAAAAGACTCTGCAAAAGATCGATTACGACAACATCGACGAAAAAATCAACCGGATCCTTTTCCTGCAGCACATTACACCTCACAGCATCACCAACAAAACTCCCGCCGAACTGCTAATGGGACGTAAGCTCCGCTCCCACCTCAACCGTTTACACCCAGCCTACAAACCTGAAAAGCCACTCGGATCCAGCAGTCGATGCCGTACCTTCCAGGTAGGCGATCTCGTATTCGTTAAAAACTTTTCGGGTGATCCGCTATGGGTGGAAGCGAACGTAATCCGCGTAACCGGCCCTAGATCATACCTCGTTCAGTGCCCTGATGATAGACTTTGGAAGCGCCACATAGATCAGCTACGATCATGGCTACCACCTCGCAATTCCGAACTCCCTTTTGATCAAACTGAGGGGGGGGGAGATACAGAGGAAAGTGAATTATTATTCAAAGAAAACCCCTTCGAAGAGACTGATATTGGAACGGAAACGCAAGAACAGGAACCTGGGACCGGAGTGAATGCACCTCAGGAAATGGCCAGTGATATTGATGACGAGAACGCGAACTCGGAACCAGAGGCACCCTTACCGCTAAACAACAATCTACCTCAGCAAGAGTGCAGCCAACCGCCTGGCACCTTGCGAAAACCGAAAAGACTAATTAAACAACTGTCCTACCTTAAGGACTTTGTAACCGTGCCCCGTGGGCAGAAGCCGGGGGAAAGGGGTGTTGTGAATGAATAATACCAATAAAGTTATCATTGAGCTTGAAGTCTAGCGCAGGGTTCTGGCCCTGCACTTCTGATTGGCTGTTGATGGCCCGATCGGATTGGCCCGTTTAGAAGCATCTGATTGGCCACTAACAGACCATTCCCATTGGTTAAACGGAGCTAGCACTCCAGGTTCGCTATTGGTTAAGTAGTTAATGAGTTGCCTATATAAGTAAGGCTTGAGCAGCCTTTGAGCTGAGCTGTCACATCATGTAATTAAAGAGTTTGAAGTTCACTGTTTCTACTGGCTCGTCTCCATCTTTTGCACCCATGCTCCAGACTTAACAAGGTTCATCGCGGCTAAGATTCAATCCAGTCTCAGTGGGCTCTAATGTCAGCATTGTTTCATTCAGCTCTGTGAATTGAGTCATCTATATATGGTTCACTGCAAGGCTATAACATACATTAAGTCTTTGTACATTAAACACACATTAAATCTTTTCTTGCTTGTAAAGTAATAACAAAAGGAAGAATGAGGACAGGAAAAGTCTGGCTTGGGGAGAGGATCATTTCCCCCCTGAAATCGGTTGGATTTTTGGAAAGAAAATGGCTTTTCTTAGGTACTTGACCCAAGGAGGAAGGGAAAGTTTTAAAGATTAACAAACATCTAGCCTGCTTTAGTGTAGTCCAGCACAACATGCAGACACAGATTCAACAGTAGGCATTTTAGGAGGGAACCATGTATTAGAACCGTGATGGTGAACCTATGGCACGCCATTTGTACGGGCACGCGAGCCCCAGGCAGAATTACCTCACTGCACATGTGTGCACCTTCCAGCTGATTTTTCGGGCCTTTTTTGGCCTGCCAAAGGCTTGAGGGTTGCCTCTACACGCTTTGCAGACCAAAAAATAGGCCCATTTCATCACTTCCTGTATTTCAGAAATACCGGAAGTGACTAAACAGGACCATTTTTCAGCCTGCAAAGCCTGTAGAGGCATTCCTCAAGCCTCTGGCAGGCCAAAAAAGGCCTCAAACGGGCCAAAAATCAGCTAGGATGCACAGTGCAGGTAAGGGGGGTGGAAATCATGTACATGCCCAAGGGACATGGGGGGGCTGTGCACATTGCCTTCTGGGTGCTGGCACGCAAGAGATACCGCACGCGCAATTTTTGGCACAGGAGCCCAAAAAGGTTAGCCACCATTGTATTAGAGTATGCTGATGTGGATTGTGTAAATCTAAAGTCTAGTAACACATTTTTTGACAGACAAATATTAGTAAAAAGCATAGGTTTTCACAGACTGCAGTTCCGATCGTCTCATCTCCTGCTCATGAAAAGCTCACGACTTTTAATAGCTATTTAATCATGAATAAAACAGAACAGAATAGAATAATAACTTTATTGCCACTTTGAATGTATTAATGTACTAATCGCCATACATTAAAATGAAATTTTGTTGCATATAGCTCTCAGAGGGTCACCACCTCCAATATACATGAACATGACACAAATAAATAAATACAAAATTGTATATATGTGCCCACATGTAATATATGACACAGAGAAACAACACAGTCTAGTTCGGATGTATACATGTACATGGCGGGAAAAATGAATCTTGCGAGTTTACCAGCTGGATGGCATTGGGAACAAAGCTGTTACAGAATCTGGTAGTTTTGCTAGAAATACTTTGAAACCTCCTCCCAGAGGGGAGCAATAGAAACAGGCTGTAAAGTGGGTGTGTGGTGCCACCAAATTCAACAATACTTCTTCTCTCTAAAAAGTCTTTCTAGTGTAAATTATTACTATTGACATCTTTTCTTGTTTTGCAGACAGGATATGAAGCCCTTTGGAGTGGAAGTGTCCTGTGTTCAGCCTGGCTTGTTCAAAACACCTCTGTCTGATAGAGCCCGGGTCATAAAAGAAAAAGTGGCCATTTGGAATAGCCTTTCTCCCACCATCCAACGGCAATATGGTGAACATTACCTCAAAGAAGGTGAGCTATGAAAGGATTTCAAGGCCCAAAAGAAGCTCTGGAGCCATTAGATTTCAGGGGAATCTGATTTATCTTGGTTCAGCAGGTGTCTTTGATGTGATGAACATTTAAATGCCCTCTTTCCATTTTATCCATGAGGAGATTCCCTTCGCCATGGTTTCCTCTTAGTCTCCAAAACACTATCCTGACATTTCCCTTTGTTTGATGGTTAACTCAGCACCGTTCCAGAACCCCACAATCCACCTTCCTGGATGGAGCAGTAACACACTCATCACTAGCATCTAAGTTGAGGCTGTTCATGGCAAGCTATTTTTATTTTTAAAATGCTTACATTTTGAATATCAGGCTGGCCATGTAACCATAGCAATAGCATTTAGACTTATATACCGCTTCACAGTGCTTTACAGCCCTCTCTAAGTGGCATATGGCCCCCAACAATCTGGGTCCTCATTTTACCAACCTCTAAAGGATAAAAGGATGAGACAATCTTGAGCCTGGTGAGATTTGAACTGCCAAACTGCAGCCAGCTACCACTCAGCAGAAGCAGCCTGCACCACTGCATTCTAACTACTGCACCACCATGTAGATAGTTATTGCCACAGGTGCCCATTCTGTATTTTTCTGAAGCAGTTTTTCTCAGCTTTCTTAGTGGTTTCAGAACTGAGGACTTCAGTTCCATGAATTCCAAGCTTTAACATTATCTAGATTGGGAGTGGGGAATTATGGCCCTTTTATGACTTGTAGACCTCATGGCTGGTTCAGGAATTCCGGGAGTTGAAGTTCACAAGTCATAAAAGGGCCAATAGCTTCCCACCCCTTATCTAGATGCTCATGGCCTTTCTTTAACTGCCAGTAAGGCTGCTTTTTAATAATTCACATCATCTTCTATAGTACTGTCATCTATCATCATTGCCTCAGTATAACTCTATTATTGTAGTATCAGCACAACTGTAGTTGGATGTTGCCAGAAGATGCTATAAATCATTAGTGAGGACCCTGCCTAAATACGGCATCAGTCATTTTCTCAGCTGCAAGAAATGAGTATGTGTGTGTGCAAAGTGTAAAAATTCTCTTTCTCCGTCTTGCCCAGTCATACTATCAGTATTCTTTGTAGATTAAGAGAACAAAACCACATGTTAATCTGTCAGATCTTGTTAGCTCTATTAGTACTGTATGTATCTGTATGTACTTAATGTCACAATCCAATGCAATTTTTCTTTATGGCTTTATATGTTAGAATCATAACCATAATCATATCAAACTACTTAATCAAGAGCCTTGAATCCTGTTACTGAAAATATTCTCCTCTCCTTTTTCTTCTTTCCCCAGATGCAAAAAAGAAAGATAAATTAGTCAAGATGTGCCAGAATTCAGACCTGTCACTGGTTGTGAGGTGCATGGAACATGCCATAATGAGCAAATATCCAAAGGCTTATTACAGCGTAGGCACAGATGCTAAATTCCTTTGGATTCCTCTTTCAAAGATGCCCACCTTTATCCAGGACTACATGCTCATGAAGAACAAAGTTAAACTATTTAATCCAAACTCAGAATAAGATCTCCTCCTTTGTTTCCTTGGAGGGAAACTCCAACCTGTTGGCTCAGAACTTATGATACTGTGACCATTGTTTGTTACCCAGTTCAAAGTACCAGTTCACGTACATGCTTCAAAAGCTGTGCTTGCTTAAATAAGGAAGATAAATACTCCAATGTTCAGGCAAACAAGCATACAGTAGTGTGGGTGATCCCATTTCTTGCTGACATTAAGACAGTAATATGGTCTGTATTGTCTGATGGTTGTTAAGGCTGACAAAAATACATCTTAGGCAATCGATCAGTCAAAACTGGAAAACTCTACTATCGCAGGACAGTGAAATAATCGTGTATTTTAAGAGTTCATGAGAAGAGAAACAAAGGCAGTTAAAAATACTATGTACTTTGCAAACATTGGTGATTTGAAAGAGCTCTACAGAAGCAAAACAAAATCCTGGTTCACCCTTTATATGTATGCATGTGTGTGTGTATGTGAGAGAGAGAGGGAGGAAGGGAGCTAGGGAGAGACAGAGACAGACAGAGGGACCCATATAATGGCAGTTTAAGACCTTTGCAGAGGATTGAATTCTCGGATGATTGGAATTTGCCCAGAGGTCAAGAGACTAACCCAAGGAAGGACCAATTGAAAAAGATATAGGTAGTCCTTGACTTACAACCACAATTGAGCCTAAAATTTATGTTGTGAGACATTTGTCAAGTGAGTTTTGACCCATGTTATGACCTTTCTTGACACAGTTGTTAAGTGAATCACTGCAGTTGTTGAGTTAGTAACCTGGTTGTTAAGTGAATCTGGTTTCCCCATTGACTTAGATTGTTGGAAAGTGGCAAAATGTGATCACACGACCCTGGGACACAATAGCTATCATCAATATAAACCAGTTGCCAAGCATCTGAATTTTTATTACAGCAAGTTGTAACAGTGAAAAATGGTCCTAAGTCACTTTTTTCAGTGCTGTTGTAACTCTGAACAGTTCACTAAATGGAACTGTTGTAAATCGAGGACTACGTGCAATGCCCATGAACATGTAAGGGAATGCCTCTCTTTAATGAGGAAACTTTTCCTTCAATTGTCTGAAGACTGAGAAATCTTGCTTCCTTGTGTATCCTTTCCCTCTTGGTTCAGCCTCCATGGTTAGGACTCTCCATCCTCATGCTGCATTGGTTCAGGTGAAGCCTCTTTCTGAGATGTTAGGAAGCCATTAGTTGAATGCTGGCTTGATTTGGCTTCATGCCTTTTATAAAATAGAAACTGGATATTGATGCCAGCCATTCCAGATTATAGTCCTCCTGGCTGAAGTTGTTGGGAATATAAATTCAGCGACATCTCGAGAGCCCACAACGAGTGAGCTCAGAAACCACGACTAAACACGTGCCGAAAAAAAATCTCAGGTTTAATTTAGCATCTTTCCAATTAAGGGGTCAGAGACACAATTTCTATTGGCATGGGCAAGACTAGATTTTGCAAACAATTTGGTGTGCTGCAGAGCCCTTCCTATGATACAGTAATTGCATATGTCTAATGAGCAAAAATGAATTTGAATTTGTTTTGCACTCTTCGGTTTTGAACTGCGAAAGTAAGAAAATTCTGGTCGGGCTTCTTTGAATTAAAAACAGTCAAACTGTGGCTCAATGAAGATTATCTATTCACTTATCTATTTCCCCAAACTAGATTGTGTTTTGTTTTTAATTTAGCATGTGGCATGATCTTAACTAGTTGTGGCATATTCAATATGCCACATATTCATATGTGGTTAAAATAAGTCGTGATTTAGCATTTCGTATTTCTTGAATCCCTTCAAGCCCTTTTCGGGAAGCTTTGCAAACACATCACAACAGCAGTAGGCTAAGCTTGCTACTCACCTCTTTATCACATCTGTAGATCAAAATGTTAGAAAAAACAGCTACTGGGATCAGTATTGTCCCTAAATAAGAGCTGGATGAGGCTTATTCCTGCAGGATGACCTACTCCAAAAAACAAGGGAGGCACTGCCTTTCTTGCCATTTGGCTCTCCCAATGAGTTTTAAAGAAGTTAATTTTTTTTGTATATATACAAGAATACTCTTGACTCATGCTTCAACATGGTCAATGAAAGATGGTCAGTTGATAATGCTCAACAGATAGATGGACCAATACCCTGAATCTAACACAGCTATTATACTTCTTATATGGAAAGTGAATAAGAGGGTATGATAGAACAATTTGCAGCTTGAATTGTAAAATTTATCTTTCCTATCCACATACTAAGAACATCCATCAAAAAAACAAATTATAGCATTCCACAGGGACATGTTACTTTTGTATTGAATTTAACTGGTTGATCAAAGGTACATAGGTTTAGAAGTGAAATTCCATATACAGGTGAAACTCGAAAAATTAGAATATCGTGCAAAAGTTCATTTATTTCAGTAATGCAACTTAAAAAGTGAAACCAATATATGAGATAGACTCATTACATGCAAAGCAAGATGATTTGTCATAATTGTGATGATTATGGCTTACAGTTCCTGAAAACCCCAAATCCACAATCTCAGAAAAATAGAATATTACATGCAATCAATAAAACAAGAATTGTACATAGAACAATATCGGACCTCTGAAAAGTATAAGCATGCATATGTACTCAGTGCTTGGTTTGGGCCCCTTTTGCAGCAATTACTGCCTCAATGCGGCGTGGAATGGAAGCTATAAGCCTGTGGCACTGCTGAGGTGTTATGGAAGACCAGGATGCTTCAATAAGTGGCCTTTAGCTCTTCTGCATTGTTCGGTCTCATGTCTCTCATCTTTTTCTTGGCAATTCTCCCCATAGATTCTCGATGGGGTTCAGGTCAGGCGAGTTTGCTGGCCAATCAAGCACAGTAATCCCACGGTCATTGAACCAGGTTTTGGTGCTTTTGGCAGTGTGGGCAGGTCCTAAGTCCTGCTGGAAAATGAAGTCAGCATCTCCATAAAGCTCGTCTGCAGAAGGAAGCATCCAGACTCTGGGTCCTTGGTTTCCAAATGAGATGCAAAAGTTGCTCTCATCAGAAAAAAAGGACTTTGGAGCACTGAGCAACAGACCAGTTCTGTTTTTCTGTAGCCCAGGTAAGACGCTTCTGACATTGTTTGTTGTTTGGGAGCGGCTTGACAAAAGAAATACGACATTTGAAGTCCATACCCAGGATCCGTCTGTGTGTGGTGGTTCTTGATGCACTGACTCCAGCCTCAGTCCACTCCTTGTGAAAGTCCCCAACACTTTTGAATGGTCTTTTCTTGACAATCCTCTCCAGGCTGCGGTCATCCCTGCTGCTTGTGCACCTTTTTCTTCCACACTTTTCCCTTCCACATAACTTTCTATTAATGTGCTTTGATACAGCACTTTGAGAACATCCAACTTCCTTTGCAATAACCTTTTGAGGCTTTCCCTCTTATGGAGGGTGTCAGTGATGGTTTTCTGCACAACTGTCAGGTCAGCAGTCTTTCCCATGATTGTGATTCCTACTGAACCAGACTGAGAGACCATTTAAAGGCCTAGGAACCCTTTGCAGGTGTTATGGTTTCATTAGCTGATTAGAGTGGGACACTTTCAGCCTAGAATATTGAACCTTTTCACAATATTCTAATTTTCTGAGATTGTGGATTTGGGGTTTTCATGAGCACCTTGCACCTTTTAGCACTCCAGAGAATGTTGAAGAACTGAGTTTTATTTTGCACAAGTTAGCTGAAGGAGACATATGAAGTTCTGGAGAAGGAGAGGATCCTGAGGAAACAAGATCTTTTCTTAATCTCCACCTCAGTTCTGGGGAAATTACCTTGTCATGATTAATGTAATTGTGCCAGCATTTCCTTAAAATATTATGCATGGTTTTCATGAATGATTCATTTATTGTGTACATTGTGTCCTACACATTTCAATAGTGTTTGTTACCCGTTGTATTGTTAACATTTGATCAAAGAGCATTAACTATTCTTGGTGAGAATGCATTTACTTCCCCTGGGTTGCCCTGAATCTATAATTATTTCAGACTTAATATCTAGAATGCGTTTCAAATGTAATGGGCTGAGAGTGGAACCAATAAGAGGCTGACTTACTTACCTTGCTATCAAGAGTCAATTTTGGTGTAGTGGTTAAAACATTAGGCTAGAAACCAGGAGACTGTGAGTTCTAGCCCCACCTTGGAGGCAAAGGCTCCTGGGTGGCCATGGGCCAGGAACTCTCTCAGCCCTAAGGAGTAATGACAAGCCACTTTTGAAAAACCTTGTGAGGGAAAACTGCAGGGACCTCTCCAGGCAGTCTCCAAGAATCAGACAGGATTAAACCAAAGGAAGCAAAAGAAATCTTGCTGTAAATATTTCTAAATTTATATGACAATGGCACTGAATCTGCTATATTTATTTTTCAGTTATGGATCAAGATTTTTCCACTTAATAGATTGTTCCCTTGGTTTCCGTTGCTATTTCTGATATTTTGGAAGTTAACTATGGAATCCTTTTTATCATAACCTAACGTTGTTGAGTTTGCAGCCATAAAGTATTTTAACGTGTTCATATTTTGTTTTCTGGTTTGCTTGTTGCTAATTGTTTCTATTTTTTGGTCGCCATTAGTTCTCGTTCATTTTGAGAAATTTCTATTTTTGTATCTGCGAGTTGGATAGATAATAAATATGCCCTTTTTGCCAAAGATACTATCTTACGTATATTTACAGGACATTTAGACTTAGGTTTTTAATGGACAAAATGTGATTTAAGAGAACAACTGTAATTGTGCGATATAAGGCCTTTCTATATTCACATTGTATGCACATCTAAAGACTCATGAAAGAAAAGCTTTTATTTTAACTGTGAGATTACCTTCTGTACATTTTAAAATTATTTGGGTGTGATAACTATTTTTCAAGTAATACTTTTTAAAACTATGTCCCAATTACAAGCCTTGCAACATATGATAGCCTCTAGCCAAATCTGATGATCTTATAAAGTTATTGTTCTGTACGGACATTAACATACTTGGAAGCGCCGCGCTATGATTGGCCAAAGCACATGGCGATCTCATTGGCTAAGCAGGCCGCGCTGATTGGCCCATAACGAATCTCCCGCGATTGGTGGAAACTAACCGTGGGAGATTCAAAGTGGTGCCATTGGCCGTGGCCGCCGCGGCTAGAGAATAAAAGCCGCGGCTGTTCCCTTTAAACCCCGAGCCGATCTAGGAACTTAATAAAGAGCTGAAACTAAGTCACTGGCTCCGAGTCTCCTTTCCCACGACGGACATGACACTGGCGACGAGGGTGGGATCCAGAAACTAACCCCATCGAGCACGTGTCCTGAGGAAACGAGACCAACAAGATGGTCAGCATCATGCCGCCCGCACCCTTCAACCCCGCCACCGAGGACTGGGAATCATACACAGACCGATTCCTAATGTTCTTTGAAAGTAGCAACTTGAAGGATGCAACCAGGCAGAAGAAAAGAGCCGTCTTCCTAACACACTGCGGGGCTGCAGTGTTCAAGATGGCTAAAGCCCTTGCAAAACCTGGGGACGTGAAGGAGATGGGCTGGGCCAACCTTGAGCCGTTGCTCCGAAACCACTATGCCCCCACCGTGCCCACCCACATCAGGCGGCATGATTTCTACCGGCGGGACCAGAGATCGGGTGAGAGCATCAGCGACTTTGTGGCTGATCTGTGGAGCCAAGGGGCATGTGTGGGTTCTCGGACATGGATGAGGCTTTGCGGGACCGTGTCATGCTCAGACTCAGAGACCCAGTCCTACAAAGCCGGCTAATGGCAAAAGGTGACATCGCCCTCGCCGACGCCCTTGCTGAAGCCACCACAGCCGAGGCAACCCAGAAATCGGTGAATCGAATGCAGAGACCGGACACCGGGGAATGCACAGCAACCACCGAGACGGGCCGGGTGACCGAGGCTCACCCAGAAGCAAGCCACTGAGAGACCACTGCTCACCATGGCGACTTCCACTCTGCCTCTGACACCACGGACGAGGAAGAAGAAATACATCGGCTCCAGTTGGGACGAGATCGGCACGATCGGCAAAGTCGTGAGTCGGGGACCACTTGTGCCGGGTGCGGAGGCGACCACCCTTGATCGGAGTGCCGTTTTTTCAACGCAATTTGCCAGCACTGAGATAAGAAAGGCCACATCGCCCGAGTCTGCCGACTGAAAAAAGCCTACAGCCCCCGTCGGCGAGACCACAGCAATTGGAGATGAGACGGCACCCCCCCCGGGCCAGAGACCGCCAAGCCGAGAATTGCTGGAACCAAGACGGACGGAACTGATGAAGCGGCGAAACCCGGCAGAAAGAGGAAACCCACCAGATGGTCATCATCGGCCACTCATCCACCACAGACGCCCGGAAGGTGTACGTAGAAGTGGGCATCAAAGGCGAACCATGCAAAATGGAGGTGGACTCCGGGTCCTACCTCTCCATGGTTGCCTGGCGAGAAATCAAATGGTTGGTGCCGGAAATCCACAAGAGGAGGTTAGAAACCCAGAAACTCATCCTCAGGGACTACCAGGGGAATCGCATCCCGGTAGTCGGAACCTGACACTTCGAGGTAACCTTCAAGGGCCGCTCAGCAAAGCTTCCCCTGATGATCGTGGACCTGGACCGCCCCAGCCTTTTGAGACTACAGTGGTTCGCACCACTCAGGATCGAGGTTATGGGTGTCGACCACGTCGCAGATGCTGACTGGGAGGAGCAACTGGCACGGGACTTCTGGGAAGTGTTCGATGGCACCCTAGGCAAGTACCGAGGGCCCCCTATTTCCTTCAGCCTAGACCCCAGCATTCCCCCAATACACCTAAAACCATGTTGGGTACCTTTTGCATTCCGGCCCAAAATCGACGAGCAAATTGACAAGCTCGTCAAACAAGGGGTCCCACAACCAATCAATCACGCCCGGTGGGAGACCCCCATTGTCACCCCAGTCAAGCCCAATGGGTCGGTGAGAATCTGCAGGGACTATAAGGCCACCCTAAATTGCACCTTACAACAAAGCGCCTACCTCGTCCCAGTAGTGCAGCACCTTCTATACTCACTGGGGGGGGCAAGGTCTTTGCGAAGCTCGACCTGGCGCAAGCCTATCAACAGTTGCCGGTCGACGCAGAAACCGCCAAGGCGCAAACCATAGTCACCCACCGGGGAGCATTCCGCTATAACAGACTCCAGTTTGGAGTCAGCATGGCTCCGGGAATTTTCCAGAGCCTCATGGAGAGACTCTTGCAAGGAATTAAGGGGGTGGTGCCCTACTTCGACGACATACTAGTGTCAGTGGCCAACCAACAAAAACTAGAGGGTCATCTAAGGGAGGTACTAACCAAATTCAAAGAGGCCGGGCTAAAGGTGAAAAAAGAGAAATGCCAGCTGTACACAGAATGGGTCGAATTCCTGGGATACCTCCTAGACCGACACGGCATCCACCCAACTGCAGAAAAAAATCAGAGCCATTAAAGAAGCCCCAACACCACGGAATAAAATAGAACTGCAGGCATTTCTGGGACTGCTTAATTTTTATAATGTTTTCCTGCCCCAAAAGGCGACCGCGGCGGAGCCTTTGCATAGGCTTTTGGACAAGGTGGCCACATGGACTTGGCGATGGACAGGGAAATGTGAGGAAGCCGCCTTCACCAAAACCGAGGACCTGCTCACCTCGGATGCTGTCCTAATCCAATACAACGAGACCCTACCACTTGCCGTCACATGTGACGCCTCACCTTTCAGTGTCGGCACTGTCCTCAGCCACACACTCCCCGACAGAAAAGAAGCACCCATCACCTTCTTTTCAAGGACACTTACCAAACCGGAAAGAAACTACAGTCAACTGGACAAAGAGGCCCTGGCTATCGTCGCCGCAGTAAAGAGGTTCCACGAGTACCTCTATGGCCGCAAGTTTACCATCATCACCAATCACAAGCCGCTGCTGGAAATCCTGGCAGGGAACAGGGCCACCCCGAACATTCTATCTCCTAGAATGACAAGGTAGTCCGAATTCCTTGCCGCCTACAGCTACCGGCTCACACACCGACCTGGTAAGATGATCACCCACACAGACGCCCTGAGCTGCACACCGTTACCTGACCTAGACACTGACCCAGCACCCACGACAGCCACCCTCAGCATAGAGACTCTGCCCGATCTACCCATAACTGCATCAGACATTGCCCGTGAAACAAATAAAGACAAACATCTGGCGCGGGTGTTACATTGGGTAGAAAAGGGGTGGCCGGAAAGAGACGACAAAGCATTCAGGACATTCTGGAACCGGCAAACAGAAATCTCATTACAAAAAGAGTTGTTATTCTGGAAAGGTTACAAGGGAAGGTATTGGAGTTGTTACACGAAGGGCACCCGGGCATAGTTAGAACAAAAGCCCTGGCCAGGAGTTATGCCTAGTGGCCAGGGATGGCCAAGCAAATCGAGACCTGGGTGGCAAAATGCAAATGCTGCCAAGAAACCAGACCGAGTCCCCCCGCAGCACAAATCCTGGAATGGGAAACCCCCAGGGGCCCATGGTCTAGGATTCACATAGATTTTGCCGGGCCCATGAAAGGACACATATTCCTTATCACGGTAGATGCTTACTCCAACTGGTTGAAGGTAAGCAACATGAAAACCACCACCATGGAAGCCGTGACCAAGGAACTCAGCAAGCTGTTCACAACCCATGGCCTCCCAGATGTCATCGTGTCAGACAATGAGCCCCAATTTACCTCGCTGGAATTCAAAAAATTCCTAGCGGAACGGGGCATACAACATGCACTGACAGCACTGGCACATCCAGCGGCGAATGGGAGGGCGGAACGGATGGCTCAATTCACAAAAAAAATCATCCAAAAAATTGAA
Source organism: Hydrophis major (assembly GCA_033807585.1). Lineage (NCBI taxonomy): Eukaryota > Metazoa > Chordata > Lepidosauria > Squamata > Elapidae > Hydrophis > Hydrophis major. The sequence continues at coordinate 187,078,023 of CM066328.1, forward strand.
CACGGGGAAATCCAAGAAAAAATAAACAAAATGCTCTTTATACAACACATAACCCCAAATACGACTACCAACAAAAGCCCGGCAGAACTCTGAATGGGGAGGAAATTAAGGTCCCCACTCGACAGACTGCACCCCACCCCACCCAGAAAAAACCCCAAACTCAAGCAAAAACCGAACATTCTCCCCAGGTGACGCAGTCTACGCAAAGAACCTTACCGGAGACCCACTCTGGGTACCAGCAACCATAACTCAGCTGATAGGTCCCCATTCGTACCGCCTCCAAACAACCGACGGACGAGCATGGAAACGCCACATCAATCAAATAAGATCGAGGACAGCCACAGGAAACACAACCGACACGCAAACAGACACAGACAGGCCCCACAACACATACCAAGAGTGGAGGGAATACCCCGGGAACCAGGAAACAATAGAAAGAAACCAGCCATACTCACTGGAAAGCAGCCAGCTCAAAGCCTCACCGGGGGAAGCAGCCAGGCCAGCTCAACCAGCCCAGAAAGACCAGGCGGGAGCAGCAACAACCGCAGCTCAACCAGCCTGAGTAGACCGGGAGGGAGCTGCGACGAAAGGCCCGGCGAGCCTTTCCAGGCGGTTCCATTAACGAGGCAGAAAGCAACACAGAACCTGACCGAACCGGCCGGGAGCCAAGCAACAACTAACCTGCGTAGGTCAAGTAGGCAAGTACGAAGCCCTGCCTACTTACGGGACTACATTACGTAGGACCATACCAAGAGGGGAGGGGTGTTCTGTATGGACATTAACATACTTGGAAGCGCCGTGCTATGATTAGCCAAAGCGCACGGCGATCTCATTGGCTAAGCACGCCGCGCTGATTGGCCCGTAACGAATCTCCCACAATTGGTGGAAACTAATCGCGGGAGATTCAAAGCGGTGCCATTGGCTGCGGCCACCACGGCTAGAGAATAAAAGCCGAAGCTGTTCCCTTTAAACCCCGAGCTGATCCAGGAACTTAATCAAGAGCTGAAACTAAGTCACTGGCTCCGAGTCTCCTTTCCCACGACGGACACGACAGTTATAAAGGATTCGATTTGGTTAGTACTTTCATGGAAGACCAGTCCAAGAAATCCTAAGTGCTGAAAAATTGACTGGGAAAATGAAGGGGAAAAAACATCCTGGAAAAAGGCAATGGCAAAAATCAATTTGATTTTGTTGCCAAGAAAATAATCTGTATGACCTATGTAGCTTCCAGTTATCACATTTAGCTTGAGGAAATGTTAGCAAATCCAAGTCCATTGCTAGGGTGGTTGAATTGTTTGTAAAAATTTAGTGGAGGAACTCCATTTATTGCTGTTATTTAAACACCAGATAAGGAGGTTGGTTTTATAAATTGAATACATGTAGACCAAAAGCATAGATATATCTGCTGTAGTTTGATATGCATCCAAAAAGTATTGGCACACACATTGGAATATGTTCATTGGGATTAATATCCTAAACGGCTAAAATGCTGAATTTTTGCACTTTCTGAAGATCAGTTGTTGCTTTCAGACAAAAATCAGTTTCTCAAACTTGTTCTGCTGCAAGCTGAGGAAGTGGTTATAAATTGTGGTTAAAATATGCTTCATCATACATGAACAAAACCTCAGTTTGACTTCTCTGAAACTTCTGCTACCTGCTCTTCTTCTTAGGAATGCCTAATCTTAACTCTGTTTCTGCTTGCTTTTTGCCCAACCCAGTGGTTCATTAAAGAAAAACCACTAAGTCATTTGATCTACATTACCCACATTGGGTTTAAAATAATTTTACTGATGATTTTTTTAAAATGTGGTGTTTGGTTAAAATGAAATATTAGTTGGAATGGAATGGGCTGATAAATCTAGGGTAGGAAGATATAAGTGCTAAAATGCAGGTTACACCTTTTCAACATGCCAAAACAATGAGAGAAGATGAAATCAATGTATCTTCTCATCTATTTTACCCGCCCAGTTAATTCCGTCATTCCTTTCCTAAACTGGGGCATCATTCCGTCATTTACCCGCCCCGTTAATTCTGTCACTCCCTTTCCTAAACTGGGGCCAAAATTACATATCCTGCAGGAAGGGAACGAAAGGTTTATAGAAATTGGTGAGATTACCATACTATTGGTGACTATACTGTGAGTAATTCTGTGATTGATATGAAACTCTGACAATAGATTTAGTCACAGAGGAAGCTATTAGGAGAGTGCCTTTTGGTTTGAAGTTGGATCAGGAAATGGCTTACAGTTGTAATAAGTTATTTGTTACTTAAAATAAGCAGTAGAGTGAAAGTGGGGATACTATGAATGTAAACCAAAACAGATTCAAGCAAAATTCAATAATTCATTGGAAAGGAGAATGATACTCAAAGTCTTTGGAAGCTACAAACAGAATTTATAGTACAGAAAAAATTAGGAAAAATTAGGAAAAATTTGTAGTTATGATGATGAAAGAAGTTTTTACCATGAATTAGCAAGACAACTTTGGACTGGTTGTGTAGTTTTGTTTCAGCCAGTTGAAGAGATATGAAGTAACCATAAGTTTATTTAGCAACCTTCATGCTGTAGATTAATTTGCTTACCTTGGAGAACTTAAGTCCTGGCCCCTTTCAATTTCATGAAAATAATGGCTTTTCTTTATGTTATGTTCTGAGCATGTGTGCAAGGATGGAGACGAGCCAGTGAAACAGTGAACTTCAAACTTTTTATTTACATGTTAAACAGCTCCACCGATGGCCACGATGGGCCCCTTTATATAGGCAACTCTTAACTTATTTAACCAATGAAAACACAGGGAGCGCTAGCTCCATTAACCAATGGAAGAGGCTCGTTAATAGCCAATCAGATTCTTCTAAACAGACCAATCTGATGTTGCTATTATCGGCCAATCAGAAGTGCAGGGCCTGAACCCTGCACTTTACTTCAAGCTCTTAATGATCTTTATTAAGCATTTATTGATTCACAACACTTTATCTTTAAAGTATGTAATTGAGGAAGCATATAAATACAGTATTCTGTTAAAGTAGTATATTTACTGGGTAGCCTACAGATAAGCAAAAATATAGAGAGGGACAGAATGAGTCTGTAACATTTTTAACACTATATAATAAATCATTTCAAATTGCTTTCATTGTGTGTACATCAGAGGGGGTATTCAGCAGGTTCTGAGCAGTTCTGGAGAACTGGTAATGGAAATTTTGAGTAGTGCGGAGAACCGGCAAATTCCACCTCTGACTGGAGATTTTACAGTATCCTTCCCCTGCTACGTCCACCAAGCCACGCCCACAGAACCGGTAGTAAAAAAAATTTGAATCCCACCACTGGTGTACATGCAAACATTGTTGGGGGGGGTGTGGAATTCAGAAAATGATCCTGCAGCTGGATGGTAATGCCTTTTTCGTTATAAGTAACTCAGATGTCTCTTTTTGGTATTCCATTACCTTGTCTAAGTAGCAAAGTAGTATCTTGTACAACAGTTGGTGCATGGTTACATTCACTGTTGTAAAGTCTTAAGTTTTAAGAACTTCAGCCAATAAGCCTGATCTAGTGATCATTCACCCTGGGCTCCTACCAGATCCCCATAGTTCTATACACAGGTGAAGCTCTCTTTCATCACAGCAAACTAAAAGATGGGAATCTGTAATCTTTATGAGAAATAGAGAGAAAGTAGGAAATGTGCTACAGCTCACATGTATGCTATGGAAAACCTGCTAATGTCAAACTGATCTGCAAGACAAAGTTAACCCTAGATTGGGTAGATATCAGAATGTATTTCTACAGCCCTAGTAATTTACAAAGTGTTCTAACTCTGTACGATCTCGCTGCCAAAAACTATACAGTGGAAAATACAAAAGGATTGACCAGGAATGATATTATTTACCTGGAATTAGGATTACCAGATATCTGAACAGGCGGAAGACACAGAAAATTGGAAAGGAAGACAAATGGAGGGAAAGACATAGTAAATGTTTAATTGTCTTGGCATCAGCAAATTACACTCCAAAACTAAAGGCCTGCACATAAAAAAACCTGGTTTTTCAATGGTAGGAAATTTGCTAGAGCCTATTAGGAGGCAAAAGGAGTCTTCAAAATGTAACTGACTCAGTCTTGTCAATTTCAGGCTACCTATCATGCTCCTGTCAGAGTCTGAATCCAAGGAGGAAGATGAACAACTGACAGGGAGCAGGAGTGTGGCTTTGTTGGCTGTGGAGGAAACTGGGGAAGGGCAAAGTCCAGCTGGGTAGAGCAGGAAAGAAATGGAACAAAGCAAAGGGAGTTCAGAGGAAGACCCAGGCCCATCTCCTCTTCATCCTAGGGCACACAGGGTGGAACAGAGAAGAGAGCAACGTGGGTTGTGTAGCTTACCGGGGAGGAAAGGGCCCTGATTCCTTTCATTAGGCACACCTGGGAAGAGAGTTTAAAAGAGATGCAAACTGAGAGTGGCGGCTGCTGGGAACACATGTGAGTTTATCTTGTGTTGGTTTTGGTTATCTGCATTCCTGACATTCTCTCAACTGGGTTGGATTACTGCTGTTGCTTCACATCTGGAATTCCTTCTCTTGCCCTGCCAGACTAATTACCTCATCTTGCCTTGATTGGACTTATAGTTACAGTTTTTGTTGACCATATTTTGGACTTGATTCTCTGCAGCCAAAGGTTGTTCCTGGGAGAGTTTTTCTCCAGCCCAGAAGGTAACCAAGGACATTGGGGGCAAAGTTGGAGCTAATAAAGGGACTCCTACTGATTATCTGATTGTGTTGCCTCTGTGCCATGCCCTGGGTCATCACACTACCTGGCAGGAGAGTGCCAATCAACTAATAGTAGTCCTTACTTAACTAGATAATTGGGATCAGAATTTCCATTGCTAAGTGATGCAGTCATAAAACATAACATCAGGTGACTCTACTGTTTAGTGCCAGAAGTTCCTGCCGTCCCTGGGTACCTTTGTTAAGTAAGGACTTCACATGATTGTGATATCTGACCTGTCAGCTTCCAAAACTTGAATTTCCTTGTGAGAAGCTGGCATAGAAAGTTACAAACCACAATCATGTGACCATAAGACTCTGCAACTGTCAGAACTCTGGCCCAGTTGCCAAGAACCCAAGTCAGGATCATGTAACCATGAGGGCATTGTGACTACTTGAACTTTGAGGACCAGTTGTAACTACCACTCATTCAATTGGTCATGGTACTGCTGAATGAGTGGTTGTTTAAATGAAGACTCTAAGGTCAAAGAGATGTGCTTATTAATTTGTCTTAGCACTTTTTATGGAAGTGCAGCATCTCAGAGAAAGGCTGTTCAGGAAGAGATATTTAAAAAGCCAGACAATATTTGATTGTTAAAGCTGTACCTGCCAGTCAGAGGATATAAGAGTAAAAAGGAGGTTATATTTATCTTTTGCCAGATGTGTGGTAACCCTATGTGGAAACCTTATAAAATTGAGCTAGTTCTGGTATTCCAAAGGGGCCTTACATGTTATGTTTCTTCTCTGTCAGTCTCTTTGATTAATTTTGTATTTAAGCATGGGTGTCCAATTCAGTCACGTCACGTGATATATAGTGACATATTTTGCCTTTGCAGAGCCGGGGTGAGCATGGCCTGCATGTGACAGATCTGGCTTGTGGGCCACCAGTTTGACAGGCCTGGCCTAAAGTAAAAGTAAATGCTTTATATCTGAAGTCTATCTAACCTGAAGTTTAAAAGTGGCAAGTAATACATTTTTACTTTTTAATTTGAGACCAATTAATAATTGAATAACAAAGTAGTAACAAAAATAATGGCAATTAAATCAGATATACTTTGCCTGAAAGTTTAGCAATATCATTACATCAGGAAAAAAAAGATAATTTATTAAGCTATTAAATAGTTTAATCTCTGCAACTGCTCCCAATAAAGCCATAGAATGAATGATACTGGTTTAGGGGAGAGATTTGAGGCACTTCCACATTTTGTGCCATGGAATAATATTTCATGCTATTTTGTGCCTTGCATCTGACCTGAATTATAATATAAAGCCCTCGGCGCAAGTTAAGAAAATATTCTATAGTTCTAATGTTACGGAACTGGTAACAAATATTGACTTTTCAAGAACTGCATTTTTCAAATTTGGTGCTATGCTCTGAGTCACTTTGCAACATCAGCTCTTATTTCTGCTTCAGCAATTTCTGCTCTTCCTTAAACATCTGTTGGGTGGTTTTGGTTCTTTTGTATGCTGAATTCTGAGGAAACTTATTTGCTATCTCTGGGACAGTAAGCTGCCCTGGTCTTTCAGAGAATGAAGGCTATTGCAAAACCCCCACATGGAGTAATAAGATACAATTTCACTCGTTTAAAAATGCAGTTAAAGTTTAGTGTTGTTAGAGGTGTGGTAGGAGAATTTTCTGCTCATTATGCTAAATGTGGCCCTCAGACTCTTCTAAAGCCTAAACCTGAGATGTACACCAAAATGAACACAAATAATGAAAACAGCACCATGACATTTTGGGGAAGTTGGATTTATTGTAACAATCTGCAACTAAAAGGTTCTTCATTCACTTGGACTCTGTGTTCACCTCTCCAAGGATGGACCATCTCACAATTTGAGAACTCTGATTTAAAGGATGGGGTCTTTTTCCAGAGAAGTTTGAAATTGTCCATCCTTCCATTTTGTTTAAGAGGTAATCAACATTCAAACACACACACACTGTGGAGCTGTATGTGTCAATGAATCTGTTGACATTAAACTTGAGCAATAGTACAAGATGTTTTCCCCCAAAAAAATTGTGTCATAGTATGACATTTTAGCTAGTTTCTTTATGAAGCTGGCATGATTGGAGAGGTGATAGTTCTGATCTTACAGAGCTCAAGAGCAATTCCTTATTGGAAAGCAGATTAATCTGCTTTTGAAAAAATTATCCATAAAATATCTCAATAAATATGTTCTGGAAAAGCAAGATGTTCAGCTGTAGGCTACACTTTGTGCACATTGCAATTACTTTATATATACACTGCTCAAAAAAATAAAGGGAACACAAAAATAAGACATCCTAGATCTGAATGAATGAAATATTTTTGTGAAATACTTTGTTCATTACATAGTTGAATGTGCTGACAACAAAATCACATAAAAATTAGCAATGGAAATCAAATTTAGCAACCCATGGAGGTCTGGATTTAGAGTTACACTCAAAATTAAAGTGGAAAAAAACACTACAGGCTGATCCAACTTTGATGGCTCAACTTTAAAACAAATCAAAATGAGGCTCAGCAGTGTGTGTGGCCTCCACGTGCCTGTATCACCTCCCTACAACACCTGGCTGTGCTCCTGATGAGGTGGCGGATGGTCTCCTGAGAAATCTCCTTCCACACCTGGACGAAAGCATCCCCCAACTCCTGGACAGTCTGTGGTGCAACGTGGCATTGGTGGATGGAGCAAGACATGATATCCCAGATGTGCTCAATTGGATTCAGGTCTGGGGAACGGGTGGGCCAGTCCATAGCATCAATGCCTTCATCTTGCAGGAACTGCTGACACATCCAGCCACATGAGGTCTAGCATTGTCTTGCATTAGGAGGAACCCAGAGCCAACTGCACTAGCATATGGTCTCGCAAGGGGTCTGAGGATCTCATCTCGGTACCTAATGGCTGCCAGGCTACCTCTGGCAAGCACATGGAGGGCTGTGCGGCCCCCAAAAGAAATGCCATCCCACACCATTACTGACTCACTGCCAAACCGGTCATGCTGGAGGATGTTGAAGGCAGCAGAACGTTCTCCACAGCGTCTCCAGACACTTTCACATTTGTCACATATGCTCAGTGTGAACCTACTTTCATCTGTGAAGTGCACAGGGCGCCAGTGGTGAATTTGCCAATCTTGGTGTTCTCTGGCAAATGCCAAACGTCCTGCACGGTGTTGGGCTGTAAGCACAACCCCCACCTGTGGACGTCAGGCCCTCATACCATCCTCATGGAGTCTGTTTCTGACTGTTTGAGCAGCCGTATGCACATTTGTGTCCCACTGGAGGTCATTTTGCAGGGCTCTGGTAGTGCTCCTCCTGTCCCTCCTTGCACAAAGGCGGAGGTAGCAGTCCTGATGCTGGATTGTTGCCCTCCTACGGCCTCCTCCATGTCTCCTGATGTACTGGCCTGTCCCCTGGTAGCACCTCCATGCTCTGGACACTACACTGACAGACACAGCAAACCTTGCCACAGCTCGTATTGATGTGCCATCCTGGATGAGCTGCACTACCTGAGCCACTTGTGTAGGTTGTAGACTCGTCTCATGCTACCACTAGAGTGAAAGCACCGCCAGAATTCAAAAGTGACCAAACCATCAGCCAGAAAGCATAGAAACTGAGAAGTGGTCTGTGGTCACCACCTGTAGAACCACTCCTTTATTGGGGATGCCTTGCTAACTGCCTATGCTTTCCACCTGTTGTCTATTCCATTTGCACAACAGCATGTGAAATTGATTGTCAATCAGTGTTGCTACCTAAGTGGACAGTTTGATTTCACAGAAGTGTGATTGACTTGGAGTTACATTGTGTTGTTTAAGTGTTCCCTTTATTTTTTTGAGCAGTGTATTAATATGATTATCATCTTTCTCATATTAATACACTTGTTCACTTATAATTTGTAAAATGAGATGAAGGTAATGTTTATTTGAGCAGTGTTGGGCTGGAATGTTTAGTGATTGTGATTTAGACAATAGATCTCGTGGTGTTTTGCTGGCAACTGTGGTTGGTATTTTCAAAGGTAAGGTAGTCTTACTGAACAGACCACAGGGCACTTAGCAGGGACTTTCTGGGTTCCTATCTTTAGCTGAGCTTGTTTCTAATAGGTGCACTGAAGTGAGACTTAGTCAAAAGGAAGAGTGTGTCAGATTGAAAACTATCCACAGTACTATGATTGAGGTGGTGCATGTTCTTTCGGTAATATTTTTCTGTTACTTAAATAAATTCTGTTCAATTTATGACCCTCTGAGCTAACTGAAGCCTATCTGACATGATAAAAGTTGCACCAAGCCTAATTAGGACCACTTGATCTGGTTTGTCACAATTCAAACAACTGTGTGTGTGTGTGTGTCCTTGAATTATTTGCAACTTCCTAGACCCATCTTCTTGGTTGGAATCGCTTTCTCATTTCCTTTTTCCTAGGAAGGAAAGAGAGTGACCGATCCAAAGCCACCTAACCGGCTTTATCTCTAAGGTGAAACTAGACCTCACACTCCTGGTTTTTAGCCTTATGCCTGAATCCTCATACTAAACAGGCTCTAATCTAAAATAGTCCTAGAGGTCAGCAAAGAAATCAGGTTTTCTTTTTTCTTTTTTTGAACAAATTTTATTATTTTTTTTTTTAAACACATTAACCAGCAAACAAAACATAGGATGTAGTAACATAAAATATCTTTTTCTAGAAAACACATAGAATATCTTATTTAACGAGCAAGATAATTCCAACTTATCCCATTTCTATACAGGCACAATTTAATATATATATTTATTTTATCTGTTCAACTTCATATCCTTTCCCAACTTCTCTTTACTGCTCCCTTTCATTCTGTTTAATTGTATTTCTTTTATCTTAAATTATGTATATTCATGATATATAATTTCGTTAGATCTCTTCCAACATCCTTTCAAACATAAACAAACATTACACAAAACATAAATACATAAAACTTCTTTTTAGGAAGTGGCTTACCCCGGGTTAGATCTTTTTGTACAGACGTAAATCAAATTCGTGCTCACATAATATACTATTTCATATCTTAATTAACATTCTATATTTTCTATATATTTTCTATCTTCTATTCATTCTCTTAATTCTATTTTATTTATTTCATCTCAATTCAAATAATTATACTTGCATCTTTTGTCCGTTCTCTTTCAATCATCTATTTTTCCTTCCTTTCTAATACAATATTTTCCCTGTAACCACTGGTTGAAGTATGACAACTTTTTATCTTTACCCTAAATTTTACACTTAAAATAATACATACTTTCCATACTGATTCGGCTTCATACATTCTAAGTACTACCTTTCAAATATAATAAGACAAACACATAATATTACATTTAGTAAGTAATAGACCCAAAAAAGGAATATTGAGTTAATAATATAATAAAAGCAATATTTCATAGTAAATTAAACTCTGTTATCAAATCTTAAACATTTTCAAGCTTTAATGCATTATTAATTCATGTAATATTTTAATTTTCTAATTCAATTTCAAATACTAATATCTACCATACAATCTTATGTACTTTTGCAGAATCATTTTTATAAAATTATATCTTACCCCTTATCTCTAAAAAAACCTTGTTTTTTGGCATCTTGTTTAAAGCTTCCGGTTTGCAAGGCTTCGGCAGCGGCAGGAATTCGCAATCATCTGCGATTCCTGCTGTGCTCGCTGCCGAGGTTCCTCCAATCCAAATGGATCCGGAGGATAGGGCTGCCCCATAGAGGCAGCCGAAGAGAGAGGGGATCTGGATTTGGGTTTGGGGGTATCGCAAACCCCCTCCTTAGCCAGCAAAACCCCTTTTTCCCAAGGTGGTGGAGCGGCCACCACAAAGAAGCCTGCAGCCGGGTAAGATTTGTGCTGGAGGAAGCAGGTGAAGGTGAAAGTTTTGGCTGAACCGGGACTACAAGAAACCTCTAAATACCCTGAAAACTGAAATGTTCAAAGGATACATTGTCTCCCAAGGAACATCGTAAAAGCAGCAAAAAAAAAAAAAAAGCTGAAAGGGAAAGTTACTTTCTTTTACTCTCCCTTCCCACAGAAACAGCAGTTGGAAATCTGGAAAACCTGCTTGGGCATAGAAGGTAAACTTGAAATTTTAAGCCAAGGGGATAAAGGATTTCTGGACATTGGAATTAAAAACTTAAAATTCTTTTTATTTGTTATAAGTGGAAGGGAAGAGGTAAAGATTTATTTTAAGACTATTGAAGGAGACTGCTTTGAGTTTATAAGATCAAAAATAAAATATATTATGGACTTCTAGAAGATTACTTTGGAACTGTGTTATTTGAATTCTACCCTAGGAAGAGAAAATATAGAAAGAAGAAAGTGCTAAATGGAACTGTTTGTTTTGATTTGGTTTGCTTTGTGACTTTGGGATCTTTGTGAACTATTTCTTGAAATATTAAAGATATTTGGGTTGTTTTTTAAAAAAGGAAAAAAATGGCATTATCTTTTGAAGATCTACAAATGGAATTTCAAAAATTGAAAGAAGAGGAACAGGAAGGCATGGGCTCTTCTGGATCTATTTTCCACTTTTTAGAAATGGCGATTTCTACCTATCATGAAATACAACAGCGACAGGAAGACTGGGACCAAGAAGAAGAAGAAGAAGCCATCTTTAATGGACAGATACTTTTAGTGGAGGAAGAAAAATGTAAGGGGGATGAAGAAATGGTGAATTCAGGACTTAAAAAAGCAACCAAGGAAAAGAAAATTAAGATGAAAAATCGATACAATGTCAGAAAGCAACAGAAAAGAGAAATACAACAGAGAGGGAAGATTAAGAGAGTGAAACTTGAGAGATGGGGGGGTCAAAAAACCAGAATTGATAAGAAAGGAAGGGAAAAAGGAAAGAGAAGTCAGAAATCAGGTTTTCTATATGACTATGCTACCCTCTAGTGGTCTTTGCAATAGAATGGCCCTAACATTAAGGTCATGGCTTATCTGGAGTGTGGTCCTAAGCAGAGTTTCACTTTTCTTTTTACATTTATTTTATTGGTAAGTAGAATAAATAGAAAATATGATGAAGTAAAACAAGAATATAATTGCTAATATAGTAAAACAAGAATATACAAACCAGAAATTAAGAGACATTTGAAGAAATTAAAGATATATTCATAAAGTAATATAGAATTAGCTCAGTCCTTTGACATATTACTAAATCCAGCCATATGGAGAACTATCGTTCCATAGTTTTAATACACTGTATTATTTCAGTATGATGACATTTATATACAGTAAATACTTAGATTCTGTTATTTAGATGCCTTTGAGTAATAAATATATCAATATTAATTGCAGTTTTGGATATTAATGTTAGAACATTATAATAGTTAAAAAACCATTTGTTCAAATTATATATAACACTGGAAATGAATGAGAAAATAGAAGATGAGCACATATCAAGGTACTTACTTTATAATAAGGATTTAGGTCTTACGCTAAATTACTTTATATTAAAATCTCAGTTGTGTTTATTACTTGGTGTATTCATGTGTGTGTTTGTTTGTATGGATATATGCACAAGTGTATGTGCTTTTATACATGTTGATAAAGGAAGACTTAATAAACAAAAGGTATTTAGCAAAATTGAAATGCTAATAATAAAATAAAAAAGACAAAAAAAAAGAGAATAAAACTTTGTAAGGCTAGGTGGGCTCTCAGAGGCCTAGTGAGCCTTCTTCGGTGGCGCCTGGATTTGCTGGATGCTGTGAGGTGCAGACAGGATTTTGGAATGGCTGGCCAAACTTTACTGTCCATGAAAAAACATATTAGTAGCTGAAGGGCCCTCAATAGCTTTTGAGAGATGGAAGGCCTTTGGCCTGGCAAGACACTGTCTGGATTAGTGTTTTTCGACCCAGGAACTTGAAGATGTGTGGACTTGATACATCTTCAAGTTACCGGAGTTGAAAAACACCGAATAAACTGATTTGAACAACAAAGTGTGGCTTCCCAAGGCTGTATTTTGATGTTCAGAGGACCTTTTTGCAAACAAGCACTGTGCAAGGAATTGTGCTTCAATGTAATTTCCTAGGCTAAATGGACTTCAACCAGAAAAAGAATTTCAGGATGCAGTATAATGTGAATATAATCCTTTTTTAAATTAGTTAGGGGAACACACTAGATATGAAGGACCGGGTTGTCAAAAGACAAGGCTCTCTTAAGCTGAAATTTGGATCATAGCCATATCTGCGTGGCATCTCCACCTTGGCAGGAAACCCAATTCTCTTAGCAATCTATCTAACTTGGAGCACTGTATCAATCAGTGGGGGAAGTGTCCCTTCCTAGATGTCTTGGTATACAAAAAATCCAATGGCTCCCTAGGACACACCATCTACCAGAAGAAAACACATACAAACCACTATCTACACGCACTCTCACACCACCACCCAGCACAGATCAATTCCGTAGCCGAGACACTCATCTCCAGAACAAAATGCTTAGCCAACGAACAACACCTAGAGACCGAACTACACACTCTCACTGGCATGCTGACAGCCAATGGATTCCAAAGAAAGAAGATCACCCACCTAATCCAAAAAGAAACCCCAACCAAAATCCAAGACAGAGAACAAGAGAATGGCAAAGCCCTCCTCCCATTTATAAAAGGCACTACAGACAAAATCAGCAAGATCCTCCAAAAACACAACATTAAGACAGCATTCTGCACAAACAGAAAGATATCCACCATTCTAAGAAACCCTAAGGACAAAATCGAGTTAGAAAATCAAGGAGTATACGAAATCCCTTGCACTGCCTGCCCCACCACATACATTGGACAAACTAACAGAAGAATAAGTGCACGCATTGTAGAACATAAGAACTCAATCAAAAAGGAAGAACCGACCTCTTCCCTGGTCCAACACCTCAAAGCCACAGGACATGAGATTGACTTTAAAAATACCAGAACTATCGCCAAAACCGAACACTTCAGCAGCAGAATAATCAGAGAAGCCATAGAGATAGAAAAACGCCCACACAGCATGAATAAACGAGATGATACCTCCCGCCTACCAGCCATTTGGAAACCCGCCCTCATGAACAGACGAGTACCTAACATGAAGAATGACACCAGACCCACACCCCTGAGAGCCACACAAGATGCCACCACCACACTTCCACGTAGAAAGCAGACTCACACCCACACAGAAGATGAGACACGACCACGGCCCAGAAGCCGCACTGCAGCTGCATCACTACCCACTTCTAACCCCTCTGAGCCATACATGAAGCGAACTGACCCCCACCATGAAGATGCAGCACGACCATGAACTTGAAGCCAAACAGCAAGATCACAGCTCACCAGCTCAAATCCCCCAGCAACTAAGACTAACCTGAGCACAATCAAGCCCCCACCTGAACAGAACATGCCTCCAGCCAATCAGAACACAGCCAACCCCCCAACCAATCAGAACACAGCCAAACCCCCACCCAATCAAGTCACACCCCCACTAGCAGTTAAAAGGAAGAAGCAGCTGCAAGCTCACATCACTCTGAAAAGCACGGAGCTGAAGACCAAGCCTGAAGATGATGAATGAGACTTCATCGAAACGTTGCCGAGATACTTCCAATCTTACGCGGGAGAAAACCCGAATAATCAAAGATCCACATACAAATACCCACGAGAACCTCATTTGCCATCATCAGGCTTCTGATGGCATATTTCAGTGCCATTGTAATATATATATATATATATATATATATATATATATATATATATATATAGATATAGATATAGATATAGATATAGATATAGATATAGATATAGATATAGATATAGATATAGATATAGATATATATATATATATTTTCTTAAGTTTTCGCGGGTACTTACATGTATGACATTCAGCTTTGTTCGGGTATTTTCCCACGTCATAATAGTAGTGCTTTTGAAGTTGTAGCAACGTTTCAGCAGAATCTCATCTGCCATCATCAGGCTTCTGTATGGTGTTTGACAAACACCATACAGAAGCCTGATGATGGCAGATGAGATTCTGCTGAAACGTTGCTACAACTTCAAAAGCACCACTATTATGACGTGGGAAAATACCCGAACAAAGCTGAATGTCATACATACATACATACATACATACATACATACATATATACATATATATATATATGGATCTTTGGTTATTCGGGTTTTCTCCTGTGTAAGATTGGAAGTATCTAGGCAACGTTTCGATGAAGTCTCGTTCATCATCTTCAGGCTTGGTCTTCAGCTCTGTGCTTCTCAGAGTGATGTGAGCTTGCAGCTGCTTCTTCCTTTTAACTGCTAGTGGGGGTGTGACTTGATTGGGTGGGGGTTTGGCTGTGTTCTGATTGGCTGGGGGGTTGGCTGTGTTCTGATTGGCTGGAGGCTTGTTCTGTTCAGGTGGGGGCTTGGTTGTGCTCAGGTTAGTCTTAGTTGCTGGGGGATTTGAGCTGGTGAGCTGTGATCTTGCTGTTTGGCTTCGAGTTCGTGGTCATGCTGTATCTTCATGGTGGAGGTCAGTTCGCTTCATGTATGGCTCAGAGGGGTTAGAAGTGGGTAGTGATGCAGCTGCAGTGCGGCTTCTGGGCCGTGGTCGTGTCTCATCTTCTGTGTGGGTGTGAGTCTGCTTTCTACATGGAAGTGTGGTGGTGGCATCTTGTGTGGCTCTCAGGGGTGTGGGTCTGGTGTCATTCTTCATGTTAGGTACTCGTCTGTTCATGAGGGCGGGTTTCCAAATGGCTGGTAGGCGGGAGGTATCATCTCGTTTATTCATGCTGTGTGGGCGTTTTCTATCTCTATGGCTTCTCTGATTATTCTGCTGCTGAAGTGTTCGGTTTTGGCGATAGTTCTGGTATTTTTAAAGTCAATCTCATGTCCTGTGGCTTTGAGGTGTTGGACCAGGGAAGAGGTCGATTCTTCCTTTTTGATTGAGTTCTTATGTTCTTCAATGAGTGCACTTATTCTTCTGTTAGTTTGTCCAATGTATGTGCTGGGGCAGGCAGTGCAAGGGATTTCGTATACTCCTTGATTTTCTAACTCGATTTTCTCCTTAGGGTTTCTTAGTATGGTGGATATCTTTCTGTTTGTGCAGAATGCTGTCTTAATGTTGTGTTTTTGGAGGATCTTGCTGATTTTGTCTGTAGTGCCTTTTATATATGGGAGGAGGGCTTTGCCATTCTCTTGTTCTCTGTCTTGGATTTTGGTTGGGGTTTCTTTTTGGATTAGGTGGGTGATCTTCTTTCTTTGGAATCCATTGGCTGTCAGCATGCCGGTGAGAGTGTGTAGTTCGGTCTGCTCAGGTTAGTCTTAGGCTCTAAGACTTAGGTTCTTGGCACAACCAAGCCCCCACCTGAACAGAACACGCCTCCAGCCAATCAGAACACAGCCAACCCCCCAACCAATCAGAACACAGCCAAACCCCCAACCAATCAGAACACAGCCAAGCCCCCACCCAATCAAGTCACACCCCCACTAGCAGTTAAAAGGAAGAAGCAGCTGCAAGCTCACATCACTCTGAGAAGCACAGAGCTGAAGACCAAGCCTGAAGATGATGAATGAGACTTCATCGAAACGTTGCCTAGATACTTCCAATCTTACGCGGGAGAAAACCTGAATAACCAAAGATCCACATACAAATACCCGCGAGAACCTCAGAAAACAAATATTGCACCTCTACGGGGAGGAAACCCACCATCTGACCAGGACTTATGAAAAACTTGAAGTCCAAAGAGCTTCCATTTTATGTGACCTCGCATTCCTATGCAACTGCCGAGATCAAAATTTAATTCCCACAAGCTTCCAATTGAAATTCCACACCAACACAGCAGCCACCAAACGCATCCTAAAAAGAACAGAATTGGCCCTAATTAGAAATGAACTTCACACAAAAAGATTTCTCCTAGACCAAATCAACAAAGATCTCTGAGCACAATCAAGCCCCCACCTGAACAGAATACGCCTCCAGCCAATCAGAACACAGCCAACCCCCCAACCAATCAGAACACAGCCAAACCCCCAACCAATGAGAACACACCCTCACCCAATCAGAACGCAGCCAAGCCCCCACCCAATCAAGTCACACCCCCACTAGCAGTTAAAAGGAAGAAGCAGCTGCAAGCTCACATCACTCTGAGAAGCACAGAGCTGAAGACCAAGCCTGAAGATGATGAACGAGACTTCATTGAAACGCTGCTTAGATACTTCCAATCTTACGCGGGAGAAAACCTGAATAACCAAAGATCCATATATATATATATATATATATATATATATATGTCTGGCATTCAGCTTTGTTCGGGTATTTTCCCACGTGGTGCTTTTAAAGTTGTAGCAACGTTTCAGCAGAATCTCATCTGCCATCATCAGGCTTCTGTATGGTGTTTGTGAGTCAGACTTTTACAGTGGTTTCAGATTTAAATTTGGGGCAGCCTATTGCTGTGTCAGAATGGTTTTTTCTTTCTCCTGATTGGTTGAGAGTCTTGGTCTGTGTTTATTGGTCTTGGATACCTCCAGCTCAAACACACCCCAACCAGGCACCCAGATGAAACCCAGCTTCCCAACGAATGATAGCCGTCCATTTACCCGAAGCCAAGCTGCACTAAAGGCCTCCAATAAAGTAACACAATGTTGCCAGCCAATCAAGATACAAAAAAGAGCCCCCCCCCCAAAAAAGCAGACAGAAGATACTAGTAGCAGAACACAGCAAACTCCAAGACCAATAAACACAGACCAAGACTCTCAACCAATCAGGAGGAAGAAAAAACCATTCTGACACAGCAATAGGCTGCCCCAAATTTAAATCTGAAACCACTGTAAAAGTCTGACTCACAAACACCATACAGAAGCCTGATGATGGCAGATGAGATTCTGCTGAAACGTTGCTACAACTTTAAAAGCACCACGTGGGAAAATACCCGAACAAAGCTGAATGCCAGACATGTAAGTACCCACGAAAACTTAAGAAAACATATATATATATATATATATATATATATATATATATATATATATATATATATATATATATATACACACACATATACATATACACACACACACACACACATATATATATATATATATATATATATATATATATATATATATATATATATATACACATATACATATACACACATATATATATATTTATTTCACTGCCATCGTAACTTTGAATGGTCACTAAATGAACTGTTGTAAATTGAGGGCTACCTGTATGTTTCTTTCTTCCCTTTTCCTCCCTAGAAGACTGTGCTGAGAGAGGGACTGTAGGGCCACCTAGTCAGCTTGGAGATTGAAACTGAGATACAAAGGTGACAGCCCCTCCTTGCTTTAACCATTACCTCACATCATGTCTCAATTTTAGTCTATACTGCTAACAAAATAAGAGAAATAACTTCCACCAAGACTCTACAGTTGAAGAAAGTTGGTCATTTATTTAAGTTTATTGACCACCCAACTCCAGTGAAAACTGAACTTATATTGGACTTAAATTGGGCTGTTTTTTTCATAGTAGATATTGATTGGGATTTGATTAGGGGGGAAAAAAAATCAAAGGAAGGCAATGCGTAAAAGGAGTTCAAGCAGTTATTTTGGGAGCAGTTTGTGACTGTTTCCTAATGTATCAACATACATTAGAAAATCTATTCAGTGTGAAAGAAATGCATTGGCCATCATTTGGTTTTATGATATCCTGTTATGTAGCTCTGCCTTTAAATTATATGATGCTTGATATGAAACTGCTCTGTGATTTCCTGAATGGGAGTTATTTTTGCAGGCAGATTTGGGTTTTTTTCTATTTTGATTGGCACTGAAATGGAAGATTGTGTAACAGCAGCTGGGAACAGCCAAGAAATGGGGGGGGGGGGAATCAGCAGGTTGTCATGTGCTACCTTTTATCTTCTTTTGGTATCCCAATAACATAAATTTCAGCCTTGCTGCCAATTCAAAATTGAAACAAAATGTGTTCCTAAAAAAATTACTACCAGCCAGGAAACATTTGGCTGCATATTGTAAATCGAAAGATAAATCAAATTTAAGCTGAATCATTTATTAGATTTATTTCTAAGGCTCCAACATCCAACCTCATTTAGTAAGAACATCCAAAATCTGATGTGATACATGGATGTGATGGCAAAAATAAATAAATAAATAAACAATAAATAAATAAATAAAATAAAGTGCTAAAATAAAGCCTAGTGAATGACAGCTAGTTTTGATTTCTTTTCCTTTCCTTTAGTTTCTTTTTGTAATTAATTTTTAATAATTTCCCAGCTACTAAAAATTTATTTAGTAAATAAAAAATTACCAAGTAAATTGAATTTGTTAAGCATATCCATTTAAAATGTTCTTTTGCTAACTCCCAACTTCAATCCGAATGCTTTTTATCTTTGCTTTTATTAAAAAAATAAAAGTTGGTCTTTACTGGTATGCAGTTTTACCACAGTGCTGTTATGACGTTTACATTTTTCCACAGGCCACTTCACAGCTTCTGAGGCACAGCGCTATATTCTTTTTCATACTCTGATAACCTGTATAGTTTGTCAGATAGGAAGCCAAAAGTCTCATTGCCCATTGTTTCTCTGTCCTTTGTAAAGGTGTCACTTCCCATTATAGCAAAGTGAAAAGAAAAAAGAGAAAAACAACTTGGGCCAGCATCACTGCATGATTTCAGAGGAGAGTGAAAAAAATAGGCTTCCAGTAATTTGAATTCAAGGCCCAAAGCATCATTCACTTGCCAGAGTCTATTTCAAGGCTGTCAAACTCATGGGCCACAAGTCACACGCTGACCACGGCCACGTCCTTTTGAGCAAAGGGGGAAAAA
Source organism: Hydrophis major (assembly GCA_033807585.1). Classification (NCBI taxonomy): domain Eukaryota; kingdom Metazoa; phylum Chordata; class Lepidosauria; order Squamata; family Elapidae; genus Hydrophis; species Hydrophis major. The sequence goes on from CM066328.1 coordinate 187,097,541, forward strand.
ATCATGATACATCACAAGATGCTGCCGTGACAACACGAGCTTGACACCTCTGGTCAAATTCCTACCAAGTCCCAGGTTATCTCTGAAGTCCTGATTCTAATCAAATTTTAAAAAAAGACAGGAAATGATAAAATACTTTAGATTTATTCAGCAGCAGCATATTCCAGTTTTATTTTTCTAATCACATTAACTATCAAGGCAACAAAAACATAAAAACAGGGATAGCATTTCACTTTGAAAATTAATATATATTTAAAGAAAAGACATCTCGTACATTATAAATTTATTAGCCTGGACTTCTACATTAATAGTTAGACCAGGAATATAAAACAAAACAGCAGGTTAAATATTCCTGCAGTGGCGCACAGTTTTTCCACAAAGGGATTAAATGATGCCTCCTAAAACAGTTCTTAAATCAAGTGTTTTGGATAGCCAGTTACTACTGGTTTAATAAAATGTGAAAAACTTACAGAGACTTTACTTTAGAATGGAATTCTTTCACTGATAATCAGGAGGATCTTCATTCAAAAGGCAAACTTTTAATACAAAATAAAGTTTGTGCCATTTTGTTTTGTTTGTTCCTTGGAACAATTAGCTATCTTCTTCTATATGATATAAAAAGAGGGCAATTTTTTTCATATAAAACAGAGGAGAGATGCCCAGTAACACCAGTGCATATTTAGCAGAGTCTGCCTATAAATATCGTTCCAAAAGTCTTGGCAATTCAGTAGATGGTCACTATGTTCTCCTCTATATTATTTAGTATAATTATATTTTATAGAGGACTTATTGATACGATTTTAGAAAAATTGACATCAACAACTTGATAATCTTTTAGAAATTTACAAATATACAGCATATTTATAACATTACTTTCAGAGTGTCAGTGCAAAGATATACATATAGTACACTGTGATAATTACTCATAAAAATAGGCATTGGCGTGTGTGAAAAAGAAAAAGAAGAGAACAATGAGGCATGGTTTTGACACACGTTTCCATCTAAGGCTAAAAATATTTCCTCACAGAAATGTGAACTATTTTTCTTCCTTCTGTTTACAAAAACGTATGTGCAAATGGTTGTGTCTAGAGATTCCCTAATTGAATCAATTATACAATAGAATCCTCTTTGACTAGATTGACAGTGTCTTTAAATGAATCTTCAGTCGCTGAATAGGCTAATGGTGAGTCTCTTTTCAAAATAATCTTCTGAGGCAGTGATGGAGAGGAAGAAGGGGCACTTTCAGCTTCTCCTTGCTGTTCTTTTTCCATCTGAAAGAAACAGAGTAAAGTTATAAGTGTTTATTATGCTTTGTAATGTGGTCAGTCAGCCACCCAATACTTGCTCATGTTTGTGCAACTATTGTATTCAATTTATTTTTATTTCTGGATGTAAAGATATTCAACCATTATTATTATTACTTTAACATCTATAGTCGTAACGGAAATGCGATGTAAACATTTTAGAGCATGAATGAAGAATGAATAGGGAATTTCTGCAGAAGACATAGGATTGTGATAAAAATGTTGCAAACAAAGGGACTTTGTGGAAAAAAATGGGGTCAGTGAGAAAGCTCAATATCAGAACTGATAGGAAGAATCTAGGCTGCCAAGGAGATAATAGGTACATTGAAATCTCTGTTCTCTGCAAACGAAAGAATTTGCTGAATGTTACAAAACACCAATTATATAAAAAGCATCTGGACAAGGCCCGAGACATCTAACTTGACCAATACCAGGAAAGACTTGAGTCCACAGGTGTACCACCAAAATTTTGACCTCTGGAAAAAAAAAAACACTCTTCATACAGAGAAGAAGAGCTCTGCTCTGTGAATTATTTTCTATAAATATCTACAAAGAACATCCATAATAAATAATAATTTCTCTATTTTTGCCTTTGAGTCAAACTTGACTCCTGATGACTACAGGGACAAAGTTCATTAAGCTTTCTAGGCAAAATTTTGGAAGTGATTTGCTATTGCCTTCTTCCTTGGTTGAGAAACAGTGACTGGTCCAAAGTCACCCAGTTGCCTAATTCAGGACTAGAACTCAGGTCTCCCTGCTCTTATTCAAATGCCTTAACTACAAAAATAAATTAGTTCTCCTTTCATACATTAGATAGAATTAAATCCCTGTGTTAGTCTCATGTTTGGAATATTCAATATTCTGCTCAATAATGCAGAACTGATTATTCTGCCAATTTGGGGTCTGGGGAATGGTATAGCCAACTAAATAAAAGTGTGCCATGGTTCTGTGAATGGCAATTCTGGGCATAACAGCAGCTTTTATTTCTAGAATTAAATGTAATACGTCCCCCTGCTCTAATAGAAGGCAAGGCAAAAATAGAGATGTGTGTTCCTGGAATAGAAGGAAAATGACACCAATTCCAGGAGTCGCCTCAGGGAATGTTTTTCTCTCATTTTCTTCAAAAACAATAACACTATCAAACAGAGAAACTTGCAACACAGGAAGAAGAAAGAATATGGTGAAAAGAAAAGAAAACCTCTCCTTTTCTTATTTCACTTTTATATACATTGCTCAATGACATTTCTCATTATGAAGAATAGAATATTGTGAAGTATCCACAATTTAAAAATCAATATTGTTTTGCTAAGTAGGAATTTGAAACTATAGAACCTTACCTCTGAATAGATGGGATTTTCAAAGTTAGTACTCTGTTTCATTTTTCTTTTAAAGAAGCTCCATTTTGATTCCTGAAATATTTTTTTAAAAAATCAGGTGAAATTAACAATTGATTTGGTACCAATGAATCAGTAATTTGCAACTGATTCTTTAAAATTTCTTTTCTTTTTTTTTAAAGACAAGGAACTTATTCATTCTTATCCTTAGTAAGATCAAGCTCAGTATTGTGAAACCCAGGGGGCAAGAAAGGATGTAGGGAGAAATAATCAAACGGAAAAGATGCATGTATTGAAGACGGAGCACCTTTGTTTCTGTGTGTTAAGAACAAAAAATCATACCATGTATTGAAATGATATTCATCACTTGGAAAATGTGCATATTGTTGAGACGGATATGGCAAGATGTTGTGACTTGGAGGTCTGAACCTGCCTTGTTAGAAGATACAGACTGAAGTAATGAGGGAGAGAGGGATTTGGCTTCGAGATTTGAGCCTGCCTTGCTGGAAGACACAGATTTGAGCCAGGAGGAAGAGGAGGACTTGGCTCTGAGGTTTGAGCCTGAGTTGCTGGAGGATTCGGAATCATCTCCCTCCCCGGGACCTTCCTCCCTGGTTGTGCCTCAGGTGTCGGCAGATAATCAGGAGAGCGTGCCAGAGTCCTTGGCTGAGGATCAAGCCAAGGAATGCTGGTTTGATGCAAGACAAAGACGTAGACATTGACGTGAAATGCAACGTAAAAGGAAAGGTCAAATCAGGAACTGACTTGAGAGACTGACATGCTCCTCAGGAAATAAAAGAGGGTGTGTTAGCTCTGAATCTCTGTTCGGGACAATTTGTTTATTCGTGATAGCAGCTTGGACAAATTCTCCGTGTGGCGTTTGCTTCTTGATTTATGGTCTTGTTTGTTATCGGACTTGGCAGGCAGCTTTTGGAAGACTGCCAAGGATTCCTCCAGCCAAAGGAATTTAACTCTGTCGTTCCTGGTCCTGTCTGTTTATTTATATTCCTTTGAAAACTTGGACTCTCACCTTGTGATCACAGGTGAGACAGAACAGTAAGATATATAATCTTTCATCTGAGGAAAATATAGGTAGTCCTTGACTTATGAGCACAGCTGAACCCAAAAGTTCTGCTGCTAAGTGAGACATTTGCTAAGTGAGTTTTGCCCCATTTTATTATCTTTCTTGCCACAGCTTGCAACTAAGCAAGATAGTTGTCAGGTGAATTTCATGGCCTTTCTTGCCACAATGATTCAGTGAATCACTGCAGTTATTAAGTTAGTAACCCAGTTGTTAAGTGAATCCGGCTTCCCCACTGACTTTGCTTGTCAGAAGGTCGCAAAAGGTGATCGTATAACCCCGTGACACTGCAACCATCACAAATATGAATCAGTTGCCAAGTGTCTGAATTTTGATCATGTGACCATGAGGATCATGCTGCAATGGTTGTTAAGTGTGACAAAAATGTTTGAAGTCACTTTTGTAACTCCCTCCTCCCATTCCACAACGCATTCCCACCCGCTTCTTCCCGTCGGATTCTGCCACACCTTGTACCATCGCTTTCTCTTACCTGGATCGTTTCTGTGCTTGCAGAAGGCTGAACTGCATCAGCAGATACAGGTGTAGCGTATACCGGATTCTCAAAGTTTTCGTTTCCTTCGCTCTTGGAAGCAGTTACCTATTGTCAAAGATAGTTTTGACAGGACTGAAGAACAGACCAACGACAGAATGCTTAAAAGGAAAAGGGATTGGGGAAATGACATGTAAATGGATACTAGGGTAGGGGTGGGGGAAAATTTGTTTAAAAAAATCCTCTTCTTACTTTTGTTGGAGATGCTACGATCACATCCTCTGCTCTGGTGTCTTTTGTTGCGTACATAGGATTCTCGAATGTGATTGGCTGCTTCCCAGTTTCCAAAGCAAAGTTTTCATTCTGAAAGCAATAGCTATATAGATGAGTCAAAAGTTGACTAATTTGTAATTTTTTAATGCAATGCATAATAAAATACACAGAAAAAGAAATACCACAGGTAAGAGAAATGCAAATATTAATCTTACATGAATTAACCTTTCAGCTTTTTTTTAATGATAGATTCTTTTGGCACATATTCAGTGTAGCAGTGTAGCAGGCACTGCCATTATTAAATAAAATTAGGCAAGATTATCAATTCAAATCACTGCTCCTGACTAACTGCAAAATGACTGTTCCATAAATCATTTGTCAAGAAAAAAATAAATCTTGTTCTTCCTCATACACAGAAACATACTTTGCTGGAGGAAGCAAGGTCTTGCCAAAGCAATTTCATTTCAATGGAAACCTAACCAGACTTCAAAGTAATTGGCAAATGAACCAGAAATGCAAAACTGTTTAGGTCTCATGATAGAGAAAGGGTTTTAGGTGTATAGAGAAGGGCAAGGAAGTTCAATATTGGTTTATATTATGACCTTCTTTTTTGCTCAGTGAGGAAGTAACTAGCCAGAGGTATCAAACTCAATCCCATCGTGGGCTGCATCAGGAGTTTGACTCTTGGGGGGCCAGGGTGGTCATGGCCTGGTCACCATGGCTGACTGGGTGGGCGTGGTTGAGCCTGGGGTGGCAGGGGCCAGTCCCATGCTGTCTCCAGGACGGTCCTGCAGGCCAATTCTGTAGCCTATCACAGGGTAGATCTGGCCCGCAGCCCGCATGTTTGACATTTCTGAACTAGACAGTAAATAGCACAGGATTCACATCCAAGCCTCTGGTGGACTTGGGAAGTAGATGCTCTATATTGGCAAGGAGATCAAAGGTATCATTTAAAAATGAGCTCCCTTAATGAGATGTCATGGTAGCTGAAACATTAACAATTCTAATGAGGAAGACCAAAAAGTGTTGCCACTACTACAACTAAGCCCTTGTTCTGAAGGTTGACAGGATTGAGTAAGACCGATATTTCTTCTTTAAATAGCAAGGAAAGAAAAGCGGGAGACCACGAAGCATGAAGCCATATGCGCGTGGTCAAAATTTTGACTTGGTCTGGGTCCCGCTTGCATTGGAAAAACAGTACTGCAGCCTCAGAGTTTCTTTTGCTGATGGCAAAAATTACACACTTAGAATTTTGCGACACATTATAAGCACTCTCACACAATACTGCCATGGCAGACAGCCAATCAGAAAACCATTTATTATAAAGCGAGCTTTTATGGGGGCTGAGATTAGAGGGTCTCACCTCCTAAGAGGGCAAGATTTAAGAGAGCTTCATTTAAAGAAGATTGGGAAAAAAATCATCTTACCATTTGCATTGCTCTGTCAATAGAAGATTCAGCTCCAAAACCAGCTACATTAATGTCCATTGACACATCTGCCCCGGGTCGGAAAGTTACTCCATTACCGTTTTCCGTGGATTTTACAAGACTACTTAAACTTCAAAGATAAATTTATTTTTAAGAGAAGGAAGACATTTTAATACAAGTTTTAATATATATTGTTAATATATTATATTGTTAAATATACTGTATTGTCCTTTGAAGCAGATACAGAAATAGTTATCCATCAAATGCAAACTTTAAAACTGATATATTTTTAAAAGAATGTTTTTAAAAGAACCGGCACAGTATTCAGAAGCCTACACTGAAGCCTTAACTGAGATGATCTCTGTTGTTCGTCAACTGTCTCTGGGTATAAAGAATGCTTGAATTAGTTGTATGTAAGGGGGAAATACTACTAAATATTTCTACTATTGTGACCTACTGCATACGGAACTGTTGGTAAAAAAACAAAATAGTGCACATCCCTGGTGTATAGAATGTTCCTTATGGAAATGTTCCTTAGGCAGGTCCTTGTTCCCCAGAGGATATGAACCTCTGTCTCTTCCACAATCAAGTTTGAATAGAAATGACAAGATAGAAATAAGACTGTGCTAGATTAAAGAAATAAATAGGATAACCCAAAATACTCTAAAGAAGAACCGTTCAGGGGCAGCTAGTTGGCAGTCAGTTCTTAATGAAGACTTCAGTAAGAGCAATTCAACCAAGCATTTCTAAAGCAAGAGTCTGTGTTGGGAGTTTGATGGTTCACAAAAGAAAAAAATCAGAACTCCCAGTAAGAATGCACCCTCCTTTGCTACAAGAGTGGGGAACAAGTGACTCTCCGGATTTTGTTGGGTTGCTACCTTCATTCTGCCCCTCTCCCCCCAATTGATTGCAAAGTTGTCAATCACAACTGCGGGATTCCATGTTATCCATTCCTTACTTTAGAAGAACAGCTAATTTCAAACTCATATGTACCTTGGCCTGAATATGGTGGGGCTTTCTTCTGAATTAGTATGCATTGGATTGTACTGCAAAGCATTTGAAAGGGAAAAGAGGGGGGGAGGGAAACAGAGAGAGAGGGGGGGGGACAGACAGACAAACAGACAAACTGTGTGTGTGTGTTCGACAAAGCATGAAAGCTTTTCTTGCTGACCACAGAGACCATCATGAGCCAGGCTTAATTCTGCAGGAATCCCAATGGGACCCATCTGGTCATGCCGAGCGATACCTACCTCGGAAGTTTGGGAAGGGCAGGTAGCAGAGATCCTGTCCTTCGGTAATTGAAAAAGGCACCCACTCCCAGTGCACCAATGATGATGATCAGAATGACCGTCAATAAGGCAGCCACTGCTGCTGTTAGAAAAGGAAAAAGAGGGGGGAAAAAGCAGAAGTGAATAACAGGGAAGCTGCAGCTGAAACTCAGAGTTGCTTCAGCAGCTACTTAGAAACTTATTTAAAAGGTTTCAGGCCACTGAGTGATGGCTTCGCGGGAGAACACATTTCAAAGCTTACTTACTTGTTCCAGGAGGAATTCCTCTTGACAGGCCCACTTCACAGTAATTTCCAGTGTAGCCCGAGAAGCACCTGGTAAATGAAAGCAAGATGTTTAACTGGAACTGGCAGTAGAAAAACTGGTTGTATTTATTAAGGATCCTAGGAAGATTTTTTTTTTTAAAGCAATATCTTGGTAATGATATGTTGGAAGCACAGACCCACAAACACAGACATCAAGCCACAAAACAGCTTGCTTATTTCTTTGGAAATGAGCATGCTGGAATGCTGAGTCACAACTGATGATATATGTGGGTTAAAATGATGATGATGATGATAGCAGCAGCAGCAGCAGCAGCAGCAGCAGCAGCAACAACAACAACAACAACAACAACAACAACAACAATAATAATAATAATAATAATAATAATAATAATAATAATAATAAGGATTTGATTTCAATAGAGCCCCAGTGCCCCCTACAGGTTCCACCAAGGATAAAAATACTTTGATTGTCTAGGTTTTCTTTGAATCTGAGTAAATTGCTTTTAGTTGTTCTGTATTTTAAAAAAAATCATTGGATTTCCAATCCCTACATTTGGGGACCCATCTTGATTTATAATAGGACCTGCCAATTCATCACTCCAGATGTTTTTAAGAATGATGTATTTAAAAATATAATACATGAACGAAATTTCAATTGATGTGGGCTGTCCCTTCCTAAGCAATATTATTTCACTGCCCCTAGCTAAAATGGATTAAATCTTGAAAAGCTAAGCAAGGTTGGACCTGGTTAATGCTTGGAAGGGAACTCAACAGGAAAGTCCAAGGCTGTGGACTAGGCTTGACTCCAAGAAGGTGGCAATGGCAAAACTAACTTTTCAGAAAACAAGACAGATATGTTTATGGAATCACTGAGGGGCCTTGGAAGAGACTTTGATTTGATTTGTATCATTTTACCTGGGTGGGGATGGGTGCATATCAGAATGCATCCAAACTAAATATATTTAGAACAATCTCTTTCCTTTGGTATGCTATTTTACTATGCAAATATTTTAGGTACAATAAACGTTCTATTTTCCTCCCTCCTCCTAATTTGAGGCGGTACAGACCTATAAAGGAACATAGCAGCTTGAAGCTTCTGTTACGAAGAAGTGATTTTAAAACTGCAAGGCATAAATAAATGCAGTGGCTCGGCCCTTCAGGCATTGTGTGATCAGAGTCACACTGAATAAAAACACAGGTATAAAGCTTCACCCATGAGTCTGAGGACTAGCCTCTCAGAAGGGCATCTCAAGAAAGATTTTTTTATGTTTACATTTTATACGATCCCCTTCAGAATGCCACTGGTTACACATCTGTTGCAAATGTGGCTGGCGCACATAAACTGCTATTTAAGCGCTTTCCTTTTTCTTGACAGTTCTTTCAGACGTTCATGGCACAAAAGAACTGCCGCCTGAATCACATTTATATAGCTTGCAACAATAAGAAGAGCACCAAAACAACAAAATACAAAGAATCGAGGGAGAACAAAAGTACAAAAAAATGAATACAAAATCATCCCAAGCAATGCAAACAACAAAACAAAACAGGGGCCACCTGCCGCCTCTGAACCATTTTCCTCTTACTATCTGGCTACGTCTGGTTTTGCGTTTTATAAAGCTACCATGCTGTGCTTTCCATCTTCTGCTTTAACTTTGCTATGTAGTTTGGCCATAGGCAACATGAAGTTTGGAGAAAGTTTCTGAAGTTAGAAAGTGCAATTAGCTAAACCAGGCAAAGAATATAAAACCCAAGCTTTGTGTGTGTGATTACTGGGGGCATGCAAATAGTCCCAAGCCTCTGAATTGTGTATCCCAGCAGCTTCTGCTACCAAAGAAACAAGCTGATGTTCGGTTCCCAACTATTTTCTCTTGGCCTCCCTTGGCAGAAGGAACATCCTCTTTCCACTCTTTGCCCCAACCCCAATTTCATTAATTGGTCCCCCTGTCAGTGAATCTGCCTTTTCCCAGTGTGACAGCTTCAGACAACCCGCCATACCCCTCTCGTTTGACCTGAATCATGAAGGCATGACGAAGGACACCCTTTTCTCCTCATGGAGCTCAGATTATGGAAGATCATCCACAGAGGTTTGCTTTTGGATGAGCAAGGAAGACAACGCTGTGGGATCTGTTTAGGAATCACAGCTACTAGCCCTCGGTCAGGAATAATTTATGGGAATTTCTGCAATCACCCCATTTCCATGAATTTTTTTAGAATTATCTAGTTAGTGATGTAAGGAGGACGAGGGGTAGGAGGAGGAAGAGAAAGAAGGGAGATTGTGTTTTTAACTGGGCCTTTCACATTAAAATGCTACTACAGGTAGTCTTCGACTTACAATGGTTCATTCAGTGACCATTTGAAGTTACAATGGCACTGAAAAAAGCAACTTACAAATATTTTTTCACATTTACGACTCTTTGCAGCATCTGTGTGGTCACGCGATCAAAATCTGGATCCTTGGCCACTGGTTTTTATTTATGATGGTTGTCCTGGGGTTCATAACAATCCCCTTTTGCGACCTTCTGACAAGCAAAGTCAATGGGGAAGCCAGACTCACTTAACAACAGTGCTGCTTATCTTAACAACGGCAGTGATTCACTTAACAACTCTGGCAAGAAAATGGAGCAAAGTTCTCTAAACAACTATTTTGCTTAGCAACAAACGTAATGGGCTCCAACTGTGGTCATAAGTCGAGGACTACCTGTAATTCTTTTTTTTTTGTTGCTGCTTGAATTTTGTCTCTGAACTTCTCTCTGATAAAAGGTATTTATGTAAGAAACAAAGGCCTCCTCCTGGGATAAAGCCTACCGTGAATTCTTGCAGCATTTGTATGTACAGTAGGAGCGTCCATCAGAGCTTGCTGTCTACATCAGAATGAGCACACATCACAGCATTGTGTGAGCCGTGATGGCGCAGTGGTCAGAATGCAGTACTGCAGGCTACTTCTGCTGACTGCCAGCTGACCGCAGTTCGAGTCTCACCAGGCTCATGGTTGACTCAGCCTTCCATCCTTTCGAGGTCCTTAAAATGAGGACTTAGATTGTTCAAGAGGCAATAGGCTGACTCTGTAAACCACTTAGAGAGGGCTGGAAAGCACTGTGAAGCAGTATATAAGTCTAAGTTCTATTGCTATTGTACCCAAAGCTCCAGTGCCACAATGTATCTCCAAAAGAATGACATCACAATGCTGTTTTCATCATTCTGTGTCCCTCTGCCCACCACACAGACAATGCCACCCGCACATGTTATTTGACTTCTTAAGTTTTTCTTGATCCATCTGTAAAAACATACTTGCATTTAGGAAGCTCGCTTTCATCCAAATAGCATGTTCCTCCATACATACACCTGCAGGCCGGTGGCATTGTTGGTGGAGATTCAATAGCTATGAAAAATGAAAGACATGCATTATATGTCTATGGAGATTCTCAGTCATTCAGGTCACGGTTGTCCCAAAGATGTTTTTTTCAATAGGCAATTGGATTTTCTGGGTTTTCTTTGAAGACGCTTCACTTCTCATCCAAGAAGCTTCTTCAGCTCTGACCGATATGTATACAACATCATTTATCTTCAGTCTACTACACAGTCAACATCATCTACCTTGAATCTACAACAGTGGTGGTATTCGACTGGTTCTGGAGAACCGGTAGCGGCGATGAGCAGTGGAGACCAGACCGGTTCTCTTCGCTGCTCTGTGATTGGCCCACCTGCCCGCCTGGGCTACCATACTCACTTTTATGGCCAGAATTCAAAGTGCAGCTGCTTTGCACAGCGCTATTCTGCGCCGTGCAGCAGTTGCTGCAGTGACCACCATCGTGCAGGCTTGCAGGAGGTAAGTTAGAAACGATTCTGCGCCTGCGCAAAGTGTGTGCTTGGTGCGTGCACGCATGCAAAGTGTGTGCATGTTCACAAAGTGCGGCCACCAAGCCACGCCCACCGAACCGGTGGCAACTTTATTTGAATACCACCACTGGTCTACAACACAGTGTTTTCAACATTTCCAAGAAGGCTCCACACTCATCTGCAGAAATCAGATGATCCTGAGGACACAGATAAACCTCCAGCTGGCCTTAAGAATTCGTTAAAAGGATGCAAATGACCAGCTGTCTGCAAGGAGTATAAATCCTTTCATTCCCCACCATCCAGTCAGAGCTGAAGAAGCTTCTTGGATGAGAAGCAAAACATCTTAAAAGAAAAACCAGAAAGTCCAGTTGCCTCCTGAAAAAACATCTTTGGGACAACTTGCATTATACCAATCCTGTAAACCGTGATGATTTATCCACTGCCAATAACTCTGAAGAATCAGGATTTTTCTTTTGCCTAATCCAAGATTCTATTTTGTGTTCATAAGATGACCATATGCCACTTGCTCTTATGTGAGGTTCGGAGGGGTAAACAATATCTTATGAAAAACATATTTCTACCTTGCTACATGCCTATTAGTAAAATATAATAACAAAGCAGCAATATTTGAGGTCAGCCAACAGTGAAACTAACCAACAAAACAGCCCTGAATCCACTCTTTTCTTCAGCTGGTGAAAATAACACATCCAAGGGATATCCTCAAGCACCTTCCATTGGTGGAAAGGCTTGTACGTAAGAAAGTGATTTTTTGCCAATCTCCCTTCCCTTGTCCCCAGCTTCACTTCCGTAACATGTCCCTCGTCTTTTCAGAGCATATTTACAGTGTGCTGGGGAGACAAGCTATACTTCTTTCATTCTGACAACAAAAGACTGTTCTGTTTGATTCCATTTTTTAAAAGTATTTATTTAAAAGAAGACTTACTTCAAGAACATCTTCTGCCAGCATACAAATAAAATAGATCAGTAAGTCATCAAAACGAAAAAAAAAAACTATTTGATCACTGTTACGTGTAAAGGTTTTCTTTTAAAGAATTACCCTTCTGATACTTGTACAAAAAATATGCAACCATTAGTGCTATGTATGTCAGAAAACACCATGGAAATGCTTAAAAGACTTTTTATAGCACATGACAGAAATTTATTAAGAAGTGAAATGTTCTCCAGGTTTCATGAGAAATATCCTCTTAATTCTAAATACACATTTTTAGACCATGGAAACACATATATTGCACTGTTAATATAGCAGTATCTTGGCCAACCTCGTATTTATGAGAAGGCATACACTCTTGAGAAAATTCACACCAAGGAATGGAGGCAGAGGTAACTGGGAGAAATACATTTTGCTGTTTTAGTTATAAGCACAACAAAGTAGTAGTGAATAGTTCTTTGTTCACTAGGAGACCACATTTAATATCTCTTGAGAAGGCAAGATCTCACCAAGAAGCTTCTAAGAAAAACGAGTAGACTGAAGTACAAACATGGGAGGGAACTTCCGTTATTGTTACTATTTGGATAAGGGTAGAGGTAGAACATTTTCCTTCTTTTTAAAAACTATGTCCAATATATTTTAGGGATCATATATTTCTCACTTAGAATGGTGGGAAAATGCACTGCTACTATATAATGTATATCTGGGCAGGTACTGTATAAGGCACTGTCATGTTTCTGAAAGTACCCTGTGGGGAAAAATAGTTCTAAATAAAAAAATTTTTATAAGGGAAAACATTTGGAGTAATAATTTTCTATCCAGTCTCCTGGCTTTTTGACTGCAGAGAAGGGATCCTTATTTGAAGGGATAAATCCTTATTTGAAGGGATAATCCAAGATGCAGCTTTCTTGTTCTTGAAACTAAAGTACTGTTTACTCATTACCTTGGTTCTGTACGTGCATCAGATTTTACTCCCTTACACTCTGTCTCTTCTGAAAAAGGAGCATGTCCAGTAACTCTCCTTACCTGCGTCACATTCTTCTGAGCTGCCTTCCACAAAACTAGCCCCTTGTGGACAAGCACAGGTATATCCCCCAGGTCTCAACAAGCAGAGGTGGCTGCAGACATCTTTGCATGGATTGGATACTGCAGAGACAATAGAAGAGGCATCAGAACGCCTTTGGTAAGACTCAACCTGTCAATCAGATTGGAAACATGGGAGCAGCAAGACAAGCTGGTCTCCTGAATTTGGTTCAGAAATGTTCCTTGGCGTTGTATGCCTTTTCCCCTTTTCTTTTTCTCCCTGGTTCCTCTCTCCTTCCTTTTCAGTTTTAGAGATTATTAAGTTTGCATTACTTCTTCGTTGATTTTTTCATGATTTTAACCCTTGCTTGAACTTGGGATTAGGTCCATAGCTTCCTGAGACTTGGAAAAAGAGCTAGAAGAGGCCAAGTGTTTGTTTTGTCAGGTGTTTCCTTCTATCCTTTTAGTGCATTTCAAAGAGATAAAGTAAACTATGTACAGTGATCTCAGAGTCTAGATTCATAAATCTCTCTAAGCCACAATTTTTGGTCCATTTATTACATTATGAATGTAAGGCAGGGGTGCCCGCTTAGTGCTTAGATCTAGCCCATAGGGCTGCCCTGGAAACAGTGAAGGACCAGCCTGCAGTGCTTTGCCAGTGAAAATGGAGCTCGGGAGAGCTTAGGATGGCCTCCTGCAGCCCCCTGCCAGTGAAAACAGAGCTTAGGAAGGCTTTCCCAGGGTCCGTTTTTCACTGGCAGAGGGCTGCAGGAGATCATCCCAGCTGAAAACAGAGCCCAGTAGGGCCGCACACAGGCTGCAAGATGTTGACCTGCCCACGCCCACCCTGCCCACGCCCACTTGGCTCCCTGAGGTCAAACACATCCCTGATGTGGCCCTCAATGAAATCAAGTTTGACACACCTGGTGTAAAGTCAGCCAGTCATGGCTTAGCAAACCACAATTATAAAAATGAATTGTGAATCCAGTTAATATCCAAGTCGCTGATGGCCTCCACCAATACCAGTTTCAAGCTGTCATTGATATCAAGCATGGAGAGATTTGCTTATTAGCAGATGATTGTTCATTACTTCAAGTATATCCTGTTTATTTGTGTATAACAACAATTCATACATCGAAGCATGGTCATTACCTGATTGGTTGCATCTGTGTTGGTGATAGATCCGGACTTGAGTGAGCCAGGGGTTTATGGTCAACAGTTTGACTTTTTCTCCATTTCCAAACTTATCCTTTTTCCAGACCTCTCCTCTTTCTTTAGATGTCCAATACAGATGGCCTTCAAAGACATCAAGGCTATACGGGCTGCTGACTTTGGGGTTAAGTAAAAGAGATAAGTTAATAGCAAAGGCCAGCAACACTGTTATTCTAAGTATTATTACAGAAACAATAGCATTGTTCTCAGCATTTTTTCTGTGCATTTGCATTAGTGGATATTGTTAAGCCTGTGTTCCCCAACCAGCGTTAAGGAGACAAGCTAAACAGAATGTGCAGCGTTAGTCAGATAGGCATACAGATAAATGTGTGAGATAAGTTTGTATGTTAGTTAACATACAGTAAAAATAACAGATATGCTTGTGCTATCAAAAATATAGTTTATTCCATTTAGAGTTTATAGCATAGTCAAAATAACAGTCCATTAGTCATGTATCGTTTTAGTCAGTCCATTCAAGGATATTCAATTAGCAAAAGTCCCTGTAGAATATCCAATGTCAGTTCACTTACAAATAAATCAGTCCTTCCTCTCTCCCTTTCCAGTAGGAGAAAAACGCAGTCTTCAAACCATCCAGTAATTAGGGATCATCAAGCCAGAGAGAGCAAGCTGCCGTGCCTTGCTTCTTTTATGATGCTTTTACAACCACTCCCTTAATTACATTCTTACAGTTAAAGTTACAGACACTTTAACTAACAAACCATGATAACATATTTATTATTTTACCTAAACCAGTTAGGGTAAACAATGTTATCCCTAACAGATATAAACAGATTCTAGAAATTAAAATATCTCAAATCTTCTGTGGAACTTCACAAGAACTAAAAGCTTCATGTTTATGAAGCATTTTCTTCATAAACAATCTCTGCTTAAGATAGAGATAATGGAGAAAATATGTGACTTTGCTATTTGAAATGATTCTATTAATCCTCAGAATAATATCAAAACTTCTGCCATTAGTCACCATAAAATTTCTCCTTGAATGGTTTCCTGAAGTCTTAAATATGAAATATTTTGGAAAATCAGTTCAATCCATGGTAACTTTAATAAATTAGAATGCATTTTAATTCAATTTCTGGTGACTTCATGGATATGTCCATGTAGTTTTCAAAATATGCACATGACAGTTCTCGTTTTAAAATTCACAACATCGTTTAAAATCCTGATTTCTTGGTTGTTTCCCAACTAATGATTATTTGTTAGCCTGAACAAGAATACAAGCTTTAATTTTATTTAATGGTATATCTTAAAATAGCATCTTGGAAGTCTGAAAGTACATGTCTACTCTGCAGCTCTTCCCCCTATTTCTCAAGGTCATTCTCACATACCATCGTATTACACAAGTCTGATTTGCTCAGCTTTTTTGCAGTCAGTTAAATTAGGCTGGATGTTACATACCTCCATGTGAAATAATTTTTCTATCTGTTCCATCAAACTTCATAGATTCAATTAGATTTTCCTTCTCGTCACTCCAGTAGATCCTGTCACTGTTCAGATAATCAATAGAAAGGCCAGTTGGCCAGCCAAGATCTTCAGAAACTAATGTATTCCTCTGCTGTCCATCCATCCAGGCACTTTCGATTTTTGGTTGCCTTCCCCAATCAGTCCAATATATTAACCTAAAAAAAGCAAAACAAACAAGCAACTATTTATTAGTTATTTGCTACACATTTTCAAAGCCATCTAGAACAGAAGAAAGAAATTTTGACCAAAAATTGTAAGGAATGCATTATTTCATATTGCTTATTGTTTCTGCTACTATTATTATTGTTTGCACTCGAGTCAGAAGCATCAAGGTGCTTCCAGGTTGAAAATACTCACCCAAGCTTAGGGTTGACCGCTATGGCTGCTGGCTGATCCAGCAGAGAATAGATTAACCATTTCCGATATCTCCCATCAAGTTTTGCCACCTCTATTCTGTTTGTCCCAGAATCAGTCCAATAAAGGTGCCTAATTAAGAAACAAAATGCATAACTTTTGAGTCATTTAACATTAGATTCCTAACTATTTGTTTTTTAATCTTCCTTATATAGTATTCAACCTTGTTTCATCTTCCTTATATTTAACTCAATTGGCCTGAATCAGGCAATTTTCAAATTAGAATCTATTCAACAAAATTGCCCTGCTGTGAACCTCCAAATTGCACTGCTAAAATTTCACCAGATCATGCCAGCACAATTTCTTGTAAATTTTTCTTAAAAATAAAGGAAAATGTGCTTATTTTCTAATAGACTCATTAAATAAGAACACTTCAAATGTCCACCGAGCATGAAAAATGGCCAGAAATATCCTGTTATCATTATATCACTAGCTTGCTCATGACAGCCTTCAGAGGCAGCAATAATAATTAATAACTTTAACAATGAAAATTAATGCAGACCCACAAAAGTTTACTTATCTCATCCATCACCCAAAAAATTATGCCAATTAGCATTCAAGAAGTATTTTGCACAGGAAAAAAATAAATCAATAATTTTGAACTAAAATATGTCTTTGTGTGTGTTTGTGTGTATGTGTGTGTATTTCTGAAGCACTTTTATCTAACTTTAGCACTTACTTGCCAACCCAATCCACTGCTAAACCAACAGGACTGATCAGGTATCTAAGGTTCAGGTCAACTTCTTTCACAGGATTATTTCCACTGCTTTCAAATGTGGGGATATATGCACGTTTGATGGAACCAAATTGTGATCCACGTCCAAGAATGCTGTAGTATACAACACCTAGAAGAGTTCAGACCTCTCTTTATATTTTCACTGGAAAAAACATTGTTTAGTAGGACAATACTGGATTTCTAACATTTCAAATATGGGATTGATAGAAGCATGCAGTAACTCAGTTCACACATAGTTCTAATGCATATATTGGCTTAATTTTGATATGACATGATTTATTCAATGGATTACATTTTAATAAATCTGGCTTGACATTACTTTCGAATCCATTCATCAATTCTGTCAGGCTAAGAAGAATTAACCCAACTCAATGGGTTGAGTTAAGCCTCCAACTTATTTGCAAAATATTTTCAGGCTTAAACTGTAGCAATGGTTATATATATCATTCACCCATTTTGGTTGGGTACAGCAGGGCAGGGCATGGTTTAAAACCATATGAACCAAAAACCAGTATCGCTGAAGCTAAGAAATTTAGTGCCCATATGCAGAAACTCTTGGAACTGCTTCAAAGAGTTCTACTTCTTGGAACAACAAGAAGTATTTCAACATCTTGTAAAAATTAACAACCTGAAAAACATCTTTTCATAAATGGGTAACCAGGCTGTCAGGCTTCCTAATTTTTAATACACTAATTCTTAATTAGGATTTGATCCTCTGGGAGTTAGCTTACTAGATGACCACAAGTCCACTTTTTAATATTTTATGCTAATGCTGCTTTAGCAAAATTTAAACCAAACAGCCATACTAAAATCATGGCTCCCTAAATGACATTTGTAAGAGAAAAAAAGAGATCTCATTGGTCCCTAATATATGGTTTATTCAGGTATTATATATTACTATACCAGAGATGATAGAAGCTGTCAACAAGATGTTTCTCTACTTCCTGCAGCAAGTTTACTATATATAAAGTTTAAGATGATTGATTGATTGATAGATAGATGATGGGTAGCATAAAAATATAATAAATATTAAGTCTAATTTGCATAGTTTCATAATATTACATTTCACAAAGTTCTTACAAGCTACAATCATGTCTACTTGATAGATAAGGATGTAAAAATATTACATGCCCATAACTTAATGAATCCATAGAAAACAAATTCTGAAGAAGTTATTTCTTTGCTAGTAAGAAACACACACACACATGCACACATCCTATGGCGACATTCTTGAAAAGAACTTTCTGTTCTAGTATCTAAAACCTAAAACATACTTAAGCCAATTCCTTCAGGATCCCAATGATAGTCTACTGCTTGAATGTGTTCCTCATTTTCAATATAGTCTGAATATTGCTCAGATGACATGTTGTATCTCCGAATACGGACATTATCTGGCAGAAGTAAGATTGGTGGGTTACCTAAAAAAAGAAAAAGAAAACATTATGTTGCTGGAACTCAGCTATTCAAACACAAAAGTGATCTTTAAAGCATCTGCTTGTAATTTACTTGCTATAAAGCATTTGGATTATAAGATGTAGTAGAATTAGCTATAAAACTCAGGGGCTGTTTTTGGTCATACTTATTCTAGTGTTAAAATGTTTTCCATATTGTAGTCTTCTTGTTATCCATAGATAAACCTGTTAGTACATTTTTATAATTAGGGCTGTCAAATCAATGGCATGCCAGATGTTGACTGACACTTTCAATATGTCCTAGCTAGCCTGGCTGATAGGGAAGGATGGTGTAATGAAACAATCTCTGGAAGGTTTTAATTGAAATGCAGTGAAGTGTTTCACTTTGTCTCTCTGAACAGGACATTCCCTATGCCACCTAACCAGCAATTTTAAAATTAGCCTCCATTTCAACATCCCCTTATCACTCAGTAAGGAAAATAAGCGCTCAAGAAACAGGGATATAACATATTCCAGTATTTATAATAGAAGTTTGAAGCCTGGCCTTGGACTAAATAATTTCCAGGAATTCCTATTTTAAATAGAGATTACTGGGAGAAGAACAGTTTCTATAATAAAGTAAACAGAGAGATTTGTAGTGCTTTCAAAACAAATATGTTTTATTAGGACATCAGCTTTCACAAGCAGCAGTCATCTGATTCCCTATTTTAGAGAGAGCTTTGACTACAGAGAGAAATACCCCTCTTCCTCTTTCGGGAGTTAAAGTCCTTTGGAAGCTCTTTGATATTGTCCCACCTTGATTGTTGATGAAGACCTTTGTTGTGATACTGTATGTTCTCACCAGAACATATCTCCCTTTCAATGAAAGGACATATCAATGCCCAATGTACTACTTAGCACCTCAATGGAAATAAGAGTTTGGATGGAGACCCCTGGCCTCGGGTTGAGTGGGACTGGAGAAGGACTCTCCAAACAATTAGATTGGCCCCTGTGGTTATCCTCTCTCTCTGGTCAGCTCTGTGATCAGTATCCTTCCAGTAAGACGTGCTGGCTGTAGCCCCATTCACCCCTACAAAATAAATTATTTCCAGAGAAATCCTGGCTGCTCCTACCATTGGCTGCACATTGCCTTCCCTGTTGATCCCCAACAGATCGAAATCCCTCTGCACAAAAGCATTCATAACTTCCTTTGGAATTCTTACAAAGCTGTGGACAAGAACCGAAGACTTCACATTCGTTGACATCTGAAATCAATGACAAATAGAGTTTTCATTTTTATTTAGTGCAGAAAACAATGCCTTGGTTGAGATGCTATTTTCTACCCTGACGGTTCCAATATTTTGCTCACTTGGATTTCATTTTAAGTCTAAGCCAGACAAATGATATTAGGTTTGCACTGACAGCATCCTTCCAGCAGAATCTCTCCCATATCTGCCCTTCAATAACCATCTCAATTTGTATGTGTGTTTTTAAGAATAATAGTAACAACAATAACAGAGCAACAACTTCCAACAGTGATCTAAAATATTCCATGACATAGGATTTGGCACTATAAAAAGAAAAACAGAAGTGAATAAAATAAGTTTGAAGGGAAAAGCACAATATATTGATATTGTGTGGGGCTCAAGGTTGCTGAGCATTTCCAAGGTAGAAAACAAAGTATAGATGAAAACTACCATCACAGGTATTCCTGTCCAGTTCACTGGGGTGGTATCCAGGCCTGCAGGTACATATAAAGCCACCTTCATTTAGGTTGGTGCAATTGTGTTCACAGATATTTTCAGCACATGTTCTGCCTGTTTCGGGATCTTAAAGAAAAAGAGTTGGAGAGGTAGACACAAGTTTTGATCAGTAAGGATAAAAGAATTACAATTCATAGCATTTTTCCTCAATTTCCCTTTGGCTTTGTCTCTTCTATTCTTAAAGAAAATAACCTTTGAAATAAAAAAAAAACCACAAAACAAGTTTGATTGAAAATACCATTATTACTAAGGCAATAGTTTTGTAGGCAATTGGGGGGCAGAATTATAGCTATTTTAAGAACCAGTCATAATTATGCTTTACAAAGAAGTCATCCATTAATTAACAGTGAATTCTTTTCAAAACAGTCCAATCCATTTTAGAGTTAACTTATGTATAGTACCAGGCACCAAGTTGATGTTCATTAACATCAATGGGAGAAAAATCTTTGAAATCTTTGATATACAGCACTCTTTTATTGTTTCTATTGGAGAGTCGACTTTTTTCTTCATTTACATATACACAGCTATGACTAAATCCTTTCTATTCCCCATTAGTTATACTCAGTTATACTGATTAAAAGAAACAGCTTATTTATTAAAATCACTAGCACAGTAAAGATTCTTTTCCTTCCTAGTATACTTTGAATAAATAAGCTGGAAGGATAAAGGGGTTAACATGGAGGCAGTACTGTTCACTATAATTTGAGGCAGTCTTTCATAACTCAGTTCCTCCTCAATGTTTCAGTTTTCAGCATCCATAAATTCGCAAATGGTATGGCCAAAGGATTATGGGATATGTAATCTAAGACATTTGGGGAGCACCAGGTTACTGAATGCTGTGTTAAGTTGTGTCACTGAGATAAAAAACCTGACTTCAAGTTTCAGCTGCTGGAATGGTGTTACCAAAATAAATGAAATGGGGCAGGGATGGGCTGCTGGGGGTTTGCAGGGGTTTGGGGAGGCCACCAGCTAAGATTCTGTGCAGTTCGGAGAACCCCCAAATCCCACTCCTGGCTGGCCCTACCCACCATGCCTCGCACCTCCTAGGAGTCCCCCCCCAGTTCAGAGAACCCCCAAATCCCACTCCTGGCTGGCCCTACCCACCATGCCTCGCACCTCCTAGGAGTCCCCCCCCCCCCCCGTTTTGGATGCAAGTAAGTGCAGGGCACGTATGGATTCTCAGGCGAGCGAAAAACAGGCTTCCTGAATGTTTGGGAAGGCCAGAAAATGACCCATTTCTGGCTTCCAGAGAGCCTCTGGTGTCCGGGGAGGCCGTTTCATCCTCCCAGAGGCTCGAGAAAAGCCTTCAGAGCCCAGGGAAGGCAAATACGTCCCCCCCACCCACCATGGTACAGGAGACCAACTAGGCCACGCCCACTGTGGCCACACCCACCCAGCAACTGGGCAGAGAACCCTTTGCTGAAATGGGGGCAGTTAAGAAAGGGAGAGAGACATCATAGTTCATTGTGACAGATCAGCTTGGGAGGCATTTTCTCTTTCGGGGATTGTTTTACTTCAATGGATTTCCCCACAATTTTCAATCGCCCTGAAACATGAAGTTTCCACTTCACCCCATCTGAGAAATCCTGCAAGAAAACAAAAAAAAAAAAAATACATAATAATGTCCATGCAACCACAACAATACTCACTGCAGCCGAGCTCATCAAAGTGGTTTCCACAATCATCATAATTATCACAGACATAATGCAATGGGATACAATTTCCATTGCCACACTTAAATTCTTCAGGAGTGCAAGGTTTGGGAGTAGGTTCTTTGCCTGCATAAAAAAAAAAGACATGCACACTTTGCATAACTTTGTGATAACTAGTACATTATTATTCTGCAAACTATATGGACAAAGTTAAGAGGATAAACCTAGGTATGAGCATCTGAAACCAAGACAACAAAACAGCAAATTCATCTATTCATTCCTATAGTTCAGATAAATGGATAAACCTACAATGCTCTTCTTTCTCATCGCTTCCATCTCCGCAGTCATCCTCCTGGTTACACAACTCCTGGCTGTAGATGCAGCGATTATTCTCACAACGAAAGCGGTAAGGGGGCTCACAGACAACATCCACTGAAATTGGAGAGGTCACAAGATTTTAAATATTGTTTATGGGTCACTGTTTCAAAATACTTCCTGAATGTTATATGGTAGTGCTAAACTACGACTAGAATTCATATATTCAAGGATGATGGACTAATAAAAGCATGTAGCTTAAATTACCCATAATCGGCAACAGGTATACATTCAGGGACTCACTAATCCTGTCTCGTCAGAGTTATGCCATCCTATTATCTGTGGTTAACATATGGCCAATATTAATTCTAGTTAATACCAGGAAGGAAAAGCCTGCAGAACCTGGTTTCGGAATTTCTTTCCCAAGCCCACAACAGCAGCTCCACTCTGATCCAGGAAGGAAATTGTGAAGTTGATCTTTCTTTTACTGGCTTTCATCCATTGCAAATTTAGTTCTGCACTGTTCTGTTTTTGGACAGCTATCCTGATGTCAGACAGAGTCTAATGCACCCTTATTTATTTATAAATTTATTTTATCTGAAAAAAGTTGAATTTATATTTACATGGAATATTTAAATATAAATTAAATATTTAAATATAAATTGAATATTTATATTTATAATATTTATATTATTTATATTTATATTGGATATATATTGTTCCTACATTGTTCTCTGAGTTTATCATGAGTAGATCTGAGAAAGCTTCTTGAGATTCTTTTCAGGTTGACTCCCTGATTAATTTTCTAACTTCCCCCTCAGGCTCAGGTTTGTTTATATGCTTAGTAATCTCTGTATTATTTTAGTAATCTCTGTATAAATTTTAGTAATCTCTGTATAAAGGGACAAGGTGGCTCAGTGGCTAAGACATTGAGTTTGTCAATCAAAATGGTCGGCAGTTCAGTGGTTCGAATCCCTACTGCCATGTAACGGGGTAAGCTCCCGTTACTTGTCCCAGCTTCTGCCAACTTAGCAGTTCAAAAGCACATAAAAATGCAAGTAAACAGATAGGGACCACTTTGGTGGGAAGGTAACAGCGTTCCGTGTGCCTTTGACATTTAGTCATGCCAGCTACATGACCATGGAGACGTCTTCAGACAGTGCTGGCTCTTTGGCTTTGAAACAGAGATGAGCACTGCCCAACTAGCACATATATGTGAGGGGAACCATTACCTTTTCCTTTTAATCTCTGAATTTCATTTGCTACATTATTCGTCAATTCCATTAGCTACAAAAATGCATATGCCAAAATCAAAGATCTAAGAACCTGTGTGTATTCTCAAAAGGCACCCTCTCCGTGTAACAGAAAAGGCTGATCTTGAATCCAAGAGGAGGTTAGGATATGGGAAGTTAAGTATGTGGTTGCCAATCTATCATTCAAATATAAAATCAACTTCTCAGTTCTAATTTTCTGGTATTTCAAAGATGGTCCAAAGATAGATGGATCTAAGAGTGGGCTTTAAAAACAACAACAAATCTTCAGCTTACAGCAGAACTGGAGTTCTTCATCTGTCCCATCTCCACAGTCGTCATCACCATCACATTTCCAATAGGGCTGAATACAGATGTGGTTCTTGCACTCGAACATTGAAGGGGGACAGTAAGAACCATTTGGATAGCGAGTGGCTGATAAAAAGACATCCAATTTTAATATCATGGTCCCTGTAATGCTACGCAAGTGATTTCTTAATCTTTTTCTTCATACATAATCTCATTTTCTATGATCTAGTGAATGTTTTCCCTCTTACTAACATATTGCTAATTATTAGTACACTGGATCTTGACTTTAGAGGGATTTAGTAATAGCAACTATAATATGACTTTAATAAGGGGTATCTTTTCCTTTTTAAGGAGTATTGCTTTATCCTGTACTGCAGGGGTCTCCAAATCCTAGTCCACTGATACCAGTCCACAGCCCGTTGGGGTTGTTGGTTGTTGGGAAGTGGTGGGCGAGCGTGCGAAGGTACAAGCAACAGGTGCGCATACAAAACCTTCCCTGCCCAGTGCCACAGCTGCTGCCAGTCCGCAGAGCCGGAAAGATTGTGTAGAAAAATATAATGTGGAGTAGAAACAGGAAAGAAATTATTTTAAAAAAAGTAATCAGGCAGAATAAAGTGTGTATAGGTAATCCTTGACTTACAACCATTTGTTTAGTGAAAATTACAACGGCACTGCAAAAACTTACTTAAAGCTGGTACACACACTTACAACTGTTGTAGCATTGCCACGGTCACATTGGCCTATATTTATGACAGCGGCATTAGCCCAGAGTCAGGTGATCGCTATTTGCGACTTTCTCAGCTGGCTTCTGACAAAGTCAATGGGGAGAAGCCAGAGTTGCTTAACAACCATGTTATTAACTTAGCAACAGCAAGTGAATTGCTTACCAACTGGCACAAAAAGTCGTAAAATTGGCTGTGACTCACTTAACAACTTGTTTAACCACAGAAATTCTGGTCTCAACTGTGGTCATGATTCAAGGACTACCTGTATCTGATTTCTCTTGTATCCGGCAACCTTAAAAGTTGAGGAATATAGAGCAGATTTTAGGGATCTGGGAGACTGTACTGAATAGGGCAGGGGGGAGAAAGAGTCCTACAGCGATGCCAGTATTCTCTTTTTATCATTTCTGCTCATCCTGATTGCATTCAGTATTTCTTGACATTCATCTCGTTGTAGAAAAGAAAGGTAGCCATTTATTTTCCCAGCCTCACAAAAGAAAAAGACATGATATTATAAGGAACTGGCATCAAGTTTCTGCCACGAATCAGAGAACTCACGACAAGATGCTTCGTCAGAGAAATCGAGGCAGTCCGCACTACCATCGCACCGGAATCGTTCTCCAATACAGTGGCCACTGTTGCATTGGAAAAAACCTGGGTGGCAGGTCCTTAGTTCTGAAAAGGAGAGTAAATAACTACTGAAATCTTTTCTTTTCTTTAAAAGCCATGAGGTGGGTGGTTTGGTTGGGGGCAGGGAAGAGAGAGAAAGGGAGGGAGGGAGAGAGAGAGGGGGGGGACAGAGGCATAAAGTCAAAGGAATAACAAATACACACCACAGTCTAGTTCATCTGAGTTGTCTTCACAGTCATTGTCATGGTCACACAGCCACCGAGAAGGAATGCAGCGTAAGTTTGCACACCGAAACTCACTTTCTGTGCATTCACGAGGACCTTGCAATAAGAATCATTTGAACAAGGTTTGAACTTTTGCAAATTCATTCAGAACAGAATACCTAAATAGGTTGACACTGTGGCTCACTTGCAAATTTTTTCATTGAAAGTATTGGAAATTATGCAGTTTGGAAGGGACAGATTCCCCCCTCCAACCCACCTCCCCCAAAGCAACCAACACTGCAGTTTTTGGTTAAAGGAAAAAAAAAAAAAAAGGGAAAGCCCTTACTGCAGTTTTGTTCATCGGAGTTATCCCCACAGTCATTGTTTCCATCGCATTTCCATCGCAGAGGAATACACCGGTGATTATCACAACGGAAATCTCCCAAAGGATCACAAGTTATGGATTCTGCAAGAACACACATGTGCCCAAGGCAGAGAGAAATCACTTGCCAGGAACAATTAACACACCTTTCTCAAATGCAACTTGGAAAGAAGAGATGCACAAATAAGGTTGGTACAGGGATGGCAACAGCAGAAAATTATTCAGTAAAAGACTTCGTTGGAAGTGATTCCTCAAAGGGCATATTTTGAAAAAGAAATACAGGTAGTCTTCACATAGTGATTGCCTTGTTCAAGAACCAACTGCAGTTAGGATGGTGATGAAAAGCTAACTTTTCAAGCAAGCCTCACATTTATAACTTTCACAGGTCTGTAAAGCAAAGGAAATTTAACTCCTGGCAGGCAATTTAACTCCTCCATTTTATACTCATGCCTTACTCCCCCACCCCCCAGACTATTACATTTGTTAAATCCCCTCCTGTTCATTTCAGCCCAGTGCTCACATCTGTCTGCAGTGAATCTTTTAAATACTTATTTCGTTTAAACGTTAGCCAGTTTCCTCTCAGCTTTGTATCATCCATTCTAACCTTGGGCCATATCACTGACAAGTGTTGAACAGCACCTGGCCCAGGGCAGAGGCCTATGGCCTCCCTAGATAGTTCCCTCCTAGCTGAAGTGGAGATATTAAGCAGGCTTTCGATCACCTACTCTATTAGTCCATTTATAACAGGGGTAGTATCTTCTACAGCCCTATTTTGCAATTTTATTTTAAGTAGAGTATTATGAGATTTACTTCCCTCCCGTCTTTCAGAACCTCCCTTTCAGGATTTTGCTAAGATTACTGAGAATGATTTGGTGATCATTTCTGCTTCAGTACCCTGGAATGTAAATCCATGTCATCTTGGATACATGTATTCATTTAATTTAGTCAAGGTCTCTCTTACTCTCTCCTTGTCTGTCTTAAGTTGCAGTTTTCTCATTTCCCAGTGGCACAATGAACACCAGCTAGGGCTCTATGTATTTTCTGAGAGAAGGCAGACACAAAACGTACATTAAGAAATTCTACCCTCTCACTGTCACCCAATACCACCTTACTTTCTCCTAGCAACAGAGCTCTTTGATTTTTTTTTATTTGAAGCAAATTTCCTTTACCATTTATGCACAGCCTTTGGGGATTTGTCAAATATTCGGAAAAGCTTTAAAAGATCATCATATATAATTATGTAGATCTTGCCTTTATTATTGTTATAAATAAATTCAAGGTGGCAAACATACTAATCCTCTTTCCTCCACTTATCTGCATAATCTTGTGAGGCAAGTTGGGCTGAGAGAACATGACTAGCTGAAAGACACCCAGAGAGCTTTCGGGTGGGACTAGAACTCATAGCATCCTGGTTTCGAGTCTGGTGCCTTAACTGCCACACCAAACTGGCTATTCTTCCCACTTAACAAAAATATGTCCAGATGAAAAGACCCTCATAAGTCTATGTTTGAATTCACAGCAAATAAGCACAAATTCCGTTGCACCTTGAGCGGGAACAACAGCAATTGAATGTAGACAGTAACAACTAGATGACAATTTCAGATAATTTGGACTTCACAAGAGCAAATAATAGAGAAAATCAACAATTTCAATTCCTGTAAATAATTTACCTCCCAGGTCCTCAATTTCAAGTGCTGTTAATGACCTCCCATGTCTTAGCACATGAAAAGCATCCATTACTGTGACATTCCTACCACCAACATTCTCATAGAGGCATTGCTTGCAAGCAGCACAGAAGCAAATATGGGGCTCTCAGTTTTTACAAGGCATCCATTTTGCAGCTCCTAAACTTACCACAGCCTTGTTCATCACTGTTGTCTCTGCAGTCATTGTAACCATTGCAGACAGACCAGAGAGGGATGCAGCGGTAATTGGTCCTACAGCTAAATTCTGTATAATTATCACATCGATAGGCAGGACCCACTAAAACAAAAGGAGAGAAAAAAGTTACATCACTTTCTGATCAAATTCTTTATTAGAGAAAATAATAAGCAACACACCCAGGTTATTTTCAAAAATGCAATAGTAAATAAGCTATAATCACTAATATATATTTATTTTTCAATTCAATTAAGTATTTTCCACATAAAGGTGCTTAACAAGTGACTTTTTAAAAAAAAAAAAAAAGTATACTATGTAGATAAATAAATAAAATAGCCTTCCTTAATCAGGCAACTTCCTACACCCAGTAATTGGGAGATGATGCCCAATATATCTTGATAATACCAATAGGGGAACATTGACTTTAAAAACTTTTATTTTTCCTTGATATTGTCCCTTATCAGAAGTGATCCCTTTACTTATGATAGAATTAGACTATATGTAACTCCAGCTTTTCCTAACTGTTTTATAACCTTAAAATTGTACTGGCCTAATTCTCTCCCATTAGCATAAGATTTTGTCAATAAGTATTCATTGTATACCAAAATTGCTAGGCCCAGATAATTTGGTTCAACAGACCCAAATTCAGAGCTCAATGGCTTTGGTATATACTCAATTCTTTTTTAAAAACTGAAGTTTAGAGATATTCTTCAGTCTCAAATGTAATCTTTTTCTGCTGTGATACATGGATTCAATAGAGTTCTTTGTTGATTTAATATAAAACGGCTCAGTTGGATTTTACATTACATTTCTACCTCCCTTACAGGTGGCATATTATACGTGATTAGAATGGTATTTGAGTCTGATGTATTATACATCAGTTCAGAAATAAAATCAGAGTTTGATGGGACTTATAGATACCAGGTAGTACTCTAAAAGGTTAATTGTTTCAAATCAGGAATGATAGGGACCCTGCCTCTTTCCCAAATAGATTTCCAAAAACAGAGGAGTCCTTTACTTTTAGAAAAGGAAAGAAGAGATGGGGCAGGAAAAGCAGTGGAACAGTTCCAAACTATTAGTAGGTTTTTCCTTGAAGTCTTTCACATCAAAGTACAAAGTGAACTCCCTTAAAGTGACTACAGGCAAATAAAGGCAGGTTCTTCCATCCCTTTCAACATGGAAGTGATTATTTGTTTAGTCAAGATTAATATTCATGCATAAAGAATCAGGCGTTTCTTCAACTGGAAGCAATGTGACTGGTGTGATTTCTGCAATATGCATAATAGGAAAGATGCACCATAGAGAGTTATTCCCCTGCATACTCATTCTCTTAATTGGTATAGCAATGATAAAGTAGCTCAAAATGTGTTTTGCTTACTGCATTCATGGAATGGTTCATCTGAGTTATCACCACAATCATTATCCACATCACATTTCCAGGTCTGGGGGATGCATCGGCCATTGTTACATTCAAATTGGCCTGGAGGACAAGTTCTGCTGGCACAATGAGTGCTATCCTCATCTGAATTATCACCACAGTCATCTTCTCGGTCACACTGCCAGGCTTCCGGGATGCATCGTTTGTTAGCACATTGCCACTGGTGAGATTCGCATTGGTGATTGGCTAAAAGAAACCAGAATTTTACATTCCTAAAAAAATTTGTAATACAATTTCATTCAGAGAACAGCAAAAAAATTTAAAAAAAATCCTGAAAACCCTGACATCCAGATAGATGGAAACATTTTATACAGAGAAACATCAATATGGAGCTGCCTTTTCCAGGCCAGGTGCCTTCCAGATTGTTCTGTACCTTCATTAGCATTCTTGAAACCCCACGTTTTGATTGGTCAAAGCGCGGGGTGATCTGATTGGTTTAGCGAGCTGCGCTGATTGGCCCGCTGAGAACCTCCCGCGATTGGCGGATACGAATCGCAGGAGATTCAAAGCGGTGCCATTGGCCATGGCCGCCACAGCTTGAGAATAAAAAGCCACAAGTTTTCCCTTGGAGCCAGATCGGTTCCGGCGGCCTAATAAAGAGCTGAAACCACAGTCACTGCCTCCTGGTCTCCTTGCCGAACGGACACGACACTGGCGACGAGGATGGGATCCCAAGGCTGAACCCCATCGAGCACGTGTCCGCCGGAAGCAAGACCGACGAGATGGCCAGCATCGCTCTGCCCACGCCCTTCAACCCCGCTAGCGAGGACTGGGAATCCTACATGGACAGATTCCTCATGTTCCTCGAATGCAGCAACATGAAGGATGCCACCGGGCCGAAAAAACGAGCCGTTTTCCTGACACACTGCGGGCCCGCAGTGTTCAAGATGGCGAAAGCCCTCACGAAACCCGCCAACGTCAAAGCGATGGACTGGGACGACCTCGAGCCCTTGCTCCGCAACCACTACGCCCCCGCCGTGCCCACC
The DNA here is from genome assembly GCA_033807585.1 of Hydrophis major. Taxonomy (NCBI): domain Eukaryota; kingdom Metazoa; phylum Chordata; class Lepidosauria; order Squamata; family Elapidae; genus Hydrophis; species Hydrophis major. The sequence continues at coordinate 187,127,579 of CM066328.1, forward strand.
CTCATCAGGCGGCACAACTTCTACCGGCGGGACCAGAGACCGGGCGAAAACATCAGCGACTTTGTTGCTGAGCTGCGGAACCTAGGAGGCATGTGCGGATTCTCCGACATGGACGAGGCCCTATAGGACCGAGTCTTGTTTGGACTTCGGGATCCAGTCCTCCAGAGCCGGTTGATGGCCAAAGGCAACATTGCCCTCGCCGACGCCATCGCTGAAGCCACCGCAGCCGAGGCTACCCGGAAGTCGGCGAACCGCATGCAGAGATCGGACGCCGGGGACCGCACTGTGACCACTGACTCGGGACAGGCGACCGAGGCCCAACCGGAAGCAAGTCACCGCGAGACCACCACCCACCATGGCGAATTCCACTCCGCCTCTGACACCTTGGACGAGGAGGAGGAGGAAATCCACCAGCTCCAGGCAGGACGCGACCAGCGTAATCGGCAGGGTTGTAAGTCAGGGACCACGTGTGCCGGTTGCGGAGGCGACCACCCGAGATCAGAGTGCTGTTTCTTCAACGCAGTCTGCCGGCATTGCGACAAAAAAGGGCCACATCGCCCGCGTCTGCCGACTAAAGAAAGCCTACAGCCCCAGACGGCAGGACCACAGCGAGCGGAGATGGGACAGCACACCCCCCAGAGCCAGAGATCACCAAGCCGACAGCCGATGGGACCGGAGCAGGCGAACCCGACAAGGCGGAGAGACCCAGCGGAAGGAGGAAACCCACCAGACAGTCATCATTGGCCACGCATCAACCACCGATGCCCGAAAAGTCTACGTGGAGGTAGGCATCGAAGGCAAGCTATGCAGGATGGAGGTGGATTCTGGGTCCTACCTCTCCATGGTCACCTGGCAAGAAATCAAACGCTTGGTGCCTACCATCCACAAGAAGGGACTGGAGAACCAGAGACTAATCATCAAAGACTGCCAGGGAAACCGCATCCCGGTAGTCGGAACCGGACAATTCGAAGTAACATTTAAGGGCCGCACGGCAAAGCTTCCCCTAACAATCATGGACCGAGACCGGCCCAGCCTTTTGGGACTGCAATGGTTCACGCCGCTTGGCATCGAAGTCACGGGCATCAACCACATCGTCAAGACCGATTGGGAGCAGCAACTGGCACGGGACTTCCAGGAAGTGTTCGACGGCACCTTAGGCAAGTACCGAGGGCCCCCCATCTCCTTCAGCCTAGACCCTAACATTCCCCAGAGACGCCTAAAACCACGGCGAGTACCCTTTGCACTCCGGCCAAAAATTGATGAGCAAATTGACAAGCTCGTCAAGCAAGGGGTCGTACAACCAATTGATCATGCCCAGTGGGAGACCCCAATAGTCACCCCAGTCAAGGCCGATGGGTTGGTGAGAATCTGCGGGGATTATAAGGCCACCCTAAATTGCGCCTTGCAACAAAGCACCTAACCCGTCACAGTAGTGCAGCACCTTCTACACTCACTGGGGGGAGGCAAGGTTTTTGCGAAGCTCGACCTAGCCCAAGCATACCAACAGCTGCCAGTCGACGCAGAACCCACGGAGGCGCAAACCATAGTCACCCACCGGGGAGCTTTCCGATGTAACTGACTCCAGTTTGGAGTCAGCGTGGCGCCTGGAATTTTCCAGAGCCTCATGGAGAGACTCTTGCAGGGCATCAAGGGGGTGGTACTTCGACGATGTGCTGGTATCAGCAACCAACCAGCAAGAACTAGAGGGTCGGCTAAGAGAGGTGTTAACCAAATTCAAGGAAACAGGGCTAAAAGTGAAGAGGGAAAAGTACCAACTTTACACAGAGCGGGTCGAGTTCCTGGGATACCTCCTAGACCGGCACGGCATCCACCCCACTGAAACTAAAATCAGAGCCATTAAGGAGGCTCCCACACCCAGGACTAAAACAGAACTGCAGGCGTTTCTGGGACTGCTTAATTTTTACAATGTTTTCCTGCCCCAGAAGGCGATCGCGGTGGAGCCTTTGCATAGGCTCTTGGACAAGGCGACTACCTGGCCTTGGGGGAAACGCGAGGAAGCCGCCTTCAGGAGAACCAAGGACCTGCTCACCTCGGATGTCGTCCTCATCCAATACAATGAGACCCTACCACTCGCCGTCACATGCGACGCCTCACCCTTCGGCGTCAGCGCCGTCCTCAGCCACACAATCCCAGATGGAAGAGAAGCACCCATCACTTTCTTCTCCAGGACACTCACCAAACTGGAGCGGAACTATAGCCAGCTGGACAAGGAGGCCCTAGCCATCGTCGCAGCAGTGAAGAGGTGCGCACCTTCACAATCATCATGGACCACAAGCTGTTGCTGGGCATCCTGGCAGGAAACTGGGACACCCCGAACATTTTATCTCCTAGGATGACAAGGTGGTCCGAATTCCTTGCCACCTACAGCTACTGGCTCACACACCGACCCGGTAAGACTATTACATATGCAGACGCTTTGAACCGCTCACCACTACCCGATCTAGACACCGACCCAGCACCCACAACGAGCACCCTCAGCATAGAGACTCTGCCCGATCTACCCATAACCGCGTCAGACATTGCCCAAGAAACCAATAAAGACAAACGTCTGGTAGAGAAAGGGTAGCTGGAAAAGGACAATGACGAAGCATTCAAAACATTCCAGAACCGGCAAACGGAACTTTCGCTGCAAAAAGGGTGTGTACTGTGGGGGGATAGGGTGGTTATCCCGGAAAAACTGCAAGGGAAGGTATTGGGGTTGTTACATGAGGGGCACCCGGGCATAGTTAGAACGAAAGCCCTGGCCAGAAGTTACGCTTGGTGGCCAGGGATGGATAAGCAAATCGAGGCCTGGGTGGCAAGGTGTCAACGCTGCCAAGAAACCAGACTGAGCCCTCCCGCGGCACCGATCCTGGAATGGGAAACCCCCAGGGGACCCTGGTCTAGGGTCCACATAGACTTTGCCAGGCCCACCAAGGGACATACATTCCTAGTAACCGTAGATGCTTACTCCAACTGGCTGGAGGTAAGCAACATGAAATCCACCACCACAGAGGCCGTAACCAAGGAACTTTGCAAACTATTTGCAACCCACGGCCTCCCGGATGTCATCGTGTCGGACAACAGGCCCCAATTCACCTCGCTGGAATTTGAAAAATTCCTAGTGGAACGGGGCATATGACATGCACTGACAGCTCCGGCGCATCCGGTGGCAAACGGAAGGGCGGAACGGATGGTTCAATTCACGAAAAAAACCATCCAGAAAATCGAACACGGGGAAATCCAAGACAAAATAAATAAAATGCTTTTTATCCAACATATAACCCCGAACACAACAACGAACAAAAGCCCGGCAGAGCTACTCATGGGGAGGAAAATAAGGTCCCCACTCGACAGACTGCACCCCACATACAACCCAGAAAAACCCCCAAACTCCTCCAGCAAGCACCGGTCTTTTGCGCCAGGCGACGCCGTCTACGCAAAAAACCTAAACGGAGACCCACTATGGGTATCAGCAACCATAACCCAACTGACAGGTTCCCACTCGTACCGGCTGCAAACAACCGACGGACGAGCGTGGAAACGCCACATCGATCAAATAAGATCCAGAATGGCCACAAGAAACACAACCGACACGCAACCAGACACAGAAAATCCCCTTAACACAAGCCAAGAGGGGAGGGAATACCCCGGGAGCCAAAACCCAGAAGAAAACCAACCATACTCACCAGCAAGCAGCCAGCTCAAAGCCTCACCAGGGAGAAGCAGCCAGGCCAGCTCGACCAGCCCAGAAAGACCGGGCGGGAGCGGCAAGAACCACAGCTCAACCAGCCCGGGTAGACCGGGAGGGAACTGCAACAAGCGGCCCGGCAAGGCCTACCAGGCGGTTCCATCGATGAGGCCGAGAGACACAGAGAACCCGACCGAACTGGCCGGGAGCCAACCAACAACTGACCTGCACAGGTCCAGTAGGCAAGTGCGGAGCCCCGCCTACTTACGGGACTACGTTACGTAGGACCAAACCAAGAGGGGAGGGGTGTTCTGTACCTTCATTTGCATTCTTGAAACCCCGCGTTTTGATTGGTCAAAGCGCAGGGTGATCTGATTGGTTTAGCGAGCTGCGCTGATTGGCCTGCTGAGAACCTCCCGCGATTGGCGGATACGAATCGTGGGAGATTCAAAGTGGTGCCATTGGCTGCGGCCGCCGCGACTTGAGAATAAAAAGCCGCAAGTTTTCCCTTGGAGCCAGATCGGTTCCAGGGGCCTAATAAAGAGCTGAAACCACAGTCACTGCCTTCTGGTCTCCTTGCCGAACGGACACGACACAGATGCAATGGAATTTCGACTCTCAGAAAATCTTGACAGCATGAAGAAGCTTCTTGGATGAGGAAGCAAAAGAGAAACCAGGAAGTCCAGTTGCCTCTTGAAAAAAAAAAAGCATATTTGGGACAACTGTGACCTGGAGGACTGAGAATCTCCATAGACATCTTGACAGCATGAAAATCTAGAGAGTCTCAAGTCATGAACCTGGTGAATGTACTAAAAACTCAAAGCAGCTTTGGTCTTGGGTGGGTTATAATGGCTATTCTGTTGAGGTCTGTCTATTTCCTACTCATCGAAACTGAATCGTCTAAATCTGTTTATGGTCATGATATTTATGAATAGATTAGAGAGCTTGCCACATACCACAAAGCACATGATCTTCATCGGATCCATCAGGACACTCTGGGACAGTGTTGCACAAGTAGTGGGAACTAGTACAGTTGCCATCATTGCACTGGAATTGCCCGACACGGCAGTATCTAACTGGACATGTAGGAGGTTCATCGGACCCATCCCGACAATCTCTTTGGCCATCACATTTCCACCAGATAGGAATGCATCTGTGGGAAACAGAAAATATGTTTCTTTGCAGGAGTTTGCAGATACAAAGTACAAATGCATAGCTTGCAGCAGATGCTGCAAATGAAGAACAGTCTTTTCCTTTTTCAACCCAAAGCATCGGATAATTTAGTCCACGGGTGTCAAACTCGTGGCCTGTAGGCCGGATGCATCACAAGCTGGCCATGCCCACCCCTGGTTTAGCGAAGGGAGCAAAAGTTGTTATATGTTACGTGACAACAATGTGTCATTGTGAGTTTGACACCCCTGACTTTGGTCAATCTGATCATTTGAATAGCACCCCAGCGTCCCTGGTAGCAAAGTGACAAGAGGTAATGTTACTGAAGAAGTAGAAATGAGGAATCCTATGCTACTGGGCTCTCCAAAGGCCAGTGACTCTTGAAGTTGCTGGATGCAAATTCTGGGGATTGTAATCCAATCTTCTAGAAGTACCAGGGAGGGAAGGCTGGGATAGTGAGTAGAAGGTCAGACTAAAATGGAGAATTTCTGATTCAGATCCTCATTCTACATAAAGCTCACTGAGTGTAGACAACCCTTTTTCTTAACTGATTAGCCACGGTGGCACAGTGGTTAGAGTGCCATACTCCAGGCTACTTCTGCTGACTGCTGTCTGCTTGCGATTTGCCAGTTCAAATTTCACCTGGCTCAAGGTTGACTCAGCTTTCCATCTTTCCGAGGTGGGTAAAATGAGGACTCAAATTGTTGGGGGCAATAGGCTGACTCTGCAAACTGCTTAGAGGGGGCTGTAAAAGTCTAAGTGCTTTTCTAGTGCTATTTAATGAGAGTCAAGCAGTAACATACAGCATCCTAATTGGAAGTATCCTTTGAAATATAGGACATAAAATGCAACAAATAAAGCAATTGTGTCATTGCATATGCCTACCTTTCAGTGTCAGCACACAGGAATTGAGTGCTGGAGCACATTGGGAGGCAGTGAGCTGTGCTGCCCAACTGCACTACCATAAAGTTATCAGGACATTCACAGGAATAACCGGAGCCTCCATTTTTTATTAGGCACAGATGAGAACAGCCACCGTTGTTGGTCCCACAAGGATTGCTTACTAGTAAAAAAAAAAAAAGGTGAGAAATATCTAATTATTCCCCATCAACAAAATACCACACATGACATTATTGCTAATAAAATGGTCAAGAATGCTCCAATTTTTGCTCTATCAATCCAAAATGTTTGCATTTTAACCTACAGATCTGGATCAGGATATGTTGGACCCAAAGACAATATTTGAATTGTTCGCTACATGGGCCCTATGTGAAAGTGTTTAAATGGAATACAGGGCGTCCTCGAGTTACAACAGTTCATTTAAAATTATAATGGCACTGAAAAAAGTGACTTATGACGATTTTTCACACTTACAGCCTTTGTAGGATCTCCATGATCATGAGATCAAAATTCAGATGCTTAGCAACTGGTTCATATTTATGACCATTGCTATGTCCCAGGATCATGCGATCACCTTTTGCAACCTTCTGACGAGCAAAATCAATGGGGAAGCCAGATTCACTTAACAACCGGGTCACTAACTTATCAACGGCAGTGATTCACTTCTAAACTGTGGCAAGAAATGCCATCACAATGGGACAAAACTCGCTTAAAAAATACCCCACTTAACAATGGAAATTTTGGGCTCCATTGTAGTCATAAGTCGAGGACTATCTGTATTCAACCTACTTAACATCCTGGAAAAAAAGTTCCCTGGTTTATTAAATGGAAATTAGTGATGAGTTATATGAATATGTAATCAGGGGCTGATAGTAGATTGTATTCAGTTTTTTCCTTCCATCTCTTGCAAAACCCGCTGTCAGGGAGCTGTTAGTTACCCCCATTTAAAACATGAGTCTCTAGCCGGTTTTTCAAAGCTTAAAGAAGATTTATTAGGAGAAGCTATGCCAGTGCTGCCTGGGTTGGCTGACTCTGAGACATATCATTCATTGTCACCCTTGACCCTGATATCCCCACCCCCACCTCCTGGGTGTATCGTAATTCATATTCTCCAATGGGACACATCCTTAGCCAAGAGTCATCAATCATACTCTCCAGTTAGAATTTTGTGTGACAGAAACTTCGGTTGCCTGGAAACTATCTATGAGAACATTTATGGAAAGCAGTTTTGGTTCTGCAAGCTGCTGCACTACTCCCCCCCTCCCTTTCTTTTGGCAACTCTAAAAGACCAGAGAAATATTTTATGAGTTAACACCCATGAGAAATGGCAGATCGGCTTGAGGACTGACATATGGGACAGATAATGGACTGAATATCCGAGCAAGTCAAAAACTACATCAACATGTTCAGCAGAAGGAACTGATAATCCAAATTATTACCGAGCATAAATTTAAACTGAAGATAATAGCACATACTAAAAACCAATGCAAGCAGTTAGACAAAACAGTTCGAAGTATAGCTTTGTAAACTGCTTACGTCTTTCCACTTCCTACTTTCATGACAAGGCTAAAGCCAGAATCCAGACCTACTCGCATGAAATAAACCCCTTACCTGTTGGTTGCCTGTAGGGGTGATAGACGTGAATATCAAAGGGCCTGTGAGTGGTGTTCACTAGAACCATTCTGCCTGTTCCGTCATATTTATTTCCCTTTTCAATGGTCCTTGTGTTCCAGTCAGTCCAATAGATAGTATCCTCAAAAATTGTAATTGCAAACGGATGAGGCAACACCCCATCATACACAGTATGACGATGCTGGCCATCAAGATCTGAGTACCTATAAGAAGAAAACATACATAACACTGAAGAGGGAAAAAAAGGCAACAAAATCCCTAATCCACATTCTGCTTGTTTCTGAAAGAGTGGAAACTAAATAGTAATTTTACTGATGGCCACAATCAGACAAAATATTACTTTGCATTTTTGGGGGGGATTTCTATATTTTTATAAGGATTACTTATGAAGTACAAGTAGTCCTTGACTTAAAGCAATTCATTTAGTGGCCATTCAGTTACAACAGCATTGAAAAAAGGGACTCAGGGCCATTTTTTCACACTTACAGCTGCTGCCGCATCCCCTTGATTACATGATCAAAATTCAAATGCTTGGCAACTGGTTTGCATTTATGACCGTTGCAGCATTCCGGGGTCATATGATCCCCCTTTGTGACCTTCTGATGACCAAAGTCAATTGGGGAAGCTAGATTCACTTAACAACCGTGTTCCTAACTTAACCATTGCAATGATTCGCTTGACCACAGTGGCAAGAAAAGTCGTAAAATGGAGCAAAACTTGCTTTAAAATGTTTCGTTCGGCAACATAAATGTTGGGCTTGATTGTGGTCGTAAGCTGAGGACTATCTGTACTTACTTCATAAGTAAGCATGCTGATCTACATTCTGACTTAGTTAATCCTGAAAGTGAAATGAATTTCATGGCAAACAAGCTGAGCTTTGCAGTCAAGGAGAGATTATTCATTTACTATTTCTCCGGATTCACTGTTGTTAAAAGGAATGAAAGGATAGAATCCAAGTAAAAGTTTATTAGCGTTAAACTTTTTCACTCTAGTTATTCTGATTTAGTTAGCGCATTTTAAAGAGGAACCAAATGAGAAGGAATAAATGTACTGTTCTGCCGTAGTCACACTTGCTCATTCTAACTTTTATCTAAGCAGGACCTTTGTGTTTTGTGTTAGAAAATAAAATTGAGCAATAAACAAAACATTTTGATTCTGAACAAAACCAACAATTCAAAATTAATTAATTTTGGACTGAATTTTGAATGTTATACTGGATGGTCTAATCTTGATGGTGTTTAGGGGGGTCTAGTAAAAAATAAAACTTGTAAGCCAGGAATCTGTCTACTCTATTCCACTTAATCTTTTTTTAAAACATGCTTTGCCATCTCATATTGGTTTCAAAAATATCCTCAAATTTTAATACAGAATTCAGGGCTCAAGGAGAGCATACAGGTGAACTGCACGTTTTACCAACTAGAAGCAGTTCTATTAATTATTATTATTTTATTATTACTTTATTAACATCCCACCTTTATTATTTTTATAAACAACTCAAGGTGGTAAATCTATCTAATAAGCCTTCCTCCTCTAATTTTCCCCACAACAACAACCCTGTGAGGTGGGTTGGGCTAAAAGAGAATGACTTGCCCAAGGTCACCCAGCTTTTATGGCTATGGTAGGACTAGGACTGAGATCTCCCAGTTTCTATCGCCTGATGCCTTAATCACTAAGCCAAACTAGCTCTAGTAAGTGAAATTAACTAGATTAGTTACACCAGAACAGTCCTTATCTTAGCACTTAGATACCTATTTGTTGAATTACCATTAAGAACATTAGATTTTTACAATGTAATAAAATAGAAGATGATTCAGCAAAACAAAAGAGCAGTTTATGCATTACTATGCCTTACAGCACGCCACATTATGATGATCTGGAATTCTTTTATCATTACTGATTGCTAATTGTTGTGCTGAAATCACAGAGCAAGTAGTTTTCTGATTGGTAACTACAGATCATGTGCATTTTAACTGAATTAAAGCTGCCACTAAAAGCTAAAGCTAATTTGATAACCCTCAAAATCTGATAGGAAGAGTTACCCAGTTGCTTTATTCTTCTCTATGTACGTACTCAATGTAGTTTAGATGGGCGTCTGCCCAGTAGAGCTTGTCGTTGGTGTAATCTATGGTAAGTCCATTAGGCCACTCTAACTTGGCAGAGATAATCACCGTCTTATTCTTGCCGTCCATTCCCACGCGTCCGATATATGCTCGCTGTGCCCAATCTGTCCAGTAGACTTGTCTGTTTTAATAAATGCAATAGAAGACAAATTCATAATTTGCTGGAGAGGTTGAAGGTAATACAAAAATAGATACATGGACAAAAGGATGAAAGGGTGAAAAAAAAAACAACCCACACTGCAAAATAAGCAAACACACAGCAAAGGAGAAAATTTATTACAGCAACCTCCAGACAGCAATATGAGTTTTTTTAATCTTTAAAATATATTGCTGCTGTGAAAGGTCCTGAGAATTTTAATCTAATATTTGCTGAGGGTTGGGATAAATTATTTCATATAAAAGGATTAAAATTGATAGAGGCTCAGACAGATACGCACACACAAATGTTTTACGAATTGGGAGTAAAGTAAAATGATTGCAATGCTCAATCTTTTGACACATTCAACAGCTGAATGACTTGCTGTTGTACTTTGAAATTGGCAAGAAAGTAATTAAAGAAGGCATCTTGCAGATTCAGGCAAACAAATTATAGTGAAGTTTCCTTTGAATCTTTTGAGTCAAAAGTCCTAGTGACTTCATAAAAAAAATCCATGCCACTGGCACTGGCAAAAATATTAGAATATTATTTCCTTCTTCAAAGATAGAGTTGTCTCTTTCTGTTTCTTTCTTCCTTTCCTTCTTTCCTTCCTTCCTTCTTGTCTAGCCTGCACAAATGCTACCATGGTTTAACTCTGATTAGTTTTTGAGTTCAATCAAGGCTAGCTCCCTGAGTGAAAATCAATACATGGACTTACAGAATTCCCTTTACAGCATAACTATAGCTGAGAATTCTAAGAATTGAAGTCAACTTCTTGATGTCACTCAGGTTCTGGTTTGTATCAGTCTGAGTTTTAATATAATTCAGAACTTTAAAAAAATCATGTGAGTTCTTTGTGAAATTGCCAGAACAATCCTTTCTTTTATTCTTGAAATCTTTTCGATTGAATTCACCTTCATTTTTTTTTAAATACACTACTATATCTGATTTATCTAGCACAGCAGCATAATTAAACAAAAAGATACATAGCCTCAAAATGAGAGGATTGATTTCTGGGCAAGAAAATTTATCCTTATTTCTACCTAGGTCAAATCTCTCCTTGATCAGTTTCCATTATTTTGCAATTTGCTTTTTAAAAAATCTTTATTAATCTTTATTAATCTTTATAAATTAGCCATTATATAAATTAGCCATTTATTAGCCATTATAACTATACTGTAATTCTATGGTCTCACTTGAATTCTTGTACTGATCAGATGCTTGTTGATTTAGCTGACCTCTTTCAATTTTGCAATTGTGAGAACATTTGTTACAATTGAACACAACAGGTTAAATTCTTTAAATTCATTGAAGAAAATACTGAACCAGCTTACCCATATTTAGGATGAACAACAATTGCTCTAGGATACTGAAAACAGAAAGTGTTGTTAGGATCCAGGCACCGATCAGTTAGTTTTTTCCGGAATCGGCCATCGAGCTCAGCTACATAGAGGCAATCTTTATGAGCATCTACCCAGTACAGTTTTCTGAAATATTTGACAAAAGGAATATTACACCAATTACTTATTTGACAAAAGGAATATTACACCAATTACTTCACAGACATCTTTTTTCTCTTAATTACCAATTTAGGTCTGAAAAGCAGAAAAATAAAGCAAGAAAAGGCTAGCACAGTGCTAGAATATTGCCGTTGGGGTGTAGTTATCTGAAAAGAAGGTAAATATGACAAGATAAAGTAATTGTACTCTATTGCAAAGCTATATTAACTAAATCTGGTATTCTCCCAATTAGTTTTTCAGCCCAAGAACGTAGGGAGTATCTCTTCTGAGGCTCTGCCAACGATGTAGCTGTGAGCTGTGCTGTATCTCAGCTGAATAGTCCCTAGGCAGTATTCTTCATCCCACCTCCCAAGGTCTTTCCCACATACCATTACATTATTCCAGGTCCCTGCATTTCCCTCTGCAAAACAGCATTTGTCACTATGTAGAATTACAATAAGGATTATGTTTGCTGGCTTGGTTTATTGAGTAAAATAGCCAGGGCCTCCATTAACCAATATAACAATTTAGGGATATCATGTGACCTTGTGGCTTCAGCTTGCCCATCTCTGCTACAATGTAATTACTGAAAAATATATTAATATGCATTAAATTACATTGATTCATGAAGCTATCATTTTTAAGGCAGTGCACATCTCAAAAATGATTCCGAAGAATTGCTTTAGATTTCACTCAAGCACAAGCATGGCACCTCCTTGATATTTCTTTTTTTTTTTTTTAGGATTCTGCAGCATCCCGGGGAAAAAAGATGCTGCTGTTTTAAGTCCATGCCTTATACTTAATGAGACTCTTAAAGTGGCATCTTTGCAGTAGAACACTGAAAATACCAGATTGTTTAAATGAACGGCAGAGAGGCTTGCGACCTTGCAACAGCTGAAACATTTCCTTCCCCCAAATCAGAGGTGTGAGAAGCTCTTACCACTACAGTGTTATGATCTGTAGTTCTTAGTATATCAATGCAAAATAAGAAAACCTAGAAGGCATTAGTATTTACTATTTGGAGTGTTTGTTGGCAATGTTGGAAGCCCTAACGCTGCTATCACTTGAATAATTTTTTTACCCATTTTCTATCCCCTAAAAGATGTATTAAGATGATAATTATCCATTATAGTCCATGGTCTCCATAAAAAGTATGAAAACAATACTTCAGTGTTGGCATAAAGATAATCAAGAATATGAAGCAATACACAAAAAATATAATTTTCACAATTTTGCAATAATTGCTTTTAAAGAGATTGTTGCTTTTCGAGCCGTGGTGGTGCAGTGGTTAGAATGCAAATATTGCACGCTAAATTTTTTTTACTGCCAGCAGTTCAATCCTGACTAGCTCAAGGTTGACTCAGCCTTTCAGACTTCCAAGATCAGTAAAATGAGGACCCAGATTGTTGGGGATAATATGCTGACTCTGTAAACATTTTAGAGAAGGCTGTAAAGCAGTACAAAGTGGTATATAAGTCTAAGTGCTATTGCTAAAAGAAATGGCTGGGGGATTTGCTATCAATCCAGCTTTCCCAATCTAGTGCCACCCAGATGTTGGGGGGGGCAGCAGTTCTCCACATTCCCAGCCAATCAACATGGCCAAGGACTGGAAATTGAAATGTTATCGGAAGACACCAACTAAGCAGAAAAATAGCAAGAGGCATACCTTCCAACCCAGTCAACAGCAATGCCTTCACCATTGGGCACACCATCACTAATTATTGTTTCTTTGTTTGTCCCATTGAAAAACATTCTTTCTATGACTTTCCTGTCTACATCAATCCAGTAGAGTCTTTTTTCCACCCGGTCGAAATCCAGAGCCACCACATTTCTGAGTCCTTGCAAAATGAGAGAGTAAAGCCGGCCATCTGTGGTGAGATTTCTCAGATAGTAGCGATTGCTAAAGATAAGATAAGGTGAGATGTTACTGTTCTGCCGGCAACTTCTCCCATCCGGTTCACGAATGTAGCCTGGGGCACACTTGCAGATGTAGCTGCCAACAGTGTTCTCACACATCTGGCTACATATTGACGGTGTTTCACTGCATTCGTCTATGTCATCGCAAGATCTTTTGTTGGACATGAGTCTGTACCCAGGACGACATGAACAATAGAAACTAGTCTGGATATCTGTGCAGATGTGGTCACAGTTACTAATTGAAGGATCGTTGCATTCATTAATGCCTAGAATAGGACAAATGAAATGAAAATGTTATTCTATTTTTATTAGGCAGCATTGGTTTCTGATGGTTCATTTATTGTTACTTACAGAAACCTCAATTACCTAGTCTTCCCTGAACTAATACCTTTCATATGTTGGACTACAACTCCCAGCCTACCTTCCCCAACCAGCATGCTACCTTGAGAAATTGGAACTGTAATTAAACACACTTGAAGTGTACCAGATAGGGAAGAATGAGATAATTCACTGAAGTTAAAATTAAAGGTAAAGATTCCCCTCGCACATACGTGCTAGTCATTTCTGGCTCTAGGGGACGGTGCTCATCTCTGTTACAAAGCTGAAGAGCCAGCACTGTCCGAAGACATCTCCGTGGTCAGGTGGCCGGCATAACTAAATATCAAAGATGCACGGAACACTGTCAACTTCCCACCAAAGTAGTCCCTATTTTCTATTTGCATTTTTACATGCTTTTGAACTGCTAGGTTGGCAGAAGTTGGAACCAGTAACAGGAGCTCACTCCATTACGCAGTGCTAGGGATTCGAACTGCTGAACTGCCTCTCATAACCTTTCTGATGAACAAGCTCAACGTCTTAGCAACTGAGCCACTGCGTCCCTGAAGTTAAAATTACAAAAGGCAATTGGTAATCAGCCTTTCTTCAACTAGTATTTATATTTATTGATAGTATTTATGCCACCAGATAAAATCTGAATGCACCAATTATCACACTAAACAAGAAGAAAACCTTCTACGCACCAATTCCACCTGCACTTTCTACAATTTTGTAAACAACAAACGAAAAGACTCAAGGTCCATCCCACCCCTGAAAGGGCCTAATGGTAAAGACTGCAATGACAACACCATTAAAGCCAACTTCTTTAACACATTCTTTGGCTCAGTATTTGTAAATGGCAATGGATCATGCCCATTATTTCCTAGTCGAACCACAGACAACTACAAAGATCTAATACATATCGATTTTACAGAAGACAATGTTGAAAAAGCACTACGCAATCTAAAACCATCTCTATCTATTGGACTGGACAGAATATGTGCCTACTTCTTTAAAAAGCTATCCATTGCCATAGCCAAACCTCTAAGCATAATCTTTGAAAAATCTTTCAGGACCAGCTCCTTGCCAAAACTATAGTCACAAGCCACGATCATGCCCATCTTCAAAAAGGGAGACCCCAGCCTAGTTGAAAATTATAGACCAATCTCTTTATGCTGCATCACCTGTAAAGTCATGGAATCAATTATTAACCAATCCATCATCCTCCACTTAGAAACAAGCAACCTACTCTCAAATAAACAATTTGGTTTTAGGAAAAAACTATCATGTAAGCTGCAACTCTTACACTGCAGAAACATATGGACTACATAACTTGATCAGGGCAATAGATGCAATCTATATAGACTTCTGTAAAGCCTTTGATTCAGTGGTACACGACAAACTACTCCTAAAACTAAAATCTTACGGTATCTCTGGACACCTGCATAACTGGATAGAAGCATTCGTGTCAAACAGACAACCAATAGTCAAAATTGGGAGCGTCCTATCAAATTCTGTACCTGTCAACAGTGGTGTCCCCCAAGGCAGTGTTATTGGACCAACTCTTTTCATAGTCTACATAAATGACCTCTGTGATCATATCAAGAGCAACTGCGTTCTCTTCACTGATGATGTAAAACTATTCAACACCACAGACAATACTACTACCCTCCAAAAAGACCTTGACTATATATCTGAATGGTCAATCAAATGGCAACTTCAAATCTCAACAAATAAATGCCCTGTCCTACATATTGGCAAAAAAAAAATCAGAAAATAAAATACAGGCTGAATAGTCAAGACCTTGTTGATGATCCAAACTCTGTCAAGGATCTTGGAGTATTCATCTCAAATGACCTAAGTGCTAGAGCCCACTGTAACCACATTGCCAAAAAGGTGTTAAGTGTTGTTAATCTAATCTTAGGTAGCTTTTTCTCTGATAATATTACACTAATAACTAGAGCATACAAAACATTTGCTAGGCCAATACTCGAATACAGTCATCAGTCTGGAACCTACATTACGTATCTGATATTAACACAGTTGAGAAAGTCCAGAAATATTTCACAAGAAGAGTTCTCTACTCATTGCAAAATACCTTATGCCACCAGATTCGAAATTCTAGACCTAGAAAACCTAGAACTATGCCGCCTTCGGTCCGATCTAAGTATAGTATATAAAAGCATACACTGCAACGTCCTACCAGTCAATGAATACTTCAGCTTCAATCATAACAACACATGAGTAAACAATAGATACAAACTCAAGGTTAATCGCACCAAACTTGATTGCAGTAAATACGACTTCAGCAACAGAGTGGTCAATGTCTGGAATACTCTACCTGACTCTGTGGTTTTTTCCCCATACCCCAAGCACTTTAACCTTAGACTGTGTACTATTGACCTCACCTTTTTCCTAAGAGATCTGTTCAAAATTGCACCAACGTGCCTACCGTCCCTGTCCTATTGTGTTTTTTTTCCCTTATATGTATCCATGTATTCATAACTATGTTTTTACTTATACCTATTATCTTGTAAGCAATTGACAAATAAAAATAAAGTAAAATAAAAAAGGAATAATGCATAACTCCCTCAACATTTGACTATTTGCCATGCTGCCAGAGGACAATTTGTGTGGTAATCCAATATCATCTGGGGACCTAACCTCATTGTGTGAGGTTGCCTTTGTGCTGATTTGTCTAAGTTCCATACATACCGCATCCCTTCTCATCACTATTATCATGGCAGTCGTCTATCCGGTCACAGACTTTGGCCATTTCAATGCAGTTCCCATTGTCACAGGTAAAATAGTGGGGAGCACAAGTTGCTTCTGGGGTAACACAAAGATGCTCTAGCTCATCGGACTCATCCCCACAGTCGTTGTCCCCATCACAGAGATAAGCTTTGCTGATGCAGCGGCCATTTTGACAGGTAAACTGGTGCTGTTGGCATGGCTGATAGGTGCAAGCCCTCTCATCACTGCCATCCCCACAATCGTTTCGGCGGTCACACCTGGAAAAAGCCCGTTAACAAAAGCCAGTCACTTGATTATGAGATGAGCAACATATAAATAGAATACATACATACTTAAAATAACACCACCTCTGCTAACATTCACATGTATGTGTGTGTTCTTCATGCAAAGCTATTGCATGCAAAGCAAAAGGTTTGGGAGAACAGAGACATGATCTGCAGATCATGGACAAACTAGTCATGACATCACATAAAAATGTTGAACATGGAGAATTTCAGACCACAGAAATCCTGGAGAGAAATTGATTGATTGAACTGGACAGAAATCTAGAGATAAAAAGTGTATCCTTAATCCCCTGAGTTTTTGACTCCTTCTAGTCCTCAGAAATCCTCCACATATTTTTCTACCTGCCCTCCCAATCCTCACCAAATTAAAGTCTTTGCTGTATAGATTATATTTGCTCAGATTCATATTTGGCACCCCTATCCTTCTTTTCTTGCTTGTGACAATATGAATATTATTCTTCCTGGTCTTAGATTCAACTTTTTACCATTATAAGCAATATGACATCATAAACTTCTGTCCTGACCCAGCCAGCAATCCAATCAAAAAAAAGAAGGGGGAAATGAATTAGCAGGATAAAGCTGAGGTCATTTTGACCAGACACAATCTTAGTAACAAGGAATTTAATCTTTGTTATAACCCTCTCTTAGTCCACCTACTGCATTTATGCAAAGCGGAGCTGAAAAACCAGGTCTAAGTCCATCATTGCAACATATTCTATTATTCCAAGAATAAACAAAACATGGTCTTCCAGACATAGCTGAGTCTCAAAATCTCACTGGCTTTACTCAACATGGCCAATGGTGAAGAATGATATGTGCTGCAGTTCAGTGTTTGTGAAGAATTGTAAGTTATATAATTGTAAGTTAATATCTTAAGATATTAGCTATGGCCTATGCCTGTGGTTCTTGAAAGAGTTTGCAGAGGACATACAAACCTGTAATTGTTACGGATGCACAATCCATTACTACATGTGAATTCACTGTCCAAGCATGGCCTTCTAGTACAGTTCTGATGCTCATCGTACGCATCACTGCAGTCAGCATCCCCATCACAGACCCAAGCCCTAGGAATACATCTTCTTGAGGGGGGCACATTGTTCACGCATGTGAATTCAGTGGCTAAGCAGCTGCGGTTTGCTAGAAGAAAGCATGAGATTTCAGCAATTTGTTCAAAATACATTCTTCGTGCCATTTAAATCAGCCTACCATCTGTTCAACCAATGCCTGTCTCCTGGGCCACTTGCAGTCTTTCAAATAAAAGGTGAATTACCAGAAAGCAATCTAGGTCTTAAGGATTTTTTTATTTACAACTCTGCAATTCCTTGCTTCGGAGTACTGGAACTGATTGTTTACCTGCCAGCTGCCCTTCCTGACACCTATGCAGAGTTTGCAGCAGACAATTACTCATTTTGCTCAGACAGAGAAATATCTGCCACTACCTAAGATCGAATTCCAGCCTCTTGATTGTGAGGCAAGGGCTTTAACTCTAGGCCACCATGCCACTCATCTGGGCCTTGAGTAACTAAAAAAAACAACAGCTTAGCCTTGAAGCTTTATGTTGCATGGAACTTACCACAGTTGTGTCTTTGGTCCTCATCGCTCATGTCACCACAATCATTATCACCATCACAGACCCATGTAGCTGGTATGCATCTGCCGCCATCACATCTAAACTGCCTACTTGAACAGCTCCGTTCAGAAGAAACTTCAAAAGAAATATAGGATTTTACAGACTATGCATTTTCACATCCTGGGAGCTCTGGCCAAACTTTGTTTCCTACATTTCCACAGACATAAATGCCGATTTGTGTTTTAATTCTCAGTCTAGTTAATGTCAAGGGACTGTGAAAGTCACTGGGCAATTCCACAGGATATGGAACATGTTTACTTCTGGTTGGTAAAAGTTTTATAATACAGAGGTTAAATGTATACCGTTGGCTCCCAGGAAGGTTGTGATTTTTATTGAGGTTTTCATGGGTACAGTATGCCTTTCTCATAGAAAGCATGCACTGTGCTATTCAGACAAAGAAGCATCTTGCAGAATGACTGAAGTGTTATTCAAAACTGAGACATCAAGAAAAGTTCTTTAGAATGCCGTCCCTTCACTCTTTTTTTTTTTTTTTACAATAATGTCATTACTAGCAGTGTAATTTTACTATAATTTCATGGTGCATGCTATATTTTAATGGGTGTATCAATGGCTGTTGAGGAAACTTCATTCTTGGAACTCTGACAGAAATACATCCTGTTCTTTGTCCTGTCAGATAGCCTATGGCACATATGCCAATAAGACTAATCACTATTGGGTTGTAAATCTTAATTTCCCTCATTAAATTCTGGTAGTCTGAATAAACCTTTCCAAATCCCTTCCAAGTGTGCCTAATCTCACACTTACCACAAGAGGAAGGTTCATCTGAGCCATCAGCACAATCAGTTGCTAGATCACAGTACCAATGAGCAGGAATGCAACGTCCAGATGTGCAGCGAAACTCACTACTGGTACAAGTCAGTGAGGCTGAAAAGGCAGAGAAAATCCTTGTTTGATCTGTGTGTTTTCCTCTGCAAACGCATTGGACTCTGTAATGATTATACTCAATCCTCAACTTTGATACTGTGTCCTTAGGGTAACTGAACTACTTCAACTAGGTTAGCTTAGTAAGTCTTGCTACAATTTTCATAAGTGCCTCAGGATAATAAGACATATAGAATAAAACTGATGAAGAGGATCAGCAGCTGGCCTAAAACTTCTCCATGAAAGACCCCTTCAAAAAGATACCCACTGGCCCAATAGGTTCCATTTCTACTTTGCCAGATGTGGGAAGCCTCAACCCAAACATGGAGCCCACTGGCATCCTCATTGGCCATCCATTAGCATTTTAAAATGGCATGGATGAAAACTGGTAAGAAAATAGATAAGACTATAAAAGAACAGGCTGCATAAGGAGATTCTAAGCTTCTGTCCTCCTTCCCTCCTCTTCCTTGTCTTCTCAGTCCTCCACCAATATTGACATGACCCAGTTGCCAATCAAAGAGCTATTGCCAATCAAACAGCAGCATTGGGCAGGGGAAAGGACAGCTACCTAGTAGTTCTGCAGCCACAAGTCTCATGAAGGGTAAGATCAACAAATACAGCCAAAGCACAAGAGTAAATATAAATATAAATAAATAAATAAACCTGCTGAGAAAGATGTTTTTTTCCCTCCCTCAGACCTGACATAAAGAAAAAATTCCACTAGTCGTTTCCCTAAGATGGAGCCAAGTTTTAGAAGAAGAATCAGGAAGCCCAGCCAAGCAGAAAAAGCAAAGAAAACGTCAAAGCTTTGGCAGAACAAGAGTAGAAAACTAAACAAGATGAAAGATAGATTGATCTTTAGTGAAAAGGAGGAATTCTATATTACAATAGGGATATATAAGGCTATATATATATATATATATATAAAACACAAAATATGTATAAGATAATAATATAGTACAATATAATATGATTCAATACAATACAATACAGTACCATATAATTAATATAGTATTATATAATGTAATGTAAGTAATAAATATAATAGAACAGAATAGAACAGAACAGAATATCCAAACATACATAAGAGAAAAGAAATTTGTCAGCAATAAACAAATTAAATTTGAGATGTAGAATAGAAAAACATTTGAGATATAGCATAGAAAAATATGAAGATGCGCTGAAATTGCATGTTATAGTGTATTTGTGCATAAAGCAAATAATTAGAATATAGTTTTAAGATCTTAATTTCTGAAGAATTGAAGGCATGTATAATATACAATTCTGTTGTAAGCTTGCATCACTTTGTAAAATTAAACTCTTCCCCAGTTATTGAAGGGAGAGTCAAAATTACCCATCTAATTGTTCAGGTATCAAATGTCTTCATTGAATCAAGCTGTCTATTTGTGATTCCAAAAAAGAATATGTGATAAGGATTCAGTGACACATTATCACATTAATTTGAAAGGACAGATGGGAATGGAAGCAGAATGCTTCCCATCCTGTCCCCAACCTTGATTCCAGAATCAATAACCCAAAAACCAACCCTGCCTTTAGGGTAGCTTTACTATAACCCTAGGTGATGGTGGAAGGGATCTAGCTTAAGTTGGAAAATTGAATCAGAAACCCTCTGCACCTATACAGCTTGCTGAAATAGCCTAAGTAAGAGAATGAATTTTGGAAGCCTGTGGCACTCAACTTCCTGCATAGAAATGTATCTGCAGAACAGGTGCATTTCCACTTCAGGGTATTGGGCATCAAGGGGTCCCAAAATTCTGCAGCCAGCACTGAACCAAGTTAATTAAACTAATCAGATAATTTTTTCCAATGAAATAAGAACTGGCGGTGTGGTCATAATGTTCATTTAAGGACCCAATTCCAATCCTCTCTTAGTCAGAAGACTAAGTCATTTGCTTGCTATTTGGTCAGTTTCTGTTATTTCGTTCTCATTTATTTCAGAGGTTTACAGGCCATCTTCATCTTACAATAGTACATTTAGTGACCGTTCAATGTTACAACGGCACTGAAAATAAAGTGACTAGCAACCATTTTTCACAGTTATGACCTGTGCATCCCATGCTCAAGGGATCAAAATGCTTGGCTATTTATGACATATTTATGACGGTCGCAGTGTCCCAGGGTCACGGGATCATCTTTTGACAAGCAAAATCAATGAGGAAGCCAGATTCACCTAACAACCGTGTTACTAACTTAACACTTTCAAGGATTCAATTAACAATTGCAGCAAGAAAGGTCATAAAATGGGACAAATACTCACTTAACAAGTGTCTCGTTTAACAACAGAAATTGTTGTCAAGTGAGACAGACTACCTGTATGGTGATGAGATAGAATGTCTGAAGGAGTTACTGAAATGATTGCCCCAGGGTAAGAGGTATGTTTCATTTATAAATAAAAAGGGAAGTAGTGCACTTATACCGTACAAGTTCTGGATTGGAGACTAAAAATTCCAAATTTCAGTTATAGCTTGTCACGCTTTGGGAGATCCCTCTTGGAAGTCCTTTTAAGAAGTGCACTTAGCACTGTCATTTAATCCTCCATGATCTGAGCTTCTGAAGGAATGGACGGATATTGTCGTGTCCGCGAAATGACGCCAGGAGTCGGTGATTTCATGCAATGCTCTTTATTTGAAAAACTGGAACCGAACCGACGAAAGGAAAAAAGCCCGCGGCTTTTATTCCTTTCGCCGCGGCGGCCGCGGCCAATGGCAGCACTTCGAATCTCCCGCGCTCTGAACGAGCCAATCGCGGGAGATTCTTAACGAGCCAATCGGCGCGGCTCGCCTGACCAATTAGAAAGCCCCGCGCTTTGGCCAATCAAAACGCGGGGATTTCAAGTATGTTAATGAGGACAGAACAGATATAAATCAAAGATTTAGAGCTTTTAAAAATGTAAACATGCCAGGAGTCATAGGAATCTACCTAAGAGGTAATCCTTTGTTTATTTTTTATTTTTTACTTCAAGTTTGATAACCTCTTTGTCTCATTTTGAGAACATGTCTTTCCTCTTAAAATTCCAGAATATCAGCAATTTGCTTAAGTCTTGCTCACACACACATGTGCCCACCGCACCCCATACCTTTCAGTTGTGTCTTTTCAACAGAACAGTACGTACAAGAATGCTTGGCTCGTTTACCCAAACTGAGGCAGGAAAGCATGAAGTGAAGGAGTGTAATTGTGGAGAGTCATTTTAGCTTACCGCAGTGAGTGGGGCTCTCATCACTCATGTCGCCACAGTCATTATCCCCATCACAAAGATAAGATCGAGGAATGCATATGTTGGTACTCTGACATTTTGTATAGCCAGCAGGACAAGTACGTTCAGCTTTAAGACAAAAAGAGAGGATTCTTTGTCTTCCCACATAAAGCATAAGGCAGACTGGTTTTAATCAATGACAAACGGCAGTGTGCTGTTTCTAGTACAGGTACTCCTTGAATTACAATAGTTCATTTAGCGACCGTTCAAAGTTACAACACCACTGAAAAAAGTTACTTATAAGCTTTGCACAGTTATGACCTTTGAAGCGTCCCCATGATTGTGCTATCAAAATTCAGATGCTTGGCAACTGTTTCATACTTATGACGGTTGCAGGAATAATCAGCATACCGATTGATCGAGGTAATCTTTCTTGGAATTCTTCAGCATTTCTGTTTAGCAAAATGTATCAACTAGTAGTCCAGTGGCCCTCAACCTTTTGGGCACCAGGGACCGGTTTCGTGGAAAGAAGTTTTTCCATGGACCAGAGGAGGCGTGGTTTCACATGCTGCCTGCATCCCGCAAATGGAGCTTTGCGTGTTTGTGTGGCCTGGTTTTTGGCATCCCACAGCCCACTGCTGGTTTGCAGACCAAGGGGTTGGGGATCCCTGAACTAGTCTACATCATTACAAAAAGAGCTAAGTTTTATTGTTAATGTCAATGGAATCTCATGGGGTAATTATCAAATAATACCCCAAAGATCTACTCTGTCATTCAGTCCTTATTGTTTGAAATCACTATCCTTATGAGTACAAATTGATGAGAAAATTTCTCATAGGCAATACACAGTCAAAGAACATCCAGTTCGTTCTCAGGATTCCTGTAAATGTAAATCCAAATAAATCACATGGCTTCTGTGAAGCAACGTGTCCTTTTCCTTTTTAGAAAGTTTACATTTTGATTGTGCAAAGAATCAGGGACAATACATAGATTTAATCAACTTACGGCAATTTCTCTCATCTGAAGTGCCATTATCGTAACAGTTGTTTACACCATTGCAGACGTACTGAAGAGAGATACACCTTCCATTATTGCAAGTAAATTCTGTCTGGGGATCACAAGTTCGAAAGAAGCATCCCACCTCATCACTGTTGTCTCCACAGTCATTGTAGTGATCACAGCGATAAGAGTAGCGTACGCATCGCCCATTGCCGCAGGTGAAAGCTGTTGGCTGACAGGTATGAAAAGCTGAAGGAAAAGAATGTGACAAAGAAATGTCATTGACAGAAGGGACTTGAACAGGCCTTGACAAATCCTCCCCAAAAATACAATGCTTAATTGATTTTTACCCTGCCAAGGCAAATACACCTGCAAAATGGACAGCATGTCAATCAGACAAATAGAAGATAAAATTTTATTTTAGCATCCAAATGACAGTTCCATGGGTTTCCAAATCCCTACAAATGTAATTTCCTCATTCATGAAAATTAATGAGGTGAATTGGAAACGAGTGGAAACTGGAAAGAAGGTAAACTGCCACTCAGGCCTTGCCATAAAGGCCTGATAGGAGAGCACGATCCTTACAAAGTCAGTGGAAAACATAACCTTCCTTCACGTTCTGGGTCTGCTCCAGTTATTTTCTTTTTATTGAGAATTTTTACACAATTAAAAGAGAAGCAAGAAAACAGAATGAGAAAATAGAAAAAGAAAGAAAAAGTAATAAAAATATTACAGGTAAAGAAAAACAAAAACAGGAAAAAGACCTGCTTGAGTATTTTCAAGGAATATTAATAGAAAGGAACAAAATCCTCTGAGGTATTCTTGCCCAAATTTTGGGCGTAATTCTATTACGCACATAGATATTTCCTTCCATATAGAAAGTCTTGTAAAGCTCAGTAAACTATTCACTCCATACACATGCATAAGATAAAACAGAATGTCATATTTGCAGCATAATTACAATCTAAGAAAAACTAAATACTATCAGAAATACTCAGTTTATTGTTTTGACTCAGTATTTTGTTCTTGAAACCAAAACCATCTTTGGGGTTGCTTTTTTTTTTTAAGAAACGCCAAAATTTCATACCAATAATTTCTTACATTGAATACTAATTTCCTAATATGTATTTTTCTTGCATGTACCAAAATCAGTACTTTTAAACATTTCTACCCTCCTTCCCTGCATTAATCCAAGGAAGAATTTGAATCATTCATTATTTTTTTCATGAAAGCAATGACATCTTCAACTAACTCTGCTTTGTATAGTCAACAGGCCATTGGACTCTGGACCAAACAGATACTGCTTATCTTCCTTTTTTTTGTCCCCAAAATGGCTTTGCTAAAAACGATTGCAATTGGGCAACAGCTTTTGTTTTAACCATGGAAGTACTTACCACACACACTTTCCAACTCATCACTGCCATCCCTACAGTCATCATCATTGTCACACATCCAGCGTTCAGAGATACAACGGCCATTAAGGCAAGTGAAGTGGGTACTTCCACACCTGGTACCATTGTCCACAATACAGTGCTTGTTGTTGTTGGCTAAATACCAGAGTCCTTCGGCAGGACATTGACATTCTGCACCACCTGGGCCTAGATTTCATGGCATCACAAAAGAAGAACTGAGTTAATAATATATTTAGATAACATCTCTCCCCAATATTAATCGTAAATCCACCAAGAAATTTATTGAGAATTAGCAAAATGTCCTACAACACATCCCCTAATCCTTTCAACAATACAGGCAGCCCTTATGACCACAACTGAGCACAACATTTCTGTTGTTAAGTGAGACATTGGTTAAGTGAGTTTTGCCCCATTTTACGACATTTCTTGCCAAAGTTGTTAAGTGAATTGCTGTAGTTAATAAGTTAGCAACCAGGTTGTTAAGTGAATCTGCCTTCCCCATTGATTTTGTTTGCCAAAAAGTTGCAAAAGGGGATTACAATGAGCTTGGGACACAGCAACGGTTATACGTATGAACTGATTGCCAAGCATCTGAATTTTGATCACATGATCATGTGGATGCTGCAAAGGTCGTAAGTGTGAAAAATGATCATAAATCACATTTTTCAATGCTGTTATAACTTTGAATGGTCACTAAATGAACTGTTGTAAGTCAAGGACTACCTTTATTCTCAACAGGAAACTGAATGAGCTCTATTTGTAAATGGCGCTATTGCAAAAAAAAATTTTTTTAATTATAACTGAGATTAATTTATAAAAGGAATAAGAGAGTCTATGATGGAAGATTGCATTCTCCCATATTTTGCATCAGTGGGAATATAATATTGATTTCAGCAAACAGAACAAAACAGAAGGGTGATGACAGTAGAAAAGAATACATTTTTAAAACTATTTCAAGTAGCGATGAAAACTTTTTTGGGTTGTCTACCAAAAGCAGCATTTATTTAAGTATGCGAAACATCAGTAATTTCATTAATTTTCTGCATGCTTAGATTATGATGCTTTCCTATAAATCAGCAGATGTCTAAAACCCAACCCCAGTGACCAACACAGCAAGTCACGATGGCCTATATATGAATATTTTGCTCAGTTCCTGCAGCATTGGTGAATACTGAATGGTCTGATAGTGTAATCTAGAAATAACTATATGGCAGAGGCCCAGGTTTGCAAGCAGAAGTCCCCCAGAGGAATCCTTGACATCTCCAATTAAACAAATATATAAATAGATAAATCTTATATTTATCTATTTATAAAATTTTATATAAAATTTATATTAGATAAATCAAGTGGCAAGTTGCTGCCATTCATTGAGCTGAAATGCTAAAAGGGCCAATCAACTTGGTTTCATATTTCAGTGTCAGAAATAGATAAAAATTTATAAAGGCTGGCCTATATGGACTGGTATATACTGTATGTCAACTCATAAAATATTTCTATGGTCTTTTTAGAGTTGCCAACAGAAGGGGAGGCGGGAAAGGGGTTTGAAAGGGCAGCTTGGAAATCGAAAGTGCATTCCATAAATCGTGTCAGAGTATATTCATGAACTGGAATAGAGCTTGGTAACAAGATCAGCCAATGAACAGGCATTGCAACTAAGATCAGCCAATGAAGACTGTTTTGGAAACTGAAACTAGAAGTAGCCTAGGCTGGAAACTGAAACTAGAAGTAGCCTAGGTGTGGCTCTATTTTAAGCTCTGAAGCTATGTTGAACTCTGAGTCTTGTCCATTGAAAATGAAACTGCTTCTCTCTGCTGTGTATAATGCTTGCCTGCTGAGCTAAAGTGAAACTGATGTCTGTTTCTGTGTGCTACTGAAGTTACTTGCAACATATTTCTGTCTGAGTTTGCGCCACATTGGAGAAATCTACAACTGGTCTGTAAATATACTTGTTATGTTTATAAAGTTGTTAAATGAAGCATCAGCCATCTGTGTTTGTTTTTCTGGCGCTGAATTAATGCTGCAAAACTCTGAATAAATAGTTTTTCAAAGATAGTAACTAGGTGACTGAAGTTTCTGCCGCGCAAATATCTAACTGGAGAACATGATTGATGACTCTAGGGTATGGATGTGTCTCACTGGGGAAAATGAATTATGATACACCCAGGGGGTGAGGGAAACCAGGATCAAGGGTGACAATGAATTATGTGTCTCAGAGTCAGCTATACCGAGGCACAGCCAGACATATTACCTCCCAATAAATCCTTTTGAAGTTTGGCTCGAGACTCATGATTTAAATGGAGGTAACTGCCAGAATCCTAACACTGTAGATGCTCTGCAGCCAAAGTACCTTTGGCTATGCAGCCAAATAACTTGTACTTTGGCCAAAGTATCTTGAGTTCCTAGTGTGCAAGCATTTTAAATATTAAATAATTCAGCCATTCAGATATTTTGCTCATGCCCATCTTTTTAAGACAACTGAATGTCGTTCAATTCATTATTCCCTATTGTACAATATTTTACCTGGCACGCAGATGTGACTGCAACCACCATTAAATTGGTTGCAAGGGTTGGTGCACTGCTGTTGCTTGCTTTTGGCCCAAACATGAATATCCATTGGTCTGTATGGCAGGTTTGATACCATCACAATTTGATCTGACCCATCGTATTTGTTGGCTCGATAAACACTTCGGGTATTCCAGTCTGTCCAGTAAATGTGTTGATCAAATAGGGTCATTGCAAATGGAGAGAGGGCAGTGCTAATGATGACCTCACGGTTTTCACCCAATAGGGAGCTGCGTTCAATCTTCTGTCTAATACAAGTAGGAAACATCAGCACTGGAACACAAAACACGAGAGCTTCCAAAATTTCTTGAGTTCCACAGGGAAAATACAGGGGTGTCAAACTCAAGGCCCATGGAGCGGATGCAGCTTGTCGGGTGCTTAGATCTGGCCTACCAGGATGCCCTGGAAATAGCAAAGGATCAGCCCAGGGAGGCTCTCAGCAAAAACAGATGCAGCAACCTCCATTTTCGCTGGCAAAGGGCCTCAGCAGGCCATCGCGGCCAAAATCAGGAGACTATTTTTGCTGGCAGAGTGCTCGAGCCACCACAGCCCCCCCCCGACATGACTGACATCAAGCTAGCCATGCCCACCCTGGCCATGCCCCCCTGGCCCTCCAAGGTCGAACACAACCCTGATGTGACCCTAATGAAATCGAGTTTGACACCCCTGCTATAGATCAATTCCTTATTTTCTTTTTCCATTAATTTCAAGACTCTCTTGTACCCTGAACATTCACATCATTTAGTATTATTTCTGAAATCCAGGTGAACAACATACAGCAACAGATCCTTTTGTGAAACCCACCTCCCTTTTCTGCAGCCACTAGACTCTGCTCTAGCTGTTCCTCTGTGGCTGGAAAATAAATTCCATGCTATCTCATCACTTTTAAGATGGGAACCAGGGGTGGATTTCTCCCGGTTTGGATCGGTTCAGGTGAACCCCTTGTTCCGATGATCAGTTGGCTCCAAACTGGTTCGCTCCGGTGAGCATGTGGGCCCACCTGCCCACTCCTGCTCTTTCCTGTGCTTTATGTCTTTTTGTTAAGAGCACAGCTGATTCGTGTGGCAGAGCAGTTTGCTGTGCCTCAGCTGTTTTCTTCAGCTGCAGTTGAAGGTTAAGTATTAGCATTTTTTAAATGAGCATGGACCGGTTGTTATACCGGTTGAATCGCACCCCTGATGAGAACCCAATGAAAATTTAAAATCCCCGGATCTGCTGAATTTTGAAAAAAAAAAAAAAAAGAATTAAAAAGCCTTTATCACCCTCAATGTAAGCCCAGCCCTTTCAATGTAAATGACAACTTCATGTCAATGCCTCCTCAACTATGGATCATGGCCCTCAAAAGACATCTCTTCTGTTTTCAATCGTAAATATTTATTTAGAATGGATTTTTCCACATTGTTATTATATGTTAGGGGAGGGCCAAATGTGTGCATTAGATGAAGAGGCTTTACCGTAGGCAATGAAATAGTAAGCAAATACATACAAATGTGCGTCAGCCCAATAAAGTCGTTGCTCTTCATAGTCCAGTGTGAGACCATTTGGCCATACCAAGTTGGTGTTCACAATAGCACTCCTGAAGTTTCCTCCAAGCGTTGCTCGTTCTATCTTGGCATTAGAGCTCCAATCGGTCCAATACATGTACCTAGTGATGACACAATTACCCAAAGCTTCTTAAGTCAGAGAAAGCTACTTAGCAATAACATTAGCAATGGCAATTAGATTTATATACTGTTTCACAGTGCTTTACAGCCCTCTCTAAGCAGTTTAAGAGTCAGTATATTGCCCCCAACAATCTGGGTCATCATTTTATCAATCTTGGAAGGATGGAAGGCTGAGTCAACCTTGAGCTGGTTAAGATCGAACTCCTGACTGTGGGCAGAGTCAGCCTGCAATACTGCATTCTAACCACTGCTCTTACATCTACAAGTAAAGATAGGGAGAGCAAAAGGGCTTCACTGGTTTTTCCAATGCCTTCATTGCACCATAACGTTTCCCCTAAATACTATTCAGGGGGAAATGGGCAGAATATTGCACTTTTCAAACATGGTTGAGGAGATACCCAGCTTGATCCTAAACCATACTATAAACAGGAAGAAAATATAGAGTAGGGGTTCACAATAGGCTACCCACTAACACCAACAGTCACAGACAATGACACCTTTGCCCTAAATTAAATCATAATCAAGCTACAAAGAAATGACTGTTTGACAACACTGAAAAAAAATTCACACTGTGCATTATGCAAAGCCTCTTAAAGATTGGATATCTGAATTTAATGCATGGTGGTTCAATTCCTCTGATTCACACTCACAGCACAAGATAAAGAGTGAAATTCCCTGCATTTTTGTTCTCCTAACTGAATGACAAACTAGAAGGTGTGATGACCAAGAAAAAAATCAGTATTGCTTATTTGGAAAATAATGATGAATGGACATTCTGACTCCTTGAGTGTTGCCCAGCTGCTCTTCTGTCTATCACAATCTCATTTTCCTGCTACATCCTGCTCTATTTTTTCCCCTCTGATTCTCCTTAAGGTGTAGTCAGTTGGAAAGAGGCCTTCATGGACCTTCACCTGTGCCATTGTGTGAAGAATCTAGAGCAGGGGGTGTCAAACTCAAGGCCCAGGGGGCAGATCCGGCCCACAGGGTGCTTAGATCTGACCCATGGAGCTGCCTTGGAAACAGCAATGGTTGCAGCCAAAAATGGAGCTCGGGAGCTCATTTTCACTGGTAGAGTGTTTGGGCCACAGATGCCCCCCAACACAAGTGACGTTGAGCTGGCCACGCCCACCTGTCCCTCTGAGGTTAAATACAACCCTGATGTGGCCCTTAATGAAATTGAGTTTGACACCCCTGGTCTAGAGAATGGTCTTGAAGGACCAGAGAAAGAACGACTACAAAGCCATTGATCAGATAAGCAGGAATTGTGTCTGTTCCATGAAACTAATTTGAGAAAATGTTTCAGACAGACCTCTCCTTAGTTCATATGCAAAGATAAAATGAGAGAGGAGGAAAGTACATTCAGACTTGCAAGATTCCACTATTATAGCTGTTCCAACAAAAGTAATTTGATCTATATGGTGTTTGGTTTCTTAAGTTTGGTCTCTTATGTAGTGCTGACAAACTGTGAAAACAATACAGCAGCAATAATTATGCCTATGACCATCCTCCTTGATCAGAGGAAGATCCTTCATTAAAAGAAGGCATTGGGCAACAGGGAGAGGAAGCTCCATACCACTACCCGGTTCCTACGCGCAATGCAAGTTGTTTTGCTATGGCAGAGCTATGTTCTTCCCTTTTCTTTGAAGGACAGACAGACCTACTATCCAACTATTTACAAAGTCTGCATTACTATTACTATTTATCTTCTCATCGTTCCTTATCACCCATCCCCTCCCACTTGTGACTGTGTGACTGTAACTTTGTCACTTGTATCCTTACGATCTATATTGACTGTTTCCTAGTATGATTTGATTGCTTACTGTACCCTATGACTATTATTAAGTATTGTACCTTATGATTCTTGACTCTTGATGAATGTATCTTTTCTTCTATGTATACTGAAAGCATTTGCACCTTGTGTGTCCAATCATACTTGGCCAATTAAGAATTCTATTCTATTTTATTCTATTCTTAGCTCCATGGGAGAAGGAAGGGTGACTTCCAGCCAAATCAAGGCTCTAAGAACGCACTGCCTAAGAACAGATTCCAAAAAAAAAAGAATCTGTACATGTACACAAGGTATAATAGGGTATTTCTAGTTACTAATTGGAACATTTATCATTCATTCATTCATTCATTATTAATTGCCTTGTTACGGTTGGGAAGTTGAAGTGAGAAAGAAAGGCTGCAGTGGAAACAGATACATGTTTCATTATGCAGCATGGGCAACTTACCCTCGGCAAGGATCCAAGACAATGGCCCTTGGCCGTGGGATACGAGCCACTACTGAACGATTAGATCCATCCACAGCCATTGAACTGATGGTCTGATTGAGATAGTCGCTGTAATAAAGTCTGTTGTTGATCCAGTCAAAGGCAATGCCATCTGGAGCTCCCAAATCTTGAGAAGTATCCAACAGGACAACAGAGAACAAAAACGTTCTGAGCATGAAAATCATCCTAGCAATGAAAATTTTTTACAAAATACCTTCTTCTTTTTTAGTTCCTAGGGGGAAATTGTGCTGAATCAAACAGGAAGGTTTTTATCCCATAGTAAAAGAAGAAGAAGAAGAAACTGTGTCACTGGATTGAGATGAAGACTCCTTAACAGCTTCTACACGTCCTGTATTTTGAAATGCACTGCCCTTGCAAACTTCATTTAAAAAAAAAAGCATCACAATTAAACTGAAGGTTAGCAGCTACATATTACTAGTGCCAATACTCAAATAAGCAATGCAGTCCAAAGCATTTTGTCTAGCAGAAAGCTCATTTGCCTGAAGCTGCAATGACCTAATTCCATGCCAAATTAGTATTTAGGTTTGTGGTGTTTTTACATAATTCTTAACTCATCTTGGAGTAATGTCCTGGCTGAGGAAAGGTTTAAAGTTTCAACAAAACGCAGTACAAATTGTTAATTTGTCATAAAATGAATCACTAGGGCCTAGATGTATGAAACAAATTTCAATGGCATTTACTCAGGTAAACATGCTGAGGTTCACAACTAACTGAATATTATTAATTTTCCTTCCTGTTAATCATACTTTTAATAACTTCTGCAAAATACCTTCCAAGAAGTAGTCTACAATCTGATATACACTTTGGATATTCTTCTGAATGAATACTTAGTTCCATGTTCTTAGAAAATGCATATGCTATTTGAGAAACGCATATCAAAGATTGGCCTATAAGTTACCTTAGCTAAATTCTGAATTCTGATATTTACCCGATGCTATTACTGTGGGATTACTACTTCCAGAATAGATACTGATATAGCTGATTCTTCCTGGGCCTGTTGAAGAACTTTGGGTGAAATATATTAAACCGTTTGCACTGTCATAGTCCAGAGCGACTGCAATCCTTGATACAGTCATTGTATGGAATGGAGGGCTGTGATTTTCAGGATCCAGGTGCATGCTTCTAAGGGCATTCTCCAAAGCAAAGATCAAGTAATTATCTGTTGAAATAAAGCACCTCTTCCCGTCACTTCCCAGCAATCCAAATGAACACCCACACTTTGGTGTTTGCAGATCAGGAAGTGCAAAGCACAGGTGATCGCAGCCTCCATTATTCTGTAGGCATGGATTGTAGTTGACATCTGCAGGGGCCAGTGACTGGTAATAGCTATTGTAAATAGTCACATCTCTCAACCAATCAATGTTGTCTCTTATAACCATTGGTTGCTCGGTATTTCCTGGCTCTTTACTGGCTTGAAAGATTTTTTTCAAGTTCCTATCCACCCAAATGACAGAGTTTTCAAAAATAGTGAGGCCATATGGTGTTGGGTAACGGCTGCCATAGCGGATAATTTCAGGCTCGCCACCATCACGAGAAATTCTTGCAATCATGTCTAAGGAATCATCCACCCAATAAATGTAGCCAGTGCTATGATCGACTGCTAAACCTCGTGGCGTGACAATTCCTTCAGACACTAACACAGTCCTGTTGCTGCAGTCAAGAAACGCACGCTCTATTTTGGGATCTTGTCCATAATCTGCCCAAAAGAGGTATCTGTTCTTGGGATCGACTACTATATGTCGTGGCATATCCACTGTGGTTTTAAGAAGCACTCGTCGATGAGAGGTATTTAAACGCAGAACTTCAATAAACGTTTCAGTCAAGAATGCATTGGTAAAATAGAGGTTTCCTGCATACAGCAAAATAAAATGAAAAACACTGAATTATGTTATTATATATAATATATGCTTCAGAAGTTATATCATGATAAGATAGAAACTTTAAGAAAAACCTGCAATTTAGCTCCTATGCAGACATATGTATAGTTTAAATTGACTTAATAACAGATATAATGTCTAAATATCAAAACATGCTTAAGCATTAACAATAGATTAACATGGTTTGAAGTGGCCTTGCTAAGTTTGATTTACATGGCTAAATTTTACATACTTCCTCAACCATGATTGAATAACTTCCCCACTGCCTTGCCCCAGCTGGAAAAATAAGGACTTTCTAGAACATGGGTGTCAAATTTGCCGCATCACGTTGCCGTCATGTGATGTATCACAACATTTTTTTTCCTTTGTGGTGCTGGGGTGGGCATGGCCTGTGCTTGACGGATCCGGCCCACACGTTTGACACTCCTGTTCTAGAAGATCAACAGAACTGATAGAAGCTATTCCACATCATCATGTTCTTACATATACTTTGGATAATTCATTGAAAAGTAAGGCCAGGGTAATATCCATAACTTCAGTTTAATATTTGGGAGATAATCCTATTAATTTCAGTGAAATTGCACTCAGTAAAGAGATGGTCTTAATAACACATGATGTTCAAGTTTAAAGATTTCTGAAAGGCGAATTCCACCAACCATACTGTTAATGCTAGAAGAGTACTGACCTGCTACCCAATCAATGGCAATGCCACGAATCCCGTTAAATCCTATCCCGTTTGTGACAACATTCGTAAAATTGGAGCCATCTGGCTTGATTTTACGAATTCCATTCTGGGATGGAATTCGGCTGCTGAAGTCACACCAGAAAATGAAACCCGAAGGCATGTGAACATCTACATGCAATGCATTTCTCCCTGCAAGATTAGGATTAAGGAAACATGTTGTTTATTTTTAATTTCACCATTCTAATAGACATATGTGGAGGTAGGATTTCCATCAAACCCCTGACCCTTTGCTTAGCATCCTTTAGAATCCTCTAAAACATTCCTAAAATTTAATATGAAATCATCAGTCCCTTGATTTGGGATGAGAACAGAAACGACAGAAATGTGACAATTAATGTCCTATTCACTAATGGGAGAAAACCACAACCTTCCCATATTAAAAATGGACCAAATTGGGGCCCCCCCACTTCACCATTACAGTTCTCTAACAACTGCCCATCGTCCTAAAAATCAACCCATAACATTGCTGAATCAGACTTTACAATATTGGGTAAAGTAATCCCCTCAGTATTAGCCTTGTATTGGAATCTAAAATAATCCAACAGGGTTTTTTTATGATTAGGAACCATTTTTCAACTTGGACCAGAAAGCGAAATCTCTTTACTTTACAATCCAAAGTGGATATGCCTAAAAGTAAATACTTTGCTTCTAAGCAGACACGTAAAGGATTGCAGCATTATTATTATTATTGTTGTTGTTGTTGTTGTTGTTGTTATTATTATTATTATTATTATTATTATTATTTTCACCTGTTGGAACTGGATGATCCATTGGGGGAAAAAAGCAGTTCCACTACTTCATTGTTTCTTTTTTTTAAGAATAAAAATATTCAAAAAAGATATTTAAATTAATGCTATATCATTTTTTTAAGGGACGCAGTGGCTCAGTGGCTAAGACGCTGAGCTTGCCAGTCAGAAAGGTTGGCAGTTCAGTGGTTCAAATCCCTAGTGCTGCGTAACGGACTGAGCTCCCGTTACTGGTCCCAGCTGCTACCAACTTAGCAATTCAAAAGCATGTAAAAATGCAAGTAGAAAAATAGGGACCACTTTGGTGGGGAGGTAACAGCGTTCCGTGCACATTTGGGGTTTCGTCTCGTCTTCGGACAGTGCTGACTCTTCGGCTTTGCAACGGAAATGAGCACCACCCCCTAGAGCTGGAAACGACTACCACGTATATGCAAGGGGAATCTTTGCCTTTACCTAATATTAATTTTGGGATTTGAGACTTAGAAATGTTTATGATCATATAAATACTGTGTAATATTGAATTTTAGATCAAAATGCTAATATAGCTTTTACGTGTAACTGTATCAAAGAAAGTTGGAAGTTCAAAAAGAATTTTTTAAAAAATATTTCTTTTCTCCTTTCTTTATTCCTCTGTACCTTCTTCCCCTTGTCTATTTTTCCCTGGATTCTTTTTTCCTTTTCCTTTTTTAAATCTGATCTTTTGTAGAAATTAAACAAAGCGCCTTTAAAGCCATGAGTTTCACTAACCTCAATGTCTCATGAAAGCCAATGTTTGCCCTTCAGTCACCAGGCCTTCCTTCTTTGTTGATTCCTATCTAATGTTCTTAGCTGAAATGGGTTTTGCCTAGATTGACATAGTTCTGCTTTGTTTCAGCGCTGAGTCAGGGCTGTCCGAAGACGTTTCCATGGTCATGTGGCTAAACACCAAATGTCTTGAGCTACTAGAGTTCCAACCACAGTCAAAAATACACATACGCATTTTGCAAGCTCTGTGCCATAAATGAGTCACCTCTCAAGAGGGAGATTCAGTCAGAAAGCTAAGAGGTTGGAGTTCTCCCCTCAAAAGTTTACCCACCTCTTCCTGCCAAGGACACCATAGCTTCAGAGTGATCAGATGTCTCTAAACTAAATCCTTTAATTGCGGACAGCATGGAAACAACGACAAAGGAACTATATGGCGAGCAGGTCCTATTATCAGAATTGAGTTGAAAGCCGGTAGCGCAGGCACAAGAGAAGAAGCCTCGGGGCAAAGGCAGACAGAAATGCTGACAAGTCCCAACTTGGTTGCTGCAGCCATTGGAGGAACCTGCAGAATCTAAAACAGGGAGAGAGATAGAAAAAAGATTTACTCCATGAGGATAAACTTGAGGGAGAGATTTGAATTGAATGAGCTAATTAGAGTTAATTGGACTTATATTGGTGTGATAAATATAATTGAATTAAAGCTCTAATGTGTAGGAGTTCTGGCTTTAAAATGAAGAGGGTTTTTTTTCCCCCTTTATATTGAACATAATCAGCTCAAAACGCTGAACATGTGAAAGGATTTTCGAAGGTTTGTTATATACTTACCATCTCGGTAATACACCCGGAGACATTTTAGTCCTGAAATGTTGTCTCTCAACACCACTTTGTTTGCTCCAGTTGACTTGTCAACCCGTTCAATGACTTCATAATCCCGGTCAGTGTAGTAGAGAAAAGAACCATAGACAGCCAATCCCCATGGGTGAGAGAGGTGAACAACCAAAGTCATCCGATTCGTACCATCCACATTCCCTCGTTCGATCTAGAAGAGGATCAAAATTGAACACCGCGAGTAAAAGCAGAACCGGCATTTTATGAGTGCAAATTGTAAACTCGTATCTTAAAAGACAGACCTGAGGTTTGATCATGATTTCTCTTTTCTCTTGCCTGTCTTGACAAACTAAGAAAGAAGAGACTTTTCCACAACCCACTCCCAATGTCATCTCATTCCTTAAAAAATTAGTAAGGATAAATGGAAGCAACATTTCAGATCAAGTTAGCACTGGGATGATGCAATTCCTTTGAAAGGTCAGTCAGAAAGTATAGCACCTTCTGAAGTAGATGTGTGATACTGGGAAAAGACATGACTGGGGGAAGGGCCTGGAGGCCTGCACATTCTGAAATTCCATTTTCAAAGGATTTGCATCATCCTATCAGCCACACTGGATGAATGTCAGTTTTCTTTACATCCTTGTTTACATCAAAGATGCTTTTTTCAAGAGGCAACTGGACTTTCTGGATTTTCATTGACGATGTTTCACTTCTCATCCAAGAAGCTTCTTCAGTTGTGACTGGATGGTAGCATTTATACTCCTTGCAGACAGCTGGACATTTGCATTCTTTTATCGGGCCATTAAGATCACCTGGAGATTTATCTCCATCATCAGGGTCACCTAAGTACTGCAAATGGGTGTGGAGCAGTGTTGGGATTCAATTTTTTTTACTATTGGTTCTGTGGGCATGGCTTGGTGGGTGTGGCAGGGGAAGGATACTGTAAAATCTCCAGTCAAGAGATGGGATTTGCCGGTTCTCTGAACTGCTCAAAATTTCTGCTACCAGTTCTCCAGAACTGGTCAGAACCTGCTGAATACCACCTCTGGTGTGGAGCCTTCTTGGAA
Source organism: Hydrophis major (assembly GCA_033807585.1). Classification (NCBI taxonomy): domain Eukaryota; kingdom Metazoa; phylum Chordata; class Lepidosauria; order Squamata; family Elapidae; genus Hydrophis; species Hydrophis major. Next base: position 187,164,661 of record CM066328.1, read on the forward strand.
CTGCTGAAAGGAGTGTGTTGTAGATTGGAGATCCTCTGTTTCGAGAGGACTATTCAATTTTGACATAAATGGCTTCTTTGACCCCTCTTTCAAACCAGCAATCCTCTCTGTCCAAAATATGGATTTGTTGTCTTTAAAAGAGTGGCCTGTGTCTTTTAAATGCAGGTAGACTGCTGAATCTAGTACTGATGTGTTTGTTCTCCTAAGTTGTGCCATGTGTTTATGAAATGGTTGTCTTGTTTTCCCAATGTACAGGTCTACACATGGCTCACTGCATTGTACTGCATTTACCATGTTGCTCAGTTGGTGCCTGGGTATTTCATCCTTGGGGTGAACAAGCTTCTGCCTTCCCCACCATCCAGTCAGAGCTAAAGAAGCTTCTTGGATGAGAAGCGAAACGTCTTCAAAGAAAAACCAGAAAGTCCAGTTGCCTCTTGAAAAATGTCCCTTTGGGACGACCATGATCTGGATGACTGAGAATCTTCATGGACATTTAGCGACATCCTTGTTTATGCATATCTGTGTTTCTTCTTGATGAAGCTGTTTTCCCTGTCCTTTTCACGTTGTGGAAAGTGAAAATAGATGCTATTTATTTGTACAAAAAATATGGGAAATCTGAAGTAGCTTTTGGGTTTGTTTGAACAGTTAATAACCAGAAATATTTACTACCAAAAGAAATTCAAAAACCATTTAGGCAACCTGCTGAGAGTAACTTGCCTGAAGCTTTTGCAATTCTGGCAACCTCACTGAGTACATTCTGACTGTGTGTAAGTCGATTCATTCTTTGCCCTAGCATCCGTCTTCTGATCATTCCTGTTTTAAGGCATGTAGCCCTTCTATATTTAAGCTGCAGATTACTGGCAGGCAAAGATGCATAGGGACACTTCTGAATACGTACCACTCCAGTGCTTGTGACTGGCCAGTACAGCTTTTGCTCCTTGATATCAATGGTAATAAACTCGACGTGGTCTAGATTACCCGTGAAGAGAGTTCTGATATCAGACCCATCCATGTTTGCGCTGGCAACCTTTGCTGGGATCCCACTGTCTGTCCCTTGGTCTGTCCAATACAATTTCCTGCAACACAAGTTATTTTGGCAATCAAAAAACAGGGAAGGTATGGTGAATTTATCATGCTCTTATTAATCAAAACACATGGGCATTGGGAGAATAATTCAAAGACTGCTGTTACATAAAGGTAAAGGTTTCCCTCGCACCTATGTGCTAGTCATTTCTGGCTCAGTGCTCATCTCCATTACAAAGCTGAGGAGCCAGCACTGCCCAAAGACATCTCCATGGTCATGTGGCTGACATGACTAAACACCAAAGGCGAACGGAACATTGTTACCTTCCCACCAAAGTGGTCCCTATTTTTCTACTTGCATTTTTTATGTGCTTTCTAACTGCTAGGTTGACAGAAGCTGGGACAAGTAACAGGAGCTCACTCCGTTACACGGTGCTAGGGATTTGAACCGTCGAACTGCTGACTTTTCTGATTGACAAGATCAGTGTCTTAGCTACTGAGCCACCGCATCCCTACTAGTGTTAACTACTTAATGCTACTTAATGTTAAAATTTACTGAAATCACTAGGGCTTCTTTTTGGATCTGTGTAAATATACAAGTGGTTGTATGCACAAGCCTACTCTGAGGAAGCAAGCATACATTTGCCCTCTAAGAAATGGTCAAGTTTATATAAACCACAATCACTGTTCAATTTTATCACACAAAGATAGGCATACAGCTGAATCAGAATTGCAACTGCTGTGGATATTAATCATAAGCCATTATTTAGGCATATTTGTGGAGAAGCTCTGGATCACATTTTAGAGATAGGCCATGATATCCTCATTCAATCTTCCAAGATTTAATAGTCTTTTTTCTCCTCAAAGTTCTTGGTAAAGAACAAGGACAAAGAGGTTTCGCAAAGGCTTCCTTTTTAGTTTGGGTGAAGAAAAAAGATCTGTTGATTAATCATCACTGTAAAAAGCGAAGAATGAACAAAGCCAACTCACTTGGAACCATCACCACAAATGCCAGGAGTAGTTTGACCAAAAGACTATGGAAGGAGCAACTTCCTCTCACCATTGTTGCAGGAGAAACAAAGGCAACATACATTTGGTAAAACCAACCCAGAAGTTCGGTTAGCATAAGTTGCAAAAAACCAACCAAATTAAACAGTCATTTATCACTAGTCTAATAGAAAACTACATAAAGAAAACATTACTAAATTCTGAGCAAGTTGTTGGTCCTAATGTAAGGCAAGATATTATAAATTTTACGCTAAAGATAAACATTAGGCCATGTGAATAAATGTAAATATAAACATAGAAATAACTCTTAGTAGGATTTAGAGACAACTCAGAAGACATAGTAATGAAGGAAGAAATGAAGGCAACAGGGCAAAAATCCAGAACACTATAAAACAAATATAGCCATGGAAGCTGTTATGTTTGGAGAATGGGCGAGAAAGAATGGAGACGAGCCTCTGGAACAGTGAACTTCAACTCTTTATTTACATGGTGACTGCTCAAACTCAAGGGCAGCTAAGGCCCTCTTTATATAGGCAACCCAATAACTATTTAACCAATAATAACCCAGTAGCTCTAGCTCCATTAACCAATACGAAGGCTCCATTAATGGCCAATCAGATTCTGCCATTTAACAGCCAATCAGAAGTGCAGGGCCAGAACCCTGCACTTGTCTCCAAGCTCAAAATAACTTTATTCAACCTTATGCATTCACAACAGAAGCAGTTTAAGCTTCAAAATTCCTCCTCTCGTTCCAGTTAAAGGAAAGGAAAGCTCTGCCAGTTTGAAATGGGAGTAAGGAGACAGCTTGTTCCTGGTTCCTTTTGAGGGAATCAGGGTCATTTTTAAAGGTCCAATGTGTTGTAGTGCCAGAAACCCTAGCAGCAGCAGGATAGCAATTGCAATAGTACTTAGACTTATATACCGCTTCACAGTGCTTTACAGCCCTCTCTAAGCGGTTTACAGCAGGGATGCCAAACTCAAGGCCCGGGGTCTGGATCTAGCCCCTGGGGCACCTTGGAAACAACAAAGGACCAGCCCGTGGTGCCCCTGCCACCAAAAAAACAGAGTTCAGGAGGTCCATGTATAGCCTTCCTGAGCTCCATTTTCTGTGGCAGAGCACTCAGGACATCGTCGCAACTGAAAACGCAGCTAAGCAGCCCATTTTCACTGACAGAGCACTCAGGCCATCACAGGCGCCCCAGACCCGAATGACTTCGAGCTGGCCTTGCCCATCCTGACCATGCCCCCCTGGCCTGCTGAGGTCAAACACAACCCTGATGCAATGAAATCAAGTTTGACACCACTGGTTTACAGAGACAGCATATCGGGCCCAACAATCTGGGTCCTCATTTTACCCACCTCGGAAGGATGGAAGGCTGAGTCAACCTTGAGCCTGATGAGATTTGAACTGCCAAATTGCAGGCAGCTGGCAGTTGAGCAGAAGTAACCTGCAGTATTGCACTCTAACCACTGTGCCACTGTGGCCCATGATGGATTATGTCCATTAAGTGTATCAGACCTTCAGCAGAAGAAATAATCTAGCACCAATAGCAAAGTTTCTCACCAACAAAGGAGCATCTCTACTTATCATTCATTCCCTCCAGCTGGAAGGTTTATTATTTAGAAAACAATTCTTCCCAGAGCCACTGAACCTAATTTTACAGAAGGACTGTAGGACCAAAAATCTAAAAAAAAAAAAAAAGTAATAGTATCTTATTTCATTTTAAACAACTCCAGAAACTATGCATTGAACTCACCCTCGAGCAGGATCAACAGTTAAACCGAGTGGCTTTCCAGATCCTTTAGGAGAACCATCATTGGTAATCAAAGTTTTTCGGTAGATGGTTTCTCTGTAGAGCGTCAATACCTTTAGAAATCATGAGATTTGGTTACATGGAGCAGAAATGAAGGCAGGGGAATTATGCTAAACGATTTGTATGCTGATCGGTGCCTGGGAGATGTCATGGGATTAAATAGAAATGCATGCCTCGCTGGAAACTTTGAAGGCTTACCTCAATGGATTGTGTTGAAGGGTTAGTATAGTACAGGTTTCCAGATATCCAATCTAAAGCCAGGCCCGTTGGAGTACCAATAACAGCAGCTGGGGCAAAGATTGTCCTGTTTGTGCCATCTGACTTCACCCTATGAATTTCACCCTTCAGGATAAAAAAAAGTGAGAATATAACACCATGATTTGGAATCAGCCAGAGGGGGGGGGGGGGAAAATCACTGCCCTTCTTTTCCTAGCATGATGGCATCACTGACTATTCTGAGTTTTGAAGAATATTATCTGTTTTCATGACTTGAACTATAACAATCAAAAGTACTTCATGAAAGTTATAAAGAAGACACAATGTGATCCTAAGTAGGTTTAGTCTATATAGATATAGCATCCATTTAACTTATTCTCGAGGTAAGAATTCATAGATACAGAATGATTTTACTCTTTAATTCTTAATCCAAAACAGAGATGGGACAGAAAACAAAAATATCAGAGCAAAGTCTTTACAATGAATGGCTGTTCTAAATAACCAAGTATACTTACCGGATTTTCAACCCAGTAGATCATCTGTTCTGAATCATCGAAGTCAACATCATATCCATTCTGAACTCCTGCTATTGGGACCATGGCATCGTTGGATTTCTCCTCAGGGTTCAGAGATATACCATAAATGATGCTATCTCTTACAGCTATAAGGAATGGCTTTTCCACTGTAAAGCAACACCACAAAAAGCAGAATGTTATTCTTACATATTTCCTGCAGATAGCAAAACAAAATGCTGTGGCTTCCCATAGTCCAGATGTATTCGATCAAAAGAACAGCATGTCTTCATGATGCTTTCCCAAATACATTTAAATACATTAAACGGTAACTTGTACCAGTGACTAAGTACAGCTCTCTAAATTGAGATCTTTTGAGTTTGTCTAACAAAGGCAGAATCGGAAGTCTCCACAGGCAAAACTTATTCTCTGCCTTTGAACTATGATTCCTTCCTCTCCTTCTCACCATAATTTAAAATCAGTCAGTCTTACTGAACATCTGTATTCAAGGAGGCATGCAAAAGAGTCATAAACATCTTCTAACACTTCACATGATTCAGCAGTATATTCTTCACCTGCAAGCATCACAACTGAGTATTTATATAGTGTGCTGAAAACTCCAGAAACACACAATTTCTCTCTCTCCATGAGGCCCTTAATTTCAAATATGAATGCAATGATAATAGGAAGCATGAACATATGTCAAAGTTGTTTATAGGGTGAAGTATCAATGCCACAAACAGAAACAACATTATTTGGAACTAATTCCACTATCACTTAATTCCATCATGATCCCTCTTTGCAATATGAGCTCCATCAATTAACTATGAAAAGAAAGTAATGTTTAAAAATGAAACCACTGTATGGCAGAGCTTCCATAGATGAACTTAAATGAAATAATGTAAGCAAATCTTAAGAATCATAAATAATTCCAGGAGGTAGGTTCCCCTCCCTTCCACAGATCATTAATGGCAACTACAATGTTTCTTAAAGCATCAGTATCACAAAGTGTTATTTACAATTTCTTCTCTATTTTTTTTCCCAAGCAATCCTGGAAAGTTTGCTTGCAAATAAATCCCACTGGGTTGAAACCAGCAAATTAAGACTTTCTGTCAGAGAAAGGGAAACTACACTTTCCAGTTTGGAAGCTTAAGTTTCAGTCCCACTGAAATCCCACAAATTTGTGAGAGTGTTACAGTAGAAACTTAGATGTGCTTGAGCACATAATATGAATCATAATATGGTTTTATCATAGCACATTTTCAGAAAATGTAAGACCAAGTCTGAATGACTGTGCTGGCTTCTTCTATGGTTCCTCCTATCACAGAACAAGTTCTTGCTTTAAATTATAATTTACGTAAAATTGTCCATGGTTACATAACTACACTCACTGAGAAGAGGAACTACTCCATCCTTAGTTTCCACATCATTCCCCAAAAGCCCAAGATTGACTGCATAAAATATCTGTCACATACAAGTTTTGCTTGGCAGCTTAATTAATTGTAGAATTTCCTATTTATTAACTAAAATACATCTTTCATTAGCTCCAAAATTAGCACAACAACAAGCTTTGAAAACTGCTCTAGATGTAGAGTAAATGTATTCCAATCCCATCATCCAATTATGCAGAAAAATGTAAACAACATTCTTTCAGGTAGAAGTACTGGTTATGTTTGTTTGATGCATTTTTCCTTAAGAGCGCATATTATGTATGGTTAGCCACACATAGTATGTATTTCTTTGTAATTCTTTCTTCTTAAAGTTTTGTCTCATTTCATTCCTTTCATAAAACAGCAAAATCCTCTTCCCCTTCATCATGATATATCTCCATACACAGGGGCTCAAGTGGTTGAAACACTGGGCAGGAGGCTAACAAGCCCACGTTCGACAACCAAGAGCATCCGTGGGGCGGGGTTGAGTTCTACATCCTTTACTCCAGCTCCTGCCAGGAAAATGAAAGGAGCCCACAACTGGGCATCCCCGGGCTAATCCTTTCAACCTGGAAGCGCCTCAGTATTTCTGATTCAAGTGCAAAAAAACATAAAATCATACAAGATCTATACAGAAATGATTACACCAGCTATCAAATTGCGAGTGGTTTTCCCTCCCTATATTCTGCAGTTTTGGGAAGCATCCTTCAGCACACTTTATGATTATTTATTCCCAAATAGAGCTGTCTTATGGTCCCACCTCTCATGCAGTTCACATTATCCGGGGAGAGAGTCCATCCAGAAGGGCAGGCACAGGAATAAAACTGGGGACTCAATGAAGAAAGCAGACACAGATGACTGCAGTAGGATCGGTCACAGAAATTGATACCTGGGAGAGAAAAATGAAAGCACTTGTGAACCCAAAATCGTGAGTAAAACTGAGCGTTTGACAAGGTCCCTGAGGGGACATTGAGTTTTACATGCTGTATTGATCTTGATGTTTTGTAGCATGTCTAGAGAATCAGGAATGTCTCTCTTGGGATAAGAGTAGGTTCCTTAGGAGAAAGCTACTCAGATGAGCATGGTTTAAGATCTCTTTCCCCTTTGGATCTAACTATTTCTCTAAATCGTTGAGGATGTCTTCTTGCAGGTAGTAGGGATTTAACACAGGAGTTCAGGAAAGGTTTTGCCTTAGATTTTTTTTTCTCCTTTCATTCAATTGTATTCAATTCTCAGAAACTGGACCAATCCCTTGCAGCTCTCTTGGCAAAGGTTTTCAGAAGTGATCTACTCTTGGCTCCTTGCTAGGACTTAAAGGAAGTGACTGGCCCAATGTTACCCAACTGGCTTTGTGCCTTAAGTGGGACTAGAACTCATGGTCTCCCAGTTTCTAACCTGGGTCTTAACCACTACTTCAAACTGCCTTTTTTCTTAGGTAGATGTAAAGAGTCAATATGCAAAACAATGAAGTTAAATATTTTGATGTGCCAACTGGCCCACTGCAAACAACTACTTTCCCTTTTCCCTTGTCTTTTTTTTCCCCTCTGTTTAATTGAGTTAACACTACTTGCGGTTTCTTTTCTGTTTCTTGCACATGTTCTTTCAGGAGGTTTTGAAGTGAGGATTATATCATTTAACAGGAATCACACCATTTTTTCTACCCTGTCAATTTTTGAAATTCATATGAAAGAAAAACATCTCCTTCTAATGATGTTAAACAAAAACATTAGGAAAAGTGAAGGATTGGAAAGGAATTGCCTTCACAGTAGATCGTGTAAACAAATTCTTTGTGCTTGAATCATTAAGCAAAAAAGGTCTTTTGGAAGACTCAAACAGTTTCTCACAAGGTTTTCTCCATCTATGTGTGCAGGTGTAAATGGTTTATTTTCATTACATGATAAAGTGTTGTTGACTGTACATACACAAATTTTTTTTTTCTCTTTTAAGGACTCTGTAATTCCTTGCATCGGGTAGAGTCTGGGAAACTGAATGGAGCTGAGTGTTTACTGGCTGGATTCCCTTCCTGTCGCCAATGCAGAGTTCGCAGCAGACATATTCTCATTGTGCAACTACCTAGGATCAAACTCACAGCCTCCTGATTGTGAGACGAGAGCTCCACCTCTAGGCCACCGCACCACTCATATACACACAAATCCACACACAAAAATCCACAGGGAAACATTCCTTTCTAGTGCTTTGCACCAATCTACACAACTCCAGACACTCAACAACCTGCTGTTGCCACAACCACAAATATAAAACTTTTCACGTCCTGTATAAGGATTTATTATTATATTATTGCACCAGAAGGCAATTATTATCAATCAGCAGCTTCAACTTATTGGCAGACATTATAAACTGGGAGAAATCCAAGTCTCGTTAATATTTAAAAGGGGAAAAAAAACCACATGTTATGAAGCACTTTTTTTTTTTTGATGCTTTTTAAGACTGAGCTGTTTGCTGCTTTTGCTGACCCATCTTACCAGGAGGCTGTTTCACGCGATGAACTGCCACAATCCCTAGAGGCTGATGAACATTATAGATCATTACTGTTTGATTTCTCCCATGCCATTTGTTTGCTCGGATGACTCGATGGGTGTATCGATCAGTCCAATAGATGAAATCCTCAAAGACAGTGAGTGCATGAGGATGCCGCAATATCTATTTTTTTTTTTTAAAAAAAAGGATAAAAGTTTCCATTACCACTCAATGTCCTTGCTATTATTATCCTGAAGTGACATGTTATATGAAAATAAAGGTTTCTGGGCATCTCCCTAGCCTTGCTGAAGTAAACCTAAAAGAAAGTTTATGGCACAACAGATGGCTCGCAACATATGTTAACAGCTTTGCATCATTATATTTAGGCAACAAGCTGTGGACTTTTTTATACATGGATCTGTCATACATATGTGTGTGTGTGTGTGTGTGTGTGTGTGTGTGTGTGTGTGTGTGTATATATATATAAAAAATTTAGGTGCTGATTATATACCAGCACTTAACAATCTGCAGGAATAAACTAGATAGCTAGCTGGATTTATCCCGGAAGGACAAAGATTCCAGTTCTTCTCAGTTGTGAAAATTTTCTGCTTCAGCCAACAGAATGTTCAAAACCAGGTATTATGATTTTGATGAGCCATAGTGGCACAGTGGTTAGAGTGCAGTACTGCAGGCTACTTCTGCTGACTGCCGGCTGCCAGCAATTTGGGCAGAACGAATCTCACCAGGCTCAAGGTTGACTCAACCTTCTAATCCTTCTGAGGTGGGTAAAATGAAGACCCAGACTGTTAGGGGCAAGATGCTGACTCCGTAAACCACTAAGAGAGGGTTGTAAAGCACCGTAAAGTGGTATAAAAGTCTAAATGCTGTTGCTATTAGATAGTAAATATTTGAACAAACTGGCTATCCATTTCTTCATTTTTTTTTAATTTGATTTTTTTTTCATACCAGGTCACTTGCCACCACCTGCCGCCTGTTGTTTCCATTATAATCACAGAAATCAATGTAGTCAAGATAGGCATCCGCAAAATATAACAGTTTGTTGGGATAGTCGATGGAGAGTCCATTGGGCCAATAGATCTTATTGTTGATAATGGTAGTTCGTAACGTGCCGTCCATACTTGCTCTTTCAATTCGGGGATTCTGACCCCAGTCTGTCCAAAACATCACATGACCACTGCAAAAAACAACAGGTTAATGGTAGAAAGAGGCTTAGCGCTATAAATCTGGAAGTTCCTGGTTCACATCTCACCTGTCACTGTACAGCATTAGGCAAGCCATTACTTCTCAAGAGTATGTATGTATGTATGTATGTATGTATGTATTTTATTTATTTATTTATTTATTTGTTTGTTTATTTATTTATTTATTTTGTAATTTGTATCCTGCCTTTATTATTTTTACAAACAACTCAAAGCAGTGTGCAGATCTGATACTCCTTCCTCCACCTATTTCTTTTTCCCACTGCAACAACACTGTGAGGTGAGGTGAGATCCGAGTCTGGCCCAGGGGTCACCCAAGTGGCTTTCATGACTAAGGTGGGACCCGAACTTAGAGTCTGAGGCTTTCTAATTTGGTGCCTTAAACCACTAAATCAAACTGGCCCTTTAGATTTAGTCCCCTATCTATAATACGAAAATTGTAATGTTGCTAATGCTGCTGTAACATATTGGACTATCGAAATTGACAACCAGCAAAACATTCTCTGCTTACATAAGACACCGCTTTACAATGGAGTAGAGTTTAAGGTGGCCTTGTGGCATAAGTGGACCTTCTCGTTCCCAAATTAGATGTGATTCTGTGATTTGCTATCATTAATTGAACTGTGCACCAGATTTTTGCTACAACTCAAAGACAACAGGTGGCATCTGAATGTACTCCAATGTTCCACGAAGTTATGACATGCAATCAAGTGATTTGGCAACATGAATGCCTACAATAATGTTATCATAATCCTAAAGTTCTTTTGTTTCATAATTATTTGCTTTAATAGAGGGTCACTGAACAAAACTCTTTCTTATTGCATGTCACTACAAAATACATGACACCAATTACAAGATGATATATGCTTAAAGCCAATGTTTAAAAATCCTCATATTAAAGTCAATTTTTTTTTAACTTACTCAGTTCTGGGATCTAAGACTAGTCCTCTTGGGTTCGTCACATTTTCACTGACCAGAACAGTCCTATGGCTTCCATCAAGTCTGGAGACTTCAATTGTTTCCAAGACATAGTCTGTCCAGTAAAGATTGCGACCTATCCAATCCACTGCGATGCTTTCTGTAACTGTGACACCACTGTCAAATACCTGCACAAAATCATGGAAAACTGTTATATTGACATCCTTGTAAAATCTTTTATTACTGAAAAGGATTAAAGTCAGCTTATATTTTATGAAAGATGAGAACATATATTATTTACCTCCTCCTCCTCCATGGCAAGACTAATTAAAGTGAAATTCTCTAATCTCTCTAAAATATTATCAATGCACTGGGGAGAAAATTTTAATTCTTAGTCTAAAATAAATACTTATGAACAGAATCAACATATTCTCAGGAAACAGGGATTGCTTACTAAGGCTATCTTCTGCTATAGTGTGAGTTCACTAGTCCTTCTACATGTGTTTATTAATTAATACAAAGGATGAGTCCTGGATGCACTTAGAGCTCCATAAAATTTGGACATGCAATCACTAGTCTTAAATCAGCAAGAGACTTACTACTTTTCTATCTGTTCCATTCTGGTAAGCACTCCAAATCTTGTCCTGGCTGATATCAGACCAAAAGATTCTATCAGTCACTGAATCAAAATCAACAGCTACAATGTTTCTTCCATCTTGAATCAAGGAAAAAATGTGCTGTGCCTGGGAAGTTATGTTATTAACGACAATTTGGTTACGGCTTGCCACCATCAACAGAAGATTCCCAGATTCTGCAAAAACAGGCAATTAAAAACAAACCTTTAAACTATCAACATCTAGAGGGCATTCCATTTCATAAAGGTATACATAATATATGCATTTAATGCATAGTATATGCATTAAATACACAGTATTTAACACGCAGTATTTAAAAAAGCCATAATTTCATGATGCTTTAAGGCAGGGGACCCCAAACCCCAGTTCATGGACTGGCACCAGTCCGCAGCATGCAGAAACTAGACCATGCAAACAAGCGAAGCCCCATCTGTGGGTTGCAGGCAGCACGCTTCCAGTGTGTGGAAAAACCTCTCACCTCAGAGACCGGTCCCTGGTGCCCAAAAGGTTGGGGGACACTGGTATACAGAGGGCTAAATACACAGTCTGCATGTCAATAATCTCAGGTTTAAAGCTGGCACTTCCCAGCTGAGCTGTGAAAATCTAAAGCGCTGCCAATTGCTGTAGATTGAGCTAGATCAGGGCTGTAAATATCTCAGGCCACAGGCTGGATGTGTCATACGCTGGCCAAGCCCACACCGGTTTAGTGAAGGGGGGGAAAGTCACTATATGTCACATAACAATGCAAGTTTGACACCCCTGAGCTAGATGGATTATTAGGCCAATTCAGTCTAGGTCAGACTCTTGTGTTCTACAACAAAATATATAAATGTTTTGCTCATGACAGAAATTGATCGTGCAAGCATTCTTTTCTTAAGCAATTGTTCTATGCCTTCTGAGCCATAAAGGCTCCAGGTCCCACTGTAATATGATTACCTGAAGCAAACATATTTACTTGCATATGACACTGATTATGTTAATTTTTAGCAACTGGACATTTTGAAATTTCGAACATATCATTAAATAATTATCTGTGCACTTAACACAAAATAACTTCTGATGCAGTCAATTTGGTAAACATGATAATCTGCCTTATGAATATGCTAGTGCTAGTGGCCTATATTCAAATGAGTGGACAATGTTTCAGCCTCTACCCAGGTAAGAATAGCCAGGATATGATTATGCATTTGTGTCTGTACCTATCACCTTATAATTAGGGTATCCTTCACCTGTTACTTTGCACGTCTTCCCATTGGATTCTAAGATGTAGCCATCATCACAGTAACACCTGAATGATCCCCTTTCATTGTGGCAGTGTTGACTACAAAATCCAGGAGAGGCACATTCATTCATGTCTTCACAGGTTTTCGAATCGTTGGCGAGTTGGTAGCCGAAAGGGCAGGAGCACTGGGCTCCAAAAGGGCCTTGAATACATCCATGTGTGCAGCCTGCATTATTATCCAAGCAGGTCTCCTGGTCTGTAAATAAATGGGAGAGAGTGATATGAACATAGGTCACCTATCCTTAATTCATGAAATGAATCTTTCAAGTAACCATCCTATGGACCCCACCACACGTTACTGCTGCCCACATTCAAGGCTGATGCTACATACCATGTGGCCATGAAACAGGGGTGAGTCTTTAGTAGATAGAACATTCTATAATGGTAATTGTGCAGGATTTCTCTTAGAGGTGGAGGGGAGTGTTCCCACATTGATGGGAGCTCTCACTTCATCCTGCCCTGTAGGAATCCCTCTTCCCTCTATAGCCAAGGCAATACAACATCTTGCCATGACCCATATCTTTATCCAACTGCCCCAAGGAGCTGCTTTTTTCACTTTGCTGCGCAGTGACTGCCCTTTTCTGTTTTGTTTGCTTTCCTTTTCTTTTCCTCGCTGCAGAAAGCAATGTGGCAAGGGGAAAATGGCCACGGCGACTGATAGCTGGTGTTTTTGTGTCTTCCCAAAGAATAATCGGAGGATGCTCAGCTCTATTTAATGCCCTTTGGCCTTAATAACAGCAAAACCAAACAGTTTCTTGAACCATTGTAAATAGAGAAGTCGAATTACTCTTCCCTCACATTCTAGTACAAAAAAAGAGATGAATTAATCACAAAACTAGTGGTTACAGTAATTCTAGGCCTAATTACACCACCGCACATGGCAAAAGAAAATAGAATTTTAGATTGGGTTTTTAAAAGCAAAGTCAAGAAGTCATTCTGCCACAAAGGTGAATGCAAAGAAACCTTGGATAATTTTAGCTCCCTTTTGCCTCTCCTTAGTTTATGTGACCATGGCTAGAATATGAAGAGTGGGCTGCAGCATTCTACACGTTACATGAAAGTGGGATCCCCAGACTTGTTTACTTATTGAACATCTTTTGAATTTTTAAGACACATTATGAACTAGTCATAAAATGAGCAATGAGCATAAGGCAAACTAGTATCTTGTGTCCCCTATTCCCTGTAGTAATACTCTCTATTTCTTTGGAGTACTTTCCTTTGCATCCAATTTTTGGGAGCAGGGGTCATGTTGAACAGCCTTCCCAACAAAGCACCGTATTACCTATAATTGTAATTTTCTTAGAATCCCTTTGGGATCTAACGAAGCCTCATAAGTGAAGATGCTATTTAAAGTTAGGCCTTCAACAGCCCCAAAGGTGCTTTCAAAAAGGCAACTGAACTTTATTTTGCTTGAAAATGTTCACTTCTCACTTCCCATCCAAGAAACTTCTTCAGTCCTAATTAACTGGAGAAGAATGGAAAGGATTTACACTGGTAGCAGTCAGCCAGTCATTAACATCTTCAAGAAAAATGCCTTTATGAAGCACCTTTAGAACAACCATGATCTAGATTAGTGGTTGCCAAATGATGGACCACGGCCCACTGGTGGTCCATAAGAAAATTTTGGTGGGCTGCAGCATGCTGAGGCGGGCACGTGGGGCAATCCTGCAAATCTCCCTAGTAAACCTGTGTTTCCCGCCTCAGCGCATGGAGGAGGCCGAGCAGCAGCGGGAAGAGCGTGGACCTCCTGAGCCACAGGAAGTGGCTGCCAGTGATGCCCTCACGCGAAGATGTTGTGAGGAAATTTATATTAAATACACTATCTTTTTTTTAAAAAAATCATATTAGTGGTCCTCGGGACTTAAAAGTATGACTTTGGTGGTCCCTGAGGTCCAAAAGGTTGGTGACCCCTGACCTTGATGACTGAGAACCTCCATAGAGATTGACTTTTAATAGCAATGTTTTCTCATTTACTTAGAACAATTTAAATTTAAACAAGAAAATGGCATGTAGAGTTTAACAGAAGCCAGGGGCCATATCACTGCATATCTGGGCACCCATGGATTAAGGCCATTACATTCTGCAAAATGACCTGAGGAGTTCAGGATTTGAGCTTGAAGAGGGAGGAGATATCTCCTTCCAACACAGAATCTGTCTAGTTTCATAGTTAAGTCTTGTCAGTTTGGGGACAGAAAGTTGGCTTGTGGCTTCTAAGTGACAGATTTGATTGAAGCTGTCCTTATCAGACCTACAATGTTAACTGACTACTCTTTCTTTCAGGAGAAGGCAACGTAAGTTGGGAGCCATATTTTTTACAGGCCTTCAAAACCACAGCCCTGCAAAGCCTATTCATTAATTAATACTGGGATGCCTCCTAATTGAAAAGAAGGTCTCCCCTCCCTCTTCCTCCAAATATTGGGGTGCTTGGAATATGAGAACAAGCTAAATCTGGAATGAAACAACTGGTTTCCTATGTATGCATAGAATTAAATTTAAAATTTTAGAAGCATCTCCGGATCATAGTTAAATGATTAAATCTAAGATTTACAAGATAATTATCTGCCCTGTTGCACTGTATAGCACTGAATGCTGGGCAGCAAAAAAACAGGGACTGAAAGCTATTTCCATGCCATGGAAATGCAAATGCTCTGTTGGATATCGAGCATCTCCCTTCTTGACCACATCGCCATTTGACAGCACTTTGGTGTGGCACCAATTACAGAGAAGATGAGAGAAGGTCAACTCCACTGGTGTGGAAATGTCCAGAGAGCAGCACCTTCCACTCTGGCCAAGACTGCCTATCAACTAGAAGTCAATGGCCGGCAACCTCGCAGGCATCCCAAACAGAGATGGCAAGAAACAGCTGACTATGCAAAGTGGTGTTCAATGATCCGAAATGCAGACTCTGCATCTGCGGGAATACGCTAGGAAGAAGAAGATCTCTGGATCATAATCACGTTTGGCTCCCAGACTGACAAGATTTCAAGATGTGGTTTAACAAATGATCCTATGCAAGCTCCTTCATCAAGAGCAGCAAGACAAACAAATGGTTCACAGAATAGCAATTGAAGAAAATAAGGAAAATTCCATCCTAATGAACTTTGGAATTTATTGGTTGCCGATGGGAAATGATTCAGTTGCTGAAATTCTTGGAAAGCCATCTCGTTCTTTTTAATAAACAACTGCTTATTACATTTGGTTACATTTGGAATTACATTTGGTTAAGAGATGCCAAAGAATGTCACATACAAGGACAATGCATTGACTTATCTGAAAAGGTGATTGGCTGAGTTAACAAGATTATGGCTGATTGGGCTTCCGGTTTCACATGGCTTCGGCGGCAGCAGGAATTTGCGACTCTCCACGATTCCTGCTGTGCTCGCCCCCAAGGTGCCCCTGATCCAAGTGGGTCTGGGGGATATGGCTGCCCTGTAGAGGCAGCCGAAGAGAGAGGGGATCCGGACAGGGGTTTGGGGGTGTTGCAGACCCCCTCCCCAGGTGGAAAACCCCCTTTTTCCCAAGGTGGTGGAGCGGCGGTCAGTAATGGCCATCACAAAGAAGTCTGCAGCCGGGTAAGATTTGTGCTGAAGGAAGCAGGAGAAGTGAAAGTGCTGGCTGAGCCGGGACAATAAGAAACTTTTTATCCTGGAAACTGAATTGCTTGAATTATTTGAAGGATACATTGTTTCCCAAAGAAGGTTGGAAAACAGCGAAGAAAGCTATCAAGGGAAAGTTTTTTTCTTCACTCTCCTTCCCCATAAAAACAGCAGATGGAGATCTGGAAAATCTACTTGGGCACTGAAGGTAATCCAATTTGAAATTTAAAGCCAAGGGATAAAGGATTTCTGGACACTGGATTTAAAAACTTAAAATTCTTTCTAGTTTTTACAAGGGGAAGGGAAGAAATAAAGACTTATTATAAGATTGTACTGAAGGAGACTGCTTTGAGCCTATAAGAACAGGAATAAAAGACATTAAGACTTCTAGAAGATCATCTTGGAACTATGTATCTGAATTCTACCCTAGGAGGTGAAAATATAGAAAGAAGAAAGTGCTAAATGAAACTGTTTGCTCTGATTTGGTTTGCTTAGTGACTTTGAGATTTTTGTGAACTTTTGTTAAAAAAAGGGGGGGGGGACTAAAGACATTAGGGTTGCCTCAAAAAAGAAAAAAGAAAGAAAAAGAAAAAAATGGCAATATCTTTTGAAGGACTACAAATGGAATTTCAAAGACTGAAAGAAGAAGATAAGGGCTCTTCTGGATCTATTTTTCACTTTTAGAAATGGCAATTGCTACCTATCAAGAAATACGACAATGACAGAAAGGCTAGGATGAAGGAGAAGAAGCCATCTTTAATGGACAAACACACTTAGTGGAGGAAGAAAAGCGAAAGGGGGGCAAGGAAAAGGTGAACTTAGAACTTAAAAAAGCAACCAAGAAAAAGAAAAATGAGATGAAAAAGCGATATGATGTCAGAAAGCAACAGAAAAGAGAAATACAACAGAGACGGAAGATTAAGAGAGTGAAACTTGAGAGATTGGGGGGGGGGGGTCAAAAAGCTAGAATGGATAAGAAAGAAAGGAGAAAAGGAAAGAGAAGTCATAAAGGCTTTAAACAAAATGCTAAAAAATGAATTTTTTTCAGAGACAAGGGGTAAGATAATTTTATCAAAATGATTCTGCAAAAGTACATAAGAGTGTATTGTAAATATTAGTATTTGAAGCTGAGTTAGAAAACCAGAATATTATATGACTTAAAAATGTATTACAGGGAAGCCATGATTTAATTATAGAGTTTAATTTTTTATGAAATATTATTTTTATTGCTTAAGAATTAAGAATAGAATTTAATTTCATATGAAATATTGTTCTTATTATAAATTTAACATTGCTTTTGCTTTTTCTTTTTCTTTTAGTTTTATTATTACTTATTAAATTCAATATTATTTGTTTGTTTTATTATTTTGAAATGTAATACTTAGAATGTACGGAGCAGAATCAGCACGGAAAATATGTATTATCTTAAGTGTTATTAAGGTTGTCATAAAAAGTTGTCATACTTCAATTTGGGTTTACAGGAGAAATATTGTATTAGATAGAAAGGATAAGTAGATGATTGAAAGAAAACGGACCAAAGATGCAAATATAATTATTTAATTGAGATGGAATAAATAAAATAGAATCAAAAGAATGACTAGGAGAGAGAAAATATATGGAAAATAGAGAATGTTAAATAAGATATGAGATAGTATATTATGTGAGTATAAACTTTGATTGATGTCTGTATAAAAAGAGTTAACCCGGGGTAAGCCACCTTCCAAAAAGAAGTTTTATGTATTTATGTTTTGTATAATGTTTGTTTAAGTTTGACAGGATGTGGAAGAATACTAATGAAATTATATTCAATGAGTATATAATCTTAAAGCAGAAGAAGTAGAAGGAAAGGGAGTAATAAAGAGAAGTTTGGAAAAGATATGAAGTTGACTAGATAATATAAATATATAGAAATGTGATAATTTGGAATTATCTTTTTTTAAAAAATAAGATGGTTTATCTGTTTCTTTTAGAAAAGATATTTTATGTTACTACATCCTATGTTCAAAAGTTTGTTAAAAAAAAAAAAAGATTATGGCTGATCAAGAAATGAGTCCTTTCCCACTGAAAGAACCACCTCATAAATAATAGTCAGAAAACGGGGAACACAAGTAAATCATTTTACTATGCTCATCTCTTGCTTGAGGGTTTCTTAAGGGCATCTAATAGGTCAAGGAAGACACAAAAACAGCTTGCTTTGGTGATCTGTTACTCTCCTCTAGTAGAGTTCCTACACTCAAATATCTACTCTGAAATCTCAATCATAACAAATGTTTTTTGAAAACAATCGTTCATTTAACACATGTAGTCTGAATCTATTAAGCTGTGAATCTAATATGATTTAGTGTCATACCTGGCTGAGGCTCATCTGAGATTGTGCATTGATTGATTAGAAAAAGGAAGGAAAGAAAGAAAGAAGTTAGAATTAATTTTAAATCAACATTGTCAGTAATCAATACCAACACTACTTCTGCCACTTGCAAATTTTGAGATTAAAATCAGATAAAAGTTAGAAATATTAAAAGAAATATTAAAGATTGGTTTAAATTTGATTTAAATTAAAAGCAACTACTGATTAAGTCCCAGTCTTAAATTATAAACATAGCATGTTTTTAAAGAAATGAACAGTAAAGCCTGAAGTGAAACATATCAAAGTTTAAAGTTACCTAAGTAACATTCATAAAAAGCATACTCAAACATAGGTGTTCACATTTGCAGCCTGTTAGCAACTTAACACGCAGTCCAAAATAGCTACTAAAAATAATGCTATTTCCAGCAATGAGAAAACTATATGCAATATTTTTTTATTTCAATTTGATGTAGTCGTGAAGATCGTTGGGCTATAACCAGGGAAATTTGGATTCAAGTCCAACTATACAATTCAGCAGGTCCTTTGGGCCAGTCCCTTTCTCTCAGCTCCCCCTACCTCATGCATTTAGTGGGAGAATAAAAATGAGGAATGGCCTCATGAAACATATTTTAATAATTATAATCCTGGCCTTCCTCTGAGAAGCCAGAACTCTGTATAATATAGTTTTCTTTTTGCATGTTTACCAGGAACCTGTGAGTGAAGCAATGATATTTAAGTGACTTTGTCAGATAGGTTTTGAAGACTTCCTTTGAACTGTACATTAAAAAATATATACTTACTGCACAGGGGTGATTCATCAGCTCCATTAGGGCAATCAGCAAGATTGTCACATACTTTGCTGAGATTTACACATATACTGTGACCTGGGCATTGCCACTGCCAGCTGGGGCATCGGAAAGGCTGGGTTGGACAGTCCCTCTCATCACTCCTATCCCGGCAATCATTGTCACCATCACAGACCCAAGCTTGGAAGATGCAGTTTCCATTATCACAGCGGAAAAAAGAAGGAGGACAGGTCCTAGGTGGACACCTGTGATGTTCATCAGAGCCATCCACGCAATCTGGGTGACCATCACATTCCCAGCTGGCTGGGATACAGTTGCCATCTGATTGACACTGGAATTCAGTCTGGTGGCACATCCCAGGAGGTCTTGTAGCTGGAAGTCACATTAAGGATACAGAGATTATTCTGATTGTTATTAGTCAACCATCCTTCTTCCTCAGCAAACAAGTCAAAGGGTAACCAGACAATCAGGAATAAATATAAGTC
Source organism: Hydrophis major (assembly GCA_033807585.1). NCBI lineage: Eukaryota > Metazoa > Chordata > Lepidosauria > Squamata > Elapidae > Hydrophis > Hydrophis major. Next base: position 187,184,431 of record CM066328.1, read on the forward strand.
TTGATTTTTAAGAAGTGCCAAAGTGATACTGCTAACAAAGTAATATTCCTGTTGATCCCATCAAGGCAAAAAGCAAACAACAAGTTGATCCCATCAAGGCAAAAAGCAAACAACAAATTTTACCTGGAAGTATTAACAGCAAGGCTCATTTATACATGTGGTAAAGCAAATATGATGTGTGGGGGTGGGTTCAATTTCAACAAAATAGCATTTAGAAAATCTTTGTATTCAAAGAACTAAACTCTATTTTTTTAAATATAAAACTTACCCAGTAATTTACTGAATGGTTTAATCATTCCATGGTATAGTATAGGGCTGCATCCAAGTGGATAAGAATATCTGCCACTCACTAAGATACTTTTTGACTTTTCCTCTCCCAAGTGTCTGCCCCTTACGTATGATCAAAAGGAACTTTCAACCCTTTTGAACAGATGTCAAGAGTATACAAAGAGGTTTCAGGAGAAAGAGGCAAATTTTAATGCCTGTCTCTCTGTCTCTGTCTCTGTCTCTGTCTCTGTCTCTCTCTCCTCATGTGTGTGTGTGTGTGTTACTTGCAGGTCATCTGTCTCTCTCTGCCTCTGTCTGTCTCTGTTCTCTGTCTCTCTCTCCCTCATGTGTATGTGTGTTGCTTGCAGGTCATCTGTCTCTGTCTGTCTGTCTGTCTCTCTCTCTCCCTCTCCCTCGTGTGTGTGTGTGTGTGTGTGTGTGTGTGTGTGTGTGTGTGTTACTTGCAGGTCATCTGTCTCTCTCTGTCTCTCTCTGTCTCTGTTCTCTGTCTCTCTCTCCCTCATGTGTATGTGTGTTGCTTGCAGGTCATCTGTCTCTCTCTGACTCTCTCTCTCTCTCTCTCCCTCGTGTGTGTGTGTGTGTGTGTGTGTGTGTGTGTTACTTGCAGGTCATCTGTCTCTGTCTGTCTCTGTTCTCTGTCTCTGTCTCCCTCATGTGTATGTGTGTTGCTTGCAGGTCATCTATCTCTCTCTGTCTCTGTCTCTGTCTCTCTATTCTCTGTCTCTATCTCTTTCTCTCTTGTTGTGTGTGCATGCATGTGTATGTATCATACCTTCATTCTGAAATCAATATCCAAAAGACTTTAATTACTGGGCAATACATTTTGAATGGCACTTGATCATTAATTATTTGTTGGAGGCAATATGCTGACACTGTAAACCACTTAGAGAGGGCTGTAAAGCACTATGAAGTGGTATATTAATCTAAGGGCTATTGCTATTTCTGATATGAATTACTGATTTTTTTTTTAAATGCATATGCAGAAGGGTATTCTTCAGAGGGAGGATATTTCTACTTGAAAACATTTTTATGGTTGTAATATGCAACAAGAGATATCATAATTTGGGGGGGAAATGTAACCTAATATTTTACTACAGTTTTAAGAAAGAAATACCTGCATCTATTAAAATGCACACGGGCAAAATATGAGTATTAAATATATTGAAATAATAATTATACTATCAACACTTTGTCATAATGAACTATTGTTATTTACTTTTTTTTTACTGTTGGCATTATTTTCAGTGGAGTTAATCTTTATTTTTAAACTTAGAATCTACTGTGCATGCCATTTCAATGGATGGGAAAAATTCTCATAAGGCGTTATTATACTTGTTTCTAAAAGTATAAATATATTTCCCAGAAGATGCATAACTACTAATCCCATGTCATGTTGTCACTAAGAAAATTACATTATGGTGCATAAATATCAGGTATTGCCACTATTTCTTTGTGGCTGGAGCAGTTGTTTCCAACCCTTTTTCATAAAGCTCACTTCATTAATAATACGGAAATGGATTTTTTTATACTTACGACAACCAGTCTCATCAGAATGATCACTGCAGTCAAAAACACCATCGCACCGGTAATAGTTTCTAATACACTGGTTCCCACTTGCGCACTTAAACTCAGTAGAACTACAGTTGTAGACTACAGTAAAATAGAAAAGGACCATAAGAATTTTAAGCAAGTTGCTATTAGTCATACTACAGAATGAGAATGCGATAGAAAACAGTACAAAGAAATTTCTTTCTTTGTATCCAAAGGAAGAAGCTACACAGTTGGATCACTGCATCTGAAGTTCAAGAGCTTCAAAAGAGCTCTCACACATAGTGAGGAATTCTGAGGATAATTTCATTACCCTGTCAAAGCAATCCAACCGTACAATATACAAACTTTATCTTTGGAGCATCTAATGATCCCAAAATCTTTTAACTAGACTGGAGACTGGAAGGAAATGTTCTATACCCTTATCCAGTTTCAGGTGTATTGGAAAAGTAGGAAAATTCTGAGCATTGCCTTTTAATCTTTCTGACATCAAACAGGAGACAATAAATTCTCTGACTTTGGAGAGTAAAGGAATGCAGCAACAATAAAAGCCATGGTTTATTGTCTTATTGCAGACTATCTAAACACCGCAGGGTCAAGGGAAGACAGCATGGGGAAACCCTCAATGTCTGAACAAGTATTTGTTCTTATAGCATTTAGTTTTATCTGCTAAGTTCTTATAAGTTTATTGTTTACACTGATAACATTGAATCAGCATAACTTGAAAACATAGAATACAATCAATCTGATACTTAACTGCAATCATGTTCATCTGCTCCATCCATGCAGTCCTGATCTCCATCACAAACATAAGACGGATCAATGCACCTGTGATCAGGACACTGAAACTGACTGAATTCGCATGCATCTGTGAAGGCTATAAACACATTTTTTTTTAAAAAAAAGGTCCAATTTAATACAATGTCTTTCATGCATGCACTCACAAATACCCACAAACATATACACAAAATATCACTTTTTTTCCAAATGGTCTAGACAAAAATTAGAAAAACTGTGCCTCCAACCTGTTTAAGACCCACAGCTCCTAAAAGCCCTGGCCATTAGCTGTATTGCTAAGAATTCTGAGACTTACAATACAAACACAACCACATGGATACAGCTTATGGAGTCCACCTCTTTCTTATACTTACTGCAGTTCTTTTCATCCGACCCGTCACCACAATCATTATCAGTATCACAAAGCCAGAGTTTGGGAATGCATTTGCTGTTATCACAAGTGAACAAGCTTGTGGGACATGTTGTTGAGCCCTGTGTAGGGCAATGAAGTTCATCACTATTGTCCAGGCAGTCATTATGCTTATCACATCGCCACCGAGAGGGAATGCACTGGCCATTTCTACAGGTGAAGGCTGATGTAGCACAAGAATTATCTGAACAAAAAAAAATAAGTAAATGAATATGGAGAGCTTTCTACAATGTCCTATGACTTTCAAACAGACTAATAACTACCAATGATTGTTTCCACCATTATAAAAGAAGAAAAACAACCCATTAAATCTCCCTGGATTATATGAGGACCACTGGATTATATGAGGACCACTTCAAGGCGGAGCTTCGTCGCCACGATACAGCTGCGATCTCGGGGCTCCAAGATCACAGCTGATATCTTCGCCCCTGGTCGGTCCTAACGGACCTAAACCGTCTCGTAGTGACAGTGACAGTAAGGGGCGCGTTCTGTAGATTCCGGGGAGATCGCAAGTCCCTGGTCGATCCAGAAGAAACCCCTTTGCCAACGGCGGAGAGGCAGCCATTAGGCTGCTGAAGCTGGGACAGCTCCGGAAGAATGGGATAGAAAGAAGTGTATCGGCTGGTGAGGATCTTTTTTTTTGCTTGGGACTTAAGAACACTCTAATATGAGAAGAAATCTGTAAAATTATTGACAGAATTTGATTTAGCAGCGATTTTTTTTTAGTAACGTCAAAGTGAGGCTTGGCTTTTTATTTTTACTTTTTTTTTCTTTACTGAATTTCTATTGCGATATAGTTAACCAGAGTGGCTTTTTTCTTTTATATTTTTATATTTACTTGTTTTCTCTTTGCTTTTCTGACTGTTTGTATTTTTTAAAATAGAGGCCTCCTTTAATATCTTTTTTTAATATATATAAATATACATACATATTTTTTTTCTCTTTTTAGGCTTTTTTCTGGGGGGAAGAAGGGGGAGTGGATTGAAGAAACTTTGTAACACTGCCAACTAGAGGCTTGGAAATATTCTGTTTGAAGTTGAAAAACTTTTGTTTGAAAAACTTTTCTCAAGGCTACTGGAAATGATAAGATAGAGGGAAGAGTACTGGAGGATGTTTATACAGGTGCTCTTTGGAACTTCTATTATTAAATGAATATTTGAAGTTTGGCTTTGAAACTTGTGGAGAAGTCAAATAAGAGCCTTGGATAAATAAAAGGCAGTGTGTGTCTTTTTTTAAAAAAACTCCTTATTAATTGTTTCATCCCTCCCCTCCAACCCCACACTATTTTGTAATATTGATATATTTATTTTTTATCTTTTATTATATTTCATTTTTATTTATTTTTTTTAAGGGGAAGCCTCAGAATATCCTTTTTTTGCTTCTTTTCTCTTTTTTATAGGGATGTCTGCTTTTTTGATTTCTATTTTTGACTTATTTTTATGGCTTTTTTTCATTTTCTGAGGTTTTTCAATTGGATTAAGGTGGGAAGAATTTGAAGAACTCTCTTTTTCTTTTTTCTTTTTTTTCCTTTTTCTTTGCTTATTATTTTTTGATATTATTGGGCTTTATTTTGCTTCTTTTTTTCTCTTCATTTTTTAATTTTTACTTTTGAATTATATTTGCGTATTCTACAATTGGATTAAGGTATTGAAGAACCTGAAGAATCTTTTTCTTTTTAATTTTGGGCTTTTTACTTATTACTGGTTTTGTTTTTGTTTTTTGTGGTGTTTTCCTTTTTTAAAAATTGGATTATAATTGGCTACCTCACTAATTTGATTAAAAGACCCGGAAGACCCTGAGTTATCGAAATGAGTAAGAAAATTTTACCTTCGGGCATCTCAACTTCTGCTCCTGTTTCCCCGTCATCTGGAGGACGACTCTCAACAATGGAGAAGCAGGACAAAGCGCAAGTGGATTTAACGATGGTTATGCAAGGAATACAAGATCTTAAAATGAGTATGGAACAAAGAATGGAGAGTATTGACCAAAGAATTGGAAAGATGGATGAGAAACTTGAAAATTTTCAACAAATGATGGTGAAACATGATGAGAGAATCCAAAAAATAGAAGAGAAAGACAAGCAAACAGATGATACAATTGGGAATATCGATAACAGATTAACAATGGTCGAACAAGAAAAAAGTGGGATGTTGAAGTGGGAGATGGACAGGTCAGAATTTTATCTTAGATTCCAAAATATCGAGGAAGCAAAAGGAGAAAACTTGGCAGCAGTAATGATTGAAATTTTGGCTGGAGTCTTGGAAATAACAGAGGAAAAGATGATGGATGGAGTAAATGAGATATATCGAGTCTTCACAAGATATGCGATGAGGAACCAATTACCAAGAGAGGTCCATGTTAGATTCACTAAAAAAAACTATTAAAAACCAAATATTACAAGTGGTAAGAGAGAAGGGGTTGAAATATAAAGGCAAAGAGATTCTGGTCTTAAAACAAGTACCTAGAAAAATGAGAGAGATTAGAAGAGGGTATCGATTTTTGACTAAAATGCTATTGAAAAAAGAGATGAACTATAGATGGCTGATTCCAGAAGGATTAATGCTTATATGGCAAGAACAGAGATACAGAATTGATTCAATTGCGAAAGCAGAAATGTTTTACAAGGAATTTTTTGAAAGAAGAGAAATGGAGACAGAAAAAGAAAAGATTTTAATTGAATTTGAAGAGGACCAAATGGAGATGGAAAAAGAAGAAGGCGCAATAGGTGGACAAATGGAGATCAAAGAACAACGTGAAATAAGATCTACGAGAGCTAAATATAAAGCATAACTATGGGGGAGAAAAAACTGATTTCCATGAATATAAATGGACTGAACTCAGCTATCAAAAGAAGGAAAACTTTTTATAAATTAGAGAAGCTAAAATTTGATATAATTTGCTTACAAGAAGTACACATTAAAAAACAACATGAACAATTATTGATACGACCAAAGTTAGGGAAAATATTTACTTCTCTGACTCATTGTAAGAAAAGAGGAGTGGTTTCGTACGTTAAAGAAACCACTCCAGCCAAATTGATTTATACGGATGAAGATGGAAGAGTATTAATAGTTGAAATAGTGGATAATAATATAAAAACTCTCTTGGTTGCAATTTATGCCCCAAATGATAAGCAAGAAGAATTTTATAAAAAATTACATATGAAAATGATTGAACTGGACTTTGTTAACATACTTATGATGGGGGACTTTAATGGAATTGTAGACAATAAACTGGACTATACAGCAAAAACAACACGACAAAATAGGAAAACTCTCCCTAAATCCTTTTTTAAAATGACAGATGAACTAAATTTAAAAGATATATGGAGAGAAAGAAATATTAAAACTCAACAATATACTTTTTATTCAAACAGGCATTTATCGTGGTCTAGAATAGATATGATTTGGACATCAACAGAATTATTATCTAATATTCAAGAAATGAATATTGAAACAAGTACGTGGGCAGACCATAATCCAATGACAATTAAATGGAAAGGACAAAAAAGAAGATCTAGATGGACATTAAACAATACTATTCTAAAGGAAAAAGATTTTACACAATGGATGGAAAAAGAATTGGCCTTCTTCTTCAATGAAAACAAAAAAGAAGGTACTTCAATACAGAATGTTTGGGATACAATGAAGGCATATGCAAGAGGATTAATAATTGACTATATAAAGAAAAAGAACATTAGGAAGAGGCAAATGATTAAAGTTTTAGAAGATGACCATAAAAAACTGGAAAAAGAATTACAGAAGATGCCACAGAAAAAAGATATCAAACTTAAAATGGACATAATTAAACATAAAATGGATCAAGCAGAGAAAGAAGAATTGGCACAAAAAATTAGAAGTGCTAAACAACTATTTTGAAGATGCAAATAGGCCAGGTAGATGGTTAACATATAAGCTGAGAAAAGAGAAAGAATCAAGGAAAATATCACAGTTAATAGATGATCATGGTCAAATTTGTTATGGTAATAAGGAGAAAAAGGCAATTATTCGAGATTTTTATGGACAATTATATAAACAAGAGGATCTTGATGAGGAAAAAATTAAACAGTATTTACAAAATACTAACCTACCTAAGATACCTGATGAAACTCGGAAAATGTTAGAAAGTGTTATAACAATGATGGAATTAACTGAAGCACTTAACAGACAGAACAATGGAAAAGCACCAGAAACAGATGGTTTCCCGGCAGAATTTTATAAAACACTACAAGAATCGTTGAGCATTCCACTGCTAGAAGTCATGAATGAAGTTATGATAAATAAGAAAATACCTGAAACATGGTCAGAAGCTTATATTACACTTATTCCAAAAGAAGGGGTTGACCCATTACAAATTAAGAACAATAGACCTATTTCTTTATTGAATGCAGACTATAAAATCTTTGCTTCAATCTTGGCAGAAAGGCTTAAAAAATACCTAAATAATTTTATTCACTCTGATCAGAATGGATTTTTACCAAAGAGACAGATTAAAGACAATATGAGGGTAATCCTGGACACATTGGAATATTATGAGGCACACCTGGAAAAACAAATGGCTTTGATATTCTTAGATGCCCAAAAGGCATTTGATAATGTGAACTGGACATTTATGTTATTACTATTGGAACAGATGGGCTTTGCTAGAAAATTTATTCAAGCAATAGAAACCGTATATAATAAGCAAACGGCAAAAGTAATGATAGATGGAGAATTCACAGACTCTATTAATATTAAAAAAGGTACAAGACAAGGATGCCCATTATCTCCTTTGTTATTTGTATTGACCTTGGAAGTTTTAAATAGAAATATTAGAGAGGATATAAACATAAAAGGAATGAAAGTCAAAAAGGAGGAATTCAAATTGCAAGCCTTTGCGGATGACTTGGTCTTTATTTTAGAAGAACCTTTAGAGACAGCTTTAAAACTATTGGAAAAGATAGAGATGTATGGTGAGATGGCTGGTTTAAAAATAAATAAAGACAAAACAAAGATTTTGACAAAGAACATGTTATTAAGGCAAAGAGAAGAGCTGGCAGATTTATTGAAAATTCAAGTTACGAATAAAGTTAAATATTTGGGGATATATTTGATGTCAAGATGTACTACACTGAAAGAGAATAACTATATTAAACTTAAACAGCAGATAGCATCCGACCTGAAAAAATGGGAAAACCTACAATTGTCATTGATAGGTAGAATTTCAACAATCAAGATGAATATTTTACCCAGAATTTTATATTTGTTTCAAACAATACCAATTAGGTTAAGTAAGGATTACTTTGAAGAACTAAATAAAATTGTGTTGAAGTATATATGGCAAGGCAAGAAAGCGAGAATAAAATTAAAATTTTTACAGTATGCTAGAATTAGAGGAGGATTTGGCCTTCCTAATTGGGAGTTGTATTATCAAGCTGCAAACTTAATGTGGGTTAAAGAATGGATAACGTTAAGAAAGACTAGATTGTTGGCATTAGAAGGTCATGATTTATTATTGGGTTGGTATGCTTTTTTATGGTATAAGGGAACTAAATCACAGGGTTATTTTAGAAGGCATTATATACGGGAATCGTTATGGTTGAATTGGGAGAAAATTAAGAAACAATGTTATTTGAAAATTCCAGTTTGGTTATCAACTATTGAAGCCTTTTCATATCCTATAACTTATAAGAAGGAACAAACAGTTAGATATGGGGAAATATTGGATGAAAAGGGTGAACTTAAAACAATGCAAAATTTAGAAGAACAAGGTATAAAGACGAATTGGTTTTCATTTGCGCAAATAAATGCAAGGTATCTTAAAGATTCTAAAATAGAAGGATTTTATGATAAATTGACTGACTTAGATAGGATTTTGACAGGTACTGATGAAAAAGTGATTAAAAAATTATATAGTTATTTGTTGGAAATTAAATTAGAGGAAGAACAAGTTAAAGAAACAATGATTGCTTGGGGGAAGAATTTTGGATATGGGATTGATTTAGAGAAATGGCAAAAACTGTGGTCACAAAATTATAAAATGACAATGTCAACAGCATATAAAGAAAATTTGTATAAGATGTTTTACAGGTGGCACTTTCCCCCGACAAGAATAGCAAGAATGTTCAAGAATAAATCTGAAAAGTGCTGGAAATGTCATCAGATACCTGGCTCATATTACCATATGTGGTGGACTTGTGAGGAGGTCAGGAAATATTGGACTAGAATTCGCATATGGCTGGAAAAAATGATAAAGAAACACATAGATTTGAAACCAGAGTTTTTTTTACTGGGAATCGTACCTGATATATATAATAAAAATTTAAAATATCTGATTGTAAATGTATTAACAGCAGCTAGGATTGTATTTGCTAAACATTGGAAGAGTGAGAAAATACCAATAGAGGAAGAAATTATTAAGAAAATATTGGAATGTGCTGAAATGAGTAGATTGACATTTGAAATTAGAGAACAAGAAGATAAACAATTTTATGAAGTTTGGGATCTTTTTTATCAATGGTTAGATAATACAATATGATAATAGAATATTTAGAAATTTAGGAAATAATGAATATATAATTTTTCTTGGTTTTGATAATTTTTAAGAATATTTTATTATGATAGATTTGATGTGATTTCATGATTTGTCATAAAATAATTTAACTTAATTATAGTTATTTCGCTTAAGTATGAATTAGTAAAATTATAGTCAAATGATTGTTCAATAATGATATTGGGATATTTTATTGATGATTGATAATGTGAGTTATTATGTAATATAATTATTCTGATGACTATGAAATGGATGCACAAAAGGGAGTGGTAAACCAACCGATACACTGTAAATTTATGAAGAATGTTATAATTTTTTTTTTTTTTTTTACGTCATGTTTTATGTCTTATATGTTTTTTGTCTGTTGTTAAAATCAATAAAACTTTTACCAAAAAAAAAATTAAAATAAACTCAATGCAAATTTTAACATAGAAATTATAAATATCTATGAATCATAGTGTTGCCCAAAATTACCAGGATTATCTATGTGTGCATCACTTTGTAAAGTACAACTTTTGTGATAAAACACATCCCTGGTATGCAAAGGCATTCAAAATATGCATTAAAATGTATAAAACTGGTATTATTATTATTATTATTATTATTATTATTATTATTATTATTATTATTATTATTATTATTATTATTACTGATAACATTATGAGAGAAAAAAATCTGGAATCCATAAAATTTTGCTGAACATATAATAGGCAGGTATTTGTTGTGGAAGAAACTTGAATTTCAGAAATATTTCAAATAGTTATGCCCTTTAAAGCCTATGGGCTAATACTTAGAATTTATAGCACAAACTTGAGGAAATGCAAGATAGAAATGTTTGGTGTAAGTAACATTAAGCTAAAATTTTGTTCAGTAAAAATACAGCAGTTTTAAAATGTGAAATCACTGAGAAATGTCCACAGGGCATTAATCTCTGTTCATAAATTCAAGCCCAACCCATTAAGAAGACAATAGAGACAATCCTCTTAGAAACAAAATATTTAAATTGCATATATTAGCAGTAGCACTTAAGACTTATATACCTCTTCACAGTGCTTTACAGCCCTCTCTAAGTGGTTTACAGAGTCAGCATATGGCCCCCAACAATCTGGGCCCTCATTTTACCCACCTGGGAAGGATGGAAGGTTGAGTCAATCTTGAGCCTGGTGAGATTTGAACTGCCAAATTGCAGGCAGCTGGCTGTCAGCAGAAGTAGTCTGCAGTACTGCATTCTAACCACTGCGTCACCATGACTCAATATATCTACTCATGAATGAGATCTGTCATAACTTTTCATCTTTGCATTTTTATAATTCTTATAATTCTCAACATCACGATGTCAGAAGGTGGGCATTTGATAAACTATTGTTTTCATCATTTGTTTATGTATTCAAGGATATCAATGCTTTTCAGACATGGATACTCATCACATTTTTTGAACAATATCAATTTAGGATCTGTAAGCAACACTTACTTAAGGATCCACAGTTTTGTTCATCAGTACTGTCATGGCAGTCATCCACACCATCACACCGATAGAACCTGGGAACGCATCGGCCGTTGCCACAAGAAAAAGAGTAAGAACCACATTGTAAAGTGGGAGGCTCGTTGGATGGATCTTCCACACAGGTGATCTGATTGGAACTCAGCTTCATTCCATAAGGGCAGCCACAAACCCTCTGAAAATTGGGAACTGGGAAACAGAAATGGCTGCAGTCCCCATTAGGATTCATTGCTCTGTTGCAGTAGTTGGAGCCTTCAAAAATACCATGAAAAATAAATATCCAAATGTGAAAGATCAGAATTACAATTTATTTGTTATGGATTATTTCAGCTGCATACACACATATCCCCCAGCCCCCCCCATACATACATACATACATATATACATACCAGGGCCGTCCTAACAGCATTATGGGCCCTGGGCAAAGCAGTGTACCCCTATGACAACTACTCACAGGAATAAAAAAGTAAATGGTCAATAAAATTAAATATATATTTATTTTATTGGCACTTCCAACAAAATTGTTGTTGAAACATTAAAAACATGCTGTCCAGCAACAACTAATCAACATGATAAACATTGGAACAATACACAAGGCTTGAAAAAACCAATCATACTCAGTAAGCCATACAGTTGCTGTATTTATATGACACAAGGTGCATTGAAGGGTTAACATACACAAATTAGTATGGGGCCCCTATATTTGTAGGGCCCATGGGCAAGTGCTCATCAGGCCCATGCATTAAGACAGCCCTAATATAAACATACATAACTTCTTTCATTCATTCATTTCTTACTGGAGAAGAAAGTAAGCAGGGTATGGGGGGAGGAAATGAAAGTATGGCGCAACCAAAATTAAAGGCCTTTGAGGTTCACTTTTTCAAATAGAGGTTGATATACATTCTTAAGGAGGCCATGCTACACACGCTGATGTAGCATTATGTACTTTAATTGGAGAGAAAGCTTCACCACACATAGTCAGACTTTCTATTGGACCATTACATTATTTTACTCTCTACCATTTAAATTACTGGTGTTAAAAAATTAAAGCAGAAATTCATTATTCGGCTTTTTGTGGAATCAATAATTTATTCATGCTTAAACATGTGACTGTATTGGCTAGAATAAAATCAAATTCAGCTTTTTCTGCTTTTAGATTCTAGAGGATTATAAGATTCTAGAAGCAAGAAAAAGTAACACTATTAACCTTCAGAATTCATATCATTTTTCCAACAATTTAAAAAAACAAGAAGTGGCATTCTGTTTCAGTCCTCTATATTAGCCTTTATTTAGTTCTATTTTGAGCAGTAACATCTGTACTAAATTGGATAGAATCATCATTGAATAAGATTTTTTGCTTTATTAATAGTTCTATCGGTGTGCAATAAATACAAAGACTTACACACAAGATTAAAATGTAGCAAAATTGACTGTCTCAGAATTAAGAACACATAATTCTTGACCTGTTTAAAAACCTTAACCAAAACTGAACTTAATTCTGCAAACTTTAATATGCAATCATGTTATCAAAAAGGATACAGGTAGTCCTCAATTTACAACATTTCATTTAGTGACCGTTGAAAATTACGACACTGAAAATAGTGACTTAGGATTGTTTTTTACAGTTATGACCTTTGCAGCATCCCCAAAATTCAAATGTTTGGCACCTGGTTCATATTTATGACTATTGCTGAGTCCCCAGGTCATATGATCACTTTTTGTGACCTGATAAGCAAAGTCAATGGGGAAGCCAGATTCACTTCACAACTTGATTACAAACTTATCAACTGCAGTGATTCACTTAACAACTGTGGCAAGAAAGGTCACAAAATGAAATGGGGCAAAACTCACTTAACAAATGTCTCACTTAATAACATAAATTTTGGGCTCCATATTTGTAAGTCGTGGACTACCTGCAATTTTATAGATACAGATTTATACATATATATTAATTTTGTGTGACAAATAAGTCTACCTATTTGAGAATGAGCATTGTATGCTTTCACGTGCATTATGTTACTGATTCCTCTCCTGATAACAACCATTTCTCCCCCATCAGACTTTCGAACTCGAACTATTCCACCAAGTCTCCAATCTGTAAAGTATGCATAACCTGCAACCACAACGAAACAAAAAAATATTATTATTCTGCTTGAAGGACAGAAGTATCCATTTGTTTAAGGAAGGAAAACTAGGAATAACCAACTTCTGCATGGCCACAGTCATTTTCCTTTAGACTGTTTTTTTTTTCAGCCACATGGACTGCAGTGGAAAAATAGGAATATTATATCAACCTAGAAATGGGATTTTTTTACCCAATGTTATCCTACTTTGGCATATGAAAAGAGAGTTAGACATTAGTTGGTTTCCCATTAGTTTCACAAGGAATTGAAGACTTGAAAGTACTCTTTACTAGAGATGTAAAAGAAATTTGTTGATTTTTTTTCACTGAAAAGACATTGTGAGGAATATGAGTCACCTAACAACTGTTTGGGTTAGAAATATATAAACCATGATAAACATTTTAAAACTGTATCTTTAAGAAAATGCAAAACTGTAATTGGGTGTGGTTTCTCAAATGGCCATAAGATGGAGCCAGAAACCTGGGTTGTTTTAGTCTGAGTCTCAGAAGAGAATGTGAGCATATCTCTGTTTCCTTCTGTTGGAAAGTATTGTCGTTGCTCCATTTCTTCTAATTGACTGATATTACTGGATTTAATGTAAGTCTGTTACTGAACTGTTTTTGACACTGGACTTTGATATTTGGATTATCCCTGGATTGAAAACTGACTGGTTTACTTGTGAATGACTTTGGATTGCTTATTTGGACTTTGCTTAAACCTTTCTGGAAGTAAAAACCTACATTTACTGTACAGTGTATCTGTGTACTGTGAGTGTATTATTCAAACACTTCTCTCAAATATGTCTCCCTGTATGCGCTCATTCTCCTAACAGGGAATTACCTCAACAGACATGATGCATCAAACAATGGCCCAAAACAGACACATAATTTATGAACTTTGCTAATATCTGTCCTAAACTACATGTTTTTAAGGAAATTGCATTTTAAAGAGTATACATTTAAGAATCTGTCTGTCTATTTGTCTGTCTGTCTACCTACCGAAGGATTGCTTATATCAGTGGGCAATCATGTATATTAATATACATTACAGAAGGTTATATGTAAAAAAAAAATCCATATATATAGTTTGTTTGTCTAGTAAAAAATGATATAATAAATTTTTGCATGTATATCTTCCAGATCAAGTCAAACTGCTCCTTGTATGGATAATAATGAACCCAATCTTTAAAGTATTGCAATTTATAGTCTCATGAAAACTGTTGTGTAGTGAAAAAAAATGAGAATTGGAAAGTGTCTGAGTTTTCCTATTTTCATGTCATACTCACCTCCAAAGATAGTGAGACCAAATGGATGTGTCATCTGACTAATGCGTTCAAGTGACCTTCTATTTAACCCATCAAAAGTACTGTACTCAATTTTATCAAAGAAGGCATCCACCCAATAAAGCCTTAAGGAACTGGAAGAAAAGATAATATTTATTGAAATGTCATCCACACATCTCACCAAATTGCCTTAGGATTAAAAATGCACCAAATTCATTCCCAGCCAATCTTTGTTAATCTTAAAGAAGGTTAAAAAAAAAGGTCAGAAACTAGATTGCATTAAATGTTCTTCATAAACCATTGTTTTCTATTCTCCAACAGCTAGCTTTCTAGTAGCCAAGTTAGCTGGTTTGGAAAAGTCTGGGGGTTTTTTGTTTTGTTTGTTTAAAGGATTTTTTTTCTGAGAAGTACACCCTTACAGGGAGCAGATTCAGAGGTAGTATTCAGCAGGTTTTGACCAGTTCTGGAGACCCGGTAGCAGAAATTTTGAGTAGTTTGGAGAACCGGCAATACCACCTCTGACTGGAGATTTTACAGTATCCTTCCCCTGCCATGCCCACCAAGCCACGCCCACAGAACTGGTAGTAAAAAAAATTTGAATCCCACCACTGAGCAGATTAGCATGATTTCTGTAGTGGCCAGAAAATTGGAATAGACAATTATGCCCCAAGATTACGTTTTTGGATCAGCAACGTGCTTTTTACAATCAGCTTGATTTAAAATGCCCCCCCCTTTTTTTAAAAAAAAAAAAAACTGGGCTAAATTAAAGTATAACCTGATTGTGCGGTATTGGATTTTGGAAATTTTTCCCTGCTCATTTTAAGTTTTTCAATTCTGCACAAAAATAATTGGCTGCCTTCAAACAGAACTATAACAATCTAATTGTATTTGCTATTTGTATGTCCAGGTATTGAACATCTCCTCAAAAAAGGCTTATTTGATTTTTTTTTCCGAACCTCCAATCAATAGCTAAGCCATTAGGCCATCCTAGTGTCGTGTTTACAATTGGTGAGGCATGGGAGCCATCACTCCAGGCTCTCATGATCTTAGCAGGCCGGAACCAATCTGTCCAAAATATGTATCTGAAAGAGAAAGGGAAATGCATTAGAATTGCAGATAATACTGCAAATATTGGTATTCTTCTTGCAAAAAATATAATATCGATATATATGCCCAATTCCCTAAAACAAAAGCTATCGCCTAGCACCTTTTATATTTTAGCTTTGCTTGCACAACTTCTTTACATTCAGCTTTTTTATAGGACACAGTTTAGACCACGGATGTCAAACTCGTGGCATCACGTTGCTGTCATGTGACATTTTGCAATGCTTTTCCCATTTGTGGAGCTGGGGTGGGTGTGGCCTGCGTGTGACGCATCGGACTGCCAGTTTGACACCCCTGTTTTAGACACTTAACAAATATTTTAAATTGGCTTGTATGTTTTATATTTAAGTTCCCACACAAGACATTATTTTGTCCTTACGTCTATGGTTATAATTATTAAAATGTAACTGAAACGTTACTTAATAAATAATTGCAATCTTACTGAACACGCAAACCATATTCACACATTGATAAACTTTTAAAAGTCCTGAAACATCTCTTCAGAGTTACTTCTAATATTTTTGCTATTGATTAAGCAAATTTCACTTATTGCTATGAGTTTGAATATCCCTCCCCCATAGCAAAAGTAAACAGTCTTTGGTTGGACTGATTTATACTCCCTTCTGAAAAAGAAGAGCATAAAAGAGGGAGAGAAAAAAAGAAAATCCCTTTCAATTAAAAAAAAAAGCTGTCTTCTAACCGAGAATGAGAGAAAAATTACCCTGAGTAACTAACATTAGGAGGTGGTAAGTGTTATGTATGTAAATAGTTGAATAAAGGCAAGCTTAGGGTAAAGTGCAGGGTTCTGGCCCTGCACTTCTGATTGGGTGTTAAGCGGCTAGATCGGATTGGTCGGGTTCTGAGAATCTGATTGGCCCTTAACGAAGGACTCTTATTGGTACTGGAGCTAGCATTTCACAAGCTCCTATTGGTTATTTAACATTAGCATTACCTATATAAGTAGAGTTGTTGTTATACAAGTTAGAAGTCACTATGCAATAAAGAGTTGAAAGTTCACCAACTAAGACTGTCTCCATTCATTCTACCCATGCCTGAATATATGATACTGGCGACGAAGGTGGGATTTGGAGACATCTGATCTTAAGGAACTTGGAAGAAAAAAAACAGAGCACGTGTAAGAAACGGCGCCACCAACGGAAGCCATGTCCGGCGGCATCGTTCCACCCGCTCCGTACGATCCATCCCAAGAGGATTGGGAATCCTACATGGATCGCTTTCAGATGTTCCTTGAAACGAACAACTTGAAGGACGCCACACCAGCCAAGAAGCGGGCGCTGTTCCTGACGTACTGCAGCCCGGCTGTCTTTAAAATGGCTAAAGCCCTCGCAAAGCCTCGAGAAGTGAAAGCAATAAGCTGGGACGACCTCGAACCTCTCCTGAGAGGCCATTACGCGCCAACCGTACCCACACTCGTGAGACGCCACGAGTTCTATCAACGAAGCCAACGAAAAGAAGAGAGTGTGGCTGACTTCGTGGCAGACCTCCGGCACTTGGGAGGCCTCTGCGGGTTCGTAGACTTAGATGAAGCATTGAGAGACCGCCTAATTCTGGGATTAGATGCACCAAACGTGCAGAGCAAGATATTGGCGAAGGACGACATCGGCCTTGTTGATGCCATCTCCGAAGCCACCGCCGCTGAGGCAACAAAAAAGTCAGCGGCACAGCTATGGCGAAGCCGGAACCCCACAAACCCACCGACAGGCGACATCTCACCCAGCTCAGAAGGGCAGTTGGCAACAACGCACTACGAGGACCTATCTTCGTCGTCAGACAGCGACGAAGAAGGGGTCCATCGACTGCGTTCCGACCGGGACCCTCGTCCCAAAACCTCACGCCCTTGCGCTGGCTGCGGGGCAAACCATCCCAGGGCAGACTGCAAATTCCGCGACGCACTCTGCCACGAGTGCGGGAAACGAGGCCACATCAGTCGAGTCTGTCGCAGTTTACCGGGACCAATCCCGGCCTCAAAGGGAACCAACTTTTGCCAATCGGCAGGAAACCGTCCTGTAAGGCGAGACCCAGCAAACCACTCCTACAGATATCGAGCGTTGCAGAAAGAAGAGGCTCACCATACTATCACTATAGGTCATGCCTCGGCCCTGGACGCTAAGAAGATTCGAGTTACAGTAGCCATAGAGAACCAACCCTGCCACATGGAGGTCGATTCGGGATCGTCCCTCTCGATGGTGTCGTGGAAGACATTAAAGCAGCTCATTCCTACCATCCAACGCCAAGACCTTCGAATGCAATGCCTTATCCTTAAAGATTACCAAGGGAATCGGATCCCTGTGGTCGGGTCTTGTCGAGTCCGCGTCTCATTTAAAAAGCATACAGCACACTTACCTCTAACGATCATCAACAGGGACAGGCCTAGTTTGTTGGGCCTCCAATGGTTTGCGCCACTCAGCATCGAGTTAGCCGGCGTGAACCGAGTCGGTGATTGCGAGTGGGAGGAGGATCTTATGTTTGAATTCAGTGATGTCTTCGCAGATCGTCTGGGCGAGTATAAGGGGACCCCAATTTCGTTCAGCCTCGACCCTAAGGTCGCCCTGATCCGTTTAAAGCCCTGTCGAGTTCCGTTCGCCCTTAAGGCCAAGATAGATGAACAACTTGACAAACTAATTAAACAAGGGGTACTGCAACCCATTGATCATTCCCCATGGGAAACTCCTATTGTAACCCCCATTAAACCAGATGGGTCAATCCGAATCTGTGCGGACTACCGGGCCACTCTAAACCACGCCCTCCAACAGAACGCATATCCAGTGCCGGTGGTGCAGCACCTCCTTCATTCCCTGGGAGGTGGAAAGGTTTTCGCTAAGCTAGATTTAGCTCAAGCCTATCAACAATTGCCCGTGGACGATAAAACAGCCCAAGCCCAAACGATAGTAACGCACAGAGGTGCTTTTAAATGTACCCGTTTGCAGTTCGGGGTGAGTGTGGCCCCGGGAATATTCCAAAGTTTAATGGAACGATTGTTACAGGGAATCAAGGGCGTGGTTCCGTATTTTGATGACGTATTGATTGCAGCTCCTAGTAAAAAAGTTCTGCAGAATCGTTTAAAATGTGTGCTTAAAAAATTCCAAGAAGCGGCATTGAAATAAAAAGGGATAAATGTTATCTGTATACCGACAGTGTTGAATTTCTAGGTTATCGCATTGATTGTCAGGGTATTCACCCAACTGAGAGTAAATTAAGGGCAATTAGGAATGCTCCCAGACCTCGTAACAAAACTGATCTTCAAGCATTTTTAGGCCTTATCAATTTCTACAATGTGTTTTTACCGCATAAGGCGACTGTGGCTGAACCATTACACCGGTTATTAGATAAGAAAGCATTATGGGTTTGGGGTTACCGAGAAGAAAAAGTGTTTAGAAATGTAAAAGATTTACTTACATCTGATTCTGTACTTATGCAATAATAATGAAACATTACCCTTGGTTATAACTTGTGATGCCTCACCGTTTGGGGTGGGCGCTATTTTGAGCCATGTGCTACCTAATGGAAATGAGGCTCCCGTTGCATACTTTTCGAAGACTCTATCCCAGGCAGAACGTAACTATGGACAAATAGACAAGGAGGCTCTTGCAATTGTGTCAGCCGTAAAAAAATTCCATGAGTATGTATATGGAAGGACATTTACAACTGTAACCAACCACAAACCTTTATTGGGGATAATCGCTGGGGACAAACCAACTCCCTATATATTGTCCCCAAGAATGACTCGCTGGTCAGAGTTTCTTGCTGCTTATAATTATCGATTGTTACATCGACCGGGGAAAGCCATTCCCCATGCCGACACACTCAGCAGAGCACCGCTACCAGAGACCCTCGACGATCCGGCACCAACAGTATCGGCGTTACAAATCAAAACGCTCAACTCGCCTCCTATGACCGCTCAAGATATCGCGAGGGAGACCAGACGAGACCACACCCTAGCACGAGTCCTAGGCTGGGTAGAGCGTGGATGGCCATTGGACCAGATCCCAGATGACTTCGCACCATTTAAAACAAGACAAACTGAACTTTTTTCTCAAAAAGGCTGCGTTATCTGGGGCGATAGAGTCGTCGTCCCAGAACGACTCCAAAAAACACTGTTACAAATCCTGCACGAAGGACATCCCGGGATCGTACGAATGAAGGCTCTCGCACGGAGCTACGCGTGGTGGCCAGGCATGGACCGACACATTGAGCAATGGGTCAAGGCCTGCACCAAGTGCCAACAAACCAGCAACGCACCGCCAAAAGCTGCACCGACTGAATGGGAGACGCCACGTGGACCCTGGTCCAGAATCCACCTGGATTTCGCAGGGCCGATCAAAGGACAGACATTGCTGTTGACTGTCGATGCATACTCTAATTGGTTAGAAATTCATCGGATGGCCAATACAACCTCCGAGGCAGTAATTAAAGTCCTCAATAGACTCTTTGCAACTCATGGATTGCCGGACGTCCTAGTGTCCGATAACGGACCACAGTTTACAGCGCTAATGTTTGAACAGTACCTTGCTGACAACGGCATCCGCCATGCGCTCACCTCGCCGGCGCATCCTGCTACCAACGGCCGAGCGGAACGCATGGTACAATTTGTAAAAAAGACTTTACAAAAAATGGACTATGATAATCTTGACGAAAAAATAAACCGCATTCTACTTCTACAACACATCACTCCGCACAGCGAAACCGGCAGAACTCCCACTGAACTTCTCATGGGGCGAAAACTCCGTTCCCGCCTCGACCGACTGCACCCTGCTTACGAGCCAGAGAAGCCTCCAGGATCCAGCGGACGCTACCGTACCTTCAAGGTAGGCGACCCCGTTTATGCAAGGAATTTATCGGGCGACCCAGTTTGGATTGAAGCAACGATAATACGCGAGACTGGGCCCAGATCCTATATTGTAAAATGTATTGATGAGAGACTATGGAAAAGACATATTGACCAATTACGGTCACGACTTATAACTGCTAGCCAACACCTTCCCAGCGACCAAACTGAGGGGGGGGAAGGAAGAGAAGATGACGATATGCCAGGAAACCTGTTCCAGGAAAGCGATGAATCAAGTGAAACCCCGGAAATGGAGCAGGAAGAAGAATCGTACGCTCCAAGGGAAATCACACCAGAACAAGAAGCTGAGCCACTACAAAACAACACCCTACCTCAACGGGACTGCACGCAGCCAGTCCAAAGAAAATCTGACAGACCCAAGAGACAACCATCCTATTTAAAGGACTACATAGTCACAAACTAATTGTGAAGCCAGGGGGAAGGGGTGTTATGTATGTAAATAGTTGAATAAAGGCAAGCTTGGGGTAAAGTGCAGGATTCTGGCCCTGCACTTCTGATTGGGTGTTAAGCGGCTAGATCGGATTGGTCGGGTTCTGAGAATCTGATTGGCCCTTAACGAAGGACTCTTATTGGTACTGGAGCTAGCATTTCACAAGCTCCTATTGGTTATTTAACATTAGCATTACCTATATAAGTAGAGTTGTTGTTATACAAGTTAGAAGTCACTATGCAATAAAGAGTTGAAAGTTCACCAACTAAGACTGTCTCCATTCATTCTACCCATGCCTGAATATATGATAGTAAGTTTCTCATGAAATCTGCCTGCCCAACCAATGAGAATAAAACCTGAAGAGATTTTGCTTTCTGAAATCACTCTCAAAACTGTGCCTTAGAGCTTAGGTAAGTGAAATGCACACTCATATTCTTCTGTAGGAACTATTCATGCTGATAACAAGGAACGATAACAGCACTTCTTTTGAAGCAATAAGCTATTTTGCAGCCTGGGGAAGAAAACCACAGAACAAATATGTCTTGGTTTTTACAGATAAAGTTGCTGAATGGCCCCTTTTGTGCTGATTTTGTACCACTTAGTGTTTTGCGCTGGATTATGGAACTGGTGCCAGAAGAACAGGTGATGAGGGATAGGGAGGAGAAGAAGGGTTTTTAAGAAGGGAGAAGAGAGGCTCTTGAGCTTGAACGTTAAGGAAGGTCCAGAAAACACAGAATTTTCAAGAAAATTCAGAATTTTCAAGTTTTCAAGAAGACACACGGCAGCAAACAGAAGCCAACTGACAGGTTCTAAAATATCATCTGACAGAACCTGCTGGAAAATGAGTCATGAGAACCCTCAAAGATACACCATCTATGCATCACCTAATGGTTTCATCAAAACCATTGAATGTGGTTCTCATAATCTCCCATTTGTTGCTTCCAAAGTGCATACATGAAAATAACTGAAAGGAGTATTCCTAAACCAATGGGAAATAGTCACATTAACTGCACTTTAATTCCATATTAAATCAGATATAGCTTTTGTACAGACCAACTCTGTTTTTGCTTTTTCTTGGGCCCATGAAAAGCTGCATGTTTCTGTCCTACAGAATTCAGTGGGAGAAAATAATGTGTTTGAATATTCACTTTAACAGCCCACATTTAAAAAAAAACAATGCATTAAGTAGAAACATTTCTCAGACAGTGAGGTTTTGAATGGGAAGTTTCAGATAAATGTTTAATCACCTTCATTCAGAAGAGATAATATAACAGGAAGTCTGTATTGTGTTGTATTTTTGAACACTATATTTGATTTTGACTTACCCAATAACTGGATGAACTACGATTGATCGAGGATTATTCAGATTTTGAAGAATAGCTCGTCTTGATTTATCAGCCAGCTTCATAACGCTAATACTCCGATACCGAGAGTCTGTCCAGTAGATATTCTTTGAGATCCAGTCAAAAGCCAAATCTTCAACTCCTTCCACTCTGTTGGCTGCAAGGATTTCCCTACCTGATATTTGGGAAAGAGCAATGTACCAAAACTGGAAGGAGTGTGGCTTCCATACTTTCATTTTTAAGGTCAAATTTAATATAATAAATTATAAGCACTACATCTCAATGAAACAGCTTTTTCTACAGCAAAGTTTAGGATGAGTTTAGCAATAAATCACAGAGAATTGCAACCAGCAGATTAAACAGACTGGAGAGGTCAATAATAGAGTTCCCTATAAGGCAGATTCCAATTATAAACAGCATACCTAAAAAGACACACTTTTCAAAATTGCCTTGATAAATCACTTCATTCTCCCTTCCCCCTTTTTCCCAATCTTGTTCAACATTGATTCAACTCAGTGGCTTTAACTTATGGTTCAGAGAGTGAAACAGTCTGTGGAATGCTGGAACTTTTACATTTTTTTTCCTATATAATCATTACAAATTTGACCCAATGGTTTTAGAAAGTAAAACTTCTAGAACAGGAAGGATATCCTGGTCTATTTATTTATTTGATTTTTATCCTGCATTTCTTACTTTATAAATGGCGAACATACATAATATTTTCCAACTCCTATGGACCACCCCTCCAGGGATGTCAAACTCACATGGTAGCATCATGTGATATATTGGGACTTTTTTCCCCTTCACGAAACTGGGCATGGCCAGTGTGTGACACATCCAGCCCATGGGCCAGGAGTTTGACAGCCCTGCTATTCTCAATGTTATTCCTTCATGGAACTTTTGTACACACTGATACACAGAATATGCCAACCACAAATGCTCTGCTTGCCTCTTAGCATGATGTATAAAATCAGCCACTATAAATTGTAAATCCTGGCTTACATTTTAGTGACGTATATGGACCCAAATAAGGATGATGAGAACATAACATTGTGTGATGTGCAAACATAACATAACCAGTGCTGCAAACCCATTTTTAAAACAAGATCAGCCAAACCATGGATTTAATATAGAAATGAACTTTCAATATAATATAGAAATGAACTGTTGTGAAATATAATGACATTGTTATTTATTCTGGTTTTTTTTTTTTTCAAGAATAGGAAATATTACCTGTGCCATCAATTTTTTGTTTATAGATTATATCTTTAGTGGTGTCTGAATAAAATATAGTGTCCTCTTGGGCACAAAAGTCAATTCCAACAAAATAAGAAGAACTTCCTGATACAGGAATTATTACATCTTCCTGAGTGGAAAGATTGAATGGGATTCCACGCACGGAGAACTGGGAGGAAAAGAGCAGAAACTGCTGCACAGCTGTGAGAGAAAAAAAAGAGTTTATTTTAAGATTGCAGCAAACTTAAAATTGTTTTTTTTTTTACCTGTCTTAAAAACAGGAAAATTATAAAACTACAAAAAGCAACTATTAATGTGAAAGTACCATGCTGGAAGAGAAAATCAGTTAAAAATTAAAGAAGAGGGCAATTATAACTAAATACATAGAGAAGAGTCAAAGTACTAAGAGACTGGAAGACATGTAGTGCAGAAAATTATTTCAGTACCTGGTCACTGATAATGTACTTTATGTGCCTATTAGGTTCTTTGGCCCCAAGATCAAATTCAAACCCTTCCAAGCAAGAATCTCCCAGGATTTATATTAGCAGCATTAGAGGTGAAAGGGGTGAGTTTATATAAATTTCACTAACTGAGTTGATTCTCATTTGGAACCAAAATTATATTAGTATGGGAAGCTTTTAAGATTTTGGTTTTGTGTTTTTGTTTTAAACTAGCCTTTCTGGATCCAGCAAAACAGCAGTCTTTTTTTTTTTTTTTGTTGGTAATGGTGAAACCTACAAAGGTTATATTTATATAACCTTTACTATAACTTCAATAATGGAAATAAATGTAATAAAAAATAAGAGATATAGTCAGTTATGAAACCTTAGCTACTACATATTGACTCATCTACTTGATGAAGTATCTCTGAAACCAATCAACTAACTTTATTAGATTAAATCCCAGGAAAAACATGTCTATAGGTCACTTGGATTTTATTATCTCCTTCTTAGCCTTTCTGAGATATTAGGATATGAATGAGGCAAGTATTTGGAGTAGACATCTTTCAAATTCAAAAGCAAAATTATATTTGAGAAAGAACGTGAGCATTCACATGCACTAGTTTGAAGGTTCTAAAAGGTTTAGACAAATTCATCACCATCTGACAATAGAACGCTCTTCAAAAACCAGGAAGAAAAGCCGTTAATATGATTGATTATATCATATGAGTGAATATACATGGAAATTCTGTGCAACATGTGTCCATGGCAGTACCTACCAATGCAGCGTCGTCCATCAGCATGTAAGTCAAACCCCAACATGCATTTGCAGCGATAGCCTAGACCATCATTGTCAGTTCTGTGACTGAGAACACAAATCTGTTCACATCCACCATTATTAACACCACAAGGATTTCTTACTGGAAGACAATATATTTAATAAGTTTAGCATATGAGATCATATGTATGCAAAAAAATTTTTTAATTTTGCTGACATTTCTCATGTATACTGTTAGGGATAACGTTGTTTGCCCTAACTGGTTTAGGTAAAATAATAAATATGTAATCATAGTTTATAAGTTAAAGTGTCTGCAACTTTAAATATGGGAATGTAATTAGGGGAGTGGTTGTGAAAGCACTTTAAAAGAAGCAAGACGACAGCTTGCTCTCTCTCTGGCTTTGATGATCCCTGATTACTGCTTGGAATCAAGACTGCATTGCTCGAACGGGAGAGAAACAAAGGACTGATTTGTAAGTGAACTGACATAGGATATTCTGCACGGACTTTGCTAACTGAATATCCCTGAATGGACTGACTAAATGATACATGACTATTGGACTGTTATTTTGACTATGCCATGAACTCATAATGGAATAAACTATATTTTTGATAGCACAAGTGTATCTGTTATTTTTACTGTATGTTAATAAACATACAAGCTTAGCTCACTCATTTATCTGTGTGCCTATCTGACTAACGCTGCACATTCTGTTTAGCTTGTCTCCCTAACCCTGGTTGGGGAAACCAGGTTTAACATATACATCCACTTCTCATTTAGCAACTACTTCAGTCAGTGGCCATTTGTAAATACAATGATTATAAATGGTGGTAAAAAAAAAAATCATTTTCTGACCCATGTGTACATTCACAACCAAATTTTACGCACCTGACAATGCATGCTGGAGTGATAGTAACATTGGTGTACCAATGGAACTTTATCTAAATGAGATCAATGATCTTCACAAGATATCACTCTATCTCTCAGTTATGTGTACATTTACCAATTACATCCCGTAATGATCTGATCACTGAAATTGAACTTGGTTGCTAAATTAGGAATGGATGTATAGAGCAAAAATGTTATAAGCTACCTTTGAAAGTCTGTTAAAATGGATTTTGTATCTGCAATTCCCATTAAAACCATATATACCAGTCCATGTACAGTTACTGTATACATACTCATTTCATTGTAAATACAGCAGTTGTGGTATGCTACTGGTTTGGACCGGTTCAACTGAATTGGTAGTGTAAAAAAAAAATGCCTCAGATCAGCTGAGAGGAGGGGGAAAAAAGCTCATCAGCTGAGAGGATAAAAGACTGAAAAGCACATGAGTGGGTGGAAGGCTCGCTCCTAGCTTTTCGTTTCTTCATCCTCTCAGATGATTGGCTTGTTGAGGGAGTGCGCGTTAGGGGCATGCGCACCTGCCTACGATTACCCACCGAATCAGAGCAACTAAGGTAGGATCCCACTACTAAAATACAGCCTATTGGCTTAAATAGATTTTCTCACTGGTATATTGTGGAGGTGCTGGGATTTTGACAGTATGGACTGGGAATTACTCCACATTCAGCTGTTGCTTATTCATTGCTTTGGCTACTGAGTTAATAGGAATCCAATTCTAACCATTCTGTCTCTCTTTTTCAAATTGACAGCACTGGCCATCCTTTCAAGATATCCTTGTGCTCAGCATAAGAGGTTTTTTTTTTGTAAACATGTCAATCCTTCAAATATATGGAAGAAAAATGCAAATTTTTCCCAAGGAACTATTTTCTGTTTGGAATGTAGTTTCATTAGAATAATTTTGCTTCACATGAGTTCAGCGTCTGCTGAAGCCAAAATGTATTTATTTTTATTTATTTATTTGATTTGTCAATCACTTACAATGCAAATTAACATATTCAGTAATTGAAATCTCATTGTTTTCAATGAGAACAAATTAATAAAAGTAAATGCATTTATACCAGGCAGAGATGGGCAACCTGCAGCATAGATATATCTCTGACCTTGGGCTAATTTGAAAAATCCTAGGCAGGCATCCACTTAGAGTCTTAGACCTTAGTTAGAGCTATTTGCTGGGTATGAATCAAGGAGAGAGGAAGAGAAGAGACAACAGAGAAGAAAAAATCAGAAAAGCACCTGACATTTTCCCTTCTGGCCTCACTAGTGCATTGACCACACAGTTATCTTTAATGTGCTTTCTAACAGTTAAGCCACAATAAGAACTGTGTAATACCTCTTTCAGCAATCCTATGTCATCTGACTTACCACGTGGTTGTCGGAAAGCATGATAAATTGTCACTCCGTAGGGACGCAAGGAAGACTGAAAAATCACTTGTGGGTTAGAATCTGCAAATCTATTGGCTTTCATCACTGCCATTTTTGTCCAATCAGTAAAATACACAGAATGTTCAAAAAGACTTATTCCATAGGGATGTGGAATCAATGAGCCCCCATGGGCAACAGTTTTCCTGTTAAATGTATATTCTTTTTAGAAATACTGAAAGTAATAGTTTACAGGCTACAAATATTTCATCATGGTTTACTCCTATGAAAAAGACTATGTAAAGGTCATAGCAACGGTAATTATTAACAAAGGATAGCTCCAACCAAGAAGAAAAATCAATAAGGAATAAAAAATATTTGAATCATGGTAACCAAAGATGCAAGGAACAAATGTTCAGAGGGGAACATGGTAGTTTAACATTCAGTTCTGTTTTTAAAAAGGAGGTGATCCTAAAGTAGAAAGGAATTTTATTCTGGTTTTCTTGAAGAAAAACTGCCTTCATGCAATATAAATTATTTTATCTTGCGGAAAGGCAATCCTATTTGCATTCTTTTTCTTAAAGGCCAGAAATGGCTTTGGAAAGTGCAAATTAAAAAGGAAAACAAAGATAGCAATAAAAGGCTTAAAGGTTTTCTCCTACAAAAAAATTGCACTGAGTATGATGCAACGTAAGAAACAATACCTACAACAGGGAGACCTTCCCTGTGCTTGCCTATTCGGGTAGGGACAGTATTAAGGTCCAGAAATTCTTCTCCTTTCTTATAAATCGTATGTAAATCTTTGCAAGCAATATGATAATGTTCTTTTCTGCTGCTATCCATTTAGTATCAGCATAGAAAAGGCATTCTTCTTCTCCTTTATTTGGCACTCAGATTAGTGCATGCAACAAGGAGTCCTTGCCACCTTTCATTAATTAGATTATTTCTGACCAAATTCAGATGCTGAAGGATAGGAATTCAAATCTCAATCCCACACAAGTCTTAACAGCACTTAAAGTAGGCAATTCATGACAAAGTAGCAAAATGTCTGTGGAGATTTCTCAGTCATCCAGGTCATTGTTGTCCCAAAGGTGCTTTTTCCAAGAGGCAACTGGACTTTCTTGTTTTTCTTTGAAGACGCTGAAGAAGCTTCTTGAAGGAGGAGCAAAATGTCTTCAAAGAAAAACAAGGAAGTCCAGTTGCCTCTTGGAAAAAGCACCTTTGGGACACGACAGAGTCTTTTTTAGTCTGATGCAGCTTGTTTATTTAAAAAACGTATAGAAGCAAAAGTAAATGACCTGCTTTGCATCTTATTAAGATCTTGTCTTACCTCTGTAGCCCATCATAGGTGACCGTTTCAATATAATCATATCGGCTGTCTACCCAGTAGAGTCTCTTTGATACAATATCCAAAGTTATCCCAGCTGGCCATCCCAACTTTGTTTTAACCAAGTCCAGACGATTTGTTCCGTCCATAAAGGCTCTTTCTACTTTAGGATCACCTGAAAGGCTATCCCAATCTGAGAAAAACAAATAACTGTAAAAGAAAGAGAAAAGAGAATAAGAACTGTTCTAGTGTCCCTTCAATCTTTAGATAAATGATACAAAGATCTGGTTTACACAAACAGTAAGCAGAAATATAGTTTGTCTGGATTGGGCTTAGCGTGAATCCAGCCAGCTATGGTTTATACAATTTAGTATGCTGGAACAAATTGCTATAGTATTTAGCATCAAGTGGGAATCTAGCTGAAGAATTCTGTGGTACTGAAACACCTATTGTGAAATTACATTTTCATGCATAAAAATCCATTACAGTAGGTGCAGAAGGTACCATCCTATTGGCAGATACACTTCATTAATTCTTACTAGCTGACATATAGAATTGCAGCCATTATCATACAAAGTTTTCTGCTGAGGTATCCACAATGAGGTTTTATATGCTTCAGATCACTTCACATTTCACTGAACTATATTCTGCATATATTAGACTGTTGTTTATACTAAAAGTTCTCTATGAGGCACATAAATCAATAAAATCATAATATATAGAAAATCAGATAATATGACACTTAGAAGCAAAAAGAAGGCACTAAAACACTTCTTAAACTTCCCAGGTTTAGAAAATAAATATCCCAAATTCAAATATCAGCAGAGAAGAAATAAATGAAAGATATAACGCTCCAAGCAGGTAACAAGATAGAAGTAATTTGTTACAAAAAGCAAACTCTGGAGAGATCTCAAAAAAGAAATTACAGAGATTTCAAGTTATATTCCAGATCATATTTTATACAGTTTGAAACAAATTATCTTTATGTCCAGTTCAAAAAATATGAAAGACGACTGACAATAAATCCAATAACCTATTTTATTTTGCAGAAAACAGACAATTATTGACTCAGGTGTCCATTCCCTACCCCCCAAACACATACAATTACATGGATTTTTGATTTATGAATACTACATACAAACTTTTTTTAGCTAAGCAGGTGTCATTGTGACCTATAAATCATAACTTATGACTCAGTCCTTGTAAAACATAGTTTATGTTTGACTTTTGTGAAAAGACCTTTTGAATTAAGAAATAAGAGATGTCTGTGTAGCAGCATCTTTACTAGATACTGTGCCTGTAACATAACATATGAGCCTCAGTGGCGCAGTGGTTAGAGGCTATTTCTGCTGACTGCCGGCTGCCTGCAATTTGGCAGTTCAAATCTCACCATGCGCAAGGTTGACTCAGCCTTGCATCCTTTCAAGGTGGGTAAAATGAGGACCCAGATTGTTAGGGGCAATAGGCTGACTCTGTAAAACCACTTAGAGAGGGTTGTAAAGCACCATAAAGTGGTATACATGTCTAAGTGCTATTGCTATTGCTTAGCATTTCTCTACCATTCTCATCAGAGATACACAGCTGAATTGCAGCTCTTCCTTTGCTCTTTTCTGCATAATATCCAAATTTTTTAAAAAAGAAATATGAAATAAGGACCGGAAGAGAATTTCTAGGGAAAAAGGAGGGAATAAAGTGCGCCAAACTCCTACTCCTCCATCAACTCCTAACAATATTTTATGATGCATTTGAAAAAAATAGCAAGCCTACAATTCTTCAAAAGAGGGTAATATCTTTCAATCAGGCTTACCACTCACCCAACAGTAGGATCAACAGCTATTCCTCTAGGGTTTCCCAAACTTTCTGCAATTAAAGTTACCCGGTTGGTTCCATCCAAATTTACCAAATCGATTCGGTTGACACTGGTCTCCACTACATACAGCTTGTTGTTAATCCAGTCTACTGCGAGGTTTTCTGGTGTGTCAACAGAAATATTTAAAACTTCATAGATATCCGACCCATCAAGGTTGACGGAAAAAACCTGAAAAAGAAAGTAATGGCGCTTTAGGGCTTAGGATACTGTATGTATCCTAAGGGCCACTTTCATATTAGTACAATTTCCAAACAAAACTAAATCCTGCATGCATTTAATATATAAAAAGAATTGTAAAAATGTTGGTCCTATGCAGTATTGAGTCCCCAGTTTCTTAACCATTTTCACATAGCCCTCGACTTACAACATTTCATTTAGTGAATGTTCAAAGTTACAACAGCATTGAAAAAGTGACTTGTGATCATTTTTTCAGAGTTACGACCTTTGCACTTTTCCCCATGGTCACATGATCAAAATTAAGATGCTTGGCAATGGGTTCATACTTATGACCATTGCAGCATCCAGTGTTCATGCAATCCCCTTTTGCGACCCTCTGACAAGCAAAGTCAGTGAGGAGGGCATGTTCACTGAACAACCGTGCTACTGATTTAACAACTGCAGTGATTCACTTAACAAATGTCACAAGAAAAGTCGTAAAGTGGGACAAAATAAAATTCTCATTTAGCAACATAAATTCTCGGCTCAATTGTGATCGTAAGTCAAGGACAACCTATGTTTCAGTCTCTTCAATATGACTTCACCTCTTTTAACTTTTTACATCTGCATGAGCATTAATCATAGTTTACATTCTTAACCAAAGTTTAAAAACAGAGTCTGACTTTGAAGAGAACAGATTTCCCCCCACCTTCTAATGAGTAATCTGAGTTGTCCTCTATAATTTCTCTCTCTCTCTCTCTGTAGATAGATAGATAGATACACAGATTTATATATGTGTGTGTGTGTGTGTTTTCTGAGGTTTTCACGGGTATTTGTATGTGGATCTTTGGTTATTCGAGTTTTCTCCCGCGTAAAATTGGAAGTATCTAGGCGACGTTTCAACGAAATCTCACTCATCATCTTCAGGCTTGTGTCTTCGGCTTTGTGCTTCTTGGAGTAATGTGAGCTTGCAGCTGCTTCTTCCTTTTAACTGCTAGTAGGGGTGTGACTTGATTGGGTGGGGGCTTGGCTGTGTTCTGATTGGGTGGGGGTGTGTTCTCATTGGTTGGGGGTGTGTTCTCATTGGTTGGGGGTTTGGCTGTGTTCTGATTGACTGGGGGTGTGTTCTGTTCAGGTGGGGGCTTGGTTGTGCTCAGGTTAGTCTTAGTCTTATATATATATATATTGTATGGTATTCATATATATGTTCTGACAAACACAATACAGAAGCCTGATGATGGCAGATGAGATTCTGTCAAAACGTTGTTACAACTTTAAAAGCACAACCATAATGACATGGGAAAATACCCGAACAAAGCTGAATACCATATATATATATATATATGTTTTCATACATATATATATATATGTTTTCGTACATATATATATGTTTTCATGCACACACACACACACACACACACACATGCTCTGGTTCCTGCATAATTAGCAATTACAAGCAAGCTATCTTATAGCTTAACTGAACTTAATGTCTATCTAAATCCAAATCCATTAAGCCCTGATATAATTCAAGGGACCAAGGAAAACTGCAGAAAAAACTTATCCTTTCACCTCCCTATATGGTGCTTTTTAAAGAACCTGATGTTAACATGCCGTTCAATGCACTTGGTGGGGGAAAAGGAAACCTTTCAATTCTTATTTTATATCTATATCACTGATGCTTTAAAATTACCAAATATAATTAAACTATATTTATATTTTATATTATTAGTTACTGTTCCAGTAAAAAGCAAGGCAATGGGAAAAAAAGCAATGAAATAAGAAAACATTGACCTACAGTATGATAAATTGTCAATATTTGTTGCCCAAAGCTCAATTATACTAATATACTTGAGAAATATCTTATGTCTATCTTCTCAGAAAACATAGTTCTTCTACACTTTAAATGATCAGGTTTCAACTTTCAAGCAATTGCAACCGAGTTTGGAAAGAATGTACTACTTCTCTTAATTAGATTTTTGGACTCTCTTTCCAATAATATTAAGAGCTGCCCAAGATGATGCCATAGCATAAGGCATGCTTTGTTCGATATATTACATGTAAAAGCATGGCTAAAAAATGTCGTAATTATCAACAGAACCATCTCAAAAGTTCATTTTTGTTTGAAAATAAAGAAAGGCTCTGCATCTGTTCAGAGAAATGAAAAGTTATCAACACACATACAGTTCTTGGATGCCTTTGCTTCCAAGAAAGCTATTTGTACGTTTCAAATTACCTTATCTTGCACCGTATCAGTCCAAAATATCCTATGCAGCTGAAAATGAAAGTCCACACCAACAGCCACTCCACGATTCTGGGATTGTACCAGAGTTCGAAAACCTCTTCCATGAATGTCCCCAATTAATAAATCACGGCCGTTGGAAAAAATGATAGAGGCAACCCCAGCTGAAAACATGGATGACATTGTTGTAACATTTATTTTTCAAAAGTGTATGCATTCCCAACTTAAACGGAAGATACATACTTCAATATAAATCTAAGCAATGTTTTTAAAAGTGTTCTTAAAGAAATGCAAAAAAATTCATTTGGTTTACTTTTATACCTTTTCTGTTCCCAGCCATCAAATGTAATCTCTAGCCACTAAAATGTTGCCCACCCTATTTTGTAATAAATGCAGCATTAAATAGCAAAGGAGATACTGTATGTTGGACTTGGGCCACAAAAGCGGCCTCAAAGCAGCTCAATACTGACCACTAAGATCTTTAAAACATTACATGTAAAAAGGAGAAGATAAAACAGTATTTTGAAAACAAGATTATCAATGTAAAAGGCAATTAGATATGTATGGATGATTAAGTACATGGTTGATTCAATTTATTACAGCTGTGATAATTGTTTTTAACATTCGTGCATGCAGTAGTAACAATTTTGTAAGTGTTGGTGCTTGAAATGGTGTATTTCTGAATGGAACTGTTCCTAAAAACCTTTTTTCAAGCTTAACACAATTACTAAAATACTCAGAAACAACATCTGGTCAAAACAGCGGTTTTACACTTGGAAGAGAACAACTGATGAAGTTGAAAAAGTTTGAGACAAACATTTTATGCCCTCCTATTCTGGTTACTGAAACTTTCACAAGTGTCATCTGAGGAATAATTCCTTGGGCTTTGCAGAACTGAAGCTTTTTCATACTTAGATATAGTAAATATCTATGAATGAAAAAGGAAGCAAAGGAAGAACAAATTTTTAAAGGAGCCATTTTTTTACTACTTCCCTTTTGGCAATTAACTATTGGTGCATATGACTAACAAAAACAACATTTTGTTTGGTTGTTTTTGAAAAATAATACAAATCTCTAGAAAGTTAATCGTATTTTTCCTCAGAAGAAGCAACATCTCAAAATTTCCAATTTTGACAAGAAATATAAATTAAATTTGCAAATCTTGTTAAAGGGGGAAGATAATAATGCTTTGCTTTTAATATAGCTAATGTCACCTTCTCATAAGAGACAATAATCATTGCAAATGCAGCTCACATTGAGGTAATCTTAATAAACTCTTGACTTATGTACAGTAACTTTTCTTTTAGGTACACTGAGACCATTTGCACCAAGACGAATTCCTTGTGTGTCCAATCACATTTGTCCAATAAAGAATTCTATTCTATTCTAGAAAATAGAAAAATTGTTTTTTCTAATTACAATTAATGGGAAAACATGGAGATTCTGGGGTTTTAAATCAAGTTTAAGATTTGAGTCCAAACTTCAGATTTGGGTTCCAAATTAACCCAGTATTTTTTTTTTCCCTTTCAGATCCCCTTATCATAGAGTTCAGACCTCTAATAATGCGCTCTCTCATATTGGGGTGGAGATTACAATGATTTCTTGCCAACAACTTGTTTCGGTATCTTTGCTATTTGGCAGAACAAGAGAAGAGATAAGGGTGTCTTATTTTTTCTGCCAAAAAAACAACCCAAACAATTTGTTGATAAGAAAACTGAAGTGTGTCTTTAGAGATCTAGAATTACAACTTGAGTGACTGAGTGAGACAAGAAAGGAGGGAAGAGAAGGAGGATGCCAAATTTGGGGCCACATACACAAAGCAAGGGAAGGATTGCCCAAAGCAGGACAAGGGCTTGCTGATCTTGCTAGACTTTATTCATTCTGAGCAATGATTGTGGTTCAGCATGGGGCTAGGCCTGCAGCAACTCCTTAGCCTGCCACTATGCTTTTCACACCGAAGCAGTAGCAGTGGTGACAGGTGCTGGTGCAAACATATTGAAAACTGTGACAGTTTTTTGACACTTCGATGCTGTTGTCCTTTGGTTTCAGTGGATTCACTTTTTTCTTCCCTAAGACAAAATCTACAGCACCTGGCTCAGATTGGCAAGTCCCTGCCTCCTTCAAACTATTGCCCTTCCACTGTGTATGGGTGTAAGGAGAACGCAGAACTGAGTAACTTGGAGGGACCAACAGTTTGAGACTCCTGTTCTATTCCAAGATGGATGGATATATCTTATATCCAAGATATATTGGATCTCAATCCCTAGCAGAAAAGAAAAAGTCCATGCATATTCAAAACAACAAGGAAATATTGTTAATTACTCTTTTAAGAAAGCATATTAATATGTAGATATGGACACATCTATGTATAAATATTGCAATTATAGTACATACAACTTTACAATACATAACACATCCTTGTTTATATTTCATAAATATTACCTTGAATTACTAGAACATTGTAACTGTAGAGAATAATTACAAGAATAATTACTGTACAGCAGGAGTGTCAAACTCACGTTGTCACATTGTCATCATGTGACGTGTCAAGACTTTTTTCCCCTTTGCTAAAATGGGGCTGGGTGTGGCCGCAAGTTTGACACCCCTGCTGTATAGAATATGTGAAAGGAAAGTTTGTTTAAAAAAAACAGTGGAGTGACCAAATCCTGTCCCCCATCTTCTCAAATAGATGAGTCCCCAGGAATACTCACTCAGTTGCTTTAAGGAACACAACTGAATAAGCCTCCCCAAAGATGTAGCTACTTTATCCCTTCAAGGGGAAGTGCTTCCCTCGTGCTAAGAACTTTGCAAAGCATCCCACCCCATCCATCCATCCATGGATAAAACCAGAATAGGCTTTCAAATATCACTTGACCTGTCACCTTCCCCTCTCCCAACGAAGGAAGTGAGAGAAATGCACTGCCTGGTCTTTCATCAGCAAGTCGCTAACAGTAAATAGATGGGAGAGATAGCGGCAATGTTGTGTTGGAAGGGACTGTGATATGTAAAGCATGCCAGCATTATTCTCAAGGGCAAGCCTATAATTGGCTTTTCTTTCAAATACCTGAGAGAAAGTAAGGCAATATTAGTTGTACAAGGGAGGAGGGGGGAATCAGGTTTTAGAGGTATTGACTCACATGAGGTGTTGGCTCGGCAATGACGGTGGTGCTCCAGAACATACCCTTCGGCACACCGACAGTGATGGTGACCAACACGATCTTCGCATTCTTGGTCACAAATGCCCCACATTTTGCAGTCATCAAAGTCTGAAACAGAATTAACATTCAGGAACTGTACATTTTTTCCTACCATTTGCAGAATGCTAGCCACAACAAATACAGTTTTCCCTTCTTTTAAAATGTCAGATCTGCTGCTCCTTCAAAAGTACATTCTTACAGCCAAAATGACAATAAGTTTGCAATCTTTGTTTTGTAGGTAGAAATTAATAGCTGATATGGAAAACTGAGTGTGATCTATGTTTAATCTTTTATTGCTCATATTATTTTCCTGACTGAAATCCCTGATCTCATTAAATCACTGTTTCTCATGGTTTTAAGTCAATGACAACAAAGGTGTGTTGGAAAATTTCCCATGTATCATTAATTTCAATATCTAAAAACCATCTAACCTCTCAACCAGAGGTGGTATTCAGCAGGTTCTGACCAGTTCTGGAGAACTGGCAGGGGAAATTTTGAGTAGTTCAGAGAACCGGCAAATACCACCTCTGTCTGGAGATTTTACAGTATCCTTCCCCTGCCACGCCCACTAAGCCACACCCATAGAACCAGTAGTAAATAAATTTGAATCCCACATTATGTCTTAAAATGTTTATTTTTACAAATATATCAGTTCCTTAGAATTAATAGAACATCAAATGTGTTTTGTTATTTGATTCATCTTCTTTATGCTAAAACAGAAAATTAAGTAGGAAATCTGTAAAGAATAGCTTTTTCAAAATCTTAAAGAAAATTAAGCCAATAGACTTGTTAAAATTTAACTTATCTAATATTTAAACCATTTAATATTTTTTATTTATACAAGTTTTTCCAATAATCAGTAGAATAATTTATCAACAGAATAGATCAGATCAACTGAATGAACCCAGACAGTTTTATTTTCCCATCATGCTGTGAGATTTATAACCATAAATAGGCATCAGATTAGTAGCACTAATTTTGCTCCCTTTTAGAATTAAAAGCTTAATCTTCTCCACTTTAAAAAAAAATAAAAACTGAAACTGGATTACTCTAAGGTATATGGCTTTCCAGATATTGTCTGATAAGGCAGCACAAAAAATGGGCCAACAATAAAGGTCTAATTCTCAGCAAGTTTGGGCCTGGAGCCCTTCAGAAGGCATTAAATCCTCTTCTACATACATACACAGTTATGAAGTAAATCAATATTTCAGGCGTAAGCCTAAATGACAGCCTTTGTCTTTACAATCTGGTGTTCTATGTAAAGAAAATGTCTTACAGGCAAGAGAATTCATGTACCTGCAGATCAGAAGATACAAAGATTAACTACCTCAATGGGAATTAGGTCAAGAAGTGACCTAGTAAGGAAAAGGGATTATACGTCTGTACTGTGCTAGTTTTTAGCTTTTAAAGAGGCCCCAGTACTACAGTATTCGCTTGATACATTTGTGCATTATTCACAGCAGGCCCACACATCTAAAATTTAGTTTAGAAGGAATTAAGAAAATCAATGACACTGTTATATTTTGAGGAGCAAGTTTAAGCAGTTTTCTTAAATGAATCTCTGGCTGAAAATTTCAATGCACATTTTCCCCTCAATTTGAATCACATAATTGAATGAATGAATGAATGAATTCTTTATTGGCTAAGTATGATTGGACACACAAGGAATTTGTCTTGGTGTATATGCTCTCATTGTACATAAAAAGAAAAGATACATCCGTCAAGAATCATAAGGTACAGCCAGGGGTGGGATTCAAACTTTTTAACAACCAGTTCTATGGGTGTGGCTTAGTTGGTGGGCATTGCTTGGTGGTCATGCTACTGGCTGGCTGTGGCCAACACAATATCACTCACATCAAGGCACGCATCTCCTCCCCTGGCCTCTTATGATGTGGGGATGCTGCAACAGTCGTTAAGTGTGAAAAATGGTCATAAGTCACTTTTTTCAGTGCCATTGGAACTTTGAATGATCACTCCACACAAGCAAAGTACCAGCAAAGGAGGAAAAAAAAAACTCCAGAGAAGTTCCTGAGATAGGAAGTCTAGTCCTGCCAAGAATGTACTGTATATACTCAAGTATAAGTCGACCCGAATATAAGCCGAGGCACCTAATTTAACCACAAAAAACTGGGAAAACTTATTGACTCGAGTATAAGCCGAGGGTGGGAAATGCAGCAGCTACTGGTAAATTTCAAAAATAAAAATAGATGCCAATAAAAACTTTCACTAGGACAGTTGAGAATAAGTTTGATGTTCACAATTTCCTCTTTGAAAGAGACCAGTAAATAGGGAACAAGAAGATGAAGAAAAAGAAGTGTGTTTTTTCACACTTTTCACACTGAAGTGAACAAAAATGGCATCATAGGAACAGGCTTATTCTCAGTCCAAAGATTTGTTTCTGATTTCTTCCCTGATTTAAGGGAAATTTGGGAAACGATCTCACTATCATGAAAGGTTTGATTGATTCACTAACCCAAAAGATGATGATGATGACAGTGGTAGGCAGGAGTCACTCTCTCCCTTGCAAGAAAAAACCAAGAGCCGTTCTTATGATCTCTCTCTCTCTCTCTCTCCCCCTCCTCCCCCTCCTCCCGAGTGGACTGAAAGCAGCTGGAGCTGAGGAAATGAAACTGAGTGGAGCGACCTCGGCTCGCGTTGCTTTTTCAGCCTAGAGCTCAGAAAAGCCTCCCCCTCTCATGCTTAAAAGTTGCAAAGGAAACACGGAAGCAGGGAAGCGGCTGCCCAGCTTCGGAGCTCCACACCATTTTTTTTTCAGAGGGGAATCTGGCTCGAGTATAAGCCGAGGGGTTTTTTTTCAGCATAAAAAATGTGCTGAAAAACTCGGCTTATACTCAAGTATATACGGTAATAAGGGTTAACAGAGAGGCAGTTTCTATAAGCAACACCAGAATGTTTCCTTCCTGCCTTCCTTACAGGATTAGGCCAGTAATTTCTTCTAACAACCAGTTCTCTGAATTGCTTAGAATGTTAACAACTGATTCTAGTGAATAGGTGCCAACTAGTAGAATCCCACCCCTAGGTACAGCACTTAATGATAGCCATAGGGTACAAAGTTCCTTGAATCGTTGCTCCTACAGGCAACTTAAGTTCAGTCCCAAAAAACTGAATGGATGGAGATTATTGTTTGTTCATCAGCGATTCATACAAATAAGGCAAACCAAACCATTTGATATGTGTGTAAAGTGCTATTTGTCAAGCTGAATATAGCACACCTGATAGGTATTCTGTTTCACCTGATGCTGCAGGATTCAAAATCCTTGAAGATTTTTTGTTGATAAGTTGCATTCAAATCTCATCTTTTCTCAAAAAGCTCAAGACAGACTTCAGTCATTAGTATTTTCTTCTCAAATCTGTGCCTCGACCCCAACTCTATGAACTGGGTCAAGTCAAGAGATTATGTTGGCCCTAATCTCCTGCTGACTTTCAACAACGAAGTAGAAATCTGAATTCAGTTCTTGTCAATTCTACAACCCAACAATTTAGTCACACTGACTCTTCCCTTGAGAGTTTGTGACACCTTGAAGGGGAAATGAAATGATTGATTGTGCATGGATCTCTACCTTCATCCCTTACCTATACAAGTTCGACTGTCATTATTGTTGATGACATATCCTGCAGGACAATAGCATGTTCCACCAGTGGGTGATGAGTGACAACGATATTGGCAGCTTAAAGTTGCACACTGAGATATATCTATCAGAAAAAAAAGCCAATTAAAGAACAGCATTCATTAATTACTTGCTTTGGTCCAGAAATAGAATTACAATGATATATTGTTGAAAAAAAGCTTAAATATATGATTACATTATATATGAACAAAATGAATCTAGAAAATGAGGAAAATCACTGTGTATACAATGTCACTAAATATAGCTTTCTAGAAATTTTGGGATTGTAATTCCCAGAATTTCCCATCAATATTGCCCATTGGAATTCTAAAGGTTGCATTTCCAACATATTCATGAATGACCGGGTTGTGGAAGTTGGCATATCCAAATCCAAAATTTCATCTGGAAAATCAGGCCATTTTTACTATGGGAATCCCAATGCAGCTTAACCAGCAATTGTATTCACAGCTACTGTCAAGAACATCAATGTGCACTATTTGGGAGTATGACTTCACAGAAGTGCTCAGCTTAAGTTCATGTTACATTATATGGAGTTTGACCAAACTTGAAGCACTCTGAATCAACCAAAAAATGTGAGGAGGGAGCACTTTAAAATCAGAACAATGTCTCAGCCATTGTTGAAACTATGGATGTTAGTCAAATGTAACATTGCAGTTGCTGCTGCAACCATCTCAACTTGATTTAAAATACCTTTCCTATTTTTAATGCTAAGGTATCTGAGATACATCTGAGATGCAAACATTTTGGTGTCCAACAAAACTTGCTTGTCCATTACTCACTGCAATGTCTGCCAGCTGTTACATTTGTCTCGTCTTCCCCAGCAGAGCAATCTGGAGTCCCATCACAAACTTTGTCAATGGGAATGCACTGCCTTGATGCAGGGCAGGCCCATTCACCTGGATAACAATCTCGGTGGCCACTCTCTACAGTACAAAAGAAAAAACCAGTACATTCCATGCTTGCAGGATTTTAGCAATTTTCAAGGACTTTTTCTAGCTAGAGCACAAACAAGGTAGATACTACAAGATAGCCTTCTATTTTTCTCAAACTATGTAACAAAACAGAGAAGCTTTTTTATTATTTCCAGTTGCCCCCCAACAGGCATCTCTGTATGATGTAGTACTTGGGCATTAATGAATTTGCATATCACATTTTAAGTAAATGTCTTCAATCTACAATACTGAAGCATAAGAATACAGGCTGAATTAAAATATTATTATTATTAAAGTGTGGATTCAAAGAAATTCAAAGTTGATATTTTCAACAGTTTCAGCAATTTTTATAAGGCTGCTATTTGCAAATGGAAAATTGAAATTAATAATTAAGTATGATGTCCTTCATTAAAGCCAATGGCCCAATCAAGTAGAACAGAAGTTTCCAAAGTTAGCAACTTTTAGACTAGAGGACTACAACTCCCAGAATTCACTAGCCCGCATGTCTTAAAAGTTGTCAAGTTTGGAGATTCCTGAAAGGAGAAATATATTAAGATTATGGAAACCATTTTCTTGATTTCCATACAAAAAAAAATATTTTTATTGTAACATATCAAACATAATTGAGCAGAGGATTTTGTCCCAAACCAAGTCTAATATTGTATTAATCTACTTTACATATGATGGTTTGTGTCCCAAAAGCAAATTATATAGCTCAGGATTGCTGAAAGTCGGCCTTCCTTCAGGCACAGCTAGAGGTCTCAGCCCTCCAGACCCTGAGCTCTTACTCAGGAACTGACTGACAGACTCGCCTCAGATACACTGAGTATTGCAGACTCAAATAAAGCCATGTATGTATGACAGATTTGCTTTCTGCAATTCCAGTTATCAACTATTCATTAGTTTGTCTGCCAGAGTTTAAAACTCAGGCTCCTTGCTTCCATCTTTCTAAGCCGATTAATATGTTGTCACTCTTCAAGACCAGGGGACGCAACTATAGGACGTCATAGTCCCTTGTATGTGGCAACCTCTGATTCCTGTCTTTCTGTCTTGCTAACTTCATTCTTAATACCAAACAGCAACCTAATACAAGCAGTCCTTGACTTACATTTCTTTTAGTGACTGTTCAAAGCTACAACGGCACTGAAAAAAAGTGGCGATGACCATTTTTCATACTTATGACTTTTGCCGCATCCCCGTGGTCATATGATCAAATTTGAGACACTTGGCAACTGACTCATATTTATAATGTCTTGGGATCATGTGGTCCCCTTTTGCAACATCTGGCAAGTAAAGTCAATGGGGAAGCCAGATTCACTTAACAACCACGTGATTAACTTAACCACTGCAAGGATTCACTTAACAACTGTGGCAAGAAAAGTCATAAAATGGGGCAAAACTTACTTGACAACTGTCTCACTTAGCAACAGAAACTCTGAACTCAATTGTGGTCGTAAGTCGAGGACTGTAGTCTAGTCTATCCTAATATACTGATTTATATCCCAATATGGGTGCAAATAATCCCCAGATACCTGAAGTGGTTCCGAAGAACCCAATGGCATATTTTAAAAGAAACACAATGTTTTGGGCCACTGATGTCCTATATGCATGAGTAAGAAGAGTAAGAGAAGACATTTTTTTCACATGGAACCACTAATGCTATGTTAACATTCTCATTTACCACATCCAACTTCATCTGCATTATCTTCACAGTCATCATCCCCATCACAAATCCAACTCTGATGAATACAGCGACCGCTTGGGCAAGTGTAGAAATTCCCTTTGCAAGTTGCATACGCTGAGGAAGAGAACATCAAAGACCAATGATTCTCCTTTCAAACAACTCCCTCAGCAGCACTAAACACGAAGCACATGCAATGAAAATACAACTGAGACTGATATATACCACAAATCCAGACAGGAAATGCCAACCCTGAGGTAAAAGCTCTTACAATTCTGAAGGAAAAACACTAACTGGACTGCAAACAGAGAGAAAAGGAGCCATATAGGGAAAACCAACTTACTGCAAGAATTTTCATCGCTCCTGTCTCCACAATCATCATCATGGTCACAAATAAAGGCTCGGGGGATACAGTCCCCATTGTTACATTGAAACTGAGTACTGAAGCATCCACGGGCTGGAAAAAAAATAAAGGATGAACATGGCTTGGAAAATTCCAGGTAGCATTAAGCTTACTATAACCAGGCGCATTGAGCGCTCTTGAATACTTACTGCAGTTAGATTCATCAGAAGAATCCCTGCAATCCACTTTGCCATCACAGTGTTGACTTGAATTAAAACAGGCTCCATTAGAACAAGTCAGCTGATCACAGGTTGGGTATTCTGCAAAGGCAAAATTAATGTCTTAGAACACAGGCGTCAAACTTGCCGCATCACACTGTTGTCACATGATGTTTCACAATGTTTCCCATTCGTGGAGCTGGGGTGGGCGTGTCCTGTGCATGACACATCCAGCCCACAGGCCACCAATTTGACACTCCTGTCTTACAAGGAATCAAACTATAGGAGTCTTTGTCTCCTATAGAATACAAACTTATCTCCTAAAATACCAAGAGTAATTTTCACAATTTCTTGGGGAAAGACTATTCTTCCAGCTTTTTGGATAGATAAAGAAGATGAGTGTCTACAGCAGCACAGGAAATCTAATTTTCACTGAGCAAATTAAATCACTGTAATCATTTTGCCATTGTTTTCCATTTTAAAATTGTTTCCTCAGAAGAGAAATAATGCCTATATTGCTCTGCTTCAGAGGGCAAAGAAACTGCTTGGAAACAAATAATGCACATTTTGCAGTAACAACATATTATTAATGCATTTATTGTACTAAAATTATATTGAATATCAAATAGAATAGGTAAGGATAGCTCAAAAAAAGAACCTCAAATGTGTCATCAAAACCAAGAATTCTCGTAATCAAAAACAGTATGATAGAAATGCTTGCTGAAAGAGTCTGATTTTTTTTATATTGACAACAAAGAATAGGAAGAAACAGGCCATCTAAAATCTCCTAAGGCTGAGAATTTATTTACTACAAAATTTATATCTCATCCACATTCATAAGTCTTTGGACAGTTTGCAATTTATAAACAAATAATCAAACTTAACTTCAATAAATTCTAAATATAAAAACCTCCAACAAGTTTAAAATTTCAATAAGATTCTAATTAAAATGTGCCAATAATTCAACAGTAACAACAAAGTACAACAAAGTTTGATGCCAAACATCTAGTTGAACAGAAGCATTTTCATCATCTTTCTCAAAAGTAATGTTTAAATCTTTGGTGATAAACATTCTCCAGGAAGCTACTAAGGAGGATTTAATTTGGGCTCCTATCATCCCTTACTTCTGAAATTTCCTTTTAATTTAAAAACATAAGAAGAGCAGAGTCTGTTTGGCAAAGATGGCTCAGAAAATAACCAGTAGCCAAGCCACACAGGGATTTCTAACTTAATCCCAATACTTTAAAAAATTACTGGTGAACAAATGCAGGACTGTACCTGTAAAACAAGTTCTATGACTGAAATGTCTTTCAAGTGCAGCAAGCAAGCAGATAACAGATAATCAGAGTTGGAAGGGACCTTGCAGGTCATCTAGTCCAACCCCCTGCCCAAGCAGGAGACCCTACACCATTTCTGACAAATGGCAGTCCAATCTCTTCTTGAAAGTAATCTGTTATATCAGATAAAGTTGCTGGATAGGTTTCAAAGCAGCCCCAAACAGACTAGATTGCAACAATTCAACCTTGAGGTAATGGGAGCAGGAGTAGCTATCTCCAGGGCCAAGACTGCTAGTTGTGTCAAGGTATGAAGAGCAGTCCCATCTTAGAAAGGGCTAATAATTTTGTAATTTCCATTATAAATTTTATTTTATTTTTCTTTTAAAATTTTCTGGACCT
Source organism: Hydrophis major (assembly GCA_033807585.1). Taxonomy (NCBI): domain Eukaryota; kingdom Metazoa; phylum Chordata; class Lepidosauria; order Squamata; family Elapidae; genus Hydrophis; species Hydrophis major. Next base: position 187,228,664 of record CM066328.1, read on the forward strand.
TGTTTAGCCATCAAATGCAATTTCCATTTCCCAAATTATTTATGTTCTGATGGATCCTTGGTGGTCCTCATTTCAACCTTAACATTCTCCTTTAGTAGTATTTATGTTATATATGCCTTTCTTTTCAAAGCAATTTTAGCAGCAGATTATATTAAACAATGTACTAAAAATCATCTCCATCATAATAATGGTGAGAGGGTCATTATTTTTTATGGTTTGTATGTTGTATATTGGGTTTTTATTTTTCTAAGACTCCCAGAGTCACTGAGAGTGAGTAGGCAATCATACAATTTTCATAAATAAATAAATAAGGATCATATACTGGTTCATGGCTCCTTAAGACTTTCTTCAAAGCAAGGGAATGTATACTGATTATTATAGCTGGAAATAGCTCTTTGGCTTTCAGGTGGTTAATTATAACATAAACAAACTAGTCACATTTCTGGTGATTTCTAAGAACATAAAATATGTTGCAAAACTCCAAATATAAGTAGTTTTCTCAACTGAATCTTTTTGCCAATCAATGGCAATCAGGAGCCATATTAAATTAATAAATCAATAAATATATGAACTGCCAAATCTTTCCACCATCAAAAATATTTCCATATGAAAAAAAAAATCCTCTGTATAGGGCATGATCAAAGTGAGCAGTCAGAACTACAGTAGCATTTAGATAAATTTATTCAGATAATAGGCCCTCTATTACGCTAGCATACTTCAAGTACACGGTCTTAATCAGTTTTCTGTCCTGCAGTCACAGACATCCTTCTGTTGAAGATAGTTGTCAACACCAATACTCTAATTAGTGGCTGTTGAAAGATATATAGCATTTTTGGGTCCAAAACAGAATATGTCATTCTGTAATAATCCCAGGATTTATGGACTCCTAGATTACTAATCAGAAACCAAGAATTAACCCTGGGTTTACCCAAATACTGTGCAAAACATTTATCATCTTAAAGGCTACTTAGATGACTTAATTGGAAGTAGGTTTCAATATGAACAAAACTTTGACACAATGGCTTCATATAGTTTGTCTTGTATTCATGTAGCTCTCTCTCTCTCTCTCTCTCTCTGTGTGTGTATGTGTGTGTGTGTGTGTGTGAGAGAGAGAGAGAGAGAGAGAGAGAGAGAGAGAGAGAGAGAGAGAGAGAGAGAGAGAGAGAAAGTTTGGGAAAAGGCTCCAAGGCTAAATGCTGGGAATGATAGAGTCATAAAGAGACTCTATCAGACAGTAAGAGACTCCATTGAATTTATAACTTCTTAACAAAACATTTGTCCTGCTATGCTAAACCCAGTTTGGGAACTTTGAACAAACTTTGGCCTTCCTGATTTCCAAGCCACATCCACCATGCCAGGCAACATATGATATTTATCATTACATTGAATCAATCTACTTTTTTTTTTTACTAGAAACACATTTCACCTCTAATGTGATCATTCCAAAAGAAGATCAGCCAAGTTACTGAAAGCCAGATTTTTTTTAATGTATTTGTTCCATATAACTACCTGACTTGTCTTTCAGAATCATAGTCTGGCAAGGCTTAAAAATGTAGCTTTAATTCAGTCATGTAGCCAAGAAACTTCTACTCTATCTTGTGTACAACTTGGAAAAATGGTGCTTTTTAATATTCATGTTAGGCACCATAACTCCCCAATTAGTTAGGGCAATGAGTCACTAGCTCTTGGGATTGTTTGGGCTCAATATGGACAAACTACTTGCTGGACAGTTCATCTACTTGATGGTCAGGTGTTTGTTTTTTACTCCACTTAGAATGTTAAGACATTCACTAGGTTTTCTCTTCCCAACTTTAGAACTCTGTTTGTGCTCTTCTCTTGCTCACTTTGTCTGGAACGATCTCATGTCTTACCCAACTAATTTATGAATCAGTTAATTTATGGATTCAGATGGATTCACTTCCTGAGTGAAGACCACATTATGTCTCACAAGCCAATTTTCCTTTCTGACAAGCAATCCTTCCTTATCTTTGCTGGAAATGAACCATCAGCATGTATGAATATTAGTCATATCCAAGTTTGCAGGAATGCAAAGAGGCAGAAACTGACTGCTATGATGTTTATGCTTCTCTCTGTTTAACATTTCTACCCTACCCTACTTACACCTGTTAGATGCTAATAATTAAAGCTGGAAACCTTCAGTTACTATGCACTGGTTGACATGAAAGAGTATGTTTGCTCATAGCTCTTTCTCTTAATAATTTTGTGCTTACTATACAAAAATATTTCCACCTACAAAGTAAGGCTAGTATCATCAATTTATTGTCAAACTCCGTAAAATATATTGCAGAGGAGTTTTAAAATGAAACCTTGCTGACCCCTTGTTTAATGGTGTATTTGTTTTGTGATGAAAAATCTTTCTGCTTAGGATTTTCAGGGTCTCAGGTCAAGTGCAACCACCTACTTCTCTCACTTTTGACTTAATACTTTTCCTTGCCTTGCTGGCATCCTCTAATTCTCCTGTCCTTCTCCATCTGCATTATTTTCTTTAGAAAAAGCCCAAGGAATAAATATAGTTTCAAGCTCTTTGATTCTATACAAATTCTATTTTGCAGTGCATTCGAAGAGCTTAATTTCCCCAGGTGTTATTAAGTCTCTATTACCCCAAGTCTAATTATATTTGTCTGATCCTGAACCATCTGAACTATAGGTTTCCTCTGAGCTGTTTCTAGACAAACTAATATTCAAGGATGTCTAGACAACCAAGGCAATTATCCCATTTTGAATTTGTGATTAAAAAGTCTGTGCCCCATCTGGGCATCTTCAGTACCTGTAGCGATAAAGACAAGAGGGCCTTGTATTCCCTTACTTTCCATCAGTTAATAAATCTCTTCCTCCTTCATCCATCTGTTCTGCAGCTCAAAGGGGGTTGCTGTACCTAAAGGCCACTGATGTGTACCTTCCTAAGCCTCAGCTTGTCATTTCCTGAACATCCTCCCTGTTTTTCCTTCTTTCACAAATGGTCTTTCCCTATCAATTTCTGTACTGTATCACTGAAGTTTTATGTTTTTGACATCTCATTCCAACCCGTAGCAACCAAAGGGTTAGGGCCAGGCATACAATAAATGATCATCATCATCAACATCTCTCCAGCTCCCAAAATCCCAACCCAGTGTATTTTAATATCCTAACCCTTATGCTTATATAATTTGGGGTTCTGATCTGTTTTAACATCAGGAAAAAGAGAGAGATTCTCCCTAGCCTTAGCCCATTACAGAGCAACAGTTCATTTTATTAAACCTCAGAACAATGTAACCGTTATGAGCACATCCTCGGTAATCCATGAAAGAATCTGTGCTGAAATGTTGATAACAAGAAGAATATTGTGTTCATTTCTGTCCATCAACAAATTCTTAATCTTACAAATTGATTAACAAGCCAACGAGAGAAGGGCTGAAACCAAATCTACTGCAAAAGATTTAAAAGCACTCACGGCAGCTTCTTTCATCTGTTCCATCTGTGCAGTCGCTGACATGGTCACACCTGTAGCCACTTGGGATGCACTGCCCACTGGAACACGTAAACTGCTGACTGGAGCATGTTCGTCCAGCTGCAAGATACATTGTGCTTACAATTTTTTTTTATTTACACTCACACACACACACATACAGGAGAGTCAAACTCAATTTCATTGAGGGCTGCATCAGGGCTGTGTTTGACCTCAGGGCGGGCAGTGGGTGTGGCCAGGAGGTGTGGCCAGCTTGATGTCACTCGTGTCGGGGGCACTTGTGGTGGCCCGAGCACTTTGCCAGTGAAAACAGGCTCCTGATCTCTGTTTTTGGCTGTGAAAGCCTCCTGCAACCCTCTGTCAGTGAAAATGGAGCTCGGGAGGGCCATACACAGCCCTCCCGAGCTCCATTTTTGTTGGCAGAGGCATCGCAGGCCAGTCCTTCGCTGTTTCCAGGGCAACCCCCTGAGCCAGCTGTAAGCACCCCATTGGCTGGATCCAGTTGACATTCCTGTCCTTCAGCTTCTTGGTTTCTGAAAATATGCTTTTAAAATGTAAAGTTTTCAAATGAACAGGAATCATCCTTATTTACACCTCTATCATTACAAATGCTTCTCCGCCACTTCAATCATTTGACAGTAAGCGGCTTACTAGCATATTGCCAAATACAGTACAATAAATTAAAATTTATCAAACGTATGTAACAATACAATATCAATATAATTACTGTATTATCATAAATACACTATTTGGCCTAAAGAACTGTTTTCAACAATAATAGAACAAAAAAGCCAAAATGGATAAATGTAAATGTTTACACATTCCTAAATCAAGCTTTCATGTCCTGATGTTATTTATGAACTATGTAGATATATTAATGTAACTCCTGTAAAGTTTACCTATGAAAGAGAAGGTGTAGAACAGAACAGATACATCATGCAAAATAAGGCCAATTTCAGTACTCGTTCGCTAAACCTACTATTGCTTTCTCTGATAAGTCTGGGGAAACCTCACTTATCAGTACAGGTATCAGCAACTCTGTTGTTAAGTGACATAGTCATTAAGTGAAACCTCACATAACTGCAACAGGCTTACAAACCCATTTTGATCGTGGTTGTTTAGCAATTCATGATCATTAAGCGAGATGTTGTTTTACTGCTGGCTTCTTCATGAACTCTGCTTGTCAGAGGACAGATAACAAAACATGAAAATGGTAAGTTGTGACAGTCATAAATGTCCGCCAATTGTGAAGCACTTGAATGTCAATCATTTGACCACAGGGATAGTGCAAGAGTAGTAAGTATAAAGATTGGTCATAATGTAACTTTTTCATCTCACTGTCATAACTTCTAACTATCACTAAATGGGGCAGTCATTAAATGAGGACAACCCAAACTAGGTCTAATCCACAACTTAACTGACTTATTCAGCCTTTAAAAAGAAACTGATCCAATACCTAGAATCAAATGAGTATATTCAACTTTGTATAAGTATATAGGTAGGTTAATTTTACTATTTCAGAATTTTAGGGTGCTCCCTATATTCTCATCATTTATTTTTCATGAACTAAGTCCAGATAATATGCAACTCACTGTGGCCATAATTTACCATCCATCAGTGGAAAAATCTATCAGTGGAATGTTGCACTCACTAATGTGAAGAAGGAATTCTCCAATGAAGATGTAATCGTACAGCAATTTAGCTATCTTTAACTGCCCTTTTTAGCCTGGGTTGTTTGTGCCTCTCAGCTATATGTTAAGTTTTTGTGTTTAGATTATAAATTCTTTGAAGCTTTTATTATACTTGTGCAAGACTTGAAGCAATCAAATTTTGATCTGTGAGGAATCTGCATGCAGGAAAGACACAAGACTAGCTAAGAAATCAATATATTCTGCTTGATATATATTCATTAATACACCAGATTGCTCTTCTACTACTTTGCCTGAATTATCTTTTTCAACTATTACATTATATACCAGATAGGAAATCCTTGCCTTCTAGATGCAAATAAACCACAGCATAGCCAATAGTGAGGTAAATACCGTGTTTCTCCAACAATACGGCCTCCCCCAATAGGAAGTCCCAACATGTTTTATAGGCATAAAATGAAATTAAGCCCCTCCCCCCAAATTTAGGCCTATATTAAACATGCAAAATGGGGGGAATGGCAGGGGGGCTTGCCGTTAGGAAGTACTTTTGTTGCATACCCGGATATGGTGCTGCCCGCGTTGACTCCGGTGTTGGTGCGGCACTTCGTATCAGGAGACCTTCCGCCACCATTGCTTTTCCTTCTCCCCATGCTGCCGCAGCATTTAGAGCAATGCCGCAGTGTTTGGCGCAGCCACACGGCATTTGGCGCAGCCACGTGCGGCCAGCCAGGGCTCATCCCTGCAACCGGAGCCCGGCGGAGATACTTGGCTTCAGACGCTCCTGTCACCGCCTTCCCAGGCGTCGTTTGAAGGCAAAGCCCATTCTTTTAAAAATAACACCCTACTACCGGTAAGACAAAGGCTCCCCTGCCCAAGAGGGCAGCCCAACCCCATGTGGGGAGGCGAATCTCCCAGGACCGGCCCAGCCTGGGAGAAGTGCTCAGCTGCCATCCCTACCTGGTGCCGGGCAGAGCGCGAAGAGCTTCGCCTGGGGCGCCCAGGGCAGCTGACAGATGGGCCCTCTTGCCCAGCGGCAGAACTCTCACCAAGGCAGTGAGTGCCTCCCCACTGGGCCCTCCACTCATCCTGCCAGGGCCGTGCAGGAGCTGGGCCCCAGGTGAAGCTCTTCACGCTCTGCCCAGCGCCAGGCAGGGATGGTGGCTGGGCGCTTCTCCCGGGGTGGGCTGATCCTGCGCTGCAGCCCCGGGAGATTCGCCTCCCCATGTGGGGTTGGGCTGCCCTCTTGGGCAAGGGAGGCGTTGTCATAGTAGGGCATCATTTTTTAAAAGAGTGGGCTTTGCCTTCGAATGATGCCCGGGAAGGCGGCGATAGGAGCGCCTGAAGCCTAGTGTCTCCGCCGGGCTCCGGTTGCAGGGGGGAGCCCTCCCGGCCCCGCATGGCTGCACCAAACACTGTGTGGCTGTGCCAAACGCCATGGTGTTGCTCTAAATGCCGCAGCAGCACGAGGAGAAAGAAGATTTGGCAGAAGATTTCCCGATACAAAGTGCCCCACCAACGCTGAGGTCAACATCCAAGCCGTTGCCACCCACCCACCTGAGGATGCAAGGGGGGGGGGAAATTAAGTCACCTCCAAAAAAACAGCCTAGCCGTTTTTTGGGGTGTCAAAAAAAAAAAAAGGCCCGGCCTTATTTTGTGAGAAACACGGTATATTCTCCTTCTAATTAAATACACACACAATAAATATATTGGATTTTTTTTTTTGTTAGTGACTTGGTACACACACTAATGATTACAGATGCACAACAAACAGGTGGAGAAAGGAAACATTATACATATGATTTTTAATTGAACAAAGAATAATACTGAAGAATATATTCAAATATCCCAGGGTAACAAATCACGTGATTTCCCACCGATGATTCAAAACAGGTGAAAGACTTTACGGTGAATCCACTTTAGAATGAAATTGTGTTAAGGTGCACAAAGGTCAGAAGTCAGTTGAAATTTGGATTTTGCCCTTTACTGCCTCCCCAATAGATAATATGTAACTACTAGCATTTATAGCTCCTATTGAAAAGGTAAGGAGGACAAAAAAACATCTTTGGGATGGAAGTATAATAAAAATCTTTGCCATTATCCTGGGTCAATAGTTCAAAAAATTATCTATACTATAACTGGGGAAACCATTTCCAGAAAGTGAACAAAATATAGCCCAGATTAGCAAGACTAGAAAATACTGCATAGCAAGGGGGAAAGGTGAACTTTTATCATAACCAAATTATTCTATTTATAGCCTAGTCAAATCCTAAAACTAAGGGGAACTCCAAATCCAATCCGGAATGTTCCCACTGTCTGAAACAAATCCGAAAGGTGAGGAAGTCTAATGTTTACAGGGTAGTGTATACAAATCTCACATGACCTAGACCTCTGGGAAGTCCCAATTCCAGTAATGAATGCATATTAAGTTTTGGAAATATGCTTGAAGATGCTTGAAGAATTCAACATTTGCGAATTTCAGTGCTGGACAGACTACATCTATTGGGTCACAAATCTTCAGATTTTGCATTTCTCCAATAGAATTCACAGCAGAAAAATATTAGAGTACAAATGTGTATTTTAGGGTAAAATATGTTTAGAAATGTGTAGCTGGAACAAAAACATGTCGTAAATAAATATGCTTAAATTTAAATCCCCTTAAGCACATTCTTTCTTACAGATTTTAAAATGGCAGTTTTAGCTGAAAAAGAAATGGGACAGAAAAATGTAAAAGTTAAAAAAAAAAAGACATTAAAAAAGTGTTTTTTTAAAGTTTTAAAAATGTAAACAGACTGATCTATCCTAATGCAAACAAAGTGAGCCTCAACCTTATTTACCCCAACAATCAGAATTCACAATATTCAACTGAATTACTGGGGAATCCTTCTGAGGTCAGTAAAATGAGGACCCAGATTGTTGGGGGGCAATATGCTGACTCTGTAAAGCACTGTGAAGTGATATATAAGTCTAAGTGCAAGTGCTAATGCTATTCAAAGACACATTATTAGATGGCAATGGTGCAATAAATCTAAAGATAAAGGAACTCAAATCTGAAAAGAAAGGATGCACTTAAGGAGGATCCATTAGAAGTAACCTTATATCAACTCAATCCATTGGTCCATGAATTTCAGAACAACTATTCTGAATGGAAACAGCTTTCTTCCATTTTAGGAAATAAACTTTTCCAATTCTGTTCTGGAAATCCCAGGGATTGAATCAGACTAATTCCAAGCAAAACATATGTGCCATTCCAGTAATCTATGGGGCTCATTACTAGGTCATAACTTACGACATTGCTGATGTTCATCAGAGCCATCGTCGCAGTCTTCTTCATCATCACAGACCCATGCCTGAGGAATGCATTCTCCATCACTGCGACACTGAAACTGGTTTTCTTCACAGCTTGGATGTGCTAAAATGGACAAGCAAATTGTACCTGAATGTTCTGGTTTAAATGTTAGATGAATAAAGGACTTGTAGTCATTCAAAATGTTTTGTTTTTTTTTGAAACATTAAAACTCTAATCTAATGAATTCTAATCATAACTCTAGAAATGTAACACTAGGCACCTTGCTACATGATTAAGAAATCTGCAAGTTAGGAATGTTGGACAGCTGGGTTCAAAGGTCTTACTGAGCCATAATTGGTTTGTTTGTTTTTTGCCTTACTGCCATGTTTAAAACTAGTTATTGTGACTAATTCAGCAAATGGACATATGTTGCTACCAGATAAAAAACAGTCCTGTTAGACTGGATCTAAAGTCTAAAAGTTTATGTGCAGTTTCCAACCAAATATTGTACTTGTCTATTCACCTCTCCAACACCACCACACAGACATAAACACAAACATTCCCATATCGTACTCTTCAGTATCTTGGTTGTTGTTTAATCAGTATGCTTCACAGCCATTAAAAGATCTGGTTATCATGAAGGCATCTCAACCTTCCTAATACACAGCTATGTTTTGGTCACCTTTCCCTAACTTAGTGTCCAGAACGTCTTATCTCTATGACATTTCCTGGCCATATTGGCAATGGATGAGGAAAATGATACTTAATGCTGATGTCTGGAAAAGACCACATGCATTAAATAAACTTAATTCCACTTACGACAGCCAGCTTCATCTGTGTCATCTGAACAGTCTCTTGCTCCATCGCATCTCCAGTCCTCAGGAATGCAGCGCCCATTTCCACAACGAAATTGCCCTTGCTCACATCCTGGAAGCCAGCCATAAAATGCATGCTGTTATTTTATTTTGTTAAGTGTGAAATGGATAATATTAGTACCAACATTCTGTATTGTTTTCTAATCACAAATAGGCACAAATTCTTATATCAACAGGTCAATGCAACTGAAGAAAATGTAACTGTTAAGTCACATTTGAACGGGTACGTAACACATATACTTCTACATAAAATACGGTCTACCTATTCAGAATTCTGAAGTGTGACCCAGAGGGTTAAAGAGAAAAGAAAACATCACGATAAAGCAGACACTGCACTGTTTGACCTATTCACAAAAACAACAATTTATGAATTTACAGTATAGGCATCTGTGTTCCGCCTTCTGATGCCATTGTCAATAGATAATAAATAGGTTAAGACTTTAATTAACCTAAGAATAAAACAGAAAGCTTTCTGTTTCTAGAATCTTCTGTAAACATTTATAGAAATTGCATGGCACTCTGTTCAGTGTTGAATATGATTTGACTGTTTTGGCCTTAAAGTGATTTGTTTTAACAATTTTAGCTTCAGGGAAGTGACCAATTTGAAACTATGTTTGCTACTGGTATGCTAATTGCAGCTATAATTTAATATAATATAATTTAATGTGATATGCAAACAATGACATGTTGTTTATGGTTTTATGGTTTGTTCTGATCCGAGTTTGTATAGCTCATACATCGATCAAATAAGAACAGCTTTAAAAAGTGAAGAGATAAACAACGAATATTTCACTCCTTTACAGGAATAATCATTGTTCATTGTTAGTATGGTTAAAAAGTCTTGGTTAAATCATGCTATTACTTCAGAATTCCCCTTTCTAATGACCGTATAGAATAGATTGTAAGAGCCATTCGAAACTTCATTCTGGTTCACTCAACCTATATATTCCTAACTTGCTTGTCTTATTGACAAGTAAACAAATTAGGAAATGGGTTGATTAATATATTGTCCAAACCCAGTGCCCCAACTAGTTGAGAAGTGCTTTCCAAACCTGACTGATCTCAAAAATCTAAGTAGGATTAGACTGATCTAGTATTTGCATAGTAACCAACAGGAAGCCCAAGAGGATAGGTTAAGTTGGGATAGGTTACAATGAAAGGAAGCATAACCAAATCCCAAAAGATAATCCCAAACTACTTCTGTATTCTTAAGAAAGTCACATGGACGTGTCCATAAAGTCATCAAGAGTTGAGCCTGAATTAAGACTTTATTTAGGAACAACAATCTAGAGTTGTTAAATTAAAGCCAAGATTTAAGACAACCCCCTCCCCAGCTCATTAATTTTTTTGACTGCAACAGTTCAGGACCTCAGTTAAAAATGACATGTTAAGGGAATTCTCTCTCATTTGCAAAGTTATTTGCATTAAAAGGAAGAGTTGTGTTGGCTGGCTCTTGGTGTGCAAATTTCTTCATATTTGTTTTGCAGGAGAATTATAAGAATCTGTCCTTTTGTTGATTATTAATTAATAACTTCATATCATTCATGCAAGTAGAACTGAAGCAATCTGACAGCACGTTTTAAAATGTTTGATTCATCTGACACGAAAATTATGGTTCATTGCAGTCAGTCAGATGTTCAGACTGGATGTGTCGAATCTTTTTCAAGGATCTGGAATAGGCAGATATGGATGTTTGATGGTATTACAAATATCATGATTACTATGACAATGTTTTATCTTTTTCAATGTTAATTGGTTTTAATGTATGTAAACCACCCAAGATCATTTTCAGATGAGATGGGCAATACATAAATTTAATAAATAAATAAATATTAATTAATTAAAATTCCATCCTTAGCAACAGAAACACAGAGAATAATATAGGTGGAAAATTTAATAAAATGACACAGCAATTTAATAAAGAGATTTAATAGGAGACTATGATTGATGCATTAACTTTTTTCCCTAACCCAAGAACTAGGGAGCATGCATCTTTATGTGAATAACTCTTACAGTATGCCAAGACATTCAGACAAAATTTGGGTAGTGGGATAAATATTAAATACATTCAACCAAGTTATTTTTCATGTTGCCTCAGAAACTACAAAGATTGGAAGCACACACTCAAAAGACGGTAAAGCCTCTGTGTTTATCAAATTAATACTTTATAATTCCAATGTCAGAAATTAATTACCAATTGTATTTTACCTCTCTTAACTAAAGCAAGCAACATGATAAGAGGCAAGAGACTGTTACTAACTCCTCAATCACACAAAAAGTTGGGCGGAAACAACAGGTCAGCTGAGCCTGAGTGGTAAACCAGCAACTCATAAACACAATTCAGTGATATCCTCCCTTGGGATATTCTGTAGCGAAACTGCTTTATGCAAGAAATGTTCAAACCTGATTGTCTGGTAGTGACACCCTGATTTATAATGTAGCCTGCAAATGGTCAGATAGTTCAGTTGGATAAATGGTGGTACAGAGTGGTACAGGAGTATGTTCACCTAAATACCTTAGAAACTAATGCATGAGGATGGTTGGTGGGGCAGATCTGGGACTGGTGGGGCAGGGCTCTTATCAAGCACCTTTAAAAGCACAACCACCTCCCTTGAAACATGCCCGGAAGGAATGCACAAACACAAGTTGGAATTTGCAGCCCTTTGACTGAATTCTGTTATACATTTGAAAACCAAATTCTTTGGTTATTTAAGGAACAATAGCTCTATGAGCGTGATGTTCATTCATTACCTTAATGGCAACTCCTTAACCATGCATAGGATTAACTGATGCCCTTGGATATACATGTGCTATACAGTTCTGTTTAAGTACATTCCTATGATTTGATATATAGTGAAAAAATGGCACAGATACACCAATCTTTACAGACCAGTACTTATCTTTAACACTAAAAATGATCCATCTTTCTACAAGTCATATCCTGAGTACTACGTATATCAATACCTACGATACTTCAGAAAAATCTATTATAATTCATTGAAACGTGCATTGGTCATACTCTTAAAATTATTTTATACAAAAGAAAAAATAGCCCAATACTTTCCAGTCACAAAGGGGAGAAAAAAAACAGGGCTGGAAAAGATATTTTTGAATGCTAAATAAAGACCAGCTAACCCCTCCCCTGGAAAAGCTATCAGTGGAATATGGGAATTTTAAGTTATCTGGATATTCAAAACCTGTTCCAGAGAATTTAGAGAACTTTCTACCCTAAAGTGATTTAGGGGAGCCCAAGGGTTGGAAAGTCGTTCTGTGCTTACGCAACACTAGGTATTTCTCAATAGATTGAAGGATATTGTTGTAAAAGGGATTAGAAGTTAGGAAGTTGTGCATTTCCCCCCTTCATCACTGACCAGGAGTACGGGAATTGCTGGAAGCAACCTCTGGAAGGTCACAATGAGCCCTAAGTCCATTTATATTTTAACTATAAATAAGAACACCCACATGAACCTATGCATGTCTAATATACAGACATTTCCCAGGATTGCTGTAATGATACAGAACTGAATATATGCAGATCTATATTATATACTTTACATATATAATACATTTAATAGTGAACCCTACAAGGGATATTTCTCGGATCAGACTTTTGTCAAAATACAAGAGATCTGACTATCTACCTAAATCTCAGGGGAGGAACAGAAAACAAACTATTTCCCCATAATCACAAGATTAATCACATAATATACAGTTCATATCAAAAAGCAAGCAGATAGACTAACAAATATTACACAATCGCAGCGATGGTTTATACATATATAGTCAACCATTCTAAATCAGAAAGCTCACCTAATTGTTCAGAGTATATTGTAACTTCCTGATGCTTAGAAGGTGTCTTAAAAATAAGCATAACAAGAGGAAAATATGTATAATATAATAACAGAAGTCAAAAGGAATCATGTTTCTTAACCTGGGTAAAATTGCTAAAAAGTCCATTGCAGTTTTTTAACTGGTACAATGTGATTTTTTTTCATATTTTTAAAGTGTTGCTGCTTCAGTAGCCAAATAAAAGTGCTATATCTGCAGTTTGAAAAAGAACCAAAGTTGGTAAAATGATGTAAAGATCCCCCAAAGCAATCCCACAGAAGAAACATTGCATGCTATGTTTTTTTCTGAGCTACATGAACTGTAAAGCATGCTAAAGGAGAAATGGTCTTGTTTTCTTAGTTTGTAATAGAAATTATTAGCTTTACAACTGAGGCTCCATTCAAAAAATCACATCATAGCCCTATATTTCTCATCATCATGGCATCTAGCAATCACTGAAGCTGTAGAAAATGTTTTGTTTTTCACTTTTATTTTGTTCTCCAGGGGAGTATAGCAGAATGGACACGAGGCCAAATCTTTACTGTTTAAAAGATATTCTCAACTTCACTCCAAGGTTATATATTGCAATTATTTATCTGTCTCTTTTCAGAATACAATTTTCATTGGACTTTTTTCTAGTTTATATTCTCCGCCTTCAGCCTTTGGAATGGGACAGACTATAACACTAAAGTAAATATATCTATCCAATCCAAGGCTCTGGTCTGATATTTGTTCTCATCTAAGCTGTGAAATGGAATGCCAATTTAGGCAAATCCACTTGGTATGTGAACCCCCTTCTCCACCCTTGTTGATTATCAGAGCCATTCGTAGGAGTCTGGGGGGCGAGAGGGGGTGTTTTTCACAATGTTTTTGCTTGCTTGGATCATTCCACTGGGGATTTTAATTAATGTGGTACAGGTCCCCGAGGGCCTGCTGCCTTTTTCTTCCCTTTGATCTTCTTGACCTCATGCTGAAGGAAGTATTAAGTATTACCTTTTTGTTTTAGCTACATTTAAGTAGCAATCCAATGCATTGTTCGGGCCTCTTAAAACCCACATAATTCTAGAAGCCCTTCAAAGAACAGCAGGACAAATTGCTGGCTTGCTGAAGTGAATGAAGGACGTTAGCATTCAAAAGAAAACTGGGCTCAGTGGAAGACTGATTACTATTGATTACTATTTTATAGGAAATGTTTCATTTTTAGTCAGCCCTTAAAAAAAAAAAGTTGGCAAGGAAGTCCTATAATCAGCTGAAGAGAGTCAAGAAATGGCATACTAATGGTATTACTAGTTTTGCTGGAAATTCTTATTTATTTTGGCAGATACTGATAAATCTCAGTGGTTCCTTCATGTAAACAATTGTGTGAGCAGAGTTCCTGGAGGAAACTACTGGTAAATTTTAAATAAACAATGCAGCACTATTAAAGGCAATATATGTTTTTACTTAGATGGGTTTAAAAATAAGCAATGTTGTACTGGAGAAGAGAATTCAGGCGTTTTTGTCAAAAAAGTGGAAAGCTTCTTTTTCAGGGCTGTCAAATTTGGGTTGCAAAAAACTAGACAACCTCTAGTTGGCAGCGAAGAGACGTTTTGCCCATTTTTTGTTCTTCAATAGTTAAAAAATATAAGTTCTGTTCAGATGTTTGCCTAAGTGTTTGAGCACAGTACTATAAAAACCCGCCCACCATTTTTCTTTCTATTCCCTCACTGTCACATATCCAACCAGCTCACTTTATAAAATCCATGTCTCTGTCTCATTATGTTTTTGAATCATGAGATGAGCTGTAATCAAGTTAAAGTGAGAATGAGAATAGATGTCATGAAAAGGATGGGGAGGACTGAGGGAAGAATATTCAAATACAAACAGCAGTTACAGCATTTGGGGCTCAATCCTATACATAAAAAATTCTAAACCTTTGTACATTCAAGTATGCATCTAGATAGAACTATGTTCTAGGCCTGGTTCTGTTGTTCTCCAAAATACTGTACATTCTAGAATGTGAAGGTTTAGAATATGTGGCACACAGTGGCAAACAGCAGAAAGGTAATCTACAATAGGAATATCAAACTCAAGGCCCAGAGGCCAGATCTGGCCTGCGGGGTGCTTAGATGTGGCCCTTGTGGCCACCCTAGAAACAGCAAAGGACCAGGCCGCAGTGCCTCTGCCAGTGAAAACGGAGCTTGGGAGGGCTGTGTGCAACCTCCCGAGCTCCGTTTTCACTGCAGGAGGCCGTCGCAGCCGAAACGGTATCTGGGAGCCTGTTGGGCCGTAACAGGTGTTCCTGACATGAGTGACGTTGAGCTGGCCACGCCCACTCTGGCCATGCCCACCCCAGCAAGCAGAGCTAGGCAATCAAAGCCTTGCTTCTTTTTTCTTTTCAGTGCAATATTCGTTACATAATACAAAAGAAGTGGGGTTTTCATCTCCCAGTTTTGCCTGCCACTTTGAATAACCATTTTTATGGCTGCCCTGGGTATTCCACCATAATCTACAGAGATTTCAAAGTTTAAACTCTCTGCAATTGGATTATCTCCTCCAAAAATACACTCTATTAATTTTTCCAAGAACTATAGCCATCTATTGACCCTCTAATCTGCTGGGGCCCAGCACCAAAGATCACTCACTCCAAGGGTTTTTGTTCTAGTTATACTACCTACAGTAGTATACAATCTAAGGCAATGGCTCTTAAATTCCCTTAGCTTAAATATCCTAAATAACTTAAATTGCCCAATGACTGTAAGTTCAAATAACTCTTCTTCAATTAAGTATTACTACTTTTGGACTCTAACATTGGTTGTGGTTTAAACTTAGGATGGTCACTCTCTATATTAAACAGAGTAAATGTACAATTTTACAAAATAGCAATACTCTACCCAATAATGTACCCATGAATCTTACTTCTTGTGGAAAAAAGTATGTTGGAAGAAAAACCAACTCACTCTTTCCTAGGGCATATTTCAAGACTATTATTAAGACAAGGTATAGAAAAGATTGATGCAATAAGGCAGCCTTATCCAATGCCTCAGGCTTTCTAGCCCGACTGAACTTTCATCCTTCCAGCCAACCAGAAGTAATGAATTGTGATCCAATGCATTTCAAGAGCACAAGAAATGGAGAAGAGTGCAATAAAGCATTAAGGATAATTGTTTAACCTTGGGAAAACTTCATCAATCCATCAGGGTTCTCTGGAGACAAAAGTAACAAACATAGAATTGAAAGCTAGAAAAAATGTATTTCTGTCTGGATTGTTTTGCCTACTGAAGTCTTTGGATTAGGAAAAAGAAAAGAAAGAAAAGAAAAGAAAAAAGGAGGGGGGAGGGAAGAAGATTAATAGCTAGGAAATGTTATTTATAACATTGCTAAATGTGCAATAACCCCATATTTATTTTTATATAAAGCTATGATTAAAGCTATGGGTATAAAGAGAAGTGGCAGTTTAGAATTTTTTACTTACTCTTCACAATATTACAATGAATTATCATATTAACAGAACTATACCTCCTTGTTGTGAGGTTCAGTGTACATGGTTTTCTTATATTTCTGATTTTTCTATATTGTTTATGTACTTGGATCTTCTATGCCAGGGTTGTCAAACTCATAGCCCGCAGGTCGGATGCATCAAGTGTTGGCCACGGCCATGCCCGGTTTAGCGAAGGGGGAAAGTTATGATACGTCACATGACAATGCCGTGACGACACAAGCTTGATACTGTTCTACACAAATATCTGTTAAGACAGCGATAGGTAATTTTTTTGCAATCTGAAGGCCATTTTTAAAAAAATCTATTTTCAATTTACAGACTTGCATAGAAATGTATCCACTTCATCAGATTAGTAAAACTATTTAGTGGACAAGGGAGGCACGTCTAGGAATGGAAATTATTCGTTTTGCCTTGGAGGAATTGAATGCATCCATTTCCACCAATCAATCAACATTTCTTTAGGTCCACAAAACACAACAAATGACTAGCATACAACATGATGGCTATGAAAAGAAATTTTAAAAATTGCAGGAAAATCCTAAAGCAATTAAGAGCTAATGGTTAACACTATGAAAGAGGAACCAGACACCTTCTAACAATTATAGCTATTGATAAGAATTTTGCAATTCTTATTAATTGGCAGTAATAAGGTTGATCGCCATTTGAGTGTGTACACTGGACATTTTAATAGCATTTGTGAGACATGTTATACCTCTGAATCTGAAAAGAAGGGCTTTCACTTGGAAGCTTGTACAGTTTATCTACCAGTGGGTGCCCTGATGTATTTTTATTTTTTATTTGTATCCCACCTTATTATTTTTATAAACAACTCAAGGCAGCAAACATATCTCATACTCCTTTCTTCTCCTATTTTCACCATAACACCAACCTTGTGAGGTGAGTTGGGCTAAGAGACCGGTCCAAAGTCAGCCATCTGGCTTTCATGGCTAAGGTGAGGCTAGAACTCAGCATCTCCCAGTTTCTAGTCTTATTATGATGCCATTAGGGCCATTAAGTAGTCTACTATGAAGAACATATAAGATATTAAAGAAACAATATACAGAATATATTGGAGGAGGGAGGAATAATTGTTATTAAAAAGATGGGAGACTTTGTCATTTTAAATACCAAGAACCCAAATCCTTTGCTTTAGTTTGGCCAGAGTTTTAGCAAGCCCCAAGCCCAATAGTCTCAAAGGGCAAAACCACAATATGCCAAATCAACATTGATTTGTCTTCTTAGTTTGGAAGACAACCTATCCAGCAAGGTGACATGAATTAAGGAAGTTCCACAATAGACTTGTCTAGTCAGCTCTAAGATGACAAAGTTTGAATCAAGCCTCAAAGCAAATGTAGTTTAATTCTACCCACCATGTTAGGACATTGGAAGTTAAATAAGGAACTCATAGTAAAATTTTCAAGTGTTTTGGTTACACTGCTTCTAAACTAGGAGATGTAGGAGATGACCAAGCTGAGCCCAACACTGGGATCAAAACACATCATAAATTTGAAGTCTCTAAAAGACTTAAGTCCAAACGTCTTGAAGTCAGTTGACAAATATGGCACCAATTCGGTTTAGTAGTTCAGATTCTTCTGCACAGGTAGTATGAAATAAACTTGTAGTACATTTGAACTTTGTCCTGGCTCCTGACTTCTTGCATTTGACAAGAGCCCCCTTATTAATTCATAACTAATTACCATTTAGCATCAAACCAAAACCTCTGGCTTTAAATAGTTTAACTGTTGCTGGGATATAAAGGTTACCAATTTAACAAATACAAGGAGTGCTTTGGAGGGGCTTTTACCAGAAACTATCTTGTTTGAGGAGACCAGAAAATAGAAAATAGAGACCTAGATATTGTAAAATAATTTATCTGTTCAGTGATTTGCCATTGATTATCCATCTAGTTGAGGGTTTAAATTGTTTCCTATGGAGTCCTAGTATTTTTGTTTTGAAGTAGAGCCACTCTTTGTTTAGTGACTGTTATGACAGTAATATTTTTTTTAAAAAAATCTTCATTTTCTGACCATCATACATATTTACAATCAAATTTCATACGCTTAACAATAAAACAATAATTAACAATAAAAGCTTTCAGTATGGAACTGATAAAGATCTGGTCAGTTTCAGGCAGCAGGACAAGGTGGCCAGATGATTCTAATCAACTAGGGTCACAGAGCTTAAGCTGTTAACTTGCCATTGACACTATTTGGGGAAGTGCTTTGGAGAAAAGCAATTCAGGAAGAGATAGTTTATTTAAGCAATCTCTCAGCCCTGTGAAGGGGCAAAAATGGGGGGAAATGAGCTAGGTACAGAACATTATAGAGAGAACTTCATCTAAACGAGACTGCAGCAATCAATGATCTTTGCAGAGTCTCTCAGTTATATGCTTGCCTACCATTTTAAGAAATGGACTGCAGTACCTAAACAAGCAAAGGATGTAATCTATTTCAAGGGGTTCTCTGTAGCAGTAAAGAGATGGAGTTTGAAGGCATCTTTAGAGTCCCTACTTGGGTTACAGACAATATGGCTGCATCATTAGCATAAGAGATTAGAGAAAGGGAGGTGGGCAAGAAAGGGAGGATGGATCTTCTCAACAATATTGCTAATGTATTAATTAAATAATAGTGAGGTGAGGATGCAACTTTGCATTTTTGGCTAGTAAAATGGTTTCAGTTGAATCACCAAGGATATTACACTTTACTTGACTGGTTGTACTGTGATGCAACAGTTATTGCTTCTCCCTACCAGTAGAGCAAAAGAGCTGTTGGTCTTGGTCTTCAGCAGGTAGTTTGGGTTCATAATTAGGAGTCCAAGGTCATGAACTACAGCTCTTTTTATGGATCTTCATAATTGCTTAGCCTTGCATTACTATATATTTTTGAGACATTTTGATATGATGGTCCAGTTGTAGGATAACAATGGAAAAGCCCAGCGGGTAACAACAAACTCTTATACCCTTTTAGTATTACAGCAGTTTGAAATGATTCAAGCTCCTTCTCTGTGTCTTTTATTTTGAAGGTTAATACCACCAGTCTAAACTGAGAACCTGAACTCTACTTGCTTCAAGTAAACATGTTTTGTAAATATATAAAAAAAGGGGGGGGGGCAATATTACAATCTAATTTATCACAAATCCAAAATCTTCAAACTCTGAATCTTGATTATACTCTATATACGAACTAGAAATTATCTAATCACACCTTCACTGAATGATGATAGGATTTTTTTAGAGGCCCATACCTTTTCCATCAAACAGGTCAGCCACTAAGACCAAACCTACTCTCATACTTACTTTATCAATCACTTACTGGTGCCATATATATTGCCCCAGAAGATAAGTTAAGTGACAGGATCTTCCCTTATCTTTTTAGTAGTTCTTCAGATGTTTTCTCTCCCACTCTTCACCTTAATTACAAAGCAGCATTCTGAAAAAGGATCTGCAGACTTTCATTGTCTTTTTTCTGTCCAGCTGCAGAAGAGATTTGAGATAACCAAGTATGCTAAAATAGAAAGGTATCCCTTAAAACAGAAATCCAATAGAACTACTTCTATAATAATACAGTTTGGAGGTTGTTTTTAAATGATGGTGAACAATCATTTAAAGTTACTTTGGTATCATATTTGAGAGTCAGCATTCAATAAATGAAATTAATTCATTGTATTCATTTACTGTGATGTGCTCCAAGATTCCCCAAAGAAAATTTACAAATACGAATACCACACTTTTCCCATTCTATACACTGATTCACTCATTTTGTACTAGATTGAGCTTTTGCAACAGGAAGGACAAACAGAATAAAAACTTACACATTATTTTCTGAGAACTGATTCTCCTTTCTTTCCCTCCCTCAAATGTTTACTATTCTAATTTAACAATGAATTCTCTACAATTGTCAAACTAGGTAAAAAAACACATTTGGAAAATTTGGGTCATACTTCACAATCAGGTTTTCAGTTTCTATACTCATTCAAAATATTTCTAAGCCCCCACTCTAATTCTTGTACAGGACATGAAAGGCAAACTGAAGCACTTCTTATTTTACTGGCTGTATAAATAAATGCTACATACCCAAACAATGTAGAGATTGAAAGGCTGAATTTCATAAACACTGACAGAAATAGAATTTCAGATTTCTATAATAACAACATTGCTGAAATCAGCCTGTGAATTACAGCTCATTAAATTTCTATGCCATGATTAAATATCCAGAGCCGGACATGTGGATAAAATATAGATAGAACTGCAATTAATTTCATTTTAATTATATTTTTATTACTATATGGGGGGGGGGATTTAGTCACAATAAATATTAGAATATCGTCATTCCACTTGGTGGTCTCTAAGGAATTCAAGGCAGCTCTGAAACCTTCAAATGTGCAGGTCTATCCTGAGCATAGCAATGAATGGCACAAAAAGCTCAAAGCAAAGATGTACTGTAGATGAACCAGCAACTGACAGGGCAAGCCACAACTGTTTTCTTTAACTACTGTTTTGCTAGCTTATAACCCAACCATAAATTAGAGTGACAACTAAGTTCACTTAGCTGTTTTACCTATCCTCTAATTCTATGAATCCACCTGGTTCACTGATGGTAATAAATCAATGATAAAGAAATTGCAAAGGACATTTACTAACTGTGGTCAAGTGTGCTAAAACATGATTTATCATAGGAGACAGAAACCTAGGCTCCCTCCATACTCCTGTACTCTCTTTGTCCTCTTCTCATAAGACTAGGAGGAGGAATTCAAAAATTAATCAAATATTGTTATTACATGCGCATATTATTTTGCTAGTAAATGTATCAGTGCAGTTACTAATTTTCACTAGTTTTGTTTGGTAAAAAATAAAAATTATTTGGCATGAAGTTGGCTTGTGTCTACAAACTACTGACTATAAGTTTTATACCAAATTAATTTGTCTCTTCCAGAAATAGCACAACTATAGTCCCCACCTCTTCTGTACCGTTTACCCCTAAAGGCAGATAGCATTCTCTGTCAATCAGCACTCATTGTCTAACACAACTGCTTATCACAGTCAGCCCCATTAGATAGACCAGACCAGAAAATCAATTCCACAGGAAGCCCAAAGCTACACCTTTACTGAAATAAGTTATAATAACAGAATTGTGCAAATCTGATTATGCTGCAGGTCTTCCACCAAACTTTCTTATACTCCAGTGAATCAGGCAGATACTTTCAAAGATTATTTTGCTTCCCAGGACTTGAAGAATGTTTCAGTCCCCTTTGCCTAGCTAACAGTTCTTGCATACATATACTTCTCAACTTACAACAGTTCATTTAATGACAGTTCAAAGTTACAAAGGCATTGAAAAGGTGACTTATGGCCATTTTTCACACTTACAACCAGGATTCTCATGGTCACGTGATCAAAATTCAGATTACTCATATTTATGACAGTGTCATGGGGTCATGTGATCATCTTTTATGACCTTTTAACAAAGAAAACCAATGGGGAAACCAGATTCGCTTGACAAACGTGTTACTAACTTAACAACCATAGTGATTCACTTAACATCTGTGGCAAGAAAGGGTGTAAAATGGGGCAAAATTCATTTAACAATGATCTTGCTTAGCAACAGAAATGTTGGGTTCTGTTGTGGTCGTAAGTCGAGGACTACTTGTCTTTGTATATCAAAGTCATCTTCCTTAGTCTCTACAGTCACCTCCCTGGACATTTTTATCAACAGAAATGTAGAGATCCAGACTACAGATAGCAAAAGACTCCAAAGAAGTTACCAATTGAAACTCCTGTTCAACCAGTGTAGGAGTAGCTACAATGTCCAATGCTTGTATTTTAACAATCCTATTATCAAACTTGTTATTGTAAGTCATCCAGAGTCACTTGATAGTAAGATGGGCGGCATATAAATTTAATGAATGAATGAATATCACACTCTCATATTATCAACCTACTTTGTGCTTACAGCTCTTCTTCTGTCCTCAATTCAAAGTAAAACAAGCTGTCAATGAAAAAGATTACAATCTTCACTACCTCCTTGGAGTATTCTTTAAAACCCAAGACATCAGCCACAGATACAAAGTACAGTTGGCAGCAGGAGCATTTGTGAAAAGCATTTGCAAAATGGTTATTCTGAAATATAATCTTGTCTTTGCCCTAATTCCTCAAGCAAATCAAGAATATTTCCTAAAAAGGATTAAGCAATCTTGGTAAATTGTTAATGAAATGTGAAAATGAATCTATCCATTTTGATTATCTTTTAAGATCCAAGGAGGATGGACTTTATTCTGGTTCAACTAATTTTTTATAAAAGGAACAGTGCATTTGGGTATTGAATATTGTCAATACTTTTGTTTTCTGTAAAAAAAAAAAAAAAGCCTTAAGAGAAACCAAAATGAGGGCTTTCATCTCCAAAGCAAATATGACTGTGTTCAACCCATATTCATCTAAATTCTAAATTCTGATCAATCATCTCAGAACATAATAATAAAAAGAATGTTACTGATGCTTTTGTACATACAAACAGATCAATCAATCTATCTCACTATGGAAAGAGATATGTAATAAAAAGGCACCTTGTTGCTAACCTGAAAGTGGAAAGCAAAGTCAAATGCAAAATCTGAATAGCTTATAGGAAATACAACTATATTTAAAATATATTAGAATTCCTGCCAGTAATGCTTCAACAACGACATAGTTATTTCCACTGCTGAATGCAATAGTTTAAAAAGCTATTCTGTTCCACCAGGTTGTAAAAAAGATGCTTGAAGAATTGTGTTTCACCATGTTGTAAAAAAGATGCTTGAAGAATTGGATTAAACAGATTAATGTATAATATTAATGAAAATATGCACCCACATCACAAGTAATCTGCTAAATCACTAAATTAATTTAACATAGTAGTAGAGTGACAAATACATTTAAATGTAAACAACTGCATGAATCATCACATTGAAGTAAAAACTTCAATTCACATTTTTTTAGGAAGATGTAAACAGTCTTTCATCCTTGTTCCTACTGGTTTACTTAATTAGCAAACTAATTAAGACTATAGATTATTATATCCTTTATACTTAGGACTTTATAGATATTACACATCATTTTTAGGTTGGTCCTTCCACAGAAAAAAATGTTGTTGATAAATATTGCCTATGAATTTGTTTAAGTCATGGAAATTTTCATCTTCTGCTTTCAAACATGCCCTACAACTAGGTGGTGCTGAAGCAAATGTAGAGCAACACCACCCCACTGAAATAGTTAAAAGGAAATTTATTTTTCTTAAAAAACACATGAATGGAAATCCAGAAAGAAGCAGTAACTGCAATTACTCTCTTTCCTTATTTCCATCCTGCATTGTTTGAGACGTCAGATCTTCAGATTTGGGTGCATAGTTTTCCTACAATAGATTTGGTTGTTCTCTTAGTGTCGTATCTATTTGTCCCTAAGACTTTCAACATATATTTATGAAAATTACTTTCATTCAGGTAAAATGACTTTATGGCTTGACTTGTCTGCACTTGTACAAAGAAAGATGTACCTTAATTAATTAAAAATGGCTTTCTGAATACTTTGATAGTATTGTAAATGACTTGCCCTAATTCTTATGTGTCATTTTTAAGAATGCAGAATAACACCGGTCTTTTAGTCTCTAATCCATTTTAATGATAGCAAAACCAAAACAAGAGTAATTCTGGATTATCTCAGAAATATGTGAGTATAGTTAATATTATCATGGTTCCATTTTGATGATGTACTATTCATGTTGCATATTTATTTATTTATTGGAATTTATCAAACAAAAATGAGAACAAGAATAAGAGAATAAAAATACAATGATAGGGATGATAGGCACATTAGTGCACTTATGCATGCCTCCTTTACTGGCCACTGTATAATTGTACATTTCCTATTATACATTGTTTAATATGATACTTGGATTCATTTTTCAAAGAAATGGTAGAAAACACTCGTAGGTGAGAAAAGAGAAAAGAAAGTAAGCAGGCAACCTGCTTGCTTTGATATGTAAAATATCAATTTTTAACATCACTGGAATATAAAAGGGAATGTTTAGGTTATAAAAAGTATTTGGCTAAAAAGGATTCTTTTAAAATGGACTGAAAAGATTTTAATATTATTATCTCCCAATATATAACCTTAATTATTTATCCACGGGGGAAACATATTAAAAGTAAATAAATAAAAAGTGCTATTAAGTTTTCAAAATAGAAAAATATTATTTAAACTTTCTAAGTTTCTATTTAGAAGTAGAAAACCACCATTTGTATTCAAATAGGTTTCAAAGTGCACATGGTTTAACATAGTCTACATTAATTCATTCTATAATGAATTAATGTTATAACCTTGTATATACAGGTAGTCCTCAACTTATGACCACAATTGAGCCCAACATTCCTGTTGTTAAGTAAGACATTTGTTAAGTGAGTTTTACCCCACTTTACAACTTTTCTTGCCACAGTTGTTAAGTGAATCACTGCAGTTGATAACTTAGTATCCCAGTTGCTAGGTGGATCTAGTTTCCCCATTGACTTTGCCTGTCAAAAGTTCACAAAATTTGATCACATGACTCTGGAACATTGTTTACTTTGAATATTCCAATATTGTTCAGAAAAAAACATTCACTTGAGAGTTAACTGGAATAGCTTGGGCCATCATCAGCTGTTAATCATATTGAAACCTTAAATTGATAAACTCATGACTCTAATGACAGGGAAAAAATGTTGCTGGGTATTTTTCTCCATTCATCTACTTTCATTTGATTATGAAAGTAGGCTTTCTTCACAAATTTTAGGGAGAGAGAAATTCTATCTCAATTCTCTCTCTCAATTCTGGTGAGAGAAAAGTTCCCTGAGGATGGACTTCCGCATGAGTCCAAAAACTCGGTAGACTATACCTCTGGTCCTGGTAACCAACCCAGATTGGATCCTGCATTATTATTCTGGGTCGCATATATTCGTCTTAATTTCTTCACAAAATTCAAAGCTGGACCGCTTTGGATATTGTTTCCCCAGACTGTGTTCTAAGAATGAGAATTGTACAGTATGTAACATTTTAAAACTTGATTTAAAAAAAAAAACAAAATTCTAAAATGGTCTTTTGGTTAATATTACATGAAGCTGTCAACTGAGGTAACAAAATCAGTCAGGGTCAAATTCTGAAAACTCTTCCTCAGTCTACTGCATCTGAGAGAATTCTGCAGTAGTCAGCACTAAGGTACTTTAAAAAAAAACTAAGATAAAGGCTAGCAGGTTTAGACCTATGTTACACAAAGAAAAGAGATAGTATGCATCAACAAATCTCTTAGAACAATGCAATATCAGCCTAAGAAGCCAGAAAGGGACAGGGAGGAAAAATAAACTTTAACCAGTAATCTCATTTACCTTCTCCCTTTAAATGACTGTTTCCCAATTTTATGTAGAAACTGTGAAAGATAAATTTGGATTAAAGGGAAATTTTGTGTCTCAGATTTCCAGTTAGCTCAATATAAAACAGCAGGACATTTTTTTCATTAATGCAATTGAAGCACTAACTAGATCATATGTCTGCCCTAGGTTAACATTGTAATCCTTTCAGAAAGATGCACAATTGAGTTCAATGAGGTATTAAAGTAAGTCAGTCAAAGATTCCACAAATATCCCATACCTGCTTGTCTTCAGATTAATAATTCACTGCCACTGTAACCATTGGTAAATAGGAATTTAAGTCTAATCTAGTGTCATCTAGCTTTCAACAATTAACTGAAATACTGTCTTCTTGTCCTATTCTCCACTTTAGGTGATTATTTAGCAAATTCCTCATATACTTCACTGCTTGGGACATAAAAAGGGGTAAATTATTAAACAAAGATTAAGGAAGGTACAAAAATCAAGTGCTGTTTTATCTTTTTTTTTAATTAAATCTTAATTCAATTGTTCACTTATAAAGAAACTTCTAACTTGCTTCTTCAATCTTGCAAAAATCAAAATAATTAAAACCCTTTTTTTACTTAGTTCCAGAAAGATCTGTACCTATTATTAAGATCTATTAATATTCTAAAAATACAAATTAAAACATTAAAGATCTATTAACAAAAGTATTTATAACATGTTAATATAAATAATTGAACACTGGAAGATGAAAACTGGAATAAACTGCAGAATTTCAGTCACAGTAAAAACAAAATTATAGGTAAAAAATAAAGGATAAGTTTAATAGTTTTCCTTTAAATGCAAGATTAAAATCCTTCCTCCATAATTAAAATAACTGTTACTGAAATATAATTGTCCCAAGAGAAAAGGATACAACCAATGACACTATGGTGTCATTTTATTTTATTTTATTTCATTCAATCATGTTTGATTCTAGAAGAGTGCCGGGACAAGTCCCTGCAGTCTTCTTGGCAAGGTTTTTCAGAAATGATTTGCCATTGCTTCATTCCTAGGGCTGAGAGAAAGTGACTGGCCCAAGGTTAATCAGCTGGCTTTGTGCCCAAGGAAGGACTACAACTGATGCCTCAAACGCTACACCAAACTGGTTCTTGTCTTTTTATTACTGTATGTTATGTTATAAATGTCTTTCCCATAACAAGTAGAAAAGCCAAACTCAAGAAAATATATTTTCCCTGAATGTAGAGGGAAATAATTTCTTGCTATGCAAACGAGCATTGGACTATAGATCCTAACCGTAGTTGTAGTTTCTACTTGCAACTCCTATTGATTTCCTTATGTCTATTGGCTGACTATATTAGAGAACACAATTTCAATCATGGAGACTGTAAGTCAGGAATATTAGATTGTGATAACATCTGAGCACCTCTGGGTATAACATTCTGCTTAGTTTTCATTCACAAATTAATCTGAGTAAAGACGAGCACATACAGGATTCAGTGTTTTTTTGCTTTCTCAACTTCTATTTTCCATGGCTTTATTTTTATCTGAAATATATAACAGTATTAATCAACAGGACTCTCATGAAGGAATTTCATTAGACCTACAAAATGTTCTACTGCATCTTCTTCAACTATGCACGTTGTATTGATCTTTTGAACAATGTTCCATATTAGGGTAAGTGATATATTATGCAGAGTACAGAAAAGGAGTAAGAAATACAGTAGTAAACCGAAGAAATTTAAAGGAAGAGATTAAAAACAGTGAAAGGAAACGGTAGAAGAAGTAGTTTACATCCACACCCATTCACTATACTTTTTCCTATCTTTCTATACATCAGGGATCCCTAACCCCCAGGCTGCGGTCCACTATTGGTCCTTGAGCTGTTCAGAATGGGGCTGCAGAAGTGGTGGGCACATGCATGCACTCATCCCCCCACGCAATTCAGTGGGTGGGCATATGCACTCATGCTTCATTTGTTGTGGGGCCCACATGCCTGCTGCTTGCATAAATGGGGATGCCCATGCGCAGGCACTTGCCCGCCACTTGAGTGGAACATTCCCCTCTCCTCACCCACCCCCGCCAGTCCACAAAGCCAGAGAGGTCAGGGAACTCTGCTATACATACAAACACTTTTGCTTCCAATTCATACTTTCCCTGTTGTTCTTCATATTTCTTGCTTGTTTTGAAAATCCCATCAACTCCAACTACAAATTTCATCATCTTCTCTTTCCTCTGAATATATTCTATATTTGTTTTGAAATTTGATCCTCATTTATTCCACTTATACAATCCAACCATCTTATTTATAAAAATGTTGCTCAATCTAATTTATTATACGATCTGTTATGGAATATAAAGTGCAGGAAAGGTCTTTCCAGGAAGAATGAAATAAAATTTTAATAGTACCATTGCTTTTTCCATTATAAACAGACTCCAACCCCTCCCCCCTTGTTCTCTGCTCTCTATCCATTCTTCTTTTTGTAATCATAATTTTCATTATTTATTTTATTGTTCTATTGTTTTACTTCTGTTCACACTCTTTTAATTTCTTCCTTTTTTATTGTTCTATGTCACCTAGAGTAGCCCCATTGCGAAATAGGTGGGAAATAAATTTAACAATTAAATAACAAATAAATACTAATAATGGCACTATTTCTCCTAAATATCTATTAATTTGGGAAAATTAAGCTACTTAAAGTTAAGGCACTGGCTACTACCACAGTCTACAACTTAGTCAAATTCCTGTTGGAACATGATAATAGTCCTAAGATACAAAAATAACTATCCAGAACAATTTAAGATTTAATAATAGATTATAATGGAAAAGTATCTGCTGGTTGAAAAAACTGCTGGCATTGGAAAAACAAATGGCATAACTATAGTATTCCTTCCTTCTTCTTGCTATGCTACTTCTTTACTAAGGTCCTATTGGTCCCTTGCATGACTAAATTTGTTTCTTGTTAAAGAATGAAGTAGGACTACATCAGCTGTGCAGCAAAAAACCTTATAAATCTAGATGTAGCCCATCTATGATAGGCCTAAAGTAAGAGGAAACTTGAGTCTCTGTGAGTCTATAGAGCCCACAGTAGCCATAATATCCCTTGTTTTTCCTGTTTGAACAACCCTGGCAGCATCCAAACTTTGCCCATGGAGAAATAAATGATGATGAACCAACCCAGAAAACCATCTAATTTAATTTACATTTTAAAGCACCATTCTTTGACCTCTTGCTTCTCCAGTGTGACTCATTTGCAAGATTATCTTCTTTCCCAAAGGACATGCAATGTACTAGTAGAGAAACAACTTTTAAAAATGACTACAGGTAGTCCCCAACTTACAGCAATTTGTTCAAAGCTACAACAGCACTGAAAAAAGTGACTTAGGACCGTTTTTCACATTTATAAGCATTGCGCCACTTCCAAGGCCACATGATCAAATTTCAGATGCTTGGCAACTGACTCATATAAATGACAGTTGCAGTGTCTTGGGGTCACCTTTTGTGACTTTCTGTCAAGCAAAGTCAATGGGAAACCCAGATTCACTTAATCACCATATTACTAGTTTAACAACCGCAGTGATTCACTTAACAATTGTGGCTAGAAAGGTCGTAAAATGGGACAAAACTCACAAGACAAATGTCTCACTTTGCAACAGAAATGTTGGGTTCAATTTTGGTCATAAGTCGGGGACTACCTATAAAAAGGAAGTGCATTATCACTATTACATATATGATTCACTGCAGAACAGTGACATGATACAAGTATGCATCATTTGTATGATGGTACCATGACATACAGGGTGTCATTTTCCCCATCCTGAAGACTTCCATGAAAACCCTAAATCTTTCAAGTGCCACAAGAATTTTGCATGTGTTGCAAATTATTGACATGACCACCTTTAGGAACCTGTTTCAAGGGTCCACAAGAATTCCAAAGCTGGCAATCTCCCCTAAATAACGATTGAGAAGAGAATCTGAATCTTGATTTCGTACACTGGTGTAAATAATATCCATGTCCATTCATCACACTGCTGTGATGATAAACCACAAATCAAACAAGCTATGATTAATTGGATCCACCCAGCATGTGAAGGCAAAAGAAAGTAGCCGTATTGACGCCCACCATCAGGAACTACCCCCCCAAAATTCTTGTTTTTCTAACTTTCTGACCCAGACTTTGAAGGGTATGTATCAGCTTTGGGTACCTGCCTAACTTCAGGTCTGTGGTCAGAAAAAAAAAAAAGTTGGGGGGGGGGGCTGCTAGCAGAACTTGGAGTATAATTACCAGAATCCTCCTAAGGAGATTACGCCAAGAGCGGAGCAAAGAAAGCAGATTTTGAATGCATCCATACACCAGCGCTACCCCCCCACCCCCAATCCCAGGCCTATATGTGTGCCCCAGGAAATTTGCTCTTTCTCCTAATCTGCTCCAACAATAGGGCTTTCATTCGCTGTGGGGTAATTATTGTTGTTCTGGGGTGTGACAAGAAGGGAAAGAGCGAAGGGGGGGGGAATGCAATTACAAGGTGGAAATAAGACGGTGGGAAGTTTCTCCTTCCGCCGCCGCAACTAGGATAGTGAACTCAGATTGTTGAGGGGGTGGGGGCCACAAAATGGCTGACTCTGTAAACTGCTTCTATAGAGAGGGCTGTAAAAGCCCTGCGAAGCGGTATATAAGTCTTAGGGCTAGTGCGATTAGTTCCAAGTCGTGCGGACGACGAGGAGAAACCAAATCGCCCCTCGCCTCCTCAGACTACCCTGCATTGCCAGTCACATGGTGGCCGCGTCGCCTAGCAACAGCAAAACTAAGAGGGGAAAAAGTTTTCGCGTTCCACTTCGAATCTTGCCTCAGAGTGATGGAGGGGCGGGCGGACGAGTGGTCAAACTCGGGGAATCGTCCGAAAGGAGTTCTCCCTTAAGGCCACCCGCTAGCATTAACGCCCCAACGCAAGCAATGGCTTTCCAGCCAAGCGCGCGCCTACACACACACGCACACACGGGCGCGCGCACACGCACGGCTGCTAGCCTCGTGGGGGACCCTTGTGGCAAATAAATCCCCCCTCCCCTCCCTCTCCCAGGCGCACCACAGACGCTATTCCTATAATAGCCAACTGGCGGGTTGGGGCGAGGATAGCAAAGGCAACGAACGGCCACCGGGATGCGCCTCCAACTCGACTCCGCTGGGCTTGTTCGCAAGCGCCTCGGAAGTTGCGGCGAGGCTGTCAAAAAAAAAACTGGGGAAAACTGGACAGGCCGCCTCTAAAAACAGGCAAACGGCGGCGGAGAGTCGGGTGGGAAAGAGATGGGGTGGGGGGAGAAATCCACACGCTTTTCCTTTGCAATACCGTGAGGGGTGTTCTCTGGAAGCCCCCTTTCTCTGAACTGGCCTGAACGAAGGACCACTTTTTAAAATCCGACAGCAGAGAGAGAGAGAGAGAGAGAGAGAACGTATGTATGTATGTATGTATCGTATTTAGGTTTCTTCTTAATAGTTGTGCTATTAAGATGTGGGAAAATACCCGAAGAAACCTAAATACCATACATATAAATACCCGCGAAAACGTAAGAAAACATACACACTCACACTCACACACATATACATACATAACATAAATACACACACACACACACACACACACACACATATATATACACAAAAATATATATACATGCATAACATACATACACACAAACACATATACTACACCTATCTATACGCGCGCGCCCACACACACCCTGCTGCAGGAGTTTAAAATGTGGTCCTTCGTTCAGGCCAGTTCATAGAGACTGACCCTACAGCTGAGCCCTTCCTCCCAGGCCTTTCCTTGTCGACCATCGAAAGAAGTCCACTCGCGGTGGGGGGAGTCTTTTTCGGGATGTAACCCCGAAATTTCAACTTCGTTGAAGTGGGAGTTACCGAGCGGAGCTGTGGCATCACCATTCTCCGCTCCATTCGGGATTTCCCTCCCGTTCCTCCCTTTTGGCCTTTTCCAAAATTGGAGCCCTCATACAATCCCTATAGCCCGGGCAGCGCGAGCCCTGTGGACTAGGATCATGGGAGCAGTAGTCCAGAGCATCTGGAGGGCGGCGCAGGCTTGCTCTGACTAAGACAAAGCCCGGATCCTCTCTGCTGGCGTCCGGAGCTGGGGGGGGGGGGCTTACCTTGGCAGCTCCCTTTTAATAGGCAGGCAACGAGTAAGAGGAATAGTTTGCAAGCAGCTGCTTGTCCTCCGTCTATTCGCTGCTGCGCTCCCATCAGAGATGCTCCAATCTCCCAGCACTTTTGCTGGGCTGATCTCGCTGAGGAAAAGCGCGCTTCTCTTTTTTTCCAAACCGCACCCCCCCCCTTTCCTTCCTTGTCCCGCTAGTTGCCGAAGTAAGGAGTGCTCGTCCGATGAAACATCGCGTCTTCCCTAACTCTCCCACCCTCCAGACATTGCATAAAGCTCTTTATACCCGCCGGCCCCGGAACTAGCATGAAACATTGTTCCAAACCCTTGTAGATGGGGGCAGGAGTTGCCACTCCTTCTACACTTTGCAAGGAGCGCGGTGGTGGTGGTGAGGGATACTTGCAAACAAAACTTAAACCACTTCATGCTGCACGGCTGGCTGCCTTGGAGAGGAGCTGAACAAGCTTAAAAATCTGAATGCCAGGAGGTTTGATTTAAAACAAATCGTTACTGTAAAAAAGTTAGAATCGGGTGCGCGTGTTTAGAATTGATGTATGTTATTTCCAGGCAAGCGCTTCCCACTTTTAGAGGAGTTTTTAGGAAAGCTGTTTTTTTTAAAAGCCCTCCTTGTTCAGCCTTAACCTATAGTGGATTCTTTTTTTAAAAAAAAAAGGACTGGATAAATACTTTATCCAAAATGATGTGCTTGAAATGTTTGAACATTTTAAAGTCCAATAACATGTGGGGATCTAGCATGTGAATACAAGTTTATGTTTTCCCTCTTGCAGTTGAAAAATTATTCACACATGCTTGCTTACACAATATTTCTGCCACTTCTCCCCTGCCTTTTCAAACTTGATACAATCTTGGTTCTTTCCTGGGCAAACTGGAGATTATTAGTACGAAACACCTCAGGGGAGAATAACTAAACAAAGAATTGAATACCATACAATAATTAAATGTTTATACGGTAATATTCTATGCTGAATAGTTACTTTCCTGTGTTGAGATCTGTGGTGGGCAAAACATGAATTAGATTTAATGACCATTCTAGGTGATTTGCAGAATAATTCCCAATTATATAACAATAGCAGTAACATAATTGATATACATTTAAATCCTGGTGAACATTGAAATTAAGAAAGATGGAAATATATATAGGAGGAGTAGAATGTAGTAAGGAAGGAGCACAAGCACCAATTAGCTTTGATACCTAGATTTCCAAACTCCTGGTTTTACATTTCTTCAACTCTAAGTATCTCTTTTATACCAGGCATCAAGTCTGCCACTCCTGATTGAAGTGACACGTATTTCAAAATCATATTTCCATTGGTTGATTGGATTCAAAATAAAATATCTCATCAGTGTTGTCCCTTTTTTTCTCTAGAGGAATCTCATAGAAATAATCAATGGCCTAAAAGATTGTACAGACAAATGCAGCCCCACAGCCAATTTTTCATATGTAAAATTGAGCAATTTAAAATGCTAGATATTACCTCAGGAGAAAATAGAAATATAACATGTGGGGGAGGAATCGTATTTTAAATGTCCCCATTGTTGATTCCTATGTCACTGGGTATTTGAAATACAATAGAATCATTGGTATTTCCAGATATTCTAACACTAAGTCCAAGTATTCACTCTAGAAATAAAAGCACAATTGCAATGACTAAACTTACTCAAGTTCTGTAAATGCTCTACG
Source organism: Hydrophis major (assembly GCA_033807585.1). Lineage (NCBI taxonomy): Eukaryota > Metazoa > Chordata > Lepidosauria > Squamata > Elapidae > Hydrophis > Hydrophis major. The sequence goes on from CM066328.1 coordinate 187,262,488, forward strand.
CGGAAGAGTTTTCAACATAACTTTTCTCCCACTGTCAAATTATAAAGTTCAGAACACCAAAGAAAACTGAATGAAAGAAAGTTCAGATTTTATCAGAAGAGTACGTCACTGCAGAGAATAGAATTAAGATTTGTCATTTTTGATAATAATTATGGTGAGTCTTTTTTCCCTCCAGGAACAGAAGAGGACAATGCACCCTGGTTTCTATATATTTGATCACTGTACACCATATCTGGAGGTTGTGAGCAATAGTTATATCCCATCTATCTTTCTTTTTCTCTTATCTTACATAGTTTTGGAGGGCTGTTGATGTCTTCTGTTAATAAACAAAGGGTGTAGCAATGCAGAGGAAAACCCTGTTGCTAAGCAGAGATGCAAGAAATAAATAGCTACAACTTCAGGGAAGTCCTGAACAGCCAAATTATTGAACCCCATTGCCTTCAGGTCACAACTAGCATCATTGGAAGCTCTCCATTCTGAGATGCAGAACTTGGTGTGGTTGGTCTTATTATTTTGAGATGTCATAAGACATGAAACTCTTATCTTAGTTGCTCTGTCATAATGAATTCACACATAGAAAATAGCCATTCCTGTATCTACACCACACAGACACACAATAAATATAGGCATCCAAAATTGCAGCTTTTATTTAAGTATTATTCCAATATTGTTCATTTTTTCTATAATTATATATTTTAATATAAAATACCTTCAGGACAGCATTGCCATTTTAACCCAGTCTACCATACTAGTTTTTTGTGGACGTGAGGGAAACATCTGTAAACGCAATCCTGAGATCTTCAGAGAAAAGACAGGCTATAAATGCAAAAGACAAAAACCCCATTTTACCCCAGGTTTTGAGATAGTCAAATCCAAATGCATAATATTTTATTGTGCGGCTTCAATATGCAGCGTTTCTAGTGATCCATCATGGAAGACAGTTTGCAAGTTGCTGGAGGTTGTTTTTTTTAAAAAAAAAAAAAAATGCCAAGAACTACAAGCTCTTGAGTTACATTTTTGTTTGCATTGCCAAAACATGCATGATTTTACATCTAGGTAGTAGATGCTTATCTCAACAGGTATAAATTTGAGGAATACAAATATTGAAACCATCACTACCCCTTCTGCATTGAGAGAGTCTATGTACAAAGGAAGACAAAATTATATCTACAGTATTTGAAAGTAAGGCAGAACTGTTGATTGTATACTGGGAGTCAAACTATTCAGCCCCTCCCCTTTTAGCCCCCCCCCCCACTAGATCACTCAAGGACTCTAATCTCTAAAATGTTTCCATTAAGGCAAGGAGGAAGAAAAAAGAAGAAGAAGAAAAGCACAAGTGTCTGCAGGTTTGGTAAGGTTGTGATTTATGCAGGTTCAGGGTTGCTTGGGGTATGGTACGACACAGCACCGGGGGTCAAGCCACAAGAAACTCTGGGGGCAGATCAGAATATTCAATGAGCTTCCTGGCACCTTTGAATCACAAAGAAGGGATAAGATCTCTCCATCACAAGATCCAGAGCCTTGGAGATTGGAGGAGGGGGAGGAAGAGAAGAGGAGGGAGGGAACGGCTTTTCCAGGCTCTCGGCCGGCCAGCCTGCCTCCATGCACTGTGGGCAAACAGGGCTTGAAACATTCCTTTCTGCACGGAAGGGCTTTTCCTATTGTTGTTTGCTTTGTGGTGCAGTGGAATTCTTGTCATGGTTTCACAGCAAGTCCCAGGCAGCAAACTGGCCAAATGAAACCAGCTGCTCTTGGAGAAGAAGGGATTGGGGTGGGGGCAGTGGAGGGAGGTCTTCCTTTTTTAATCCCAAGCAAAAGGAAGGGGGTAGGAATCTAGGGAAAGCTGCTGATCTCCATCGCTCCAATAGAAAACAGAGGCACTGTTGCTTATTGGTTGCTTACACCAAGGCTGCAAGCGAGCAAGCATGGCCAGCAAAGGCCTAGACACAATAGTGCAGCTACCCATTTCACTCAAGCAATCTGGTCCCAAAGAAAGCTGGAACGTTTGCAGGCAGGGAACCAGAAGGTCTGAGGATGCAGTAGGAGTAGGGGGTAAAAAATCATCAGCATTTTGTTAACAGCTTAACTTGACCTCTACAGGATTGTTGCCAATCTTTCTTGGAAAGACGCAAGAGCTTCTATGGAATTGTTGTTGTTAGCCGCAAAGTTGTGTCCGACTCATCGTGACCCCATGGACAATGTTCCTCCAGGCCTTCCTGTCCTCTACCACCCCCAAGAGTCCATTTAAGCTCATGCCAACCGCTTAGTGACTCCATCAAGCCACCTCATTCTCTGTTGTCCCCTTCTTCTATTGCCCTCAACCATTCCAGCATTAGGCTCTTCTCCAGTGAGTCCTTCTTTCTCATTAGGTGGCCAAAGTATTTGACCACCTAATCATCATGGGATATTCTATGGAATATCACTTCCCAAATGTGGAAATGGGGAATATCAATATATTTTGAACTCAATTTTCTTACGATGCCTGAACAGTATCTTTTACAAATCTAAAAAAATATACAAAGATACATTGAATGTGAAATATGAAAATCAAATAATAGTGCAATATTAACCCTTTTTGACTTTTTATGTTCAAAACCCGGTTTTATTGCATTGTCCGTTAAATAGATAAATATATTTTATTTGTTCATTTAAAAGATGTATATGGCTGCCAAGACAACTTCTTCAAAGGGATTGTGAGGATCACATCTCTTTTTTTTTGGATATGAGCATTTCTCAGAAGTGGGCAGAGTTTTATGCTCATTCAATATACCACTTTAAGAAAACATGTCTGGTTTCAGATATCTGTACAATGCTTAAGCCACAATTGCCTAACTGTGGCTAATTGCATAAGCCACATAGCTGGATTCACATTCTGCATCAATGAACAAAACAGCACAGTAGGGTATAACACACTGTGTTACTTCAATCTTTCTGATAAAACATATATTCCAATTTATATTTAAGAGCCAAGTATTGGCTATATGATTATTTGGGATTGTAATCTTTATTTTAACATAGAAAAGTTGGATACTATAAAACAACTTTGGTTCTTTTCCCTGCATTTGAGCCTGAATACCTGTTCATGTTCAACAGCATTGTGAACATTAAAATGTTCAGTAAACCTGATGAGAGGTTTATGTTTGCTAAGACTCTGACCTCAGTCAATATTATCATTCAGGTTAGGAAAGGAAACGATACTCTTGGTAATTTAAGGAGATATGCCACAATTGCATTTGTTTGCTTAGATTAGGGAATGTTTGGCTATTCACTTAAAAAACCAGAAAAGTTGTTAGCGGCTTCCTGCTCAAAACAGTCCATTGCACAAGTTGCTAGTAAATCAAATACATGACCCAGCCACTCAGGTTAAAAATGTGAATTTGGACCAGAGTTCAGTTTTTTTGTTGTCTCAAAGTGTGGCAAAGTCTTTAGGTTAATGTATGTCAAAATTGAGAAGGGATCAGTAATTAAAGAGGGGCAAAGCATGTCAAAAAGTTAAAGCTAAAATGGTAAAATAATTATTAGTACCTCTAGCAATTTTGTTGGCAACTTTGTCTCAGGAAATGAAAGACAATACCATTTAATTTTTTATTACAAAGACTTAAAATAGCTATCTTGACAGAATAAAAATTGGAGTATATTCATAGTTTAGCAGCTTGGCCATGTAACATGAATTGTAAAATGTAACATTGCACTTAAGTATAGTATAGTTTATATGCATTTAGCTAAATATGATACCTGAACCTAGTGTTTCTGGTTTAAAAATATTTACCATTATGTGTGAATCAACCTGCTGTACCTTGCTTTACAAAACATTGTTCACTAAAGTACAATGCACTTTCAGTCAATAATTAGACTGAGTTAGTGTTCTGTCCTTAATTTACATACTTGAAATCCCCGCGCTTTGATTGGCTAAAGCGTGGGGATTTCTGATTGGCCAGGCGAGCCGCGCCGATTGGCCCGTTTGAAGTCTCCCGCGATTGGCTCACTCCAAGAGCGGGAGACTTGAATCGCTGCCATTGGCCGCGGCCACCGCAGCGAAAAGGATAAAAGCCGCGGGCTTTTTCCTTTTCGCTGGTTCGGTTCACAACTGTTATATAAAGAGCTTGAAACGTAGTCACCGACTCCTGGCGTCTTTTTGCGGACACGACACTGGCGACGAGGATGGGATCTCGACCCTGAACCGAACCCCGTGTCCAACAAGAGCCAGTTTCAGCACCGAAATGGCGAAAATTGCACCGCCCGCCCCCTTCAACCCCGCCACCGAGGACTGGGAATCGTTCTCAGACCGTTTCCGCATGTACCTCGAGTGCACCGGAATGAAGGACGCCCCGGGCCCGCTAAAACGCGCCGTTTTCCTCACCCATTGCGGAACCGAAGTTTTCCAGATGGCCAAAGCATTGGCCAAGCCGGCCGACGCAACCGCCATGGACTGGGACGTCCTCGAACCTATCCTGCGGCACCATTACGCCCCCGAGGTCCCCATCCTGATCCGGCGCAACGAATTTTACCGGCGGGACCAGAAACCGGGTGAAAAACTGAGCGATTTCGTCGCCGAGCTGCGGCGCCTAGGAGGACTCTGCGAATTTGAAGGTCTGAACAGCCTCCTAAGAGACCGATTCGTACTCGGCCTGTGGGACCCTGCACTCCAGAGCCGGCTTATGGCTAAGGGCGACATCAGCCTAGCAGACGCCCTCACCGCAGCCGCAGAAGCAACCCGCACTTCCGCTGACAGCATGCGAAAATCAGACGCGAAGGGCGGAAACAACAACCCGGCAAGGTCGGCCGACCCAAAAAACGAATCAACCGCACACTACGGAGAATTCCAGTCTGCATCCAGCACGTCAGAAGACGAGGAGGACATACATCGCGTGCAGACGGGGCGCGGCGACCAACGGAACCGAAGAGGTCGTAGGTCGAGGACCAACTGTGCCGGTTGCGGCGGCGACCACCCCAGATCAGAATGCCGATTTTTTGACTCTATCTGTCGGCATTGTGAAAAAAGGGAACACATCGCTCGGGTTTGCCGCCAAAAGAAGACTCGCAGTCCACCCAGATGGGACCAACACGATCGTAAAAAGGAAAGCCCCCCGCCCAGGACCAGAGATCGCCAATCGGACGGCCGGTGGGACCGATTCCAGCGACCCTCAAGAGGCGGCGACAGTCGGCGCAAGGAAGAAACCCACCAGACGGTAACCATCGGCCACGCCATCTCCGACGGCGCCAGAAAGGTACACGTAGAAGTCCATATTGAAGGCCAACCATGCAAGATGGAGGTGGACTCCGGGTCCTACCTCTCCATGATTGCATGGCACGAGATAAAACGGTTAGTGCCCACCCTCCATAAGAGGAACATAAATGCCCAAAGACTTATTATAAAAGACTACCAAGGGAACCGCATCCCGGTAGTGGGCACCAAGAACTTTAATGTGACTTATAAGGGCCGCACCGAACAACTCCCACTCACAATCGTCGATCGCGACCGCCCAAGCCTGCTGGGCCTACAATGGTTCGCCCCGCTCGACATCGCGCTAACGGGAGTCAACCACGTCGCCGACGACGGCTGGGAACAGCGGCTAGCCCAGGAGTTCCGGGAGGTCTTCGACGGAAGCCTGGGCAAGTACCAGGGGCCCCTTATCTCATTTGACCTAGACCCTAGGGTTCCCCCCAAGCGGCTAAAACCTAGGCGGGTACCATTCGCCCTAAAACCTAAGATTGACGAGCAGATCGACAAGCTCGTTGAACAGGGGGTGTTACAGCCGATAGACCATGCCCGATGGGAGACCCCTATAGTGACCCCGGTCAAGCCAGACGGGTCCGTGAGAATTTGTGGGGACTATAAGGCCACCCTAAATGGCGCATTGCAACAAAGCGCCTACCCCGTCCCAATCGTGCAACACCTACTGCACTCACTGGGAGGGGGCAGGGTCTTTGCCAAGCTCGATCTCGCCCAGGCATACCAACAGTTGCCGGTCGACGAAAAAACAGCGGAAGCCCAGACCATCGTTACCCATCGGGGGGCCTTCAAGTGCAACCGACTCCAGTTCGGAGTCAGCGTGGCACCAGGCATCTTTCAGAGCCTGATGGAACGTTTGCTGCAGGGCATCAAGGGGGTGGTGCCCTATTTCGATGACGTATTAGTGGCGGCGCCAAATGAAGCCGAATTAGAAAACCGACTCAGAGAGGTCTTAACAAAATTTAAAGCAACGGGACTTAAAGTAAAACGGGAAAAATGCCAACTGTGCACGGAGCGAGTGGAATTCTTGGGCTACCTTCTAGACCGGCATGGCATTCACCCTACAATTAAAAAAGTGAAAGCTATCAAAGAGGCCCCCACCCCTAGGTCTAGGACTGAATTACAGGCTTTCTTGGGGTTGCTGAACTTTTATAATGTTTTCCTACCCCAAAAGGCAACGGCGGCGGAGCCTTTGCATAGGCTCCTGGATAAGGCGGCAACCTGGACTTGGGGGAGACGGGAGCAAGCCGCCTTCCAAAAAACTAAAGACCTCCTCACCTCCGACGCCGTCCTGATCCAATTCAGCGAAACCTTGCCCCTGGCCGTCACTTGCGACGCATCACCTTTCGGCATCGGCGCTGTCCTCAGCCATACCCTCCCTGACAAAAGAGAAGCGCCCATCGCGTTCTTTTCCAGGACTCTAACCAAACCGGAGCGGAACTATAGCCAGCTGGACAAAGAAGCCTTGGCTATAGTTGCCGCCGTTAAGCGGTTCCACGAATACCTTTACGGCCGCCCTTTTATCATCGTGACAGACCATAAGCCGTTGCTGGGCATCCTTGCAGGAAATCGAGCCACCCCGAACATTTTGTCGCCCCGGATGACAAAGTGGTCCGAGTTCCTGGCAGCCTACAGCTACGAACTGACACACAAGCCGGGTAAGAAAATTTCGCACGCGGACACTTTAAGCCGCTCGCCTTTACCAGACTCTGATCCTGACCCAGCACCAACGACAAACACCCTTAACATCGAAAACCTGCCCAACCTACCCATCACCGCGTCAGACATTGCCCGGGAAACTATTAAAGACAGGCGTCTGGCGCGGATTTTACATTGGGTGGAAAAAGGTTGGCCTGAAAGGGACAATGACGAATCCGTTAAGACATTCAGAAACCGCCAGACCGAACTCTCGCTGCTTAAGGGGTGTATCTTATGGGGTGACAGGGTGGTCATCCCGGACAGGCTGCAAGGGAAGGTTTTTAGAGATGTTGCATGAGGGGCATCCTGGCATCGTCAGAACTAAAGCCCTGGCCAGAAGTTACGCTTGGTGGCCAGGGATGGACAAGCAGATAGAGGCATGGGTAGCTAGGTGCCAACGATGCCAGGAGACCAGACCCAGCCCACCCGCAGCACCCATCCTGGAGTGGGAAACACCAAGGGGGCCCTGGTCCAGAATCCATTTAGACTTTGCCGGTCCCACGAATGGGCATACCTTTCTAATAACAGTTGACGCTTACTCCAACTGGTTGGAGGTAAGCGACATGAAATCTACTACCACGGAGGCCGTAATCAAAGAACTTTGCAAACTCTTTGCAACACACGGCCTCCCAGACGTCGTCGTCTCCGACAACGGGCCCCAGTTTACTTCCCTCGACTTCGAGAAATTCCTGGCGGAGAGGGGCATCCGCCACGCATTAACAGCACCAGCGCATCCGGCGGCGAACGGTAGGGCGGAACGGATGGTACAATTTACCAAAAAAACCATCCGGAAAATGGACCACGGGGAGATCAACGACAAAATCAATAAACTCCTCTTTATACAACACATCACCCCGAACACCACTACCAACAAAAGCCCAGCCGAGTTACTAATGGGTAGGAAGCTGAGGTCCCCACTCGACAGGTTACACCCAACATATAACCCGGAGCGGCCCCCAGACTCAAGTACAAAATACCGAACATTCACACCCGGCGACTTAGTGTACGCGAAAAACCTGACGGGGGACCCCCTATGGATCCCAGCCGTCATCACCCAAATCACAGGCCCGCGCTCATACCGGCTCCAAACCACAGATGGGCGAGCCTGGAAGCGACACATTGACCAACTCAGGTCACGGTCGGCAACAGAATTCACCCCCCAAGAAACAAACCAAGGGGGGAGGGAATACCCGAATAAACAAACGCAAGAGAAAATAAACCAGCAGTACTTACCGGAACGCAGCCATCGCGATCCCCCACCGGAGAAGAAACACCAAGCCAGCTCAACCGACTCGGAAAGACCAAGCGGGAGCGGCGAGACCCGTAGCTCAACCAACCCGGAAGGCCCAGGTGGGAGCCACGGAGAAAGAACCGGCCCGATCATCCAACCGGTTCGCACAGAAGAGGGAGCGGCCAAAAACTCGACCGCTCCGGCCGAAATCCAGCTTGCAACTGAGTTGCGCAGGTCAAGTAGGACTAGACGGAGCCCCGCCTACCTACGTGACTACGCAACGTAAGGACTATACCAAGAGGGGAGGGGTGTTCTGTCCTTAATTTACATACTCGAAATCCCCGCGCTTTGATTGGCTAAAGCGCGGGGATTTCTGATTGGCCAGGCGAGCCGCGCCGATTGGCCCGTTTGAAGTCTCCCGCGATTGGCTCACTCCAAGAGCGGGAGACTTGAATCGCTGCCATTGGCCGCGGCCGCCGCAGCGAAAAGGATAAAAGCCGCGGGCTTTTTCCTTTTCTCCGGTTCGGTTCACAACTGTTATATAAAGAGCTTGAAACGTAGTCACCGACTCCTGGCGTCTTTTTGCGGACACGACAGTTAGTCTCTTATTTTATCTATCTCTTCAGTAGGGTAGATCAGAAATGTCTAATTTGCCTCAAAGAATAGTCGTTAGTTTCATCTAAATAGTTGTAAACTATAATTCCAGTAAACCTTCACTTCTCCTGATGTGCTAAGTCTACAATTGCTATAATTCCCAATTATTAACTATACATTAGTCCTTAATTTAGAATGTTATAGTTTATTCTCATATAAAAGAAATAGTATATTTATTTGCTGAATGTTGTTCTACTTAACAAGATATTTAATAAAGTATAGGTTTGTTACATGGTTAGAATGCCTATACAGCAAAACCTGTATCAAAATCTTGCTCTCAATATGACTTAATATATACTGATATTTTCCCTGGTAGCAAACTTCATAGATCCTTTAATAAATATACAAATACACATTAAGGTGATGCCACAAATTAGGGTTCTGAAACTGTGACTGATCCATAAAGATGATTTATATATGCAAGATTAGCTTGTTCAAAACTTATTATCCTGCAGCACATGCCTGTAGAACTGTATTGATAAGAGCATATCAGATGCAGTCTCCTGACCTCTGTTATATGGAATCATGGTATCGCAATAGTCATGGTCAATTTAAAAACGATGGGAAATGATTAGCCTTGTGGTACAAAGAAAAGTGGTTCTTCTGCAAAAGTAATTTTTTTGCCCACTTAAGAGGTCACAATACAGGGTCAGTGGGCTATTCACTGTACAGAGTGGATGGGATGATGGAGCATTGGGAAGCAACCCAGTTCATAGACTGATCAAGGGACATTGGCAGGTATCCCCAGATGGCTAGGCCCTAGGGGGGAGCATCCCATATTTATCTTTTAGTAGGGCATGTAGGAACTGAAAGTTGAAAACTAGTATTCCCTAGTTTAGTATGGGGAGCAAAACATCTTGTATTCCTGAGTTTCATTTTAAACAAGATGTAGTGAAATGGGGAGAACTTTCATCTTAAATTTAAATCCCATTGCGCATTTGGTTCAAATCCAACAGAGTTGAAGGACATCCTAACTTTGAGCTGTCAATCATATCTAATGCTTACGTCTAAACCAAGCATATACAATCTTTTGGGCTGCACTGAGTGAAGAAGAATTGTTCCAGGCCACCCATAATATATATAGTATATTCAATGTGTGAGTGTGTGAATGTGTGTGTGTGTGTGTGTGTGTGTATGTATGGATAAATAAATAAATAAATAAATAAAGTTAATAGTTTTCAATCTTATGGAGCTACATATTAGCTGCCCAGGGTTGCATGTGGCCTATCACAAGTTGGGCAAGCCTGGTCTAAATCATGGACATTGATAAAGCCTGGGAAAGTTAAGCACTAAAGAATTAAGCAGGAGTGAGAAAAGAGAGGAAAAACGGAATAGGGAGTTTTTCCTCTCACAGGAAAAGAAGGATCTTGTCCACAACTGGCTTAGAACCAGGTAAATACTATTCCAGTTTCCAGAAATATAAGCTAGAAGATCAGTGATGGGATTCAAAAAACTTTTACTACTGGTTCTTTGGGTGTGACTTGGTGGGCATGGCATGGTTTGGTGGGTGTGGCAAGGGAAGGATACTGCAAAAATCCCACTCCCTCCCCAATCCTGGGGGAAGGTTACTGCAAAATCCCATGCCCTTCCCACCCCACTAACCTGCTTTCCAGGTCCATTCTCCTGTGCAGGGCAACAAAAGAAGACCTAGCCAATCAGCTGGGACTCAATGGGAGGCAGAGAATAGATGAGAGCAGGTCCAGTCAGAGGTAGTATTTGCCAGTTCTCCGAACTACTCAAAATTTCCACTACCGGTTCTCTAGAACCTGTCAGAACCTGCTGAATACTATCTCTGTAGGAGATTCAAAAATACTTAGCAGTCTTAGAACTAGTGTCAGTTAGATGTGATTAGCATTTTTGGATTTTATTTAATTTTCTGAGATTTGTATGTCTTCCGTATTTGTTCTGCTTGTGTTCTCTTCTGTACATAACTGAATATTCCTGGTTAGGAAAACCAGTATCTGAAATAGAAGAAAATGGCAATTGACATTTGGAGCATTTATTTATTTACATATGTGCACATCCACTCACTTGCATGTACACACACATAAGGCATTTCTTTTAAATCAGCATTCTTGTTCTGACAGTGAGTCAATACCAGTTGCCAAACTGTGGCCGACAGTTTGCCACTTTCATTTTCCTGGATAAACTAGAACACACACACACACATACACACACACACACAAAGATTTTCACTGGAATAAATTGGATGGTGACAGCACTACCAAACAAGCTTTCCCTCAGAAGCTGTGAGAAAGTTGTGACTGGTGGATTGAGAGACTCCATTCATGGAAGCTGGGGGGACAATTAATACCCCATAACCCAGACATGCCTGTGCTTTAATCATTACAAACATTTACAGTCAAAAAAGACAATCCTTTTCCTTTCAGTTAGATAAAAGTAATTGTGTTCAGGTTGAAGAAGACCGATCTCATAGAGCGTAAGGAGAATAACAGCAGCTTCCTTAAATTTGAGTCTTCCCAGACGGAGACTGTGAGGAACAAAAGTCAGTTTTACAGACTGGAATCTAATTTGAAGGGAGGGGGGAAGAATTACAGCCAGAGAGAGAGACATATGGGAAAGTAACACCTCAGTCAGGGTTAAACAAAAACAAAACCAGCCAAAGTCTATTTAAGGATTTAGAGAGCAAAGGTGATAGAACAAAAAGAAGCAGTGCCACACAGACATCAAGGCAGAGGAGATGATTGTCTCAGGCCCACAGGCACAGAAGCTCCCTGGCCAGACCTTTAGTCTTTAAAAACAAAATGCCCCTGAATTCAGTCTGCTGAAAAGTTGGCACACAATCCTAGAGGAATTACACCCTTGCCTAAAGCAGCACAATCTATGGGCAGGATGCACACTCTCTAAGTCGGCATTCTTCAAACTTGGTTATCTAAAGCTGTCTGGACTTCAACTCCCAGAATTCCTCAGCCAGTATGAGAATTCCATACATCTTCAGGTTGCCAAGGTTGGAAAACGGTGACTAAGGACAACCTCTTTTGTGTATGCAAGCACCAGAGTGCACCTATTCTCCCAAATCAAGCCACCTGCTGTTTAACTGATGGCTAAGATGGGGAGCCCAGCTAAGCATGCCTTGCACTCCAGAGAACTCTGCTGACAGCACTGAAGCTTAAGATACAGACAGTTATCTGTTAGTTCTGTATAGCAGCAAAGCCTCTTCAGCCCACAGATATAAACATGTACACCCCACTTGTTATGAACTAAATAAAGGCGATTAATAAAGTTTAACAACCTTACTAGAAAAGCAGGTTTCTAATCCTGCACTTCTGATTGGCCCATAATAGAAGTTTAGAATTGGTCCTTTCTGGGTAATCTGATTGGCTGCTAATGGGTCGTCTCTCATTGGTTAAAAGTTTAAAAGTTACAATGCTTTTTGTCGTGTCCGCAAAAGAAGCCAGGAGTCGGTGACTAAGTTTCAAGCTCTTTATTGAATAGTTGTGAACCGAACCGGCGAAAAGGAAAAAGCCCGCGGCTTTTATCCTTTTCGCTGAGGCGGCCGCGGCCAATGGCAGTGATTCAAGTCTCCCGCTCTTGGAGCGAGCCAATCGCGGGAGACCTCAATCGGACCAATGAGCGCGGCTCGCCTGGCCAATCAGAAATCCCCGCGCTTTAGCCAATCAAAGCGCGGGGATTTCGAGTATTCAAATTAAGGACAGAACACCCCTCCCCTCTTGGTATAGTCCATCACGTTGCGTAGTCAGGTAGGTTGGCGGGGCTCCGTCTAGTCCTACTTGACCTGCGCAACTCAGTTGCAGGCTGGATTTCGGTCGGAGCGGTCATGTTCTTGGCTGCTCCCTCTTCTGTGTGAACCGGCTGGATGATCGGGCCGGTTCCTTCTCCGTGGCTCCCACCTGGGCCTACCAGGTTGGTTGAGCTACGGGTTTCGCCGCTCCCGCTTGGCTTCTCCGAGTCGGTAGAGTTGGCTGGGTGGTTCTTCTCCGGTGGGGACTCGCGATGGCTGCGTTCCGGTAAGTACTGCTGGTTTATTTTTTCTTGCGTTTGTTTATTCGGGTATTCCCTCCCCCCTTGGTCCGTGTTTTGGGGGTTGAGGTCTGTTGCAGTTCGTGACCTGAGCTGGTCTATGTGTCATTTCCAGGCTCGCCCATCGGTGGTTTGGAGCTGGTACGACCGTGGACCTGTGATTTGAGTGATGACGGCTGGGATCCATAGGGGGTCCCCCGTCAGATTTTTTGCGTACACTAAGTCCCCGGGGGCAAAGGTCCGGTATTTTGTACTGGAGTCTGGGGGTCGCTCCGGGTTATATGTTGGGTGTAACCTGTCGAGCGGAGACCTCAGCTTCCTACCCATCAACAACTCGGCTGGGCTTTTGTTGGTGGTGGTGTTCGGGGTGATGTGTTGTATAAAGAGGAGTTTATTGATTTTGTCGTTGATCTCCCCGTGGTCCATTTTCCGGATGGTTTTTTTGGTAAATTGGACCATCCGTTCCGCCCTACCGTTCGCCGCCGGATGCGCCGGTGCTGTTAATGCGTGGCGGATGCCCCTCTCCGCCAGGAACCTCTCGAAGTCGAGGGAAGTAAACTGGGGCCCGTTGTCTGAGACGACGACGTCTGGGAGGCTGTGCGTGGAAAAGAGTTTGCAAAGTTCTTTAATAACGGCCTCAGTGGTAGTGGATTTCATGTCGCTTACCTCTAACCAATTAGAGTAAGCATCAACTGTGATCAGAAAGGTGTGTCCATTCGTGGGACCGGCAAAGTCTAAATGGATTCTGGACCAGGGTCCCCTTGGTGTTTCCCAGTCCAGGATGGGTGCTGCGGGTGGGCTGGGTCTGGTCTCCTGGCATCATCGGCATTTGGCTACCCAAGCCTCTATCTGTTTGTCCATCCCTGGCCACCAAGCGTAACTCCTGGCCAGGGCTTTAGTTCTGACGATGCCAGGATGTCCTTCGTGCAGCATCTCTAAGACCCTCCCTTGCAACCGGTCCGGGATGACCACCCTGTCACCCCACAAAATACAACCCTTAAGTAGTGAAAGTTCAGTCTGGCGGTTTCTGAATATCTTAACGGATTCGTCACTGTCCTTTTCAGGCCAGCCTTTTCCCACCCAATGTAAAACTCGCGCCAGGCGCTTGTCCTTGATAGTTTCCCTGGCAATGTCTGACGCGGTAATGGGTAGGTTGGGCAAGTTTTCGATGCTAAGGGTGTTTGTCGTTGGCGCTGGGTCAGGATCAGAGTCTGGTAAAGGCGAGCGGCTTAAAGCGTCCGCGTGCGAAATTTTCTTACCTGGCTTGTGCAATAGTTCGTAGCTGTAGGCTGCCAGGAACTCGGACCACCTTGTCATCCGGGGTGATAAAATGTTCGGGGTGGCTCGGTTTCCAGCGAGGATGCCCAGCAACGGCTTGTGATCTGTCACAATAGTAAACGGGCGGCCATAAAGGTATTCATGGAATCGCTTAACGGCGGCAACTATAGCCAAAGCTTCTTTGTCCAGCTGGCTATAGTTCCGCTTCGGTTTAGTTAGAGTCCTGGAAAAGAAAGCGATGGGTGCTTCTCTTTTGTCGGGGAGAGTATGGCTGAGGACAGCGCCGACGCCGAAAGGTGATGCGTCGCAAGTGACAACCAAGGGCAAGGTTTCGCTGAATTGAATCAGGACGGCATTGGAGGTGAGGAGGTCTTTGGTTTTTTGAAAGGCGGCTTGCTCTCGTCTCCCCCAAGTCCAAGTCGCCGCCTTATCCAGGAGCCTATGCAGAGGCTCCGCCGCCGTAGCCTTTTGGGGTAGGAAAACATTATAAAAATTCAGCAAGCCTAGGAAAGCCTGTAGTTCCGTTTTAGACTTTGGGGCGGGGGCTTCTTTGATGGCTTTCACTTTTTTAATTGTAGGGTGAATGCCATGCCGGTCTAGAAGGTAGCCCAAGAATTCCACTCGCTCTGTGCATAGTTGGCATTTTTCTCGTTTAACTTTGAGTCCCGTTACTTTAAATTTTGTTAAGACCTCCCTGAGTCGGTTTTCTAATTCGGCTTCATTTGGCGCCGCCACTAAAACGTCATCAAAATAGGGCACCACCCCCTTGATGCCCTGTAGTAAACGTTCCATCAGGCTCTGAAAGATGCCTGGTGCCACGCTGACTCCGAACTGGAGCCGGTTACATTTGAATGCCCCTCGATGGGTAACGATGGTCTGGGCTTCCGCTGTTTTTTCATCGACCGGTAACTGCTGATATGCCTGGGCTAGATCGAGCTTGGCAAAGACCTTGCCCCCTCCCAGGGAGTGCAGTAGATGTTGCACGATTGGGACGGGGTAGGCGCTTTGTTGCAACGCGCCATTTAGGGTGGCCTTATAGTCCCCACAAATTCTCACGGACCCGTCTGGCTTGACCGGTGTCACTATAGGGGTCTCCCATCGGGCATGGTCTATCGGCTGTAACACCCCCTGTTCAACGAGCTTGTCGATCTGCTCGTCAATCTTAGGTTTTAGGGCGAATGGTACCCGCCTAGGTTTTAGCCGCTTGGGGGGAACCCTAGGGTCTAGGTCGAATGAGATAAGGGGCCCCTGGTACTTGCCCAGGCTTCCGTCGAAGACCTCCCGGAACTCCTGGGTTAGCCGCTGTTCCCAGCCATCGTCGACGACGTGGTTGACTCCTGTCAGCGCGATGTCAAGCGGGGCGAACCATTGTAGGCCCAACAGGCTCGGGCGGTCGCGATCGACGATTGTGAGTGGGAGTTGTTCGGTGCGGCCTTTGTAAGTTACATTAAAGTTCTTGGTGCCCACTACCGGGACGCGGTTTCCCTGGTAGTCTTTTATAATGATTTTTTGGGCATTAATGTTCCTCTTATGGAGGGTGGGCACTAGCCGTTTAATCTCGTGCCATGCAATCATGGAGAGGTAGGACCCGGAGTCCACCTCCATCTTGCATGGCTGGCCTTCTATATGCACTTCTACGTGTACCTTTCTGGCGCCGTCGGAGATGGCATGGCCAATGGTCACCGTCTGGTGGGTATCTTCCTTTCGCCGACTGTCGCTGCCTCTTGAAGATCGTTGGATTCGGTCCCACCGACCGTCCGATTGGCGATCTCTGGTCCTGGGCGGGGGACTTTCCTTCTTCCGGTCGTGATGTTCCCATCTGGGCAGGCTGCGGGTCTTCTTTTGGCGGCAAACTCGAGCGATGTGTCCCCGTCTGTCACAATGCCTACAGATAGAGTCAAAAAATCGGCATTCTGATCTGGGGTGGTCGCCGCCGCATCCGGCATAGTTGGTCCTCGACCTGCGACTTCTTCGGTTCCATTGGTCGCCGCGGCCCGTCTGCACGCGATGTATGTCCTCCTCGTCTTCCGACGTGCTGGACGTAGACTGGAATTCTCCGTAGTGTGCGGTTGATTCGTTTTTTGGGTCGGCCGACCTTGCCGGGTTGTTGTTTCCGCCCTTCGCGTCTGATTTTCGCATGCTGTCAGCGGAAGTGCGGGTTGCTTCTGCTGCTGCGGCTGCAGTGAGGGCGTCTGCTAGGCTGATGTCGCCTTTAGCCATAAGTCGGCTCTGAAGGGTAGAGTCCCATAGGCCGAGTACGAATCGGTCTCTGAGGAGGCTGTTCAGACCTTCAAACTCGCAGAGTCCTCCTAGGCACCGTAACTCGGCGACGAAATCGCTCAGTTTTTCGCCTGGTTTCTGATCTCGGCGGTAAAATTCGTTGCGCCGGATTAGGATGGGGACCTCGGGGGCGTAATGGCGCCGCAGGATAGGTTCGAGGACGTCCCAGTCCATGGCGGTTGCGTCTGCCGGCTTGGCCAATGCCTTGGCCATCTGGAAGACCTCGGTTCCGCAATGTGTGAGGAAGACGGCGCGTTTTTGCGGGCCCGGGGCGTCCTTCATTCCGGTGCACTCGAGGTACATGCGAAACCGATCTGAAAACGATTCCCAGTCCTCGGTGGCGGGGTTGAAGGGGGCGGGCGGTGCGATTTTCGCCATCTCCGTGCTGAAACTGGCTCTTGTTGGACATGGGGTTCGGTTCAGGGTCGGGATCCCATCCTCGTCGCCAGTGTCGTGTCCGCAAAAGAAGCCAGGAGTCGGTGACTAAGTTTCAAGCTCTTTATTGAATAGTTGTGAACCGAACCGGCGAAAAGGAAAAAGCCCGCGGCTTTTATCCTTTTCGCTGAGGCGGCCGCGGCCAATGGCAGTGATTCAAGTCTCCCGCTCTTGGAGCGAGCCAATCGCGGGAGACCTCAATCGGACCAATGAGCGCGGCTCGCCTGGCCAATCAGAAATCCCCGCGCTTTAGCCAATCAAAGCGCGGGGATTTCGAGTATTCAAATTAAGGACAGAACACTTTTCATTGGATAATAGGACAGCAGCCATCTCTATAAAAGAGCTGCTGCTGGCCTAGGTAATTGCTCTGTTCAGTATCCTTAATAAAGAGTTGAAGTTCACTGTTCACTGCCTCGTCTCCATTCCTTGCGCCCATGCTCAGGACTTAACACTGGCGACGAAGGTGGGATGTGGAGACATCAGAGCTGACTGAACACTTACAGAGCACCAAACAGAGCACATGGCTGAAGGCGCATCAACAACGAAAACATGTCCAGCGGTGCCATACTACCCGCTCCATTTGACCTGGCACAAGAAGACTGGGACTCGTATATGGACTGGTTCCAGATGTTCCTGGAGACCAACAATTTAAAAGACACAACGACTGGGAAAAAGCGAGCGGTGTTTCTGACCCATTGCGGGCCTGCCGTCTTTAAGATGGGTTTTTTTTTCTTTTCTCTCTATATATATGAAGGCACACTGCGCTTTATTTATTTATCCAAAAAGAGGAGTGGTTCTATACATTAAAGAGGCTATCCCAGCAAAATTGATTTACACGGATAAAGATGGAAGAGTATTAATGGTAGAAATAATGGACAATAATATAAATACTCTTGATTGCAATTTATGCTCCGAATGATAAACAAGAAGAGTTTTATAAAAAGTTACACATGAAAATAATTGGGCTGGACTATGTTAATATAATTATGATGGGAGATTTTAATGGAATTGTGGACAATAAATTGGACTATATAGCAACAACAACAAAGCAAAATAGAAAGGCTCTCCCAAGGTCTTTTTTTAAAATGACAGATGAATTAACTTTAAAAGATATTTGGAGAGAAAGAAATGTTAAAGCTAAACAACATACTTTTTATTCAAATAGACATCTATCATGGTCCAGATTAGATATGATTTGGATCTCAACAGAATTAATATCCAATATTCAAGAAACAAATATTGAAACAAGTACTTGGGCAGATCATAGCCCAATGACAATTAAATGGAAGGGACAAAAAAAAAGATCGAGATGAACATTAAATAATACTATTTTAAAGGAGAAAGATTTTATACAATGGATGGAGAAGGAATTGGCTTTTTTCTTCAGAGAAAATAAAAAAGAAGATACTTCAACGCAGAATGTGTGGGATACAATGAAGGCATACGCTAGAGGTTTGATAATAGATTATACAAGAAAAAAGAATATTAGGAAAAGGCAAGCTTCTAAGGCCTTGGAAGATGAGTATAAAATTCTTGAAAAAGAATTACAAAAAGTGCCACAGAAAAAGGATATTAAATTGAAGCTGGATGTAATTAAACATAAAATGGAATTAATAGAGAAAGAAGAACTGGCACAGAAAATTAGAAACTCTAAACAGAATTATTTTGAAGATGCAAATAAACCAGGTAGATGGCTAGCATATAAATTGAGAAAAGAGAAGGAATCAAGAAAAATATTGAAGTTAATAGATGAACAAGGCCAAGTTTGTTATGGGAATAAGGAGAAAAAAGAAATTATTCGAGATTTTTATGGGCAACTATATAAACAAGAGAATATTGATGAGGAAAAAGTCAAACAGTATTTACAGGAAGCTAATTTACCGAAGATACCTAAAGAGACTGAAGAAATGCTAGAAAGCAATATAACAATGATGGAACTAAATGAAGCATTTAAGAGACAAAATAATGGGAAAGCACCGGGTCCAGATGGGCTTCCAGCAGAATTCTATAAAATATTTCAAGAATCTTTGAGCACCTCATTGTTAGAAGTTATGAATGAAGTTATGTTAAAAAAGATGATACCCAAAACATGGTCAGAGGCTTATATTACACTTATACCGAAGGAAGAGACTGACCCACTGCAAATTAAGAATTATAGACCTATTTCTTTATTGAATGCAGACTATAAAATCTTTGCTTCAATCTTAGCAGAAAGATTTAAAAAATATTTAAATAATTTTATTCACCCAGATCAAAATGGATTTCAAAATGGATTTCTGCCAAAGAGACAAATTAGAGACAATATGCGAGTAATCTTGGACACTTTGGAATACTATGAGGCTCATCCTGAAAAGCAAATGGCTTTGATATTCCTAGATGCTCAAAAAGCATTTGACAACGTGAACTGGAGATTTATGTTATTATTATTGGAGCAGATGGGTTTTGCTAAAAAATTTATTCAAGCAATAGAAGCCATATATAATAAACAGACAGCAAGGGTAATGATGGAGGGGGAACTTACAGATTTTATTAATATAAGGAAAGGCACAAGACAAGGATGCCCCCTATCTCCTTTGCTATTTGTGTTGACCTTGGAAGTTTTGAATAGAAATATTAGGGATGATAAAAGCATAAAAGGAATGAAAATTAAGAAGGAAGAATTTAAGCTACAAGCTTTTGCTGATGATTTAGCTTTTATTTTGGAAGACCCACTAGAAATAGCTCCAAAGTTATTGGAAAGGATAGAGACATATGGAGAGGTGGCTGGTTTGAAAATAAATAAAGATAAAACAAAGATTTTGACAAAGAATATGCTATTGAGACAGAGAGAAGAACTGGCAGATCTTTTGAAAATTCAAGTTATAAATAAGGTTAAGTATCTGGGGATATATTTGACAACAAGATGTAGCACATTAAAGGAGAATAATTATATTAAACTTAAACAACAGATAACTACAGATTTGAAGAAGTGGGAAAACTTGCAATTGTCATTAATAGGGAAAATTTCAACAATTAAGATGAATATTTTACCTAGAATTTTATTTTTGTTTCAAACAATACCAATTAGGCTTGGAAAAGACTATTTTGAAGATTTAAATAAAATTATGTTGAAGTTTATATGGCAAGGGAAAAAAGCGAGAATAAAGCTAAAGCTTTTGCAAGATGCTAGAATTAGAGGAGGTTTTGGCCTGCCTAATTGGGAATTGTACTATCAAGCTACAAGTTTAATGTGGGTCAAAGAATGGATAACATTAAGGAAACATAGGTTGTTGACATTAGAAGGGCATGACTTGCTGTTGGGCTGGCATGCTTTTTTATGGTATAAGGGAACTAAAACACAGGGTTATTTTAGAAGACATTATGTACGGGAGTCTTTGTGGTTAAATTGGGAGAAGATAAAAAGACAATGTTATTTGAAAATTCCAGTTTGGTTATCGACCATTGAAGCATTTTCCTATCCTATAATCTACAAGAAGGAACGAACAGTTAGATATGGGGAACTTTGGGATGAAAAGGGTGAACTTAAATCGATCCAAAACTTAGAGGAACAAGGTATAAGGATGAATTGGTTTTCATATGCACAAATACATTCAAGGTATGATGAAGATTCCAAAACGGAGGGATTTTATGATAAGCAGACTGATTTAGATAAGATCTTGATGGGTACTGATGAGAAGGTGATTAAAAAATTATATGGTTATTTACTGGGAATGAAATTAGAGGAAGAACAAGTCAAAGAAACTATGATTGTTTGGGGGAAGAATTTTGGATATGGGATTGATTTAGAGAAATGGCAGAAATTGTGGTCTCAAAATTATAAAATGACAATGTCAACAGCATATAAAGAAAACTTGTATAAGATGTTTTACAGGTGGCACTTTCCTCCGACAAGAATAGCAAGAATGTTTAAGAACAAATCTGAAAAATGCTGGAAATGTCATCAGATACCCGGCTCGTATTACCATATGTGGTGGACTTGTGAGGATGCTAGAAAATATTGGACTATAATTTGCATGTGGCTTGAAAAAATGACTAAGAAACATATAGACTTGAAACCAGAGATCTTCTTATTGGGAATTTTACCTGATATATATAGTAAAGATTTGAAATACCTGATTGTAAATGTAGTAACAGCGGCCAGGATTGTATTTGCTAAAAATTGGAAGAATGAGAAAATACCATTACAGGAAGAAATTATTAAGAAAATATTGGCATGTGCTGAGATGAGCAGATTGACATTTGAAATTAGAGAGCAAGAGGATAAACAATTTTATGAAATTTGGGATCTTTTTTATAAATGGCTAGATGATAAAATACGATAATAGAATATTTTAGATAGTAAGAAATATCTTTATCTTGCTATTTTGCTATTATTTTGTTACTTGATATTATATTTATAAAGGGTTTTTTTAGGATTGATTTGGTATGATTATATGATTTGTTGAATAATCTGCTTAAAGTATTGTTAGCTCATAAAGCATGAATGATTAAAAGTATAGTCAAAAAATTTTTTTATTTTTATTTTTAGTGATTATAGGATATATAAGTTTGGATTGATAATATGAATTGTTATGTAACATAATTGTAACTGGGACTATAGAATGAATGCACAAAAATGATGAACCAACTGACACACTGGATGTACATACGAGAGTTGAATGTTTTAATGTTTTGTTTGTCTTGTTTGTTTGTAGAAAATTAATAAAATTTTCTTTAAAAAAAAAAAGATGGCTAAAGCACTAGCGAAACCGGCTGAGGTGAAATCAATGGATTGTGACACCCTCGCGCCCCTTCTACGGGCCCACTATGCACCCGCCGTACCAACGCTTCTCCGAAGACACGAGTTTTACCAGAGGGACCAACGGAAAGGCGAGAGCGTCGCAGACTTCATCGCTGACCTCTGGAACCTGGGAGGCCTCTATGGGTTTGCAAACCTCAAAGAAGCCCTGCGAGACCGAATAGTTCTGGGATTAGATGACCATACGGCTCAGAGCAAGATCATGGAAAAAGGGGACATCGATCTTGCAGATGCCATCACAGACGCTACTGCAGCAGAAGCAACCAGGAAGTCAGCCGCCCGAATGCGCTGCACCAACGCACTGCTCCGTCAACTCGCCAACGATACCTCACCTTGCCTAGAGAGGCACTCAACAGCGACCCACCACGAGGACCTCGAATCCCCATCGGATAGTGAAGAGGAGGAGGTCAACCGGCTCCGGTCCGAATGCGACCAATGAAACCCGCGGAACCGAAGACTACCGCACCAATGCGCGGGTTGTGGGGCAAACCACCCGCGATCAGATTGCAAATTCCTCGGCACACTCTGCCGTTCCTGTGGGAAAAGAGGCCACATCGCAAAGGTCTGTAGAAGCAAGCGAGGATCCAGTCCAATTCGGAGAGAAAATAACTACCACCAGACCACAGGAAATCTTCCTGTGAGTCGGGAACGCATGAACCACCAATGGAACAACCACTCCTACAGAAATAAAACACTTGCCACTTCAACGAGACGGGAAGAGGCACACCAAACCATTACCATCGGCCACGCTTCATTGTTAGATGCAAGAAAGAACTGAGTGAGGTTCACCATCGAGAACCAACCTTGCGTGATGGAAGTCGACTCGGGGTCGTCCCTCTCAATGGTTTCCTGGAAGACCCTCAAACAGCTAATCCCTGTCGTCCTGTGTCAAGACCTCAGAGCCCAAAGAATCATACTCAAAGATTACCAGGGGAACAGAATTCCGGTCGTCGGCTCCAGCCAAGTACAAGTATCATTCAAAAATCGTACTGCATCGCTACCGCTGACCGTCATCAATCGTGACCGGCCTAGTTTGTTAGGCCGTCAATTGTTCGCCCCACTCAGGATCGAGGTAGCCGGCATTCACCAAACCAGAAGCGATGACTGGGAAGAGGCCCTCGTCCAGGAATTCTAGGACATCCTTTCAGACAAGCTAGGCGAGTACAAGGGGACTCCGATATCATTTAACCCTGAAGTAGCTCCCATCCGCCTTAAGCCTCGTCGGGTGCCTTTTGCCCTAAAACCAAAGATCGACGAGCAGCTCAATAAATTAAAAGCCCAGGGTGTTTTAGAACCAACTGACCATGCCCGTTGGGAAACCCCAATTGTAACACCCTCACCGAATGGATCGTTAAGAATTTGTGGGGACTACCGGGCCACCCTGAATCACGCCCTTCAACAGAACGCTTACCCGGTGCCGGTGGGTCAATACCTTCTCCATTCCCTGGGTGGCAGGAAAATCTTCGCTAAATTGGATTTAGCACAGGCGTACCAACAGCTACCGGTAGATGCAGAAACCGCGGAAGCACAAACTATTGTTATGCACCGAGGTGCTTTTAAGTGCAATCGACTCCAATTCGGAGTGAGCGTAGCCCTGGGGATTTTCCAAAGTCTGATGGAGAGACTTTTACAAGGCATCAAAGGGGTCGTACCATATTTTGATGATGTTTTAATTGCGGCCCCTGATAGAGAAGTATTAGAGAGACGCCTCAGAATGGTTCTCCAAAAATTGAAAGACTCCGGCCTAAAGGTCAAAAAAAATAAATGTCAACTGTGTACGGAGAGGGTGGAGTTCCTTGGGTATCTTCTCGATAGGCAAGGAATTCACCCCACTGATAGCAAATTAAAAGTGATCAAAAATGCCCCAAGACCCCAGAATAAGACAGACCTCCAAGCTTTCCAGGGGCTCATCAACTTTTACAACATCTTCTTGCCCCAGAAGGCGACCGTAGCCAAACCCCTAGATAGACTTCTCGACAAAAGAGCTACTTGGGTCTGGGGACACCGAGAGGAACATGCATTCCGACAAGTGAAAAACTTATTAACCTCCGATGCTGTATTAATGCAGTATAACGAGACTTTGCCTTTAACCATTACATGTGACGCGTCGCCGTTTGGAGTAGGAGCCATTTTAAGTCATGTGCTACCAAACGGTAGTGAAGCCCCTATTGCGTTGAAGAGTTGAAATTGAAGTTCACTGTTCATTGCCTCGTCTCCATTCCTTGTGCCCATGCTCAGGACTTAACACCACTCTTTGAACATTCCTTTCTACACTAAGACAGCTGTATGCTAAGCATTGTGGCTATTCCTCCCATTCTATCATAGTTGATGCATAATGAGACTGGTATGATTGTAAAGCTATCCACCTGTATCAGCAGTCACAACCCAAGCTGGTATTCATCATGCCTGATCTGCCTGTAAAGCTCATCAAAAGGATGTTCAGTTTAGCAACCTGGAATATTTACAAGATTGGAAGTGTTTACATGGGCTGAGCAACTGGCATCAATAAATTTAAATTGGGGATGTAGGAAGTGGTTCCTGAGCTTGAAGGCATCCTTGCAATGGTCAAAGGTGTCAAATAATTAAAGCAACATTATGCTGTTGCAATGCAAGCCCTGCTAGTGTTGCATGTGCATCGGGATGTCACATAGGCATACAAAAGGGGAGAGCTTACAGCACAACTGCAAACAGAATGTCTGAGATTCACTCTCATAGAATAGAGTAGAATAGAGTAGAATAGAATAGAAGCTGGAAGGGATCTTGGAGGTCTTCTAGTCCAACCCCCTGTCTAGGCAGGAAACCCTACACCACCTCAGACAAATGGTTGTCCAATGTCTTCCGAAAAACTTTCAGTGTTGGAGCATCCACAACTTCTGGAGGCAAGTTATTCCACTGATTAATTGTTCTAAAGTCAGGAAATTTCTCCTTAGTTCTAAGTTGCTTCTCTCCTTGATCAGTTTCCACCCATTGCTTCTTGTCCTGCCTTCAGGTGCTTTGGGGAATAGCTTGACTCCCTCTTCTTTGTGGCAGCCCCTGAGATATTGGAACAATGCTATCATGACTCCCTAGTCCTTCTTTTCATTAAACTAAACATACTCAATTCCAGCAACCATTTATCATGTGTTTTAGCCTCCAATTCCTAATCATCTTCATTGCTCTTCTCTGTATTCTTCCTAGAGTCTCAACATCTTTTTTATATCATGGCGACCAAAATTGGGTGCAGTATTCCAAGTGTGTGGCCTTACCATGGCATTATAAAGTGATTGGGCGTTGGTACTTACCTGATACGCCCTTTCTCCTCGAGATGCGTAGAGCATCCAGAGTGAGTGGGAGGTGCTCCAGTCTCCGCTCTTACAGGCTGAGCTATAATTGAGGAACGCTCCTCCTCCTCCACGTGACTCCTCCATGAGTTCCCCAGTTTTACAAGAAGACAAACACTATTATCTCCTTTAAACTACTGTAGCAGCTCACAACTACTTAACTGATTGAATCATTGGCCGAAACAGGGCTCCCCACCAGACGGACAATTTAGGGTGGGGCTGGATGTTCTAAGCAGCTCAATGAGAAAGGGCGTATCAGGTAAGTACCAATGCCCATTCTCCATAGAGCTGCTGCGAGCATCCAGAGTGGGACATACCAAAGCATGGCCTGTCCTATGGGAGGGACTCCGTCTGGGTTGGAATATCCTCTGGCTCTCTTGCCCCTTGTTGAAGGACTCGTCTGCCAGGGATGCTTCTGCTGAAGCAAAAGCACATTGATTATACAATGATGAATAAAAGGTGACGGAGACGCCCAGGTGGCCACTCGGTGTTTATCACGTATCGAAGCCTGGTTAACCCAGGCTGCCAAGGTAGCTGCACTCCCTGTAGAATGTGCGATTATTCCACTGGAAACAGGAAGTGCCTGAGTTAGATAGGCCTTGGAGAATGTTGCTCCGATCCAAGTGCCTACAGTAGACGGGGATACTTTGAAACCCAGCGTCTTTGATTGGAATGACAGGAACAATGCTTCTGACTTCCTGATAGACTGAGTGCGACTGATATAAATACGTGACGCACGTTTGACATTGATGGAATGCCACTGCCTTTCCCTCTCGGAGAAGGCCTGGGGCAAAAGTTAGGAAGAATGAATTCCTATGATCTGCAAAAGGCTGAGGTAATCTTGGGTAGGAGGAAGGGTCTGGTCGCAGGACCACCCGATCAACAAGGAAAATCACAAAGATCCTTTCTAATGGACAGAGCTGCTATTTCAGATATCCATTGTGCAGATGAAACCGGTATGAGAAGCACTACCTTGAACGTAGGGAATTGAAGTGATGCCCCTCTTAGGGGTTCGAAAGGCGGTTTAGACAGTGCCATGAGAACCCTGTTAAAGTCCCTGGTTGTGTATCTGTGTATCACTGGAGGATGCAAACTGGTGGCTCCTCTACGGGATGCCCGAATACGAGAGTGGTGGGAAAATGGTTCATCGGATCACCGAAATGACCGTTGGCCAGTCTGCCACCTGCCTTCGCAAGGCATTGAGGGAGGGGCCCTTGTCCAGTCCTTCTTGCTAGAAGGCCAAAATTTGAGCAGCCGCTGGGGGAGCGGATTAATGCATGGTTTGTGGCACCATTTAGAGAAAATGATCTGGGTAGCGGTATATATATATGAGTAGCTGAGACAGTCTCGCTGCCGAGATGGTCTCAATGACCTGATTGGAGAAAACTCTCCCTTCTTAGACGGTCCTGCTCGGCCTCCAGACATCTAGCTGAAGCCACTGAGGATTTGTGCTGAGGAGGTCCCTGGGCTAGTGAGATCCTGCCCGGTGTGATCCTCCAGGGAAAGGCCACTGGAAGGTTACGAAGGTCCGCAAAAACCACGGTCTCCTGGGCCAGTACGGGGTAACCAGGAGGAGTTCCGCCCTCTCATGGATCAGCTTTAGGATCACTTTGGGGATTAGTGATAGTGAGGGAATTGCGTAAAAAAGAGTCCAGTGGGCCAGGGCCAAGATATGGCATTGTGATTCTCTGCCCATTGGGGGGTACCTGGAGAAGAATCTCAGTACTTGGGCATTGAGCAGAGGCGCGAATAGGTCCACTAGGGGGTGGCCTAATATCACTGAGGCCTCCTCTGCATTATTACTTAAACAGGGAGGATGAAGGCGCCATCCTGCCTAGTCTAAGGTGGCCCTGTTCAACCCGTCTGCCTGAGCGTTGAGACTCCCGAGATGTGATCTGCCCTGACGGACAATAGTTGGTCTCCGCCCAGCTATAGATACACCCGGCCTCCCTCATGAGACGGATGTTATGTCTGCCCCCCTTGTCAGTTGATATGCACCTTGGTCGTAATGTTGTCTGGCAGGACCAGTATGAGGTACCTGCATACCTAAGGAAAGTGTGTAAGGCAGGGTATACTGTGTGAAGCCTCCGCCAGTTTATACTGCACCTTTGCTGACCAGGTGCTCTGAGCTGAGAGCGAGTGGATATGGTCCCCCCATCCGGGTAAACTGGCACCTGTCATGAGGGTAACCCCTGGGGGCTCCTGAAGAGATGCCCTTGTGGATTGCGGGTCTGGTCCGCTAAAGAAGCGATGCGAGAACCCTTGAGGGAACCTTCACCACGGCTCTCGAATTGCTCCTTCCGGAGCGGTGATAAGGTAACAGGAACCACTGTATAGATCTGGAATGGAGCAGGGCCCAGGAAAACAATGGATATGCATGAGACCAATTTGCCCTGTAATCTTGATAAGACCAGTAATGGCATCTTTCTTGTTCACCTAATGTTCCTGACCGATTTCTGAATACTGAGAAATCTTTCAGGGGAAAGGAAGACCGTCCCTTCAACTGTGTCAATCACTGCCCCTAAGTGAGCTAGTCGAGTGGGAGGGGTAAGTTGACTCTACTCCCATTGTGCAAGAAGATCATGGGCCTGAAGAACCAAGAGGATGGATCTAGTGTCCCCTTCGGCGTGGGATTTGGTAAGAGAAAGGATGAGGATATCATCCAGATAAGAGAGACTGTGAATTGGGAAGTCTCTGAGGTGAACTGATGAGACTGCCAGAACCTTGGTAAGGATCCTCGAGGTCGAGGCTAGACCAAGGGGAAGGGCCATGCATTGAAAAAGTTGACCAGTGTAGCCAGGTCTCAGAAATATGAAAAATGAGGGACAAATGGGAATGTGAAAATATGCTGCTGAGAGGTCAAAGGAGGTGAGCCCGTCTTCCTTCCTAGTGCCCTGCAGAATGGACTGAAGTGTAAGCATCATGAACTATGATGGACACCATTAAGCCTCTTCAGTCTAGGGTGGGCCTCCAGCCTCCGGAGTATTTAGGAAGTAGGAAAAAGTGGGAATAAACCCCCATTCCTCAGTGTGAGGATGGTACGGGTTGTATAGCTTCGATTTTGGTGGGGTTAATAGTGGTTTCTATGAGAACACACTTGGTGCAGCCTCTGGAAAGAGGGGAAACCCTGAAATGCTCCGGAAAGGGGGACAGAAACTCAAGGGAGAGGCCAAGTTTAACAGTGTCCCTAACCCAAATATCAGAAATGGTTGATCCCCATTGGTCGGCAAACTATGTAAGTTGACCGCCAAAGGGGTGGGTGGCTGGAAGCCTTTCCTAGGGCGCTGGGATGATCTACTTCCTGCACCCCGGAATGGTCTCCCGTAGTTGACCCCCCTCCTGTTCCTGACATTTGTGTCGCTCCGGTCTTGAAAGGCCGTCCGAAAGGGCGGGGTTCCCTGAAAACTGTGGAAGAAGGGAGCCTGATAGGAGAAACGAACGGATCCCCTTTGAAAGGGTTGGGACACTCTGGACTCCTGTCTGTGAAAGGGCAATGGGAGAAATTTCTTTTATTTAGGCTCTCCATGAACAATGGTTCCGGGGCCGGGCCAAAAACTTGCCTCCCGAGATGGGAGCAGAAGCCAATTCAGCTTTAGTCTTAATGTCTGCCTGCCAGTGTTTAAGCCAAAGCAGCCGCCGGACTGTAACGTGGGAGGAGATAGCCCAGGAGGAAATTTTCGCGGAGTGGACGGTAGCGTTGGCCGCAAATTCCGCTGCAGCCGTAAGCGTGGCAATGTCCTGGTGTGTCCAGGTGTTGGGAGGGGACATACTGCTTCAACTGACGGAGCCATCTAATAGAGGATTGGGTGAGAGGAATGCGGCCGTGGCTGATCGAACGGCCCAAGCATTGGATTGATGTGCCCGACGAACGTCGTCCGGGCCTGCTAGTCCTCTGGCTTTAGGGCTTCCAGAGCGTCAGTTGGAATAGAGGACGATGTTAGACTTACTAAGGAGTCATCCACCTCTGGGGTTGTGGCAAGGAAAAGAAATCCGCATTGAGATTAAAAAATCTCTGTCCTAACTGGAGGGAGCGAGGGGGGGGCCCCTGACGAGGCCAACTATTTGCTACTAAGCCAGAGCAATGAGTGGAGTAGGAATGGTCTCGGTCTCCACAACCAGCTGAAAATAGGATCCTCTGGGACTCCAGAGGCTGCTGGGGAGGTATTAGAGGATAACTGGAACATCAAGCCCGAAATATTGTTCTCCTTGATTAGCAAGGACTTGAACAAATGGGGTTCAAACAGGCCTATGGATGCGGGCTGGTCAGGGGGAATACCCTTATCCTCTGACCTTTCTCCTTCCATCAGTTCCAACTCTGACAGGGGTTCAGAGTAGTGTAAGGATTCCCTATCCGATCCTTCCGCTTCCCTGAAGGGCACGAGGCCCATTTCCACGTCCTCCACCCCTTCTGGAAAGGGGATCTCCCCCCTTGGGGATATTTCTTATTACTTGACCATGGTGAAGTTCTGGTTTGGAAAGGGATCTGCCAGAGACTGATGCAACCTCAGGAGCCATCGCTGAGGACCTGGTCTGGTCATCTGTTGGATACCCTCCGCAATCCCTTGGCAGATGGCCAGCTGCCTCCATTCTCTACTGCTGTCTGGAATAAGGACCATGGATGGTTCCTCTGGTCGCAAGTCAGCAGCAGTCGTAAATGTAGCCTCAGTGTCCGGTAGACTTGGAGGCTCTGAACAGGTGAACTGCACCTGGGAGGAGAAAGTTGTTCTGGCAGAGGGGTGGGTTATGTGGAAGCAGAGGGAAACTTAGGAACTGGGGTTACAGATTGAGAGCCTTTTCAATGCTTATAAAATTCCTTCTCCAAAGCCTTGGTCGCCTTAAGGCGTTTTATCTTTTTTTCTTTTGAGAAGCCTTGGATGAGTCCTTGGCCCTTTTGCGCAAATGGTGCATCTCCGACTTAGCCTTCAAGGAAGGACCTCTGGGATTGTCTTCTACCATGATAAAATGCCAGGTACAGAGCAATATTAAATAAAGAGGCGGTTGGCACGCCTAGGTGTACGGCCTAAAATGTGGGCCGGATATCCTATCATTGGGCCGCATCCCCCTTTTGGTAATTTTCTTTTTTTTGGTTGTATCGTAATATATATGTCCAATTTAAATTTATTTTATTTTATTCTTTTTATTTATTTATTTATTCATTCATTCATTCATTCATTTATTTATTTTTCGAATTAACATAAGAGGCAAGGCCAAAAAGGGCCTAACTAAGCTGCAGAGTATGCTAATAGAAGGAATATCCAAAAAGCCAATAGACCGAATGAACGCTGAGGCCAGATAACAATCAACAAAAAAGGGCAGAAAAAAGACAAATAGGAAAAATTAGGTTAAAATTGGCCTCCTGAGACAGCCTCCCAAGCAACATGGGAAGTAGGTGCCTCTCCTTCCCTCTGAGTGAACTGCGGGAACCAACCAACAGAGAAATCAACGGGGCAACAGGGCATGGAACCACAATACCCCTTCAAAAATGAAAACTCCAAACAGGTCTGCCGGTCCTGTTAAAAGCCTTCTGAATCATCGCAGCAAACTGAAAACTAAACAAAATGGCGGCCAGCCAAAAAGTGCACCCAAAATGGCCGCCGGAACCAGCGCGAGGCTCAGAGAGAAGGAAAGCCCTTAACAACAACAAAAGCTGCCAAAATGCAGGCAGAACGAGGGGCCTAAGAGAGAAGAGTTCGCCCTCTCTCTATTGCATTCGTGGGGGGAAGGCACAACAGAGCGCTATTAAGCGCGCAAATCCAAGCCGCTGCTTAAGGGCAGAACGGCCTAAGGAATGGCAGGCACCAGAGGGGGGGGCCGAAAGGCTCTAAAAACCTCCTATCTCCCCCCTGAGGTGAAAATTCGCTCCCTTCGCTAATTTAAGACAAGCCAAATGCACAGGGACCTAGGAGGAAAAAACAAGGAAAGATCAAACCTGAAATTTAAAGAGGAAAATCCTGGATCGGCCAAGGAGAAAACGCTAGAGCTGCCTGTCTCTGCGAGGCTGAGCTAAAACTGGGGAACGCATGGAGGAGTCACGTGGAGGAGGAGGAGCGTTCCTCAATTATAGCTCAGCCTGTAAGAGCGGAGACTGGAGCACCTCCCACTCACTCTGGATGCTCGCAGCAGCTCTATGGAGAATTTAACACTTCACGTGATCTTGATTCTATCCCTCTGTTTATGCAGCCTAGAATTGTGTTGGCTTTTTTGGCAGCTGCAGCACACTGCTGGCTCATTGAGCTAGTGCTAGACTCATTTTGCATTCCCAATTTGTGTTTTTCTTGAGGGAACCAATACTGTTCATGAGTCATTGCTTCTGGCTGAGATATCATAAGTAGAGATGGGTCTTGAAGCAAAACAGGATAGGCTGTTGATTAGGCCCGCCACTTTGAGTTGTTTGTAAAAATAATAAAGGTGGGATCCAAATAAATAAAATATGCAAGTTATGGGATCATAGTAAAAACAGTGAGAGTGGTTAAGATAAAAGATAAATCTGATTTAATAAAATAAAAATGTTTATACCTTAACTCCTAACCCACCAAAATAGTACCATCATCCTTGCCATGCGATTGTTACAGTAGATCAAAGAAATCTTCCAGTTATGCATCTTAAGATAGCCAGTTCTGGTTTCTGTACCAGCAGATTGGTGTAAACATTTTTTTGACCTTTCAGAAGTCATCCTTGATTATCACAAGGAAGAGGAGATAATGGCATTTATTTATCTGAAGGCTTTCTTGTTTTATTGGGGATACAGCCAGTTTCATAGAACTTGCTGGCTGGGTTTTCTTTTAAGACAGTCTGATAACACTGACCATTCTATTTTATCAGCCGATAGTCGGGTCATCTTTTCCTTAACGGATTACACTTTGGATTATTTAAGAGAAGAGAGCCTCTTTCTTTCATGCTTATCCTATCAAGATGTGAAGCCTGCTGATGAATAGAAAATTCTTACCGTTAAAAATGAACGTCAAAAAGGAGCTAGATCCCTTTTCAATTAAACTGCATTTACATGGCCACAATTTCATTAGCTTTTCTAAAATTGTTTTTTTGTTTGAATGCCTTAGTATTATATACCATCTCTTAAAACTATTAACTATTCTCAGAGGAAAGCCTGATTTGTTTTTTCAACTTACAACTTCAAACCCTGGAACACAAATTCAACTAGGAATAGCACCGAAGCTATTAATACTGTGGAAATTGACATATTAGATTCTAAATTAGTCTAATTTAAGCCTCATTTGAAATAAGTATGAAAAATGAATCATGATTCTAATGAAAAGTAAGTGAAAAGATCAGAATCCTATCGGTGCCTATTCAGAAAGAAATCATATTTGATGCAGTAGGTATTATTTTCAGGCGATGAACTGTAACATTATAATCTGGATCCAATGCCACTAAACTTATAAATATTACTATTAGATTACCTGACCTCATCTAAGGAGGCTCGGTTGTAGGTTAGGAGACTACCAGAAAATAGGAGAGTCCTCAACTGGATTGAAAAAATAAAAAAGGCAAAACAGTTCAATCAGAATTCAGTCTAAGCGTCTGCTGTTTCAAAATAAAGAATCATACCTGTCAATTGTCCTACCAAAATGAGATCATTTCCACTTTAATTTAAAAGGAAACAATGCCCTTTTCTCTTATGCAAAATTCTAATAGTAATTTTTAAGAACAACTATATCTATATTTTCAGTTTTCAGTCTTGTCTTAAAACGCTGTTGCAAAACCAGATCCCTTATTTTATTCCTGACAAAGTGCACCAAAACTTCCCTTAGAACATTTCTTAATCTCACAGATCTGTATTTATTCTATATAACTTATCAGTTTAGATGTTGGCATTCTTTTCTTATTCCTACATAGGGGCACAGAAGTGCACTCTGCAACCTTTCCCACAATTTTAGAGAAAATATATTTTTTTTAATTAGAGACAGTACTAGCACAGCCACAGTTACGTTGAAGCCCAAACACCAAAAAATAAATTAAACCCGCATCACCATCATCCCAAAAGTGCTTTATCAAGAGGCAACTGAACTTTCTGGTTTTTCTTAAAGACATTTAACTGAAAAAGTTTCTTGACCATGACCTGGATGATTGAGAATCTTCATAGACCTCTGCATCCTCATCTAGGTTTTTTTTTAGAGATGTTGCAGTTTATTTTATATCCATATTTTATATGCAGTTTACTTTGTATGCTATTAATTTTGCTGTCTTTAATTTCATTCTTCGTTCTACTATAGAATAAAAAACTGAAGGACTACAGTTTCTATTAAGTATCACTTTAATTAAATGAGTAGCTAAATGAAATATTATAAATGAATCCTTATTAGAATTCATTCATTGCAGGTGATTCTGTGCCACCAATCCTTTTTCTCCGCCTCCTTCTGTTAATGTACAGCTGTATTACAGGTGGTTATAATATGTCATTACATAAGTACAGCCATATCTCTATGATAAAATGCATTTTGTAACATAAAACACAGCTTCTTTTCCTCAAATTAAGAAAAAGCTAATTCACTCTGACACCTGATCTTTCATAAAAGTACAGTTCCAATTCTAGGGATATTTCCTCATTTTTATATCTAAGTATATTTTAACGGTATGGCTTTGATGCTTCTGTAATTCCTGGAGATATACAGCAGGACAGGTCCTTTTTAATAATACAAGAATAAACAGCAGAATCAAATAAAACAAGAGAAGGAGCAGTTAATGTCTACTTGGTGTACTTAATATGCAATGATAGTCAATTTCTGCTTTGGTTTCCTCTACTGTTTGATAGCAAGTAATTCTTGTCCCACTCTTAACCTTTTGGTCTCTTCCTGATTTTGCTCCTTCTTATCTTCCTTCTCTGGTTTTGCTCAGTTTTCTTCCTCTGTTGATCGCTGCTGTTCAACCATTAATCTTCTGGTGCTGTTTCTTGCAAACATACATTTTCTGTGATGATTCTACTGATGGGCGGCACTATCTCCTTTTAAATGATTGACTGGGCTCTGATAGGCTCATTATAAACCCAGTTTTTTCTTGTTTATGTTTCTCCCACATTTCACTTCATTTTATTTTGGATGTCCCTTTTTCAAAGTTAACTCTTGTTTTCATTAACTCTTTTAGTTTCCCCGACTTACCAAGTTTCCTTTGTTCTTTCAAAAAAAAATATCCTCATTCCAACCCACTCCTTGCTTTTTAGGCTATAGGCTTATAGAAAACTTTAAAAGCTTCTACTTTTTAGTGTTGTTAATTTTTTTATTTAGGATGTAGGGCCCATTAAGTGCTTTATAAGCAATAAATGGTGGTGCTGGAGGTGAAGATGTGGCAGAGAGTCTCAGAATGATTATTTCCTATCCATATATGAGTAGATTTAGAAATGAAAGGAGTAAGTTCTTAGATTGTTAATATTTTCATTATTTAGCTGACAAACATTACATTCTGATTCAAGAATAAGGTAAAAGAAAGTGATTACTTTCTATTATAGGAGCCTATAATACATAGGTATGTGTACACTGTATATGGAAGGCTCTGTTTCATTTTCTAGTCTATGAAATGGCACAATTCATGAGCCTCTGGTGATACTTAATTTAAACAGAACTGTCCTTGTAAACAAAAGGCATTTGTTGTTACTAATGACATACTGAGACAACAGAGAAGAATAGCTCAATGGGAGGAGGTTGGGAGTTTAATTAAAGGATTACAAGACCAACAAAATAATAGGCTCACAGGCTCATCATTATGCTGGAGAGATTAGAAAATTTACAGAGGCAATTTAAACCAAGTCAGGTAAATTTAATTGTACCTGGCTGATAGGAATTTTTATCCTCTCAGATGCCTTTGTCAGAAAATGAAAATCTGATTATTTCAGCAAACATAGTTCTGGACTGGAAAATTGCTACATTTCTAATATATAGCCAAGTTATCAGTAAAATTCCTTTCTTCAGTGGAGCACAGCATCATGTGACTCCAGTTTACATGGATGTATGATTTTACTCACCTCCCAATAAGGATCAAAACTGATCTCACGCCTATTTTGACCTTAATTCTTTTATAAAGAAGAGGCATCTCTAGCTGCAACTGCTAAAAGTTTTCCCACTCCTGCCCTCAACCAGAATCTGATAAAACCCCAGATAAGCAGCTTTCATGTCCTTAAATTGCTCCTGCACTGTATCACCTTAGATTGCAACTTTGAAGACTGGATATATTAAGAAAATACCAGCACATTCTGCAAAAAGGAGAAAATTCCTAACTCTACGTGGATTACCACATTGTCACAGAAAGCTTTTAAAAATATAAGGCAGGCATAGGTGTCGCAGTGCTGGATGGGAGCCCATCATACATGGCTGCCTAGATTGCCTTAGAAGGACCTCAACATTCAATAAATTATTATTTTTGTATTAATATGGTCAAAAATTAGAGACTACCAAATATTATGAGATGCTGATGTTCTTTCCTGAAATCTTGCAAGAGAATGCCACATCTTATGTTTTGGGGCATTCCTTGACAGGTTGGGGGATTCTTTAAAATTAAATTTTAGCCTCCATCCCGGGATCAGTTATTGATGCACTCATGGAGCTGACAGATATGACCAGTTGAGAAGTATTGAGTTAGAATACTGCTTCCTAATACACATACATAGAGTTAGACATCTCCCTAACAGAGAAGGATACTGCAGACTGAACTGATACAATCCAGCATAGTCTCACCCTTAACAAATGATGAGCAAACAAGCTGTCCTGTCCTAAGACTGGGAAACTGGCATAATTATAAACAAATAAAGGGATCTGCATCTCCAGCCTTTTCTAGACCTGTCTTTTTTAAATCTGGTTTTCATATGGAATGCCATGTGGTAATAGTAACATGTATAGATGCAGGCAATTTCTGTTTGAGCCATATTTTTTTTTCATAAATCAGCCTTATCTCAACATTTCTCAAACTAGCATGTATACAGGGACACAGTTATCGTGGAAGGTATTCATTTCTATAACAATTGCAGTGTTACGCTGTAAAACGGGCATCTGATAGAAGGTACCTATAAACACCCATTTACAGGGGGGAAATGTTCACCAGATGTGCATGCTAAGGAAGACTGCATATCAGGTTGTTTTATTCATTGACATTGACAATATGATTTTGTGAATGAAGACTACTAACATCGATAAAGACTGGGTATGCATTATTTTTTTGCTTCCAGGCCATCATTATCCATCCTCCTTCCTTATCATAGAGCTTTGGAACTACAGAAGTTTAGAGGGATTGGCTTCAAGAAAAGGATCACGGTCTCTGAAAACGCCACGCTTCTTAATGTGTAATTAGATCCTAGCTAGAGACAGTCCAGTTTGAGGTTAGCATTTGTAAGTTTCATGTTCTGCAGCTGAACCTCTCCAATCCATAGTGAGCTATCCACGGTCCTGATGGCCTGCTGATTATCCTGGCTTCTTGTCAGACAATAACAGTATAGCCAGGGAGCATTCGCAAGCTTCGGCCAGGAACAGGAGGAGAAATTGTAGGTACGTCACTCCTTCCCCCATCAGAATAACTTTATTCTGTCTCTGGAAGTGCCCAGATATTGTGAAGATTGTCGCTGCTGAAAAGACAAAAAGCAGCAAAGGTTCCTCTAGGAAATCTTGGATTTATGGCATGACTCCTGGAGTAGTGGCTAATTGCACTACTAAAACCACAGTTATATGACTATGGGCCCATGCTGCAGGAAATGATGAGTATGGCAGCCATTAGTCCTTATTCCCTCTGCAAAAGGTTTTTGTTTTGTTTTTCTCAATCTATTGAGCCAGATATTACAACTAACTATCCTAGACCAACTGAAATGCCATGAAATTTCCCATGATTTGGGGCCATTCTCTTCTAATTTCACCAATTCTCCATTTGCCCTACTGGCTGAACCAACTATTTGAAACTCAGGGTCTGGTTTACTAATTTCCTGTGCAGGGCCTTTAGATCCCAGTACCAAAGGACAAAACTTTCCCCTTGTAATTGATTGTATGTAATAGAAAAAAGAAAGTTCCTAAAATAAAATCTACACTGATCGGGTGCAGCATATATTTTTTTTAAGAAAAGCAAGAAATTAGGAAGTCGATGCTCCTTAATGCAAGCTACAAAGAAAATTATTTTCACAGCCTCTTCTGGTCTCCTCCTCCATTTAAATATGGGTAAAGGCTGACACCCTGTGGTCACAATGGACAACAGAGTTCTCAGTCTGAGGTTCAGATACATTATGAGTGTGTGTTTGTGTGAGACTCTTTTTGTTCAGATCTAAAACCACCCAAATCACGGAGAAAAATAGTTTAAGATCTAATTTTAAAGTGGAATAACTCAG
This sequence comes from Hydrophis major, assembly GCA_033807585.1. Lineage (NCBI taxonomy): Eukaryota > Metazoa > Chordata > Lepidosauria > Squamata > Elapidae > Hydrophis > Hydrophis major. The sequence goes on from CM066328.1 coordinate 187,299,727, forward strand.
GAAGAGGAACCCTCCCAATTCTCCTTGCAGCATTTATCTACAAGGTGTTTTGTACATAAATGCACCTCATTTATTGCAACTCAAATTACACTGGCTGTCTCCAGGGATTGTCAGGACTTTCCCTATATTTTTAAAATCAATCAGCCACTGTTTTATGGCTTCCAGAATTGTCACAGCAGATGGGACCGATGATTTTCAAAACCACCAGTAAAGAATGACTAATTTGTAAACAGAGAGCAGAGCTAGGCAGCACTGGCTGAATTGCCAAAAAATATTGTGTACAAATGGACACAATACTTCCTGGAAACTGTATCTCTTTTTCTACACAAAGAGGAGTCAAGATCAATGTATACATTACAATTGGAGCCTCTGTGGTGCAGTGGTTAAAGTGGTAACTCTGTGGTGCAGTTCTGCAAGCTACTTCTGCTGGCAGCCAGCTGCCTGCAATTTGGCAGTTCAAATCCCACCAGGCTGAAGGTTGACTCAGCCTTCCATCCTTCTGAGGTGGGTAAAATGAGGACCCAGATTGTTGGGGGCAATAGGCTGACTCTGTAAACTGCTTAGAGAAGGCTGTAAAGTACTATAAAGTGCTTAAGTCTAAGTGCTATTGCTATTATTTATTTCTCTCACATCTTACAATTTAGGTATGCATTAGTGCTTTTTTCCCCTCTTAAATTACAAGGAATCAATTGAAGGGTTGAGAGCACAAAAGAGAGGGGACTTATCCTCTTCTCAATGGGGTATTTTTTCTTTTTACAATTCAAACTTCCCACTGTCCCTCCCTCTTTGCACATGACCGAAACACATATGGGGATGGACTTTAACCTACCCTTAGTATCTTTTCATGATACTCTTAGGACTGAAGGAACCAATGGAGACTTTACAACAGCCTTCTCAGTTGCTGTTATGGTTAGCCGGCAGCAGGTGTGGACAGCTGAGGAGAGCGAGGATTTGGATGAGGGGTCGGGACCATCAGGGAATAGACTGTTGCCTTCAGGGATTGTGGGAACTGGCAGCAGTGATGAGGAGGTTCCCGAGGAGCCTGTGCCAAGTGCGTGTGAGTGAAGGATGATTTGTAGAAGAGAACAGCTGGAACAGCACAGGTGAATCAAGAGTAAGGATGCAACATAATGGTCCCTCCCTCCAGGGAATATAAGCCTGGTTTCAAAAGGTTTTTGCCTTTGCAAAAGGCAAAAACACTCTAAGGACCCAGCATTGTGTGTAGAGACTCCAGCTTTTCTGAAGAATTCTGTCAAGGCTTTTCTGGTTGGACTAATTGGCTGTAAGCCATCTTTTATCTACAAAGAAGTTATTTGTAGATTAAAACTGTGAAGGTTTGAGTTGTTGCATTTGTTTGAGATTTTCTTGTTGGTAACAAGGTTGGGTCAGAACAGTTGCATGCTGGATGGGAAGGGAAAGAGGGAGAGAGAAAAGGATATTGGGAAGAGAGAAAGGGAGATAATGGGGGGGAAGGCTATATCCAATCTAGCTTTGGCTCTGCCCTTGTGTTTCTTTGGCCCCTCCCCTCAATTTTGACATATGATTTCCAATAGATTATCCCCAGGGGTGAAATTCAAACATTTTCCCTACTGGCTCTGTGGGCGTGGCTTGGTGGGCGTGGCTTGGTGGGACTCAGTCTCTAAAAGGAAGAAGGCGGGCAGGCATGGGAGGGGCCAACTGATTCAAATCGTCCCTACCACCTCTCCAAACCAATTCAAATCGTCCCTACCACCTCTCCTGAGGTGGTGTGAGGTGGTTGACTTTCACCCCTGATTATCCCCCATAAAATAATGCGGCTTTTACTAGGTAAAAGGTTCTTCATCTTCGATTCAGACCTCTCTTGGGAAGGTTCAAGGAACTTTGTATCATGATCACAGCCATATCTTGGTGTCATTCTACACCGGAACACCAGTCGGTTTAGTGCTAGCAGGATATTCAGTCTGGCTCTTGGGAGCAATTCACGGATAAGCGGAAATTAGGAGATTCATATTTTGTCTGCCTGATGAACTGCTGTGCTGTTTTACAAACTGAACTTTCCCTGCCCTTTTCCTTCTTGTGATCTTGTGATTTCTTTTGTTATTCACCCTGAAAGGCATCCATCTTTTTTGAGTCAAATGTTTTTCAGACCTTTCTACTTCTTCAATGGGTCCTGGGATTCACATGAAATTGCTGTTGTCACCTTCATTCCTGAGCTCCCAAGGAGATGAAAAGGGAGAATTGAAGATCAAGAAGATATCTGAATTATGTCATGGAGCTACAGCAGGATGTCCAAGAGATCAGCTCTTTGGGGGGCTTCCTTATTGATATAAGATATATTTACATGTTGCATTTATTTTCTCCAGGAATTCTAAGTGGTATTCTTCTCTCCGAATATATTTTTATCCTCATGGCCGCCCAGTGAAATAAGTTAGAGTGATAAATAGCCCTATCTTTTTCTGGATAGTGGCCACATTTGGTATTTTAAAGGCATGTTATGTATGCTGTGGCCATCAAAGGGAAGCCTGTCATTCACAAAGTGGCTTTTAGGGCTGTTTGTCCAGTTGTAAAGCAAATACATCATTTAGAGCAGGGGTGTCAAACTCACGGCCAGTGGGCTGGATGTGTCATGTGCTGGCCCCATCCCTGCCTGGTTTAGCCAAGGGGAAAATAGTCCTGACACATCACATGACAACATCGTGACAATGCAAGGTTGACAACCCTGATTTAGAGTATAGAACCTGAAGAATATAAAACTATTAGGCCTGCTAGTGACCAGGGGGACATGATTTAGGACTTTAGCCCTGTGATAGAAAGCGGCATAAAGTTACTTAAGATTGAATAGGAACTTGAACCTGGGACAACTTGTGAAACATCACATCTGCTAGTTTTCTTTAGGATAGCAACTGGTTTTTATACTTCCTCCAATTTTACCGAAATGAAGTTGCCTAATCATACAGTTAATTTCATATTTACAGCGTTATCAGTTACTGAGAAAGAGTTATAACCACATGGCATTAAGGAATATTTTAGGTTCTCTCTTATTGATGCTTCAGGTGCTTTCAGTCACTTGGTCCCTAGGGTTATCAAATTGATAAGGATTCAGAATCCAATTTGATTCTGATGGAGATTTACAATTAAACTACCATTATCTAACTTGGATGTTGCTGTTCTCTAAACAAACTTGGATAGAAATGGGAAAATATGCTTTATAAGCTGTACAAAAGTAAACAATGATCAGAAGTATGTACCTAATTACAATAGATAGGGTACAAATGCTAGGTTTTGTCAGTTGCTCTTCTATATCTAAAATATATTCCAATTTAGTATAATTCAATCAAAAGTGCTGAGGTCAAAAGACTTAACATTATTTTCAGTTTGGGAATATGCTTCCATCTGGAGATACATTTCAGACATTATACAGATAATTTTTCAGTCTTTTATGAGCAAGTCAAATCTTCAGTGCTAGGGATATAAATTTCTGCATAGACCTGAATAATTGTCAGACATTAATTATCATGTCATTCCTTTTCTATGGAGTGATGCCTTAGGCCCCCTCAACAGTTGGAATATATTCTGCATGTAACAACATATCAGACTTTAGCATTCCTATACTTTTTTAAAAAAAATGGTTTTCAACTTCATTATGGATGGATAACTCAGAGAGCCTCCAGGTGTATGCAGATTCAGTGGCATTTAAAAAAAAAATACTTTAGCCTTCTTGAGCAAACACTGTTTTTTTAAAAAAGCTATAAAACCAAACCATTTCTACCTCAGAAAGATTTTGTTCCTGATCTCTTATTATTGGGGATGGTGGTCACAGGAATCTTTCTTAACTCTACCATTTGATAACTCAGATATCTAATCCAGCATGGCAACATAAATTAGGAATGTTTGAATACTGCAATATTCTGACACCCATTATCTCTGGCAAGACACAGTAGAGAACAATATTCATGATGGTTTACCGAACTTCTTAAATATTCAGGTGAACCTATGAGATAGCCCTCTCAGACTCAGAGATCCATATGCCCGCAAATTTATATAGCTTTGTTTGAAACAGATCTATATACTTATTAACACTCTTGGGTCTCATAGTTTTCAATCTTCTGTAGAGCAAAATAATGCATCAGAGGGCAATACTGAATCAATTTTTTTTTTAAGTTTGGCAAAGTCATGGCCACTTCAATGCTACTGAACACTGTGTTGTCACTGTCACTCATGGTCACGTGGCTGTCATTTCCAATGTTCCCTGCCAACTTCCTACAAGGAAAGCCATTGGGGAAGCTGGCAGGAAGTTGGAAGTCCCTTCTGCTCCCACTGTTCTTTTGTTCAGCCATGTTCCTTCTGTTTCTCTGTTGGAGTAAGAAAATATCTCTGAAACGATGACCCAATTTGTCTAGTCACAACTAAAAGCAAGAGCAGCTTTGATGCTAGCTTTGGAGTTTTCATTCCAAAGAATTTAATTTCTTGCCATGTTTCTAGTCCTCTTAGTGCAAGAAGAGGTTTTGTTTTCATTTCCTTGGTGCTCAGATGTTTTGAATTGTGATTTCCCTTATTTTGTTGTTGTTACGTTCAAACTATTTGAATTAATTACATTTGCACAGCTTTGCATTTATATTGTGACTGTGCATACTGCCTATCCTGAAAAACTGGCTGTTTAAAAAAAAAAAAAGCAAATAAATAACTCAATGCTGAAAAATATCCAGGATGAATTATTTGTGTTGTGTTGTTCTATGAAAAAGCAGCTCATCCTGTGATGGCATAATTAGATCAGAAATTGGACTTCTACCTTAGAGTGGGTAAAGACTATATTTAATTATGATGTTGCGTGTGACAAAATAATATTGCATTTCTGTTATTAATTGTGCTTGTTACTTTTTAAAATCAAGCTGTCTGCTTAATTTCTAGGGTGAACATGGACAATCTCAATTCTGCTTACCCCAGCACTCCAAAATGCATTTCAACTCTGATTTATATTACAGTTTTAGACTGCTACAAGTCTAGAAGTGCCCAATATAGCAGGCAAGCTGTCACATACCATAAATTTTATTTAGGATAATGTCAAGTAATACATACTTGACTCTAAAGCTTCTAAGAAATCTGCAAACCAATTGGGGGAAAAACACCTGGGCAAAATGAAATACTGTCTTGTAGGTAATTGTGTTAGTTAATAATGTGATCAGCCTGCAGCTAAGAATTTGCTACTAAAAAACTAGATATTCATGCACATACAATCATAAGTAAAACTTAGACTTAGTAATGCTAAAGAAATAAATTCACACACACACACTTTCCTGGCTTATACATTTTTAAACATTTTGTGGTATTGGAAGATTGCTCTATACCAATATTTTTCAATCTTAGCAACATTAAGTTATATCGACTTCAGCTCCCAGAATTCCACAGCCAGCTTGATGGTTAGGGAATTCTGAGAGTTGAAGTCCACACAACCTAGAGTTGCTAAGGTTGAATAGCACTACTTTGTACACTATGTATTATTGTACTTAAAAAAAAATATTTTGGGACTCTGTAATAGGCAATGTAAGTCAAGACAAGATCAATAAAATATATAAATAAACAGATAATCAACCATATTGCCTTACCCTGGAACAACCCTGTAAGATAAGTTGGGCTAAGAGAGAGAGATTGGTCAAAAATCACTTAGACTTTCATTGCTAAGACGGAACCTGAACCCACAGTATCCTGATTTCTATCTTAGTGCCTTAACCACGAGACCAAACTGGCCAAACTAGTTCTTTCTTTCCTTCTTTCTTTCTTTTCTTTCTTTCTTTCTTTCTTTCTTTCTTTCTTTCTTTCTTTCTTTCTTTCTTTCTTTCTTCCTTCCTTCCTTCCTTCCTTCCTTCCTTCCTTCCTTCCTTCCTTCCTTCTTTCTTTCTTTCTTTCCTTCTTTCTTTCTTAAGCACAAAATATTTCCAGTGAAATCCAATACTTATCAACCAGAAGTAAATTTCATTGAGCTATATGGAGCTTACTGACAGGATTTTGACTTTAAAAAATATTGAATATATTTACCTCAAATCAGATCTTTTTTTTAACAGTCAGGAACCAGTAATAAAAAGAGAGAGAGACAAGAACAAATAGAGATTATATACTTACTTACATACATACATACATACATACATACATACATACATACATACTCACACACTCTCTCTCTTACACACACACACACACACATATATTCTCCAAGCTTGAAAAAAGACAGATAGTATGTGCAGAAGTGCATATACATAGTACATTTGTTTACTTTAGTAATGATTGATAAGAACATTATGAAATGCATTAATCCTGTGATTTTGTATGTACTTTAGCCAATCATGGAGGATTCTACAAAAAGACAGATGTTCCTTTATAAAGGAAACATAGGTATTCTCTGGAGCTGGAAGATTATTAGTTACTTTGCCTACACCAACACACTGCAGGCACAATCCATTTGTCCCTCCTGACCCTCTCTCATGGCTAACCATTGGAAAGGAAGTAGAAAAACAAAATGGAGCCACAAAGAAAACAAAATGGAGCAACAAAGTTGCTTCTCTTCCTTTGATGATCTAGGCCAGGGATGTCAAACCTGTGGCGTCACAAAGCATCATGTGACATATCAGGACTTCCCCCCCCCCTTCGCTAAACTGGGTGGAAGCAGAGCCAGCATATGATGCACCTGGCCCAAAGGCCACGAGTTTGACACCCCTGCTCTAGGCTTAATCTAAAACTGTCCCTCCCCCAAATATCTTTGAAGGGGAAAATTGTAATATGGAATACACCAAAAGCTGAATAAAGATTTGTGAGTCTTTAAGAGGTTAACAAAAACATGACAGCATGAATATAGATCATGCCCATGCTTTCGAGGTTGTTTTTTTTTGCTGTATCATTCATCCAATAGTGTATGCATCCTAGCTTGAAGTAAAAGCAATCAGTGATAAATAAGAGTTGGCAACTGAGCGCATCACATATTGGAATGGATGTAGTTGGCTTCCTCCTTTCAGATGTCCTGAGCATCTCCCAGAAACTCTAGCCAGCCATGCAGATGCCAATTATGGAATTTTCCACCATATTGGAGGATCCTGATATGATTTTGCTTCATAAACTCATTGGTTATCCACCGGTATTTATACAATCGGGGGGGGAAATCCCAGATATGGTATCACTTTAACCTTCCACCAGCATGATTGATGCTTATTTCATTTTTCCCCAAACTCCTTGTTGTCTCCATCTTGTCTAGAGATAGCATGAGGGGAGTTGAAGTCCAACACATCTGGACAGCCTACGTGTTTATTTATTTATTTTACAAAAACGAACCTTCAGTCCAAGCTCTTTTATTCCTCTATTTGATTCTTAATTTTCCTCCTCTACTCCAATAGGTACTACTCCCTGCCTAAAAATTAGGAGGATCATGGTAGCATTTTTTGCAGTTATGCATTGCATCCAATGAAGGGAGCTATAGCCCACAAAAGCTTGTACTTTTTAAAGTTTGTTGGTCTGAAACAATGCTACTATATTGTTCCGATTTTGGGATACCATAGGCTAGGGGTTTTTAGCCTTGTGGCCCATAGGCACAAGCCTTGGGGGTCCATAAGCAAATTTTAGTGGGTGAGAGGTCTGGGAACTTTGATAGGAAAATAGGACAACTTTATTTTTATATGTACTACTACATTATATTTTTGAGAATAATTGGGATTCTTAGGTTTCATCAGATTCTCAAAGGGATCCATGGCATAAAAAAGTTAAGAACCTTGCCACAGTCTGAAATTCAACAGCCCGCCCCTCAAGCCTTTTAGCCTTCAATAGAGCATTTAAGACCTGGCTCTTTCCCCAAGCAATGGGATAGGATGAGGTTTGAGTGAGATGAGAATGTAGTGAATGTAAGATGGCGGCACACATGGCTTAATGCTTCCGACGACTGTTCTTCTTTTTGTGTTTTTACTTCTTTTTGTTCCTGCATTTTACTCCATCTTGCAACAGACTAACGTACTGTCGAGAAGATCTGATAAGTATAGGACAGCAAGTCCAAACTGAAGTCACCTATGGTTATATAGAATCCCACAATATCCCATTGGAGCTAGCAAGATCTCCAGGAGCTCCATGGATTGTTGTCGGATTAAGCAAGCGTGGAAGATAGCGTAGGGAGAGAAAACTGAAGCAGGGATGCAGAGTGGGCCTGCTAACTCAATTGAGGAAGAGACCGCAGAAATCCCCATTACCATGTTCCTCACAAACACCAGATCCCTCGTAAACAAAGTGGATGAACTACAGCTGCAGATCTCCCACAATCACACAATTTGTGAGTGCTCTCTGCTAATCGTCACAGAATCCTGGCTGCACCCGCAAATCCCTGATACTACAGTGGAGCTAGCGGACCGGACCTTGCACCGTCAAGATCACAATATAGCCTCCGGTAAGAGAAGGGAAGGGGGCCTAATTTTTTATGTACGTAAAGACTGGTGCACAAACAGCAAAATAGCAAACAGCCATTGCTCATTTAGAGGCCATGACTGTTCAGTGTAGACCGTTTTATCTGCCATGGAAGCTAACAGTAGTTACCTTCACTGCTGTATATTTACCTCCAGATGCTAATGTCAGCATGGCGCTCAGTCACCTTCAAGACATAATTACCACGAAACAGAGAGCTCATCCTGAGGGCATTCACATCATTGCTGGGGATTTCAACAGAGCATGGCTAAAAACTGTGCTCCCCAAACTTTACCAACATGTTAAGTGCCCAACCAGGGGAAAAAGCACACTTGATCATGTGTATTCAAATATTAAGCATGCTTATAAAGCAAAACCTCTTCCCACTTAGGAAAATCAGACCATTTCACCCTGCTTTTACTCCCAGCCTACACTCCCCTTAGGAAAAGAACAAAACCTAGCAGTCAAACTATTAGATGCTTGCCTGAAAATGGCCTCTCCCAGCTTCAGGACTATTTTGCCCGCACAGATTGGAGCATCTTCAAACAACAGGACTTCGAGTTATACACAGAGACTGTGCTTTTCTACATGAAGACCTGCGTAGAAAATGTCACTGTGGGCAAACGCATACGGACCTTCCCAAACAGGAAACCCTGGATGACCAGTAAAGTCTGGACTCTGATCAGGGCCTGTGATCTGGCTTTTAGAGCAGGTGACACCTCACACTACAGCACTGCCAGAGCTGAGCTGAGAAGGGCCATCAAACATGCTAAGGAGATGTATAGGAGGAAGGTCGAGGGCCACTTTACTGACAGTGACCCATGGTAGATGTGGAGGGAGATACAGGCCCTAACCAACTATAAAAGCCAGGACCCAACAAACAGTGCATGGCTGCCAACTCTCACGCAATCAGCGTGAGACTCACGCAATTCAACCAATTTTGACTGTCTCACTCTGATAAACAAAATCTCATGCTAAACCCCCAAAATCATGGAATGTACAAAAATATCCCTACATTCTCTGATTATATTCCGAATATTTCCCCTTAGCTTAGGAGAAGGATGAGCTCCCAGCGCCGCCCCGCCCTGCCCAGCCACCCCGCCCTGCCCAGCCACCCCACCGCGCCTCTTTTCCCGCCTTAATCCTTCTGCCGGCGTCCCGTAACTGTCACGATGCCGATCATTAGCAAATCGCTTCAGGAAAGCGAAGAACAGGAGGCTTCTTCCCGCCCGGGGCGCTCGCAGCCACTTTGCCCCGCCCTTTCCCTCTCTGCAATGTCCTCTGGGACAAGCCAGCTGCCCTAGGCTTTCCAAAGAAGGACACGAGGGGGCTGGCAAAGCCTCTTTTGCGGGCAACAGCCTCGGCCAGTAATAACAATGGTAAGCAAAGCCAACGGAGTGGCTTCCATTTAACCACCAAAGATGTTTCTTTATTTTCTCTGGCTGGATTTCTGACCCAGGGGAGAAAGACCATTTAAAAAAGCAAAAAGGACAGAAAGAACACCAAGAAAGAATGGGACAACCCCCCCCCCAAAAAAAAGAGATCCAACACAACTCTGAATAAAATTATTATTATTTTAAATTTTATTATTATTATAATTATTATTACCACCCCTTTACACGCCTTATGCTCTCTTTTAGCTGATCCAAAAGAGTCTTCCCAAACCAGCAAGGCGAGAAGCGTGTCAGGCTGATCTATAAAGGGGCTGGGCAGCTTTTTTGCAAAATACTTAATAGAAAGGTTGGAGGACTGACAGGATTACATCTCTGGCAGTGGATGAAGGAATCACTTTTTCCTCTTTCTCCTTTGAGTTTAAATCCTAGGTCTCCATGCACCAGATCGACAGGACTGTACTACATTATTATCATATTTTCAAACCCTTAGATAAGGACTCAATAAGGACTTTTTTTGATGCCAGTAGGCTTCTCAGCCCCAAATTGGGATAGCCCTGACTCAACTAGAACATATTCTAATCTTAACACAATTTACCATCCAAAGAGCAGTAAGACCATTAAGTTCAGAATCTAAACTTACCCAATAAATAATATACTGTTTCCTCACTGTGCTCAAGCTTCAGAATACAGTAGATGAGTTTTACAGTTAACAATATGTATATTTATATGAAGCACTCATTATTTGATTAAATGTTTAGTTTATACATGTCTGAAATTATGAACCCCTATTTCAGTCAACAAGTTAGTATATAATTAAAGACTGAGACTATAGCATTTGATATTGGCATGTAGTATGGTATTTGATACAGAAAGAAGAATACCCATTGATGTATTTGCATTATCTCTGTAGTTGTTTCGGGTTTTTGTCTTTTTGTTGCACATTGAATTCATCCTATAGTGGTCAATAGTACATCACTAAGCTAATAAAGTCAGTTGAGGTAGAATACTGCAGTTACAAGTCAGGAACTTCAATTATTCATGGTCAGTGAACTGCATTATTAATATCTTACAAATCCGGTTCAAGTACATTGGTGCTGCTTGCATGTATGTATGTATGTATATGTCCAAATCATGACTAAAGTATGCATCAGATTGCACCATTTAAAATGTAAAATTGTCAAAGCTCCCTACCGTGGAAGGGGGGACACCCCCCTTCCACACTATCCCCCCCTCGGTCGCTCCGCTCCCTCGCAGTGTCTCACTCCGAACTATCACTCAAGGTTGGCAGCCCTGCAGTGAGAGCAGCAGCACTCTGGCAGAGGAACTAAACAGCTTTTTCGCATGCTTTGAGAGCACCAAGAACCTGGACATACTGCCTCATGAGGACCATGATGCTGCATCTCTTTCTCTTCAGGTGCATGAGGTGAGAAAAACACAGAGCAGTAAATCCCAGGAAAGCTGCTGGGCCTGATGGCATTCCTGGTGCATTAATTAAAGCATGTGCTGACCAGTTGGCAGAAATACTTATAGAGATGTTCAATCTACCTTTAACACATGCCATCATCCCACAATGCCTGAAGGCTGCAACCATCATCCCCGTTCCCAAAAAAACAAATATAAACACTCTCAATGACTATAGACCCATAGTGTTAACAAGCTCCATTATGAAGGTTTTTGAGCGACTAGTTGCACAGCACATCAGAGACTGCCTCCCATCCTCCTTTGATCAACAGCAGTTTGCTTATAGAGCAAACCGATCTACAGAGGATGCTGTGGCCATCACACTTCATAGAGCGCTGAGTCATCTGGAGAACAAACAGAGCTATGTGAGGATGCTCTTTGTGGACTACAGCTCTGCGTTTAACACTATCATCCCAGATATACGAGTAACCAAACTGTATAATCTGCAGGTCCCCACCCCACGTGCTCCTGGATTAAGAACTTTTTGACAAACAGACCACAGTCTGTTAGACTTGGCCCCCACCTTTCTTCCACTATTACACTCAGTACTGGTTCCCCCCAGGGTTGTGCCTTGAGCCCCCTGCTATATGCCTTGTACACCTTTGACTGCTCACCAAGCCACGCAACAAACACCATCATAAAGTTTGCAGACGACACGACCGTGATTGGTCTCATCTCTAGAGGGCAGAAGTAGAGAACCTGTCTATCTGGTGTTCACAGAACAATCTGTCACTGAATGTCCATAAAACCAAAGAACTGATTATGGACTTCAGGAAACATGGACAGGACCATGCCCCACTCATCATCAATGGAGAATGAGTGGAAACTTTCCCTACGATCATATTCCTTGGCATCCATATTTCAGCTGATATCTCCTGGTCCCCAAACACCAAGGCCATAGTGAAGAAGGCTCAGCAGTGGCTGCACTTCCTGCAGGTTCTCAGGAAGAACAATCTGAATAAGAAGTTGTTGCTGGCTTCTGTGGAGAGCACTCTGACATATTGTCTGGGTGTGTGGTATACAGTTGAGGACAGGAAAACTGTACAGAGGGTGATAAATACAGCTCAAAAAATCATTGGTTGCCCTCTGCCCTTCCTGGAAGACTTAGCCAGGTCCCGCTGCCAAAGCAGAATCAAGGCCATTATAGAAGACCCCTCACACCCTGGCAATTATCTTTTTGACCTGCTGCCATCTGGACAGCGTTTTAGGTCAATAAAATCCCACACCACTAGACTAACAAATAGTTTCTTTCCCTGGGCTATCCAAACTGCAAATAAACATGAAGTCACTACCTCATTAAGATGTGAAAAGATGTGATATCTCAATACCCCATTCAGATGTATAATAACATATTACAGTACAATCCATCTCTTGTGTATTATACTCGGCTAAGCGATACAGTCAGTGTTGGATGTATGTTATGTGTATATTCGTAGATATTGTACTCTCAAATTGCAAATGGCAAACTCTCAAATTGCAAATGATCTTTCTTATCTTCATTTTTAAGTGCTTTTTAAGTGCTTTATTGTATTGCGAACAGTTGCTGGGGTGCATCCACGGTTTCGTTGTACAATGACAATAAATCTTCTTCTTCTTCTTCTTCTTCTTCTTCTTCTTCTTCTTCTTCTTCTTCTTCTTCTTCTTCTTCTTCTTCTTCTTCTTCTTCTTCTACTGAATGGCATCAGGGAAGTGTGGTTGTGGCACTAAGTTTTTTCTGTTTTGGTTTACTGGTTTTTGTGTTTCTATTATTGTGCATATTGTTTTATTCCTGAATGGTAAGACACCCAGAGTTTGACTTTTAGATGGGTGGCTATACAAATGTTATAAATAAACAAGCAGACAGACAAACAAACAAACAAATAAATAAGACTAACACAGCTTTCTTCCTTTGTTTTTTACCACAGGTGAACCATTTAAAGAAATTGAATTGGTAGTTCCTCTTCAACTACCAAATTTATCATAAAATATAGCTTCCTCTCTAACTTGATTATCGTGAAATATAGCTTCAGCTGCCACTCTGACCTATACTCATCTTTTGCATAGATAGAAGAAGTGTGAATAAATGTGTCTGGAAGTGTGAATTTTTAGAATGTTTTGGTGGGGAATCTAGATAATGGAGGAGTGGTCTGAGGGGTTTTTTTTGTCCCAATCCCCTCTTCTTCTCCTCTTTCCCTCCCACAGTCCCACCCCTCTTCACTGTTTCAGACAAGGGCTATTAGCTGCTAAATTATCAAAGCAACTACACCAGGCAGAAGAAGCCACAGTCTTCCTGAAACAGTATCCACCTTCCACCATACCATTTTACCAAGAGAGGTAAGTTCATAGACAAGAATTAAAAGTTTGCATAAAGTTTCAACCAGATGCTAGATTGGTGTAGCCTTTCTTAATCACTTCTTTCATCCTGAGACTATGAGAACTTGTAAACAACTTTATCTTGGTTTAGAGGTATTGATTTATACCTATCCAGCAATATTTATGGCCGTTGATATTTCTCATGCGACTTTTACTTAATTGATGTTCTTCTGGGATTGGCACGGAGAATGTGGCAGCCCACAGAAAGGGCAGCAGCTCTCAGCATTGTTAAAGACTGCCATTAGCCAATTGTGACGAGCCTGTAAGAGATTCAGCCAAATTTGTAATTGAGGGTAAGAGTTGAAGACAATTGTGGGAATGCCATTTCTTTTCCATCACAACTCAATGTTGATGAATGGCTTCTTGGGGCAAAACCCTGCCACTTTAAATAGTTAGCATTCAAAGCTTAGTATGAGATCTGGTTCTTAACATTAATTGAGATTTTAAATGCTGAATATTTTTCTATCCTGTCTTTATGATGCAGATTATATTTCATTTGTTTCATTTCTTTTTTTTTCTTTGTCTCTAGACTGTAGAAATTGAAAATGTGTAGACATAGCCTTTATTTAATATTTGTACAATAGTTCTGGAGGCAATTCTTTAGCATTGGTTATTTAAATTACACATAGTGATACATCTTACTTTGTTGATTTAGCTGGGTATATACAAGTTTCAACCTCTGCCACAGACTCATCCTACAAAAAGCAAAGTAGGACAATTTTATTTGCATGTTTTATCATTTCTAGTCTAGATCTCCTCATTACCCTTTTCATCATTTTTTCTTGTTCTTATACTGCTGCGTGATATAGGTTATCGAAATAATTCAGTACACCAAAGTAACTGAAATATTATTTCGCTGAAAGCAAGCTTAAACTTTTGGTCAGTTTGGAATGTTGAGTGGTTTAAAGAGCAGTGTTTTTCAAACTTGGCAACTTTAAAATGTGTGTGGACTTCAACATCTTCAGTGCTGGCTGGGGAATTCTGGGGCTTGAAGCCTGCATATTTTAAAATCACAAGTATAAACCCAATCCAAATGGGCATTACAAATCATGGTCACAGGTCCGTGGGACTTTCCAACCAGTTGTAAAGGTGAGCCAGTTGCCAAGCACCTGAAATGCAGTCATGTGACTACAGGGGGATTGCATGACATTTTATAATGGCCAGAAATGCTTTATGGGTAGTAAAGTACTTGCTCCAGGTCCGTCATAATTTTGAACAGTTGTTAAGTGAATGGTCATAAGTTGAGGACCACCTCTACTTTAATGACTAGAATAACATAGAATAGAATAAGCTGGAAGGGACTCTGGAGGTATTCTAGTCTAGCCCCATGCTCACGCAGGAAAACCTATACCATTTTAGATAAATGACTGTCTAGATTCTTCTTTAAAATGTCCAGTGTCCATGATTTCTCTTGACAAGCTTTCAGAATTTCTCCTTAATTCTAAGTCTCTTTGGTTAGTTTCCAATCATTGTTTCTTGTCCTGTCCTCTGGTGCTTTGGAGAATAATTTGATCCCTTCTTCTTTGTGGCAGCCTCTCAAATATGGGAATATTGCTATCATGTCACCCCTAATTCTTCTTTTCTTTAGACTAGCCAAGCCCAAATCCTGCAGTCGTTCTTCATAAGTTTTAATCTTCAGGCCTTTGATCATCTTAGTTGCTCTTCTCTGAACTTTTCCCAAACTCTCAACATCTTTTTTGGAATGGAAGACATGGAATGAATACCTTACAGTGCATTCTTGTGAATTATTTGCATTAAAAAATATTTGCCTGCCATGCTTTTTGTTAAATGAGGATTATATTTAATTCTGTTCCTTGTGCTTTTTAGCATAACAGAGTAAACCATGATCTCTAGATTATTTTGGCCTTTGGTTTTGCTGGATCTTCATGCCTTTCTAGTAGAAAACACCAATGAAGAAAAAAGAAATGGAGTCAGAAAACAGAAGAGCAAATTGTTTGTTTCAAATGCAGTAGAAAAATATCCCAATTCAAGTGATCAAGGTGATTATTTTTGAGTAGTTCTAAAACAAAGTTTAATCCATTACAGTCTAAAATTTATTTTGTATTATGGGAGTGCAATTGTTTGAATGCTAGACTTATTTACAGCAAAAGCAGTAGCTTGATTATAAGACTTTTGTTTTGCACCCAGAAGGCTGCCAGTGGTTCTATGCATATTTTCCAGCTAAGACTAGGAAATACTCTATCTGAATTCGTTCAACTATAGGCACTTAAGAAAGCAGCTCTCTCACACATGCCATTCTTGGAATCGACCTTGGGAACTGCTAGAAAGCAATGGTCGGCCAAGAATCAGGGTGCAAGAAAGAAATCATTGCTGTTGCAGTTGCTCCACCCACTCACTCCATTGACTGATTTCCTGGAACTTTGCACTTGATTTCACACTGACTTGTTGATCCTTATAATGTCAAACAAGTTATGAAAAATGATTGGTGGATTCTGCTGGGTTCATTTTCCTTCCTGCCAAAAGTCACTATAGAGAAATGGGAAATCAAGCACCAATTTTACTCTCCTTAAATGGGAGATGAAGCTGTATGGTGTGAGTGCAGCTGGGTGTTTGAACAGGGAAGTTTAGCCAGCTGTCAAGTTGCCCTAAAAGTGCCTTGCACCTGTGACATGTCATTAGGCTATTTTTGAACATAGATTTAGTGCTCTTTTGATATCCAGTAAAGAGCCAAATGAATAGGTCATTGGCACAGAAGAAGGCCACAGGGTGAAGTATGACTATGCCACTATCACATCCTTTGTATGTGCTTTTGTGTTGTATGATACCCTCCAGATTGTTACATTATAACTTCTGTCAAACATAACCCAACTTACTGGAAGTGATGGGATCTTTGTCCAATTTACCTTAAAAAATACTTGATTGGGGAAGATCAAAAACAAGTCGGCAGAGACATATACTTCCACAGCAATATATATGGCTACAACTTCATTTATTTAGGTTTACCACAGAGGCAGAAAGATAAACCACAGATTTTCAGCTATGCTTGAAGGAAAACTGCAAAATGGATGGTTCAAAGGCAGGAGCCCACAGGTTGTCTACCTCTGTTATATAGAAATAAGTGAATCCTCTCAGGAAAAAAATATCTGGTTTATCCAGCTTTTCAGAGATACTCAATATTTTCCAGGAAAATATTGAGATTTAAATAATTGGGTCCATAGTTGCCTATTATGCTTGCCTTATTTAAAGTTTTGTTTTTTAAGGGGTAATTCTCCAACATTCAGTTTCATCTAGAAAAACTCCAGAAAAGCCTTTGCCATCCTAATAACCATCCCAGCTGTGAACTCTGAGACTTACAATCCAACTGGAAGCTACCAGACCGGAATAGTTCTGAGAGTGGTATGGGCAGATGCATCTTTTTCCACCAGGCACAGACCTATGGCAACGCCCATGCACATTTGGGAATAAATTCCTCTGAACTCAGCAGAACCTCCAAGTAGATATGTATAGAGTTGAGCAGAACTGTGTCTGTGTGTGTTGGAGGAGAACAAGTTCAACGTCTTCAGTAGGTTTTCCAAAACATCTGTGGAAGGTTGAATGAGTTGGCAAGAGGTCATGCCCTTAGCATTCAAGTGACTAATCTGAGCTGTTTTCTCCCTCTGACTTTTGTGATTTCTAGATGAAGACTGTATTCTGGAAATGGCCTTCCTCCTGGACAGTTCAGAGAGTGCTAAGAACTTCAATCATGAGCAGCAGAAAAAGTTTGTCTTGGAGACAGTAGACAGAATGAAAGGCCTTCAACTCAGCTCTGGCCGCACACTCAGCTGGAGGACTGCCTTACTTCAGTACAGCAGCACTGTCCTTATTGAGCAAACGTTTAGAGACTGGAAGGGTCCTGAAGCTTTTAAGTCTCGAATTGCTCCCATTACATACATTGGCCATGGGACCTATACCACCTATGCCATTACGAATCTCACTCAGCTCTATATGAATGAGGGAACTCATGGTAGCGTGAAAGTTGCCGTGTTGCTGACCGATGGGGCAGACCATCCGAGAAATCCAGATATTTTTTCAGCTACTGCCGATGCTAAACATCAAGGTATCGCGTTCTTCACTGTGGGAATGACCAGAGTAGCCGAGGAGGTGGCCAATGCTGCCAAACTCCGGCTATTGGCCAGTGTTCCAGCCTCTAGGTTTGTCTTCAATCTGCAGGAAAAAGACGTGGTGGAGAGAATCATCAAAGAAATGGTAGGGGCAAACACCTCAGTGGGCCAATATAATGGATACATATCCCTTAGGCAGATACCATTTTTCAGTGGGTTATGTGCAAATGTTTTGCAATGGAATATCACTTGTAACACAGGGCTGCAAATGTCCCTTCTTTCAGGAAGCCCAGAATTATATCTCTCCTCACAAGGTAGCTGTCAAAATGCCAGCTGTTCAATGTCATATTAGGGTTTAGTCAAATTACTTGAATATATGCTGTGTAATCAGTTGGAAAAGATGAGCCAAGAGCTGGGTTGACTACTGTTTTAAGGAGATGACAGAAGCCAGTCTGGTAGAGTGATTAGGGTGCTGGACTAGAAATTCAAGAGATCATGACTCCAGTCCACCCTCAGTTACAGCAGTTCATTGGTTGATTTTGGCCAGCCAACAGACTCAGCCCATTCCACCTCACAAGTTTTTTGTTGGAGAAATAGGAGGAGGGACATATATAGCTCAAAATGTACCCCCATCTTGAGCTATACAGAAGAAAGGAAACATAAATACGAATAAATAAATAAGCATGGAGGGGCAAAATGCTTTGTTTGTGAGCTTGAGGTCATATTATAGGCCAGGAGTGTCAAACTCAAGGGCTGCGGGCTGGATCCAGCCCATGGGGGGCATAAATCTGGCCCGCAGGGCCACCCTGGAAACAGAGATGGGCAGGCCCATGGTGCCTCTGCCAGCAAAAAAGGAGTTTGGGGGTGGCATGTGTGAGCCCTCCCGAGCTCTGTTTTTGCTGGCAGAGGGCTGCAGGAGTCCATCACAGTAAAAAATGGAGCTTAGGAGCCCATTTGCACTGGCAGAGCACTTGGGCCACCACAGGTGCCCATGACACAAGTGACGTCAAGCTGGCCATGTCCACCCTGGCCATGCCCACTTGAGATCAAGCACAGCGCCACCTTCGGTACGATCTAAGTATAGCATATAAAATCATACATTGCAATGTCCTTCCTGTCAATGAATACTTCAGCTTCAACCATAGCAATACAAGAGCACACAATAGATACAAACTCAAGGTTAACCACACTAAACTTGATTGCAGGAAATACAACTTCAGCAACAGAGTGGTCAATGTCTGGAATATTCTATCTGACTCTTTGATTTCTTCCCCAAACCCCAAAAACTTTAACCTTAGACTGTCTACTATTGACCTCATCCCTTTCCTAAGAGGTCTGTAGGGGGCGTGGATAAGTGCACCAATGTGCCTACCGTCCCTGTCCTATTGTTTCTTTTTATTTCTCTTATATGTATCCATTTCATGTATAAACTATGTTTATACTTATACCTGTTATTTTATAATTGCTTGACAAAATAAATAAATAAAAATAAATAAAAAAAACTTTGACGCATCCTTCAATGAAATCAAGTTTGACATCCCTGTTATAGGCCAATAATATAACCATGTATCCATTAACAACATGTTCTGTTCTTCCATGCTTATATATTAAGACACTAGAGTTATATATGTTTTTGGTTTCCTACATTACATTGTTTTCCAAACTCTACTTCCATAAATGCATTCATGTAGATATCCAGGGTAGGGAAGCCCTTGCATGTGGGCCTTTGTAGACTGAGGTGTCCCTCTGCTCCAGAGTAGATAGGTAGCCTTTGAATTTCAGCTCCTCCACAAAAACACTACAGGGTGGTGAGAATGAGGGCGTGAGGAATCACTCCATTCTGGTGGGGGTGGGGGGGTGGGAGCTAAAGGAATCTCCCACCATTTCCAAAAAAACGTTACCACTCTGGAACTTCAAATATACAGCCATTAATAGTTGTTGTCTTATGTTCTCAGTATATGGTGAATTAACTATGGTGAATTAACTTTTTTGTGTCTACCCTATTATGTAACTATAAAATATACAGAGGTTTTTATATATACAGTATATAAAAAAGCAACAGTATAGTATTAGCATGTTGGAACTATCTTCCCACAAGCTTTCTCTTTCACTTTTTAAAGAATTATGCTTTATTATCTGTAAAAATCTAATTTTCTTTTCCATTTATCTATCTCTCTAGAAAGATCTGGCAGAAGAAGGGGTAAGTCGTATTTGTGAATGGATGAATGAACGGATGGATTATGTTTAAACATGAAAGTGAAATAATTACTGACATGGGTGAAAATGTTGTGTATTTTTATTACCATTATTCTTTAATCAATACAACCCTCCCTTTTAAAGGGTGTGGAGGTATTACAAGAGTATGATATAAATTGATTAAAAACACTCAAAGAAAATGTCAGAATAGTTATAAGCAAAACAGAGTCTGTCTCAGTTATGTTGAAGATTCATTTGCTTGGTTGTTTTTTCCCCCCCAAAGTGTCCTCAGCCTCCTGTATGTAACTGTGAAAAAGGAGACAGGGGCCTTCCTGGTCCTGCTGTAAGTACCCTTTTTTCCCCTCACTTCTCTGGTTCTGGAGCTTACGTTTTATGCACAACATGGATTACTTTTAATGGTGGCACTTTATTAATTTGCAACACCGGGCTGATGAAATGTGCATTGAGAAAAGGCAGGCACGTGATTCAGCAGGATCACAGAAACTGTATCTGCATACAGTAGTGCAGATGTATAAACTCAGTTGCATTCTCAGTGGAGAATTTCAGATGAAACAGATATTGGGTTAAACTGTAATTGTCAGCAAGATGGAGGAAATTTTGCCTTGCCTTTGGAGAGCAGGGAGTGAGAATCCAGGAGAGTCTTACTTCATTTTATTCTAAGAATGAAAATCACATGGCAAGTTTCATCAAAGAACAATCATAACCCAATTACACCTTCAAATAATATATCCTTGTATAATGGTTAAAACAAATACAATATTTTAAAGGGGATTTCATTAAGCCCTGGTGATGGAGTGGTTAGAATATCTTGCAGGCAAACTCTTCCCACAGCCTGGAGTTTTGATCTGGGGGGGGGAGGGGGGGGCTTAAGGTTTACTCAGCCTTCTATTTTGCCGAGGCTGGCAAAATGGTTGGCTGCAATATGCTGACATTGCAAACTGTTGTGTTAGATAGCAAAGCAATATGGAGTGGTATATAAGTGGTCTAAATGCTATTACTACTGCTACGCAAGCCAAAAAAATGCTGAAACTGTTCCAAATACTTGTCCCAAAGGTGCTTTTTCAAGAGGCAACTGGACTTTTTGGTTTTTCTTTGGATTTCAGAAAGATTTCAGATTTCAAAACCAGAAAGTCCATTTGCCTCTTGAAAAAGCACCTTTGGGGAAACCATGACCTAGATGACTGATAATCTCCATAGGCATGTTCCAAATGCTTTGATTAGTTAGACTACGTCTTCTCTATATTACTACAAAGCAACATGTCATAGCCTTAACTGACCCAAATCCATAATCAGTGTTAACAATCAATTTTACTGGTTCAACTGGTAAAAACGATGGCAGTTGTACAGACAGAACATTGTAAGAACATTCAACTGAAAGACAACTCATACTTATGACTGGGCTACCCATTATTAAAAATGATGGGTGGCATTCTTCTTCCTCTCCTTCCTCAAACTACTCCTATTAGAATATCTGTAATAACAGAATCTTGCAAGTATGAATGTGCTTCCCCCTACCTCTTTTATTTTCATGCGAATCAGAAGGATGCCTGCTTTAGGCACTTTTGTAACTCCGTATTATTATTTGTCCCAGTTTCTGCCAACCTAGCAGTTCAAAAAGACATAAAAGATGCAAGTAGAAAAATAGGGACCCCCTTTGGTGGGAAGGTAACAGCATTCCGTACGCCTTCGGCGTTTAGGCATGTCAGCCACATGATCATAGAGACCTCTTCAGACAGCACTGGCTCTTCAGCTTTGAAACGAAGATGAGCACTGCCCCCTAGAGTCGGGAACGACTAGCACATATGTGCGAGGGGAACATTTACTTTTACCATAGCTTAAGCCATATCTATTTGTCGCTTTGTAAGAGATCTTCCCTCTGGCTGTCAAGGCCATCCTCTCTAACTCTCTTCAGGGAGCAAGAGTGAATGCAAAAGCTACAGAGAGGCTTGATTTACTAAATATATAGACTTCTGACCAAAAAGGTATGATAAGAAGTGCAGTGCAGCCAGGCAGGTGGAGGCGGGGGCAAAGGGATATCCAATGTTAGCTTCTTAGTAATTTTCAATTATAGAATGGTTTGTGACAAATAGGGTGTTGAAACCTTTCTGAGTTCAAAAAACATGTTATGTGATAGAATTAAAGCATGAGAATAAATGGAATGTATAATAAGTGGTTCAACACTGAGCAGGGAATATATCAAGATGCTATTGGCTATATCTGTCAGAATGATATATATAGTCTGCTTCTCTTAACTACTCAAAATAGAGAAATACTGTACAGACATGTCCCAGTCTCTACTCGACTTCCATGCTTCCTCTGGGCGAAGTGAGCATTTCTCTGTTGTTTCAAGGTATGTAGTACATTCTGAGAACTATCCATACTGTGGATTTCCTCTTGCAGCATCACTCTAGCCACAGCCTTTAATGACAAAATTCAGGTAGTGCTTTAAGCAAAAGTTCCTAGAATTTTATTCCTTGTTTTCCTAGCCATCTTTTCATTTTCTTGGGAGCAACAAGTTCAAGTTGTTGAAGTGCACCATCTAGGAATTGGGACAATAAAGAACTCTATTAACTTCCCACTTTTACATCTTTTGCTTCCAGGGTAAAAAAGGTCGCCCCGGGGATGATGGAGCGCCTGGTGCAAAAGGAGGAAAGGTGCTATGACCTTTGACATATGCTTTAAAAGCTCATTTGTTTTTTAAAAAAGCAAGTTATTAAGGGATCTCCTGTTGTGGTAGAAGTTAGAAGTTAAAGCATATAGCTTACATTTCAACATATGAGCGATGTTTTGTTAAGAAGGTAGAACTAGACAGACTTAGAAGACTTCAGCCAATTAAGTACTGTCCATTAAAAGTTGTTCTTGGAATGTTCTCAGAATACTTAGAAACTTAGTTTTGGCTTGCGGGACCAACCTGAAAACAGCGAAGGATTGGCCCACAGTGTGTCTGCCAATGAAAAAAGAGCTCAGGAGGGCTGTGCATAGCTCTCCCAAGCTCCATTTTCATTGGCAGGAGGTTGCAGGAAGACATTGTAGCCAAAAACAGAGCTCGGGAGCCCGTTTTTGCTGGGAGAGTGCTTGGGTCGCCACAGGCACCCCCAACATGAGTGACATTGTTGAGCTGGCCATGTCCACCCTGGCCACGCCCCCCATCCCCCCCCCAAGTCAAACACAAACCTGATTCGACCCTCCCATGAAATAGAGTTTGACACCCCTGACTTAGAATGTTCATTAAGTTGTGAAAGCAGCAGGTTGTAGAATAATAATATTAAAATATCCTATTGCTTCTAGGGGGAGCCAGGCTTAAATGGAATTCCAGGAAGAGATGGGACAGAGGTAAATGAATGTATTTGCTTGAAGGAGACCTCTAGATTCTGTAAAAAAAAAATCCCAAAGGTGCTTTTTCAAAAAGAAACTGGACTTGGTTTTTCCTTCAGTTTAGAACTGAAGAAGCTTCTTGGATGAGAAGAAAAATATCTTCAAGGAAAAACGAAATCCATTTGCCTTTTGAAAAAACAAAAGGGACAAACCCTGACCTGGATGATGGAGAATCTCCATAGACGTACTTTAAAAATGTATATCATAACACCTTGATAATCGTAATTGGCATTCACAGGCAGCCATCTTTTTTCTATCCAGAGCTGCACTCACTCAGGGAGAAGCATCTGAACTGTGTGATAAATGGAAATGAGAGCCAAAAGGATTGGGACTACCCACTTCTCTTTGTCCAATAATGGCCCCCTTTTCTTTGTTCTCATTTGCTTTCTTTGTGACATTGTTCTATTTCTACTTAAGGAACAGGCTGCTAGGGAGGAGATATAAGCTTACAATACAATGATCTCTTTGGATCACAATTAGGCAAAGGTTGTATGAGGATACTGTATGAGGATATTACAATGCCAGAGGACCACTAGCCATCAGCAAAATGTATGTTGGTCAGATTTTTACAACTCAGATTTAGTAGCTTTAAGCTGTTGGCTGCATGGGGTCTACCAATATAGAGCAAAAAAAAGATGTTATCCAGTAAAAAATGAAATAAAGAAATTCAGCAATTTGAAATACTGCTCCTCCCTCATCACTCATAAAACCTTCAACACACTATTCCAACTCATGTCTGCAATCTGGACTAGATCACACAGCAACTGTAACCTTTCATTCTAAGCCACACAAGCTACCTAGACTATCCTGGGGTATTGGACATGGCTAGACAATGGCATGGTCCCGCATAGTGCTAACTGGATTTTCATAATGTCACCCGTAGAGTGACTTTTCATACTATTGACAGAAATTGCGATAATATCCTTTTATTTTATTCAGGAGCTCAGATACTGCTTTGTAAAAAAAAATAGACAAAAATGGTGACCGAAGCATTAGTATTACCCTCTGCACAACTTTTTGATGGCTTTTCTGGGGGGTCTGATGCAAGAGAATCAGAGCCACTGTGCATTGAACCCCCACTTTGCCCAAGATTGAGTTCACTAAAAAAAAAAGTCAAATAAAAAAATCAAGTAAAAAAAGAGTCAACCGTTGGCTCTTAGTTCCTTTTCCTTACCCCAAAGACAGATGTATATTTTAAATTAATAAATACCCTTTTCCTAGTGTTGATCCTATGCTTTTTGGCTAGTAAGTGCCTGTACTAATTTAGTTAAAAGATATTTTACTTCTTTCTGTTAGGGGAAATCTGGATACAAAGGAGAAAAGGTATGGATTTTTCACCTTCTTGTATCCTCTATTTGTTGGATGCCGATAACAGGTGAGTTACTGAATTTAAAGACAAAGGTTGGAGTATTTATTAATTGATGAATTGTATATTCCACATTCTTTTCTTTATAAAATCTTAAGTATATTTCCAAAAAGAAAATATAAGGGGAATGGAAATCTTGCAGTGAAGGAAGATCAAAGTTGTTGCTTGCTGTTGCCTTTTAATGCAGAGATAATATTAACTGCACTTTTTAAATCTCAGGGTGAAAGAGGTGAATGTGGAACACCGGGCATAAAAGGAGACCGAGTAAGTAACTATCAATATATATGTATATGTACATTTATAGATATTGTACTCTCAAATTGCAAATGGAGACGTGGGTACTCTATTTGTCTTATCTTCATTTTTAAGTGCTTTGGTTTTATAGTATTGCGAACAGTTGCTGGGGTGCATCTACAGTTTCGTTGTACTTGTACAATGACAATAAAGTTCTTCTAATTCTAATTCTATCAAAGATTTAACCGGGAGGAGGGAAGAGATGTAAGACTTGGAAAGAAGATGCAGAGATATGATCTACATAGAGCTGATGTAGATGTAGCTTGATCCTAAAATATCTAAAGATCATCCTTGTTTAAATATGATTAGGAAAGAGAGAACTGGTGGGGTGGGCTGCCTCAACATTAACAATCTGTAGAAGGCCTGCAAAAATGTCTTCCTGAATCTCTGGACATATGCCACCAATCAGTGTGAACACTGTGAGCCTGCCTAGACTTGCACCTTGAATTGTTCAAAGGCAGCTTCCTAATTTCTTCTCTTCTCTTGTAGGGTCCAGAAGGCCCAGGTGGTCCAAGAGGTCCCCGAGGTCTGCAGGTAATAAGAGACTAGAAAGTCTGCTTAAAGAGTGTGTGGCATTCCACTCTACTCTGTGTCAGGATTCCGGCAGTTACTCCCATTTAAATCATGAATCTCAAGCCAAACATCCAAAACTTAAAAAGGATTTATTGGGAGTTAACATGTGTGGCACTGCCTGGATGTAGCCAACTGTGAGACACATAATTCATTTTCACCCTTGACCCTGGTTTTCCCCCACCCCATAGGTGTATCATAATTCATATTCTCCAATGGGATACTTTCATAGCCCGGAGTCATCAATCATGTATGGCAGAAAATTTAGTCACCTAGTTACTAACTTTGAAAACATTTATGGAATGCACTTTCAGTTTGCAAGCTGCTGCACTGCTCCCCTCACCCTTTCTGTTGGCAACTCTACAAAGATCATAGAAATATTTTATGAGTTGACACTCCGTCTCTTCAGATTTAATCCTGATCCCAATTGCCATTGTAACTGGAAGACTAATAATTTTATAATGAAGTCTGTTACTGCATTATTTATTTATTTTTAATTGTATTATTATCAGAATGGAGTTGATTAGTGGGGATGATACAAATGTCACATCATGAAGCAACTAATGTCACCCACAAAAAATATTTCTTCTGCAGGGAAAGAATGGGATGAAATAAACTTGAAATTTTTCAGATAATATTGCTTTTTGCATCATAGTTCTCATACCTGTATCCTATCCTATATGTTTCGTATACCTTTCTCAGTTCCAGTCTCTAATCCAGAAATAAATCTTAATCCCAATCCTTTGTATTGCTGCATAGTATTGCTGCATATTATTATATTAATATTAATATATATTGTATTAACATATATTAATACAGATTATTAAAAATTCAGCACAGCATTTTTTTTTGTCCTCTGGATAGGCCTGGCTTAGTTTTCATTGTCTCAGCCACATTAACTCAGTAGGAGTTACAAAAAAAGTCATTGGGGGTCTTTTCATTTTCTCTGACATTTTTTTAAAAAGATGTGGTGATTTTGCCTAAAAGTTTGTAGATGACAGAACAGAAATGAAAAAAAAGGCAGAATAAATGTCACTCACTAATCAAATATAAAACACAGCATATAATGCCATGAAAAATATTTGCTTAGTTTGATTAAATGAATATCTTTTCATACATAACTCCCTTCACAAGGACATACTATGTGTAGGAAAATGTTTATACTGTTATTTATTTGTATGCTCCAAGAACACATGGGAAATGTCCATTGGGTCCCATGATGGCTACATAAGCATTTAAGCAAGGGTTTTCAAACTTGGCAAGTATAAGACTTGTGGACTTTAACTCCCAGAATTCCTGAGGTGTGACTGGAGGAGGAATTCTGGGAGTTGAAGTCCACAAGTCTTAAAGCTGTCAAGTTTGAAGACCCCTGATCTATAGCATCTCACAAATTCCTGCTCCATCTACCCCCATGTGTTAGTAAATAATACATAGTTTTAGGCTCTAAATAATAAGTGAACCCACTGTGCCTGGGATCCAGCAATGGTGGGGAGCTCTTACAATGTCTTGTATTGAGTTGATATAGAATGAATTCTGCTGCTGATTATAATTTTATGTTTTTTAAGTTGATTGTGGACAGTTTTTATATTTGTAACTTGGTTTTTAAATTGTTTTTACCTATTGTGAGCCATCCAGAGTTATTTACTGCAGATGATTTGGGTGGCCATACAAATAAAATGAATGAATGAATGAATGAATGAATCAATCAATCAATCAGCTAAATTCATACATTGTGCCCAATCATGATTTGTTTTAACCATGGTTGTTGGATGTCATCATAGACTGGTCCATTATAGTCAACATCTATTTGTAATCTGTCATAATTATAGCCTAGACACACAAGTATCCCCAGGATCATGCATCCCCAGGGGTATTGCGACAGCCAGAAATTTGAGAAATTTTGGTCATACCTCTATTTTTTTCAGTGCCACTGTAATTTTGACCAGTCGTTGAACAAATGGAGCTGAGGACTACAAGGACAATTCAGTTGCACAACTCTCCCCCAAATCTTTTTCCTTTCTCAGATTAAACAAACAGTCCTTAAATTTATTATGGTATAAATCAAGATTTGAAGGGTTTATTCCATCTAAGTCCTCTCAAGTGCTTGGAAGTCAGCAATTTAGAAATAACTGTACTGTAACTGTTAAGTCCTGGGCATGGGCGCAAGGAACGGAGACGAGACATTGAATGGTGACTTCAACTCTTTATTGTAAAATAAGAACAGAGCAAATACTCGGGTAGCAGCAGCTCTTTTATAGAGCTGGCTGCTGTCAAAACAACCAATGATTTGAGTTTGCCGCTTTCACAAGCGTCCAATAAGAGGGGCCCGTTTAGCAGCCAATCAGACTGACCAAAAACGAGCAATCACGACTCGCTATTCACGGGCCAATGAGAAGTGCAGGATTACAAGCCTGCTGTAAAGTAAAGCTGTTTAGGGTTGTATCGCTGCGTTGGCTTAGTCCATAACACCCCTCCCCCTTAGGTTCCGTCTGAGGGGTGGGGTGACGTATTCTCGTAAGTAGGCAGGTCACTTCACCTATCTGCTTGACCTGCGCTGTTCCACCGGTTTCTGTCCTGGCTCTGGTTCCGGTGGGCTGCTAGCTGGGTTGGATGGCGAAAATTGCGGCCCTGGGCTGCTTTCCCAGCTTACGCCAGTGCTGTCTTCCGGGTTCCCTGGATCTTTTTCCATCGCAGTGCTGTCATGTGGCAAGGCCACTCCCTGGCTCGGTTCTCCTTCTGACGGTGAATATCCCCTGGTTGGTTGTGTAGACTGTTGGTTTTCGATTGTTATTTCTTCTTCGTCCTCCTCAATGTTCCTTCCCCCCCCCAGCTGGCGATTCTGGGGCTGAGATAGGACTAGGTGCTAATCTGGAACGGAGTTAGTCTATGTGGCATTTCTACATCTTACCATCTGCAGTTTGTAGGCTATAGGATCAGGGTCCCGTAAGTTGCGTTATGGTAGCGGGGACCCATAATGGGTCACCCGAGAAGTTTTTCGCAAACACGAGGTCACCTTCCTGGAATGCCCGACACTTGCTGCTGGATCCTGGGGGTTGTTCCGGCGTGTAGTTTGGGTGGAGGCGATTGAGATACGAGCGAAGTTTCCGACCCATCAGGAGTTCAGCTGGGGTTTTGTTCGTGGTACTGTTTGGGGTTATGTGCTGAAGGAGAAGCATCCGGTTTATTCTGTCGTCAATGTCGCCATGGTCCATTTTGTGCAAGGTCTTTTTTACAAATTGAACCATTCGCTCAGCCCTACCATTGGCTGCAGGGTGAGCTGGCAATGTTAAGGCATGGCGGATGCCCCGATCTGCCAGGTACTGTTCGAATGGCAGGGCAGTGAATTGGGGGCCATTATCGGAGACCAGGACATCCGGAAATCCGTGGGTAGCAAATAGCTTATTTAGCTTTTTAGTGACCGTCTCTGTGGTGGTGCTTTTCATCTTCTGGACTTCGAGCCAGTTTGAATAGGCATCCACTGTTAGGAGGAAAGTGTGTCCTCTTGTGGGTCCCGCAAAATTGATGTGGATACGGGACCAAGGACCTCAAGGCGTTTCCCACTGGGTTGGGGGAGTTTTTGGAGGAGTAGAGCGAGTCTCCTGGCATTTGCTGCACTTTGCTACCCAGGTCTCTATTTGTTTGTCTAACCCAGGCCACCATGCGTAACTCCTGGCTAATGCCTTCATCCGCACGATGCCTGGATGTCCATTGTGCAACATTTTTAATACCTTATGTTGCAATTTCTCCGGGATTACGACTCTGTCTCCCCACACAATGCAGCCTTTTTGGGAGAATAGCTCTGTTTGACGATTCTTAAATGGCTTGAATGTGTCATTGGTTTCGCTGACCAGCCAACCCCATTCCAACCAGCTGAGGACTCGTGCCAAAACAGGGTCCTTTTTTGTTTCTAAGGCAATGTCTCAAGCAGTCAGTGGTGGCGATTTGAGGGTTTCAATTTGTAATACGGCTAAGTCTATAGTGGGGAGCGGCTCAAAGCGTCAGCGTGGGGAATGGTTTTTCCCGGGCAGTGTTGCAATTGGTAATCATAGGTGGCTAAAAATTCTGACCAATGTGTCATTCTTGGTGATAAGATATGGGGAGTTGGTTTGTTTCCCGCCAAAATACCAAGTAGCGGCTTGTGGTCTGTAATTATGGTAAAGGGTCTCCCATACACATATTCATGGAAAAGTTTAATTGTGGATACAATAGCAAGAGCCTCTTTATCAAGTTGACTATAGTTCCTTTCGGTCTTAGACAAAGTTCTCAAAAAGAACGCAATAGGTGCCTCATTCCCATTTGGTAGGACATGGCTTAAAATGGCTCCCACTCCAAATGGTGAGGTGTCACAGGTAACTGTCAAAGGTAGAGTCTCGTTGTATTGCATTAATACAGAATTGGAGGTTAAGAGGTCTTTTACTTCTTGGAATGCCCTTTCTTCACGCCGTCCCCAGACCCAGGAAGCCTTTTTGTCGAGAAGTCTATGGAGGGGCTCGGCTACGGTCGCCTTCTGGGGCAAGAAGATGTTATAAAAATTAATGAGTCCCAGGAAGGCTTGGAGGTCTGTTTTATTCCTAGGTCTCGGGGCTTTTTTGATTGCAGTTAGTTTTTTTTCGGTGGGGTGGATTCCCTGTCTGTCAAGAAGGTATCCCAGGAACTCCACTCTCTCCGTACAAAGTTGACACTTGTCCCTTTTTACCTTCAGACCAGCATCTTTAAATTTCTGAAGAACTTTTCTGAGTCGTTGTACTAATAACTCTTTAGTGGGGGCAGCTATTAGGACGTCGTCAAAATAAGGCACGACGCCTTTTATGCCTTGTCTCTCCATTAAACTTTGGAAAATGCCAGGCGCCACACTTACTCCGAATTGGAGTCTATTGCACTTGAAAGCGCCTCTATGTGTAACTATTGTCTGGGCTTCTGCAGTTGTCGTGTCTACAGGTAGTTGCTGGTACGCCTGAGCTAAGTCCAATTTCGCAAATATTTTTCCACCACCCAGGGAATGAAGAAGGTGTTGAACCACCGGTACTGGGTAAGCGCTCTGTTGAAGAGCATGATTTAGGGTGGCCTGGTAATCCCCACAAATTCTTAACGAACCATCTGGCTTCATGGGCGTTACTATTGGAGTTTCCCAGCGGGCATGGTCAATCGGTTCCAATACGCCCTGGGCTATCAGTTTATCTAGCTGCTCGTCGATCTTCAGCTTTAAGGCAAGAGGTACCCGACGAGGCTTAAGCCGAATGGGAGCTACATCGGGGCTGAGATTAAATGATATAGGGGTCCCCTTGTACTTGCCTAATGTTCCTGTGAACACGTCCTGAAATTCCTGGATGAGAGCCTCTTCCCAGTTGTCGCTTCTGGTTTGGTGTATGCCGGCTAGTTCAATCCCGAGTGGGACAAACCACTGTAACCCTAACAAGCTGGGTCAGCCACGATCGACGACAGTCAGGGAAAGCGTTGCGGTGCGGTCCTTGAAGGATACTTGGATGTGGCTGGAAGCAACAACTGGAATTCAGTTTTCCTGGGAGTCTTTTAGGATGACTCGTTGAGTGCTGAGGTCCTGGCGGCAGATGGCAGGGATCAGTTGTTTGAGGGTTTTCCAGGATACCATCGATAGGGATGATCCCGAATCGACTTCCATCACGCATGGTCGATTCTCAATAGTAACCCTTACGCGGATCTTTTTTGCATCGAACGATGAAGTGTGGCTGATAGTAATGGTTTGGTGGGCCTCTTCTTGTCTCGTTGAAGAGGCAGGTGCTTGATTTCTGTAGTAGTAGTGGTTGTTCCATTGGTGGTTCAGATGGTCCCGGTTCTCAGAAGGTTTGCCTGTCTCCCAACGGAGGTTGTTCTCCCTTCGGCTGGGACTGGACTCTCGTTTGCTTCTGCAGACTTTCGCGATGTGGCCTCTTTTTCCGCAGGTACGGCAGAGTGCGTCGAGGAATTTGCAGTCCGATCGCGGGTGGTTTGCCCCACAACCAGCACATTGGCACGGACGTCTCTGGTTCCTTTGCTCTTGTTTCGAGCGGAGCCGATTGACCTCCTCTTCCTTACTGTCTGAAGATGACTCGAGGTCTTTGTGGTGGGTGGTGGTAGCATGTTTCTCAGTGGTGAGTGGGCTCACGTTGGCGAGTTGGTGAAGCGGTGTGTTCGCTCGGTGCATTCGAGCGGCTGACTTCCTGGTTGCTTCTGTGGCAGTAGCTTCAGCGATGACATCTGTAAAGCTGATGTCTCCTTTCGCCATCAGTTTACTCTGTACGTGTGGTACATTTAATCCCAGAACTATGCGGTCTCTTAGGGCTTCCTCGGGGTTTGCAAAACCACAAAGGCTTCCTAGGTTCCGGAGGTCGGCTAAGAAATTTCCAACACTCTTGTCCTTCCATTGGTCCCTCTGGTAAAATTCATGTCTTCGTATCAGTGTAGGTACTGCGGGTGCGTAATGGGCCCAGAGGATTGGGGCGAGGGTATCCCAATCCATGGTCTTCACTTCCGCCGGTTTTGCCAGTGCTTTAGCCATTTTGAAAATGGCAGGGCCGTAATGAGTCAGGAACACCGCTCGTTTCTTGCCAGGTGTAGCATCTTTTAAATTGTTGGTCTCCAGGAACATCTGGAAGTGATCTATATACGAGTCCCAGTCTTCGGTTGCTGGGTCGAATGGAGCGGGTAATATGGCGCCGCTGGTCATTTTGCCATTTGTTGCGTGCGCTCTTTAGCCATGTGCTCTGTCTTGTTCGATGCGTACTTATTCAGCTCTATCGTCTCCGCATCCCATCTTCGTCGCCAGTGTTAAGTCCTGGGCATGGGCGCAAGGAATGGAGACGAGACATCGAACGGTGACTTCAACTCTTTCTTGTAAAATAAGAACAGAGCAAATACTTGGGCAGCAGCAGCTTTTTTATAGAGCTGGCTGCTGTCAAAACAACCAATGATTTGAGTTTGCCGCTTTCACAAGCGTCCAATAAGAGGGGCCCGTTTAACAGCCAATCAGATTGGCCAAAAACGACCAATCACGACTCGCTATTCGCGGGCCAATGAGAAGTGCAGGATTACAAGCCTGCTGTAAAGTAAAGCTGTTTAGGGTTGTATCGCTGCATTGGCTTAGTCCATAACAGGAACGATATATAAGTACACTGCCCAGAATTACTTTCACATGAGTTGGGAGGCTATACAAACATGAGGATGGTGAGGATGATGGTGAAGATGATAGATAGAAAGATAGATAGATAGATAGATAGATGATAGATAGATAAATGGATGGATGGATGGATGGATGGATGGATGGATGGATGGACAGGCATAAGTAAAACTGAACAGAAAGAGAAGTTACCTGGAGAACAGACATAACTTGCCTCCTATTTCAGAAGATCAATCCAGACCATTTGCAGGAGTCTAATCACTGAAAGAAGGTAACACTGCTGATACCAACATTGTTCTCTTGTTGATCTATATTAAGCTATTCCCAGGACGCTATTTTTTTTTATAAATTTACAGATGGTTTGAAATAAAAAATTAACACTGCTGTGTGAATGTAACCAATTTTCAGATATACAGATAAATGATCTAACTACTCAACTATTACTGTCTACTGCAGTCTGTTAGGGATAACATTGTTTACCCTAACTGGTTTAGGTAAAATAATAAATATGTTATCATGGTTTGTCAGTTAAAGTGTCTGTAACTTTAACTGTAAAGAATGTAATTAAGGGAGTGGTTGTAAAAGCACCATAAAAGAAGCAAGACAACAGTAGCTTGCTCTCTCTGGCTTGATGATCCCTAATTACTGGATGAATGAAGACTGCGTTTTTCTCCTACTGGAAAGGGAGAGAGAAAGGACTGATTTATTTGTAAGTGAACTGACATTGGATATTCTACAAGGACTTTGCTAATTGAATATCCTTGAATGGACTGACTAAAATGATACATGACTAATGGACTGTTATTTTGACTATGCTATAAATCTTTATGGAATAAACTGTATTTTTGATAGCACAAGCGTATCTGTTATTTTTACTGTATGTTAACTAACATACAAACTTATCTCACACATTTATCTGTGTGCCTATCTGACTAACGCTGCACATTCTGTTTAGCTTGTCTCCTTAACCCTGGTTGGGGAACCAGGCTTAACACTGGTTATGGGCCCAGAGGCTGCAAAGTCAGTTTAACTAGGATAAAACAGATTTATATAAAAAGTGAGAGTTTGTGTTGTTAAATGTTGCAGTAAACAGACAGCTGTGTTTTATTAATTATAGTTTTATATCCATAAAGAAAACATGGCACAAGTCAATCTACAAAGTTTGTCCCTTATATCCAAGTTGGATGGAACAAACTATGTTTCATGTTCTATGAAATGTGGTCAACTTCTATGAAGAGAAGGTCTGTGGAACATAATTGAAAACCCACCAAACGTAGAGGAATGGAATCCAGAGATTGAGGAAGATAGACAAAAGATAGAAGACTTTAAACAGAAGAATGAACAAGCTCTTTGCATAATAGGACTAACACTATCTGACCAGCAACTTGTTCATATCCGCGGAGAGCAAACAGCTGTTGGGTGTTGGCAGAAGCTGAAGAGGATTTATGTCCGAGATAACGTTGGTGCTCACATAAATCTAACACGGAAGCTTTTCAGGATGCATCTCCAGACGAATGGTGATATGCTTAATCATTTGAATTCTATAAAAAGCATTTTTCAAGAACTGCACGAGAAAGAGCTTATTTTCTCTGAACTACACCAAGTCTACATAATTCTATCATCACTAGACGTAAGTTATGATAACTACGTCACTTCCCTTGAAATTTTGCCTAAGGAAAGTCTAAATTTAACTTGATATAACTGGCAGATTGATTGAAGAGGCAAGAAGAAGACTTGAAAGAGACCAGTTAAGAAGGGAGCAACCTCAAAAAGAAGATAATGAATCTCCTACTGCATACGCAATTAAAAAGTGTTTTAATTGTGGAGGAAGAGGACATTTGGCAAGATTTTGTAAAAAAGCAAAGCACCAGAACGCTGGCCAGAATACTAAAAGTAACCAAAATAAAAATAAAAATTTAGAGTTAGCCATGTATATTAACGGAGCTGTAAAAAATAATTTATGGGTGGTTGACAGTGGAGCATCCCACTGTATAACAAATGATAACAAAAATTTTATTAAAATGTCCAAGAGTACACAGCAAATATCATTAGCCAATGGATGGAAACTGAAAGCTAAAGGTCAAGGTATAGCATATTGTTTTTTTATAAAAGAGAATGTAAAAATGTTATATGTACCACAACTTAAATTTAATTTAATTTCAGTTAGAATTTTGGTTAAACTAGGATATGTAGTTACATTTAAAGGAGATAACTGCATAATTGAAAAAGAAGATAAGAAAATTACTGCATCTTTAAGAGGTGAATTATATGTGTTAAATGATAATGGTTTAGAGGTGGCTAACATGGTTTATGATAATAAGAAACCTCATGATGAATGTATTCACTTGTTACACCGATGGCTAGGGCATTTAAATTTTAAAATGCTTAAGAGAACTGTTCAATTATCTAAAAGAATAAGTTTGAAACCTTGTAATAAGTATTTGCAATGTAATGCTTGTAATCAAAGCAAAAGCAGGGTCATACCGGCTAATAAGAGTTGAAGGATTTACTACCAAAGAGCCTTTAGAGGTAGTATTTGCCAATTTAATAGGTCCAAAAAAACCAAGTGTAGGAGGTGCTCAATACATATTAAGTATAATGGACCACTATTCTAGATATGGGTTCTGCTATTTAATGAAGCGCAAAACTGAAACGTATCTAAATCTCTTTAATTGGATTAAATTTGCAGAAAGAAAAACTAAAAAGAAATTAGTAACTCTTATAACAGATAATGGTGCGGAATTTACAAATAATAAATTCCAGAATAGACTTAAGATGTTAGGTATTCAACATAAAAAGTCTGCACCATATTGGCCACAACATAATGCCTTTATAGAGAGACGAGGCCAAACATTACAATCAATGGCACGTACTATGTTGTCTATTTCAGGATTACCTGACAATTTATGGGGAGAAGCAATAATGTGTGGTTATCACATATTAAATAATGTTGTTAATTCAACAACAGGTGAATTACCATTCACATTGTGGCATGGTACAAAACCTGATTTAAGTTACATGTACAAATTTGGTGCACCAGCATGGGTGCATATCCCTTCACAACTCAGACACAAAGGACAGCATAGAGCTAAAAGATTATTTTTTGTAGGATATGAATCTAATCACAGATCTTATAGATTCTGGGAACCAGGTACATCTAGAGTTTACACCAGTGCTAGTGCAAAATTCCTAGAACATGTAGGATGGAATAGATTAGAGCAAGATTTAAATAATGAAGTAATTATTGAACCCTACAAAAGGCAGACAGATCAGACTAGTTAAAAGAAGAGTCCAATTAAAGAAGAAGTCCATGAAGAACAAATAGGACCAGAACAAGAGGAAACAGTTGATCAGGAAGAGTTAGATAATCAAGAAGAATTAGTTAATGAAAGTCCACCTGTAAGTCCTGTAATACCTAGACGTACTACACGTGTAACTAGACCACCTGATAGGTATCAAGCAAGTATAGTTTGCCAAGTAACTAAAGTTCCAACTAGTGTAGATGAACTTAAGATGTATCCTGCTAAGGATCAGGAGAATTGGCAAAAGGCAATGGAAAAAGAACTAAATTCATTAAAGGTAATGAAAGTATATGAAGATGCCAAATTACCTCCAGGAGAAAAATCCATTGGATACAAATGGATATTTAAAGTAAAAACTGGAAATGACGGGACTGTTACCCATAAAGCTAGGTTGGTAGCTCAAGGATTTAATCAAACTGCATCTGATTACGATGAAGTTTTTGCACCAAGTCTTAAGGCAACATCTTTGAGAGCAGCTTTAGTGTGGGCAGCTAAGAAAAACTATGTCATTAACCATTTAGATGTAGAAACTGCTTATTTGCATGCACCATTGCAGCATACTATATATTTACAAAAGCCAGTTATTATAAAAGACAATAGTAAATAGTAATGATTGTTGGAAACTCAAAAGGAGTCTTTATGGGTTGAAACAATCTGGCATTGAGTGGAACCAATATATTGTGAAAGAATTAAACAATATAGGTTTTAAATCTGGTTTAGCAGATCCATGTGTGTTTAAAAGAGAAAATAATGGAACGGTGTCATTATTGTTATTATTTACAGATGATATTGCTTTGATAACTAAGACTAATAATGAAGCTAATGAGATTATATCATTATTAGCCAAAAAGATAAAATTAAAGCATTTAGGTGAAATTAAAAGGTATCTAGGATTGACAATTAACAAAACAAAAAATGGATTTAAGATATCTCAAGAAGATAAAATTTGCCAATTAATTAAAATGTATAAAATTGAAATTTGTAAACCGGCAAAGACTCCAATGAGTCAGGAAGTTTGCCAAACTGATGATCAAAGTCCCAAATTTGATAAGTCCATATATCAATCTTTGAATGGCAGCTTATCATATATAAGCAATTGGTCAAGGTCAGATATAGCTTATAGTGTTAATCAGCTGGCACGTTTTAATTCAGATCCACATCAATATCATAGGCAATCATTAAAGAGAATTTTAAGATATCTTAAAGGAACAATGAACCATGCATTGTATATAGAACCAAAGGGTGATTTGAATCTTAATGCCTGTGCAGATGCAAGTTTTGCAACTGACATAAACACTAGAAAATCAACATCTGGGATGGCTATATTATTTGGTAAGACACTAATAGGGTGGAGGTCAATCAGACAACAGCATATTAGCTTGTCCATGATGGAAGCGGAATTTTCATGTCTGTCATTACTATGCACTGATTTAATTTTGTACAAACAGTTATTATTAGACATGAGTGTAACTGTTAAAGATTCCATTATTGTGTACGAGGACAATCAGGGAGCCATAAAGTTAGCTACTAATATAGCTGTAAAAACTAGATCAAAGCATACTGATTTAAGATACTTAAATGTTAGAGAATCTGTAAAGAATGGGCTAATTAAATTGGAATACTGCATGACAGAAGAAAACATTGCAGACCAATTTACAAAAGCTCAAGGAGTAGTCAAGTTTAAAGAAAGTTGTCACTACTATGATTTAAAAGTGTAAATAGTTATATTATTATTATTACCTAAAAGGGGAGAATGTTAGGGATAACATTGTTTACCCTAACTGGTTTAGGTAAAATAATAAATATGTTATCATGGTTTGTCAGTTAAAGTGTCTATAACTTTAACTGTAAAGAATGTAATTAAGGGAGTGGTTGTAAAAGCACCATAAAAGAAGCAAGACAACAGTAGCTTGCTCTCTCTGGCTTGATGATCCCTAATTACTGGATGAATGAAGACTGCATTTTTCTCCTACTGGAAAGGGAGAGAGAAAGGACTGATTTATTTATAAGTGAACTGACATTGGATATTCTGCACGGACTTTGCTAATTGAATATCCTTGAATGGACTGACTAAAATGATACATGACTAATGGACTGTTATTTTGACTATGCTATAAATCTTTATGGAATAAACTATATTTTTGATAGCACAAGCGTATCTGTTATTTTTACTGTATGTTAACTAACATACAAACTTATCTCACACATTTATTTGTGTGCCTATCTGACTAACGCTGCACATTCTGTTTAGCTTGTCTCCTTAACCCTGGTTGGGGAACCAGGCTTAACACAGTCAGTTGATCGTATCCTTATTTATCTATCATCTTAATTTGAGGCTTTGAAGATCTTTATCATGATTTCATATTTTAACAGGGGCCCCAAGGAGTGCCTGGAGATCAAGGACCTGAAGGAGTGCAAGGATCAAAGGCAAGCTTTCTAATCATCATTTGTCGATTTTCAACATCATAAAACATCTCACTTACATTTATAATCTCTGGAAGCATGTGACTGATTCATAACATTTGGATTAAAGCCCTCCTAGAAAAAAGGGAAAAAACAAGTACCCTGAGCTGCCCAGAGTTTCTTATAAAATAGGCAGCTATATAAATGTTGTACCTAAATAAACAAATCAAAACCTAGAAGCTCCTTGATTCTATACATAAATATAGAAGAAAGGTTTAAAAGGGACAAGGGGATTCAAATTTGTGGAGAATTTGTCTCCGGCTTAAAATGTTCTGTGAAAGTTTTGCCAGTTGGCATTTTCAGAAGTCACTGCTTACTCTTTCTGTGTACATTATTGCAATATAAAATAATTGCTCAGAAATACTACTTTTAATAAAACAGCCATTTTTATTTATAATGTGTTTATGTCTCAGACGGTTATGACTTGGTTATTTTTCAATGAAGGCATCATAATATCAAGTGTGTCCATTTATATCATTAATGCAATTTCTGTCATTTGTGTGTTATCCTTTCCTGTTTAATGGCCAATTAGGTATTTGATAAACAAACAAACAAACGAATGAATAACAGATATTCTCTTCCCCAATTAGTCCACTGAATGGAGATTTTAAAATACTGTCCTGTTTCCTCTGCTATTGATTCTAGCTATCCTAGCTAAACTGAAAAAAAAACTTCCTACAAAGTTGCAGCAGAGGTTCATCAAACAGCAACCATGAACTCTTTCACTGCTGCTTGTAAATAGAAGATCAAGCTGCACAAACAGAAATGCTCACAATATTCCACGGCATCAAAATCCCCTTTAAGAAGCTTCAGTTCATTTGAACCTTTGGTATGGCTTCAAGCCTCAGGGAATGATATAAGCACAGCTCATAAATAACATCTTGTTGAGACTTTGTATGATTTATGATTTTTTTTCTTTAAAGTACAAGAAAGCTATTTAGCTCCAGGGCATCTCTCCATACCACGTTGCTCTATAGGCAGAGTAAGAAGTGGTTCACATGACTGTTTTCTTCCACTTTGATTTCATAGTTGAATTCTTTGGAAAATACACTATTTGTGGTAATGGAACACATGCCTGGCTTCAGAACTCCATTAAGAATTTTCTTATTTCATATATATGTTATGGTAACATAGTTGTTGCAAAGTTCATTTGTGACCTTATTTCCCTCTTATTTTATTGTTATTTTATTTATTGTATATGGACGCTCCTTGTCTAATGACCATTCATTCACCGACTGTTCAAATTTGTGACAGAACTGAATGAGAAGCATCCCTCTAGTCATCTGATCACTATTTGCTTTATATATTTTGGATGACTTCCTACAAGAAAAGCCAGCAGGTGTTGCAAATGTTAACCATGTTACATTCTCATGGTGATTTGCTTAATCACGGTAACCAGGAATGTCTTTAATAGGTGACGCTAAGCAGCATGATCGTGCGACATTGCACTTTATTGTCACATCATAAAACATTGTCACATTTTCTCTTTCCTAATCATATTTAAACAAACTTGACTCAATTGTTAACTGAGGACTACCCATAGGTCAAATTCTCTTCCAAACCACTGTTGTTGTCATCCTCATCTTCTTTTAACGACTCCATAATCCCTTGTGAGGTGGAGTCTGGGCAACTGAATGAAGCTGAGTGTTTAATAGCCGGATGCCCTTCCTGTTGCCAATGCAGAGTTATCTTCTCATCATGCCCAGAAAGAGAAATACCTGCCTCTACCTAGGATCAAACTCACAGACCTCCTGATTGTGAGGCGAGAGCTCCGCCTCTAGGCCACTGCACCACTCCTCTTTCAAACCACTATGCGTGGTAATAAAACACAACACAAAAACAATATTTATGCAGATATATAAATACACTAAAATGTTTTTTGCCCGTGGACATTTTTACCATACATAAGACGCTGATGAATTTTGCCATTTCTGAATTTAGAAATGAGCCTAGTTTAGCTGAAATTTAGGAGGAGCTGCAACACAGGACACCACAAAGTTGGTTTAATTCTGGCCCATGGCATATCCTTAAAAGCCATGTGTTAGCCCTCACAGGTAAATCAGACAGGAAATATGACTAGATGGGCTCATTTTACTTTATTTTAAAGCTACATTAACAGAATCCTGCAAATCTGAAGGTGGAAACTTCTCACAGCTGCTTTTAACTGCCTCAACAATTAGGGTGAATCCTTGCTAAATTTCTTGCTCTGACTGTTAATCCATTGGAGTCCCCTGCCTCTCTTGTCTGATTGTTTGCTAGGTAGCATCTTATCCCCTCATCCCCCAAGACTGTTCACACGTTGCATTGCATTGCATTATATAAGTCTAAGTGCTATTGCTACATCGTTCTACCCCATTTTCATGTCAATCTGTTTTTTTTTTAAAAGAATGAAAATTAAAATTATATTCTTCATGTTCTAAAATGCTTGATTGTGTATGGATTGTTTCTATATATGTGTCTATGATATACTATGTATACATATTCATCTAAAATGCGTTTATACTCTAGAACTGTAGTACAGCATTTAGAAAACTGTGAAACCCAAATGATAATTGTGATTTATTTATTTTTTGGGCTAGGTTTCTATTTTCTATTCTATTTTCTCAAGTTTATATAGGCTCTCCATTCTCATAATAACTTTTGCCCTATAGCTAATTCTCATCACTTCGTTCCAGAAAACAATTATAATCAATTAAAGCATGGTGATTTATTTCACAATTATCTCCTTTGAAAAGGAAAAAGAGACAGCTTTACCTTCCTTAAAAGTCTTATCAACATAATTAAAGCACTTATTTCTTTTACCTTTTAAGGGGGAAAGAGGCCTCCCAGGCCCTGTTGGATTGACTGGAGAAACAGGAGTCGGATTGCCTGGCCCAAAGGTAAAAATGCCAATTAATCATAGATTCCTCTTGTGCAAAGGAACAAAAGAGGAGATGCAGTTGAAATCATAGAGATTAATAATAAATGTCGATAAATAATAATGTCTTTATGTTACTTTTAGAAACTTTAAATACGTTTGGCTTTATGGGATATATGCAAAAGTATCTCAAAGATTTTTCAAGTAATACAAATGTAAATAATTATGAATTATTTTATTAGTAGTATCATTTGATTTCCATGCATGCAGTTATTTGTTTCAATTCCTTCTCACACTCCCAGAAGATTATAGCAAAAATAAGAATATTGTATTTGTCTAATAAACTGTATTTTCTTCCATTCAAATATAAAATTTCTGTTTTGAAGGGAGACATTGGCTTGACAGGCAGACCAGGCCCACCTGGTCCACCAGGTACAGGGGAACCAGGTTTACCGGTATGTATTGAACCTCAGGGAATTTCAGGAAAAGAAGGGTTGAAAACAATATGGGTTACTTTTCTGAAAATAAGATGCAAAACTCAAATCTAGTGTAAAATGAAGAACATTGTTGAGTGCCTTTTATTCATCTGCAGGTAGTTCTTGACTCATGACCTTTCTGTATTGACCATTCAAACTTATGACAATGTTAAAAGAAGTTATTTATGAGCAATCCGGGCAATTTGGCAAAAGTTTCCTACTTACAGGCAATTGCAGCATTCTGCAATCATGTGATTGCCATTTGCCACCTTCCGCACTACCTTCCAACAAGTAAATTTAATGGGGTAATTGGGGTCACATGATGTTTCCCTTAAAAAAATGTGGCAATTCACTTAACAAACATGGCAAAAAAAGATAATAAAACTAGGTGCAATCACAGGATACCTCACTTAGTGGCTGAGCTGTGGTGGCACAGTGGTTAGAGTGCAGTACTTCAGGCTACTTCTGCTGACTACCAGCTGCCTGCAAATTTGGCAGTTCGAAT
This sequence comes from Hydrophis major, assembly GCA_033807585.1. NCBI lineage: Eukaryota > Metazoa > Chordata > Lepidosauria > Squamata > Elapidae > Hydrophis > Hydrophis major. The sequence continues at coordinate 187,341,958 of CM066328.1, forward strand.
CTGACCAGGCTCAAGGTTGACTCATCCCTCCATCCTTCCGAGGTGGATAATATGAGGACCCAGATTGTTGGAGGCAATATGCTGACTCTGTAAACCGCTTAGAGAGGGCTGTGAAGCACTGTGAAGCAGTATATAAGCCTAAATGCTATTGCTATTGCTACTCCTTAAGTATGATTTTTTTAATTGAATGTAAGTCAAGGGCTATCTGTATATCAGCATTTTTCAAATTTGGTAACTTTAAGACATGTGGACTTCAACTCCCAGAATTCTCCCAGAATTGTCAGAATGTTCTATCCTTTTGCTTTGTCAATCCATAAAGTTGGGAAAATGTCAATATGTAGTGCAATGGATTGATATCAACTTTCAGCTAACACATAGATACATTTTCTTCATGACGATCTGCACCTAATCTGGTCTGTCAGGTCTCCAAACAATGCACTCATTTCTACTGTAACTGAATCCATTCCCCATTCTGCTAATCCTATTCTTTCCTTTCCATCTTCTATTCCCAGCATTAGAGTATTTTCCAGAGATGTAGTCTTCCCATAATGTATTCAAAATAGGACAATTAGAGCCTAATAATTTGTGTCCTGAGTGAGAGCTTTGAGTTGATTTCTTCAGGGATCCATTTTACTATTAGAATAAGAATTAGAATTATTTATTGCCCAAGTGTGATTAGATACGCAAAGAATTTGACTCTGGTGCATAAGCTCTCAATGTACATACAACAGTAGGGATAGATCATTATCATAGTAATTGTAAAAATACGTTCACCATAAAACATTAGATACAACACTTAGCGATAGTCATGGATGCTAAATAAGCACTAATATAAGGGAAAATATAAGAAACCAGCTCTCAAAAACATGTACATATACTTTTACAAAATAATATTATTACCACAAAATTATGTTGTTGCCATATGCAGTTACTGTTAAGTACTGAACATGGGTCGGAGTAAATGGAGACAGCCTCTGAATAGTGAACTTTCAGCTCTTTATTTGCATAGTGACTTCTCTAAACAACAACAGTGAACTCTGCCTTATATAGGCAACCCTTGTCAGAATTGTCCAATAACGAGCTATGAACGCTAGCTCTTTTAACCAATAATAATTCTCTGTTAAGGGCCAATCGGATTCCTCAGAACTAACCAATCCGATCTGGCCGCCTACAGTCAATCAGAAGTGCAAGGCCAGAACCCTGCACTTTACCTCAAGCTCATACTTTATTAACTATGGTACATACACAACACCCCTTCCCCCCTGGCTTCTTAATTACGGTGTAGTTATATAGTCCCTTAGATAGGACGGTTGTCTTTTAACTCTTTCGGATTTTCGTTGGATTGGTTGGTTGCAATCCTGTTGAGGTAGATTGTTGTTTGGCAGTGGTTCTGCTTCTTGCTCAGCTGCCATTTCTTGCAGTGCAAACGTTTCTCCTTCCTGCTCCATTTCCTGAGTACCACTTAGTTCGTCGCTCCCTTCGAGCAGATTCCCTGGAACTTCATCTTCTTCCGTACCTCCCCCCCCTCGGTTTGGTCATGGGGGAGTTGTTGACTGGCCATTGTGAGTCGTGACCGTAATTGGTCGATATGCCGTTTCCACAGTTTATTGTCACAGCATTTCACTACGTAGGATTTGGGGCCGGTCACTCGTACTACTGTCGCCTCTATCCATAACGGGTCGCCCGATAAGTTTCGTGCGTAAATGAGGTCTCCTACCTGGAAGGTGCGACAGCGGCCGCTGGATCCTATTGGCTTTTCCGGTTTGTAAGCAGGGTGCAACCAGTTGAGGTGGGAGCGGAGTCTTTGTCCCATCAGTAGTTTGGTGGGAGTTCTGCCGGTGACGCTATGTGGAATTATGTGTTGCAAAAAGAGAATTTGGTTGACCTTGTCATCGATATTGTCATAGTCCACTTTTTGCAAAGTCTTTTTAATAAATTGGACCATGCGTTCAGCTCGGCCATTGGTCGCAGGGTGCACAGGCGAGGTGAGCGCATGACGAATGCCGTGGTCAGCGAGGTACTGCTCGAACATTAGTGCCGTAAACTGTGACCCGTTATCGGACACCAGGACATCTGGCAATCCGTGGGTTGCAAAGAGTCTGTTTAGAATCTGGATCACCGCCTCGGAGGTCGTAGCCGTCATACGATGAATTTCTAACCAATTGGAGTATGCGTTGACTGTCAGCAGGAAGGTATAGCCCTTGGTTGGCCCCGCGAAATTCAGGTGGATTCTGGACCAGTGTCCCCGTGGCGTCTCCCATTCAGTAGGCATGGCTTTTGGTGGGGCATTGCTGACTTGTTGGCAATTGGAACACGCTTTAATCCACTGCTCGATTTGCCGGTCCATGCCCGGCCCCCATGCGTAGCTTCGTGCAAGTGCCTTCATTCGCATGATGCCGGGGTGGCCCTCGTGCAGAATTCGCAGCAGCGTCTTCTGGAGTCGCTCTGGGACAACTACTCTATCGCCCCAGATGATACAGCCTTTTTGGGAAAAAAGTTCAGTCTGTCGAGATTTGAATGGTGCTCATCTGGTACTTGGTCCAATGGCCATCCACGTTCAACCCAGCCTAGAACTCGAGCTAGGGTGTGGTCTCGTTTGGTTTCTCTCGCGATGTTTCGGGTGGTCATAGGCGGCGAGTTGAGTGTTTCAATCTGCAACATGGCTGCCATTGGTGCCGGATCGTCGAGAGTCTCTGGAAGCGCTGCTCGGCTTAATGCGTTGGCGTGGGGAATGGCTTTCCCCGGGCGATATTGCAGCCGATAATTATAAGCAGCTAGGAATTCTGACCATCGGGTCATTCTAGGGGATAATATGTAGGGGGTTGGCTTGTCCCCAGCTATTATCCCTAGCAACGGTTATAATGGTAAATGTCCTTCCGTACACATATTCATGAAATTTTTTTGCAGCTGAAACGATTGTGAGGGCTTCTTTATCAATTTGTCCACAGTTCCGCTCTGCTTTGAAAGAGTCTTCAAAAAGTATGCAACAGGGGCTTCATTCCCATTAGGCAGTACATGGCTCAAAATGGCGCCCACCCCAAAAGGCGATGCATCGCAGGTTATAACTAATGGCAAAGTCTCATTGTACTGCATAAGTACAGAGTCAGATGTGAGCAGTTTTTTAACATTCCGGAACGCTTGCTCTTCCCGGTAACCCCATACCCACAATGCTTTCTTATTTAATAATCAGTGTAACGGTTCAGCGACAGTTGCCTTGTGTGGTAAAAATACATTATAGAAATTAATGAGGCCTAAGAACGCCTGGAGATCGGCCTTGTTGCGTGGCCTGGGAGCGTTTTTGATCGCTTTTAATTTACTCTCGGTAGGATGAATGCCCTGGCTATCAATCCGGTACCCTAGAAACTCAACATTGTCAGTATACAATTGACATTTATTTTTTTTCACCTTAAGTCCTGCCTCTTGGAATTTTTTTAGAACGCATTTCAAACGGTCCTGTAAGATTTTTTGGGTAGGGGCTGCAATTAATACGTCATCAAAATAAGGGACCACGCCCTTGATTCCTTGTAATAACCTTTCCATAAGGCTCTGGAAGATCCCCGGGGCTACACTAACTCCAAATTGCAATCGGGTACATTTAAAGGCACCCCTGTGCGTTACAATTGTTTGGGCTTGAGCCGTTTTTTCATCCACTGGTAATTGTTGATAAGCTTGGGCTAAATCTAATTTAGCGAAAACCTTACCGCCCCCCAAGGAATGGAGGAGGTGCTGCACCACCGGAACTGGATACGCATTCTGCTGTAGGGCGTGGTTTAAAGTGGCCCGGTAGTCCCCACAAATACGGATTGACCCGTCTGGCTTAATGGGTGTTAAAATAGGGGTTTCCCATGGAGAGTGATCGATGGGCTTCAACACCCCATGAGCAATTAACTTGTCGAGTTGTTCGTCGATTTTTGCTTTAAGAGCAAACGGAACTCGACAGGGCTTCAAGCGAATGGGAGCTACTTTTGGATCTAGACTGAATGAGATCGGAGTCCCCTTATACTCGCCTAAGCTGTCCGCGAAGAAGTCACTGAACTCAGAGATAAGGTCTTCCTCCCACTCACAACCACCGACTCGGTTCACGCCGGCCACTTCAATGCCGAGTGGCGCAAACCATTGGAGGCCTAGTAGGCTAGGCCTATCTCTATCGATGACCATTAGAGGTAAGTACGCTGTATGCTTCTTGAAGGAGACTCGGATTCGGCAGGACCCGACAACGGGGATTCTATTTCCTTGGTAGTCCTTGAGGATGAGGCGTTGAAATTGGAGGTCTTGGCGTTGAATTGTGGGGATGAGTTGCTTGAGTGTCTTCCAAGGCACCATCGAGAGGGACGATCCCGAGTCGACCTCCATGTGGCAAGGCTGGTTCTCGATGGCTACCATGACCCGGATTTTCTTAGTGTCCAAAGCTGAGGCGTGACCGATAGTGATAGTATGGTGAGCCTCTTCTCTTTGCAAAGCTCGATTTCTGTAGGAGTGGTTTACTGGCTCTCGCCTTACAGGACGGTTTCCTGTCGATTGGCGATAGTTGGCCCCTTTTGAGGCCTGGCTGAGTCCTGGTAAACTGCGGCAGACCCGGCCGATGTGGCCTCGTTTCCCGCACTCATGGCAGAGTGAGTCGCGGAATTTGCATTTGGCCCTGGCGTGGTTGGCTCCACAGCCAGTGCAAGGGCGTAAGGGCGTAAGGGCTTTGGGCGAGGGTCCCGGTCGGACCGCAGTCGATGGACCCCTTCTTCATCGCTGTCTGACGATGAAGAGAGGTCCTTGTGGTGCGTTGTTGATAGCTGCCCTTCTATGCTAGGTGAGATTTCGCTGGCCGGTGGTGGTACCGGAGTGCGGCTTCGCTGTAGTTGTGCAGCCGACTTTTTGGTCGCCTCCGCAGCCGTGGCTTCGGCGATGGCATCAGCAAGGCTGATGTCACCTTTCGCTATCAGCTTGCTTTGCACGCCTAGTGCATCTAATCCCAGAACTATTCGATCTCTCAGTGCTTCTTCTAAATCGGCGAACCCGCAGAGGCCCCCTAAATTTCGGAGGTCCGCCACAAAATCGGCCACGCTCTCCCCTTTTCGTTGGTTTCTCTGATAAAACTCGTGGCGTCTCACGAGTGTAGGCATGGTTGGCGCATAATGGTCTCTCAGGATGGGTTCGAGGTCGTCCCAGCTCATGGCTTTCAATTCTCGAGGTTTGGCGAGCGCTTTAGCCATCTTAAATACGGCTGGGCCACAATGCGTCAGGAACAGCACCCTTTTCTTTGCTGGTGTGGCATCCTTCAAGTTATTCATCTTGAGAAACATTTGGAAGCGATCCATGTAGGATTCCCAATCCTCTTGGTTCGGATCGAACGGAGCGGGTGGTACGATGCCGCCGGACATGGTTCCGTTGTTGGCGTCGTCTATCACGTGCTCGGTATTGCTTCCTGGCTTCTTCGGTTCAGACGTCTCCACATCCCATCCTCGTCGCCAGTGTTAAGTACTGAACATGGGTCGGAGTAAATGGAGACAGCCTCTGAATAGTGAACTTTCAGCTCTTTATTTGCATAGTGACTTCTCTAAACAACAACAGTGAGCTCTGCCTTATATAGGCAACCCTTGTCAAAATTGTCCAATAACGAGCTATGAACGCTAGCTCTTTTAACCAATAATAATTCTCTGTTAAGGGCCAATCGGATTCCTCAGAACTAACCAATCCAATCTGGCCACCTACAGCCAATCAGAAGTGCAGGGCCAGAACCCTGCACTTTACCTCAAGCTCATACTTTATTAACTATGGTACATACACAACAGTTACCAGCAAGAATGACTGAGACCTTTACTCCCATAGTGCATCTGTCAGGTAACGTTGGATGTGTTCAAGAAGATGCTTTCTGTTTGCATAGGGCATTGTAGCCAGAAAGTTCTGGCCTCACTCCATGTGAATGGTTACCATATACCCACTTTTTGGTCTTCATAATCTTTTGCAGTGGTTCTAGGGAATGCATATTAGAACTCTTCAATAAACACTGAGGTGCAACGCTTTTCTAAGAATATTGCAAATTACAAGTGTTGAAAACTTCAAGCATACCTCTGTGTGATCTAATAAGACTCCATTACTGAAGTTGAGCTCAGTTTTCATTGTGTTGCAGGATTATTGCTAGTGGGTCCTCACATTGTTAAGACACTTACTTGGTGCTGTCATGAAAAAAAAATGGAATTACTGTAGCTTGAGATATCTTGTTGCTACAGTTCAAAGCAAAGTTTGTAAATTCATTTTTTTGTGAATTCATCTTGATGCTTGCAATCTGGAGCAGGTTGAAACTAGACTCCAACTGCAGAGATAAATAAAATCTACATTTTGGTTGACCTGCTGTTGATTTTCAGAGTTTTTCTGAATTGCTTTTAAAACATATTTTACAGGGAACTCAAGGACCCCAAGGTATTCAGGGAGAGCGAGGATCTGAAGGAGAAGGGCTTCCAGGACCAAAGGTGCAATTCTATTTTTTTCCTTAATCTTGTGGCATTTAAATAAATGTCCTTCTTTTTTTTTTATAAATTGGCATTTCTACATCTGAATGTATAGAGAAAAATTAGGTTGTAATTTTGTCCTACAACACATAAATGGTACAGAGATTTCTCTCAATGATACTGGGGGCAAGGGAGGAAATTGCTTTTTGCAGTCATTTTTCCATGCAGCCAAGCATGTTTTTACAAGCCTCATCCACCCCCCATAATCTAGGGTTGATTTGGGGAATGGGACCAGGCAGGGGTGGGATTCAAATTTTTAACAACCTGTTCTGTGGGCATGGCTTAGGTAGTGGGCATGGCTTGGTGGTCATGTGACTGGGTGGACATGTTATTGGCTGGGTGTGGCCAACTCAGTATCATTCATATTGAGGCATGCATCCCCTTGCCTGGCCTCTCATGACTGTGGGGATGCTGCAACAGTCGTAAGTGTGAAAAATCGTCATGTCACTTTTTTCAGTGCCATTGTAACTTTGAATGGTCACTCCACACAAGCAAAGTACCAGCAAAGGAGGGGAAAAAAACTCCAGAGAAGTTCCTGAGACAGGAAGTCTAGTCCTGCCAAGAATGTAATAAGGGTTAATGGAGAGGCTGTTTCTGTAAGCAATACCAGAATGTTTCCTTCCTGCCTTCCTTACAGGATTAGGCCAGTAATTTCTTCTGAAAACGAGTTCTCCGAACTGCTTAGAATGTTAACAACTGGTTCTAATGAATAGGTGCGAACTGGTAGAATCCCACCCTTGGGACCAGGCTGGTGAAAGGAGCCAAAAGGAGGCAATTTATTTAGCATAAAAAGCAATGTCAATAATGCAATTATTAACACTTCTGAATTGTCGCTATTTTGATATTCACTTCTACTAAGAAATTAGTATTAATGAACAGAATATATTCCTGTTTCACCAGCTGTATGTTTTAGTCATAAGGCATACATAAAAAGATCTGTGTATCTTTAATGTCAAATGCTTCAAATCAAAATAATGATGATTTGGAAATAGAATATCAACAATGATTGTCAACTTTACTTCCTACTATGTTTTATTTGGAAATTGCAGGGTAATACCCTGCAATTATCTACCCTACAGATGCAACATTGAAATTGTCACAGGGAAAAACAGTGGGTATTATTGGAATGAAAGGCATTTCTACAAGTAGTAGAGTTATGGTATTTATGGGGAGGAAACAGAGGAAAAAGAAAGGTGCCAAGGCTGGTGAAACTGAACTCTGGACATGATGGATGCCAGAAAGAGATAAGAGGGTAGTGGATTTCGGAATCCTACATGCACTTTCAAACAAGAATGATAGGAGCTACATGCGCCTGTTTCCTGTTGGGATGATTAAATCCAATAGATGTAGTGTTCACGGTATTGGCATCTGAGGGATCTGGGATTCCAGACTGGCAAAGAAAGAAAAGATCACTAATACTTGGAGAACAGGCGGGCTCCTTTTCATGTTCTTGGTCAACCAGAAATTAGTTACTAGTGCCTCATTCAGCCCCAAGGAAATCTAGCCTGCCTTTATCCATCCTGTGTCTCATTCCACTCTACTCTCTTAGCTGCTTGATCTACTTTTCAATGTGGTTTCCCATTCTTTCCAAGGGATGACAAATCCACATTTTAAAATAGCTGTAAAAACAGCAATGCTAGAAAAAGGGCAGTGGCTGGAAGGCTAAATGACTTTCTAACTACCACCACTCCAGTGGTCAGCTTTTTATTCTTTTAAATATTGATGTAAGTCTTCCAAATCTAAAAGAACTGCTTTAATGCTCTACAGGCTATTCTGAAACAACTTTAATTGGGCTCCCTCTGAACGCATCTGAGAAAACATTATTATTTTTTTGCAAAACCAGGAAAGTTTTGGCAGATAGCTAAATTTTCTGAATTAGCTGTCTGTCAATAGGTGTTCCTCCCACAGCCCTACATGTGTAACAAGCCTTACCCTTATTAGTCAGAGAGATTAGGGATGTTTTCTTGCCAACTAGTGATGTTTGGTAGAAAGGAAACTAAGTGAAGAGAGTTTGACATGAAATTTGTAAGAACAGCATCACTCACCAACCTTGTTAATTAGGCAGATTAGAACTTGGCTGTGAGGGTGGCACAATTTATGTCCACCTATGTTTCTGCTGACTTGGGAAGAAGGCCAGGACAAAGTAAAATCCTGCCCATCTAGCTACCTGTTTATCCACCATCTCGCTTTTAATTGATAATTACCATATAATTTTGTTTTCTTCATTCAGGGAGACCGTGGTTTTGAAGGTTTGAAAGGACCACGGGGCCAACCAGGCATTGGCATAAAGGGTGAAAAGGTAAGTTCTAAAAATGCCAAGGGAGTGATTGCATCCAAATAAACTTGAATGGCCTGACTGATAGGCTCAAAAGGTGTAATGAAGCAAAAATAAAGAGCTTGTTTTTTTTCAGTGACCCTTGGACAGTGCTATAGTCACCTGGGAGTAGATTTATACCCAATATAATCCAATATTTTGGCATTTTCTTCTAGTAAAGGGTAAATCAAAATGAAGCAGCTTTTATTCTGTGGGAAAGTTAAGTTTTTTGGAAGAAAAAAAGAAAAGAAAAATTGCACATGCCTTTCAAGTTCCGAGAAATATACCTATTTACTTTGGGTTAATTGTGTTTTTTTTTAAAAAAATAGAGCGCCTGCCACTCATCTCTATTTGGATCATAATAAAATATAGTACAGCTTATCTGTACTGATATTATGCAAATTGCTTGCAGTGAAGATTTCAGTTATTTGTAGCAGAACTCAAGGGTCTGCCTGTCTTAGTAACTAACCAAAATCTATTTTATCAGGGTGAAATAGGTCCACCTGGTTTGCCTGGGCCTATTGGATTACCTGGAATTGGGATTCAAGGCGAGAAAGTAAGTTGGACACAAGCCAAGATTTTAAAACTCTTCATATGATCATCATGATGATTTCGATTAATTTCTATAAAGTTAATGTAATTTATTTCCTAGGGGGTAGAAGGCCCCAAAGGACCACTAGGACCAAGAGGACCACCTGGGCAGGGATTACCTGGGCCAAAGGTGCGTAAGTTTGACCCTAACAGAAATGTCTTGGCTAGATATTTTTAGATCAAATAATTTTAAATAGACCGGTCTTTCTCTTCATGTCCTGAAAGAGCCCATCCATTTCCCAGATTTAAGTGATTTTCTATGATTTTTTTTTTTTTTAAATACAATATTTATCTAATGGACTGCTGTCCCAACATTCCAGTCAAAAAGAATGCTCAAGGCAGCCAACAGGAAAAGAAATGAAATGTAAAAGCAAACTATGATGCCTTTTCTAAAATCGAGAAGAATAGGAACCCATTTGCATTTCACTAGGAATGTATTGCATACTGTGGGAAGGGAATGGGATGGGAAGCTGCACAATCTGATAACTTGGGCCATGGAGTTGAATCGTGGCAGAGTCCCTTTTCCTAGTGTTGAGGGAATTAGCATCTGGCCTGGCTAACATCAAGGTTTCTAACTCTATTGCAAAACATATTGTTTAAGGGTGACCAGGGTTTACCAGGAGAAACTGGAGCTCCAGGAGAAAGAGGCCTTGGAGAACCTGGTGCAAAGGTACAGTAGTTCTTAAAATGATATTTAAAAAGTGGACAATGATCTCTCTCAGGGATAAGTATCACCACCAATGTGCTGATGATGCTGAATTATGCATCTCGGCCTCTGGCCACTTAAGGGATGCTGTTGAGATTCTTTCTCAGTATCCAGAGGTTGTAAAGATCTAGACAAGGAGGAACTGGCTCTGATTCAGGACTAACTGTGGGATTGTCTGGAGAGTTGTCATAGTTAAGTCTAGGTGAAGTACCACTCCCCCTATCAGACTTGATATGCACTTTGGAGGTCCACCTGGGATTGTGGCTCTGCTTAAGGAACAGAGGGCATCTGCAGCCAAAAGGACTTTGCAGGAATCTATCTTGAGCACCGGTTGCATCTTTTCCTGGATCAGAGAAGTCTGCTCCTAGTCACCCATTCCTTTGTTATTTCCCATTTGAATCATTGCATGGGTCTGTCTGCCCTTGAAGAACTTTTGGAAACTGAGCCTGGTTCAGAAAGCCGTGGGCACATCATGCTTTGCACACAGAATACTATTCCATGTGAGCTGCACTGACTTCCAATAGGTTTCCAAGCACAACTCAAGTGCTGATTATTACCTATAAAGCCCTATATGGTGTAGGGCCAAGATTCTTAAGTGACCACCCAGCACTTGCAATGTCTATGCTTCCCACCAGATCCAGCAGAGGGGCATATTCCAGGTGGCTTCTATGAATCAGTATCATCCTGTGGAAATTAGGACCTTTTCAGTTAGAGCAACTACCTGTGGATCATACTCGCCCCCAACCCCCTTCTTCATGGCCATAAAAACCTGGGTGTTGCTTCAGTCTTTAGGGTCAAGATGTTTGTGGAGTCTGGTTTGTGTGTTTGCTCTTTGCTGATGGAAACATTTATTATTGCCGGGCATCTTTTTCATCTCTTGTTTTTATATTTATGTTTCTATTTTTACACTTATTAGCCACCCAGAGTTATTTAATTAGATTATTCTATAGTTATCTAATTTGTCTGAACAGCCATTTAGATTTATATAAAAGTAAATAAATGATATCTTAAAATATATTATGTATCTGACCAGAGAATGCATACAATTGGGAGATACTTGTCCCAATCCAAAAATACACACTTGGAAGGAGATGATCTGCACAGCATTGTGTCTATGCAGCGAAGAGCAGAGAGCAGCCAGCAGGGAAGATCTCAAAAGGCGATCACTTGATTGCAGGGCACTGCAACTGGTCGTAAGGGCAAGCTGGTTGTCAAGCAGCGAGATTGTGATCATGGGGTCCTGGGATGATCACTGAGGACTGGTCATAACTCGTGCTCAGTACTGTCATAACTTTGAATGCATGTTCATAAACTGAGGACCACCTATAATCTTTGGCATGCTTTTCCCAGCCTGTCTGCTTTTAAGTTCTTTTAAGTTCATTAAATACAATCCAGGATGTCCTGTTTCTTTTCACATTTTTTTCTTTGTTTCCCCCTTACAACAGGGGGAGCCAGGTACTTTAGGTTTGGCAGGATTACCTGGGCTTCCGGGAGAAGATGGTGCACCAGGACAAAAGGTTTGCTTGCTATTTTTAAAATAGGCAAAAAGTGACCTTCCATAAGAAATAAATCAATAAAGTATAATATATAAAATAATGCATGCATGATTGTCTTAAGTCAAGTACTAATACAATTAGTCTGAACAGCAAAAAATAGGCAAAAAGTGACCTTCCATAAGAAATAAATCAATAAAGTATAATATATAAAATAATGCATGCATGATTGTCTTAAGTCAAGTACTAATGCAATTTATTTGTTTTGTTGAAACTGACTTCAGTGGCTTTATACATAAATGGGCTACATAGCTATCTGACACATCCCTCTGGATTTGAGGACAAATAGGTATTTGAGTGTATGCAAGGCATTTAAGGAGTACCAGTATTTGTCTACAACTCTTTAAAACAGCCGCATCTTCTTTTCAGTCCTTTGAGGTAGGCTGAATCAGGAAATGGATTCCAGAAGAATGTGGTAATCTACTGATACAAACTATGTCACAGAACCTTGAAAACTTTATTGTTTTTCCTTCCGTCCCTCTTATATCCCAGGGAGATAAGTCTGAGTCAATGGGAGTTTCTTTCTAGTGTCTTCTTCATTTTTTTGGATTCAAAACATATTTTTGTGACTGTCATCACATAGTTTTGGCAAGATTTATCACTGGTTCATCACATTTTTCTGGAATTAGAGAGTTGTTGTCCGCAGCTCAACTGCAACAAAGAAAGTACATTTAGTTTAAGGAATTGCAAGTAAGTGCTTGTGTGCTCCTACATACCTACGTCATCCTGATGAAAATGGGCTCCGATAAATAGGTGTCCATTCTAACCACCACTTTGCCGAAATGACTATAGTAAATGTACTGTATGTTGCAACATCATGACACTAGCTTTACCCCTTTATACTGGCATTCAGAGGTGGTATTCAGCAGGTTCTGACCAGTTCTGGAGAACCGGTAGCAGAAATTTCGAGTAGTTCAGAGAATTGGTAAATACCACCCCTGACTGGAGATTTTACAGTATCCTTCCCAGCCATGCCCACCAAGCCACACCCACAGAACTGGTAGTAAAAAAAATGAAATCCCACCATTGCTGGCATTGTTGGGTTGCACACAATACATAACAGGTAGACTTTGCATTGCAATTTGTGTTTCCTTGTTTGTTTTTTCCTTGCCTGCCAAGTTAAGTCAACATATAGAAAAAATAATATAGATCTCTGTCATATTGCTCAGTGTACAACAGTATATATAAGATTTACTGCTTGCACAATCCTCCTCATGCATCATCTTGTCATAATTTTTGCACTTGCTTTATATGGAAGATTAAGCAATAAAACTCAAACATTACAGAAGTGGGCTGAGACTGTGGTATTCCTTTTCAGATAATTCTTAGTAATCAGTCAAAAGACATGATAAGCTCATCCACCTTTCTTTTATAAAATTGGAATAAATGGTGGGGAAACACAGGAAGGTTGCAAGTAGAAGATGATCTATGGGATCCATCGAATTCTTTAAAGAATACACGGTGATGGCAAATAAAAAGTGCTTGATTAAAAAAATTGTGAGATTGCACGTATGTGCCTTTTCTCGAAAACATACTGTATTGTAGGATGTCATCCAGGGACTTCCTTATTCATAGAGACATCATCTCTTAATACCTATATTATACCAAATATTTAATGATCGTATACTATGCTATATTACAGGGAGAACCAGGTTTACCTGGCCCACGTGGTCCAGAAGGTGCTCCTGGAATTGGAATTCAGGGTGAAAAGGCAAGGAATTATATATTCTGTTTCTGGAATTATCATGCCAAAAGAAATAAAATGAAACATTTCCATTATTAGAGGTATAAAATGTGTTGTTGTTTTTTGAAAATGGATTTTATCAAACTTTTTTTTCTTGCTGTTCAGAAATTCAGTGCCAATGAGAACGCCCCTTCTTCTCTTCATTTCCTTTCTTAGCCCAGATTTTCCAAGTCCTTTAGAGTTGATGTTAAAAATGCATTGATTCAAGAAGAAATTGCCTACTTCTAGTTATACTGACCAAAGCAAAATGTCTGTCTTTGTGTACAGATACATACTGAATTTTCCAAAGTCCCTTGCATTTGCAATCATTTTTGTTGTTGTTCGCTTTCCTCAAGAAAGTTAAAACATGTGCTGTCTGAATGACTTCTAAAAATTTTCCTAGGGTGATCAAGGTCAAAGAGGAATACGTGGTTTATCTGGACCAACCGGAGTACCTGGGCCTGCCGGGGCTAAAGTATCACTTTATTTTTGTTCTTATTATGATATCTGGTCTCTCCGCAAATTTTGTGGTTAAGACTTCACTGGGTATTGCCAGACTAGCCATGATGCATGCCATATACTGTAGCTTGCCATCACACTGCTTGTTTATGTATTTAACTGATTTATATAGCTGCCCATCTTACATCTGTGAGACTAAGCAGCTTATAATAAAAATAATCAGCATCAAAAGGAACACTCCACCGATATTGGAAGTCCCTTCCTCCATGCTCATCCTGATCTGGTTTGCCAAATGAATCGCCTACTTCAAAGCAACTTTGTTAAATTGGGCACATTAGTTTAGGATTATAGAATTTTAATACCAACTCGTTTGGAGAAAGCTAGATTTAGGAAGCCTCTGTTAAAGATTTAGGCACAACGGACAGAGAAACTCATCTGTGATTAGAATTAGTTAGTTCTCCTTTTTTAAAAAATGTCCATAAAATATAGCAACATAAGGAATATATCTAATTTTTCTTTTGAGATATAAAATGGGAGGCGATTTTTAAAACTTGCAATAATATACAGTATATACAATCACAGAATTCTTTTTAACGCAGGAAAAAGTTTTACCACTGATATTAAGCCATTTGTTTGTAGCTGGAAGTTTAAGTTTACTAAATTCACTAGGAGGGTGTTTTTCAACCTCAAGAACTTTATCATGTTTAGACTTCAACCCCCAGAATTCTCCAACCAGAATTTCTGGAGAATTCTGGGAGTTGAAATTCACAATTGGTGAAGTTCCCTGAGGTTGAGAAACACTGCACTAAGTAATACTCTTTTGAAAACTTTGTCTTTCTTTCTTATGGCAGGGTGAACCTGGTTCTCCTGGACGTCTGGGAGTGCCAGGGCTTCCAGGACGTGCCATTACAGGACCCAAGGTAACAAATGTATTTCATTAATTTTACAATATCTTTGCATGGACATTAATTAATTTTACAATATCTTTGCATGGACATTTCCTAAGCATTCTAATGAACAAAAGATAGCCTAGATGCAGAGGTGGGCTGCTGCTGCTGCTGGTTCACACTGATTCAGGCGAACCGGTAGTTAAGATTCTGCGCAGTTTGGCAAACTGGCAAATCCCACCACTGGCTGGCCCTGCCCCCGCTTCTTTTTCTGCCTGTTTTGGGACCATTTTCAAGCCATTTTTTTCGGCCAAAAATGGTCCGAAAACAGCCCAAAAACAGCCTGAAAATGGCTTGAAAACAACCCAGAAATGGCCCCAGAAAGGCCTGAAAGTGGCTGAAAAACAGGCCGAAAAATGGGTGGGAGCGGGGCCAGCCAGTGATGGGATTAACCCTAACCAGTGAATCCTACCTCTGCCTTTGAGGCAAGTGGCTGGGAGGCCGGGCTGGGTGTGATGAGTGATGTCACCCACTCAGTCACATGACCAACTGGCCATGACTACCCAGCCAGAGAACCAGTTGTTAAAATATTTGCAGCCAATCACTGCCTAGATGAACATATGCAGGACTGTTCTATTACACTCTTCCTATAGTTTTTATTGTAAAATAGGGACAGGGAACAAATTTGCCAGCTGGATCCACTTTCCTTCTTTCCTGGAAGATTAGACAGTATCAGAAAATGAAACTTAAAAAAAGAAAGCTGAGCCAAGAGTAATTTTTCTTACACTATCTTCTTTAACTGGATGTATTGAAATGAAAGGGATGGGGTTGCTGGAATTTCAGCATTGAACGATTTCCAGCTTAGAACCAATTTATAATTCTCCATATAGGTAGTCCTTGAGTTACGACTGTAATGGAGCCTGCCCAATACAATCATAAATTTTATCAGTAGTAAAACAGGTGATTCTACACTTAAACTCAATTCTACAAAATTCTTTTTGCAGTGGTCATTAAGCAGACGTGGTTATAAAACAATTGCTGCAGTTGTTCCTAGGTGACTGCTACGGTCATTAAGCAAACCCATTATTCACTATGGTGCTGTTTTGCTAAAAATTGTAGGCGCTGGTTTTTAGCAAAATTGTCATAAAACCCAGCCAGATGACCATGAAATGCTACAAACGGCCATAAATGTGGCCATGTTACCAAACACCCAAAGCATAGTCAAGTGATTTGGTGGTGGGGTGTTGGAACTTTGAATCCACATCATAAGTCCCCTTTTTCAGGTAGGTAGATCATAACTTTAAACGCTCACTAAGCGACCAGTTGTAAATCGAAGACTACCTGTATTAGGCTAGAGACTTCTTCGGGTTCTAAGAACTTTCTTATGAATTAGCAAGGAATTGGTTCTTTTACAAAAGTATCCTCCTTGTCCTTATCCATCTATTAAGTGCCCACCTTAGCATAAGTATGTCCAGAAGAATTCCCTCCTGCACTGAGAAAATCACTCGGTGTAGGACTAAGCAGCAAAAACATGGAACAGTTTTACCTACTATTCATTTTGCTCAAAGGAGAAAAGAATGGCCTCCCTTGAGGTCCTATTGCCAGATGAGCCAGCCTGTGAGCCAGATTAGGAGTATAAATTTGAGGTCCTCATAGTGTCTCTTCTTGTTTTTCCTGATGAGGGTGGAAAAAGATCTAGTAGTTGATGTTCTAGTCCAAGATTGGGGAGACCAAGTGACTTTGAACCAATCACTCTAACCTAATCTTAGGGTTGTGAGGCAAACAGGAAGAAGTAGTTCTAGGTATGATGCCTTGAACTCTTGTCACAAAAGGTTTGTCGTTAATCCAATAGATAGATGGAACAACAACAACAAAATCACTGTTTTTCTTGTAATTGAAGGGTGATATTGGATTACCTGGACCACCTGGACCAATTGGAGAGCAAGGGATAGGGATTCCTGGGGCTAAGGTAACAACCACATGGATAAATCAGTCCCTTTAAAGGGAAAGTGTTTTATGCAGTGTAACTGCAGCTACAATAACATGTAAATATGTCCTTCTTTGCAAAAAAGGGTGACCGTGGACACCCAGGACCTCCTGGTCCATTCGGCCCCAAAGGAGATGGCTATCCAGGCTTAACTGTAAGTAGTCAACTTATGCTGTTACTTAAAAAGAGAACATTGAACGGTGAATCACAGTAAGAAAGAGTAGGGATGGTATGCAATTCAGAACCATTAACAGTTAAATCTATTTACTTCCCTACACCAGGGTCTTCCTGGTCTTCCTGGAGCTCCTGGAGAGCCAGGGCCTGATGGGGTTGGATTACCTGGACCAAAGGTGTGCTTTATATCATGTGATTATATGCATATATTAGATATATAGTCTAAATAGTGTTATATAAGATAAATTGTATGTATAAAGTATATATAGAGGGAGGGAGGGAGGGAGGGAGGGAGGGAGGGAGGGAGAGAGAGAGAATATGATAGGTTTGTTGTTATACAAAGTAAACAGCTGAGGCTGTATGCCAGGGGTCTCCAGCCTTGGCAACTTTAAGACTTGTGGACTTCAATTCCCAGCTTTGCTGGCTGATAAATTCTGGGAATTGAAGTCCACAAATCTTAAAGTTGCCAAGGCTGGAGACCTCTGCTGCATGTTATTACCTTAATTTACTGTGCTAAAATGAATTGGAAGTCAGTGCTTCTTTTTTCTTTTACTGTTTGCCCTAAACTTTTTTTTCCTCCCCTACTTTTCCATTATTTTCATTTTCTTTGTGTTTTATATTTTGATCAAGTAATAAAATTTGTAAAGAAGTGTGAGAAAAGAGATTGGGTACATACATATATAATTTTTCTTTTCGGGCTGCAATATGGATTTTCAAAAATCTTCACTGAATTATCACGTGACAGTTGTACAGCTTTTCATTCATTGGAAGGCTGTTGTCAGCAAACATGTATTACTGGTAAAATTCCTAGTTATTAAATGCTACCTTTTTTTCCTGCAAGGATGGAACGTTATGATACGGAGTCAAGTTATTACATATGCCAATAGAAAAACAATACAGGTAGCCCTCAAGATAGGCCCATAATGGAGCCTGTCTGTAATTGCCCACGTCACAGCAGTTGTTAGGTGAAACACGTCACCTAACAACCTCTCCCATCTCTGCTCTTCCCAATGAAATGTTAAACTTATGTGCCATCACCAAACAGAGCATGGGGTGCCTCCTGGAGGGGGAAGGCTGTGGGAGGCTTAGCAGAGGACCAGGCCCACCTGCCCTGGCCCTCCCAGGGCCTCCCTCACCCCTGAGATTCCCATGCTCCACTTCCCACATTTTGGGTCCCAACAGCTCTTTACCTGCTTACATCTGGTCCTCCTAGGCTTTAAGCCTGATTCACACCCCAACAGGTCAAACATCCTTCTCCTCACTTAGCTCTTGAAAGCTTTCCAGAGTGCTAGAATGACTTCCTTCTTTGTGCAGCCACATGGCACGGTTCCAAAACTGGACTCCATTTTGTTCCTCCATGAAAAAGTTGCCCTAGTCAAGGTGCCACCATGTTGCCCAGGGACAAATTACTTTGTTCTGCTGCTTCTGTCCTTCTGCAGCATTGTGGAGACCTCTCTAACTGCCGCAAAAGGAAGCAGTTTGTCTGGCATCTGCCATTTTGTCTCCATCTACAAACAGGAGGGAAAACATGGAGGTGCATTTGGATCAGTGCCGCATAGCCCAGGGACACCTGGCCTGCCCTCCTTTCACAACATGAGGTCTGGGGTGGGGTGATATGGGTGTGTGTGGAGGAAGCCCAAGTGCTGCAGGATTCCTCCCTGGGGTGGAATGGGAGAAGAGAGGCAGGGTATGTGTGTACTGCAGTGACCCTGTGGTAGGTCATAAGGGCAAATGACAGCAGGGCCTCTGCAACCATTGTAACTTTGAATTGGGGTCATATGTTTTTGGAGGGTCTGCCATAATTTTGAATGTTCATTAAATGGCCTGTTATTCCTCAGGGATTACCTGTAGTATAAATCCCGATGTAAGTCAGTAACAATGGAAGTTATCCTGACTTCCGGTAGTGTTCTTGTTGATGACGGATCAGAGACCACGATCATACGCAGCTTTGATCCGTGCTTACTCTGTTGGAGGGGTCCTTAAAGGACTGGATCCATCTGACCCACCTCATGGGGAGAAGAGGGGTGGGGAGAAGAGGGGAAGACTGCCAGCTGGGTTGATGGGAGCCGCATCTGTCCTCCCTGGCTTGGTAAACTCCCCTAGAAGACAGGGAGAAGCAGCAGTCTTTAATGGCTGCCCTGAAGATGGGAAGCTGCTGGGACACAAGTTTTGTGCTGGAGAGTAAAAGTGGTGAATGGCGTGTAACTAGATAAAAGACTTTGAATATTCTTTTTGAAAACCCCGAAAAAGCTGAAAGAAGGAGCCCTCATTTGGAAGAGTGGTAGCGGTAAATGAGAAATAAGAGGAAAATATAAGGTTAAGAAAAAACCAGAAATAAAAGAATTATATACCATTAGAGACTAAATTTGGAACAACATATATAATTGGACATTAATCAGGCATTAGATAAAATGCTGGACTTATTTTGAACTGATAAAATTTAATCTTAATACTACGGAAAAGTGATTTAAAATAAAAGAATTCTAAGAAGAAAGTGATATAGAGCACCACCTAAGGATTCAAGATTTCCTTCTTTTATGTTTTTATGGAAAACTATCAGTTGTATAAACAAGATCCCCGGAAGCTCATAAAAAAGAAGGGGGGGTTATAGTAAAATATAAAAGAATGCAATACTTTGGGATTGTTGGAAGTTGATTATGATAAGAAAACAAAAGAAAGAGAAAGTGAGATAAATGGAGATTTTTGACATGGACTATAATAAAAAAAAACTTGATCTTTAATAAAATAAAGAATAATAGACCAAAGAAATGGGAGAAATAAGTAAAGAATTTAAATTGGAGTTCCAAACTGTGAGAGAGATGCTTAAAGAAAAAATGAGACTGGTTGAGATAATGCTGAGTAAAGTAATAGTGTCACAGCCTGCAGAAGAACAAAGGAAGCTCAGAGAGGACAAATTAAAATAGGAAAATAACAGCCTTGATGAATATGAAGAACAAGGACCATTGTCAAAAGACATAAAAGGATTTAAAACAGAGACATTGACAACAGAGACAGCAAACAAAAGAGATAAGACACCCAAGATTAAGAAGAAGAAGAAGAAGGGAATATACAAGAAGAAACTCTAAAAAAGAGAAGTGAAAAGGGGGGGGGGGGGGAGAACATAGTTGACAGGCAGAGGGAAATAAAAATAAAACCAGAAGGAAAAAAGAAGAAAGATTGGGGAAATTTAGAAAAGGGAAACCTAGCCAAAATTAAAAGGAATGTTAAAGTTACAAGATTTCGAGATAAGGGTTAGGCATTGTACAAGGGGGATACCACATGGGAATGTATATTGGCATTTAGTTTAAAACTTGCTGGAAATTATTTTAGGATTATATAACTATATATATATATAAAACTGTATATGAATTATGCTGTTATGAACCCTTATATTGGAGGAATAAAACAGGGGAATGGAAATGTATTAAAATATATAGACAAATTTTGGATAAGTGGTAAGGAAGAAAAAATATGATTATTAATGATTATAAGAAAAGTGAAATGTATTAAACTATATAAATTTTGGCTAAGTAGAAAAGGAAAAAATATGATTATTAATGATTAAAAGAAAAGTCAAGATGAAATAAGATATATTAGGAAGTCATTCCAGCAATTCTACCGGGGGGGGGGGATATCTTAAAATATATAGGTGGTAAGCTAAAAACGGAAATAATAGGGGATAAAGAACTGGGAATCTATATTTGGATGAAATGATATTGAATTAATGAATTGAAATATAAAACGGAAATTTATTTAAAGATAAGCAAAATGGATAATGATATGAGATGATATTATATAAGATTGGTGGAAATGAAAGTATGATTATGTATCAGTGTTATAATCTGGAACCACGTTGCTCACGTAAAGAGATGTGTAAAAATTAAAAAATTTAAAACTTTTTTGAAAAGCAACAACAATGGAAGTTATCATGTAGACTGCAGGGGTGGGTGGGAGGGAGAGAGGCCACCTATTTCCTGACTTTGATTAAGTAAAACTGGCAAACGCCCTCACCATCCATTCTAGGAAATAAAAGTTCTTCAACAATTGGAGAGTTGTAGGTCACCCCACAGTTAATACTAATTCTACAGATGGAAAAAGCAAATTGGTATAGAAATTGATACAATATTGTATTGAAAATGTTTTGTTCCAAAAATTGAGATACATGCAGAATAACACCTTCTTAGCAGATATTCTTTTAAAGTGGATCATGTACCATCATTATCCACCTCTGTGTGTGTTTGTGTGTATGTGTATGTGATACTGCATACACATATTAACCAAAATATTTAAGCACAGGTGATTGAAAATGCTACAATGACCTAGTTCACTCTGTATCAGTAAACCATAAAAACATGAATAATAATTTATAAATTACAGTATATACTACCAGTAGTTAGGCTCACATCTCATACTAGGCCAAAATGAAACAAATCATGCTATAATTTAGCATAATGCACAAACTGAGCCATAGATTCGAAAGACATATCTACTTTGTTTTGCTACATCCTTTACCTGTTTTGAGACAAAAGTCTATGAATTGTATCTCACAAGTAAATTTGTATGATTAATACATTGCATCTACATCTGTTAACATAATCAAACAAGATCTGCCTATCCTCCTTTGGAGGGACATGATAGAAGGATAAAATGCCAAATCTAGTCTAAACATTTGGCCAAATGGGCAACCAACTATAGTAACAATTATATGAGCCATGGTGGTGCAGTGGTTAGAATGCAGTACTGCAGGCTACTCCTGCTGCCTGCTGCCTGCCTGTAATTTGGCAGTCCGAATCACACCAGGCTCAAGGTTGACTCAGCCTTCTGAAGTTGGTACAATGAGGACCCAGATTGTTAAGGGCAATAAACCATTTTTATTCTGTTTACTCTGTAAACCATTTAGAGAGGGCTGTAAAGCACTGTGAAGCGGTATAAAAGTCTAAGTGCTATTGCTATTGCTGTATCTTGTGACAATATCTTTAATGCCATCAAAGAACATCTGCTTGTTCCAGGTCCTTGATGGATAGATAAAAATGCCAAATCCAGTCTAAAATCTGACTAACTGTTCAACCAACAATAATAATTTGAAATGTTTACAAATATACATTTTAGGGTGATCCAGGTGCCAGAGGACCATCTGGTCTCCCAGGTCCAACAGGAGAAGGCCTTCCAGGACCAAAAGTAAGTCACAATAAAAAAAAAATTCGCATTGGACCATCACACATCAAAAATAATTATTATCTTCTCTATTTGTATGTACTATTCATATTAATTTAAGAGGAATTAATATCATAGCTAATATTTTGTAAATTAAAAGGCAAAAGAAAATGAAAATTTACCAAAATGCAATTTAAATGGTAATAAAGATATACTGAAGCAAATATAAAAGTTTACCATTCTTGTTGCAAGACGCATTGAAATGTTACTTTTAGATTTGTTTTTATTTATTTATTTAGCAAATTTATATAGCTCCCAACTCATACATGGGTGAATCTAGGCAGTTTGCAAAATTTAAAAAAATCATAGATAATTTCAGAAATCATAGTTTACTCCTGGGAAGTATTTTGAAATAAAATATAAAGAATATAAAAAATAAAGTAGAGATATATCAGGTTTTTGCAATTTTTTCACTAAGATACAAATCATTCAAGTTTCTTTAATGGAGCCACCATTTGTTGGAACAAGCTGGCCATTTTGCTGTGACTAGGATCAGATTGTCCTTTTGCCTTAGAAATCAATCTTGGGCCACCTGTTACTAGGCAAGGTGTAGCAAGTAGGAATGCAACTTTATTCCATAATAATCATTGACATTAGTCAATGCTTAATCGTTGACATAGGTCACTTTTAAAAAAATCAGGTCTAAGTGAATAGCACACAAATTACTTCTGGTTAGAACAATTTAGAATAAAAAGATAAAATCTTCCTTGAATTGTGTTTGACCTCTGGTGGCTTCACATATACATCTACAGTATGTTGTATTCTAGGCAGCCATACAAAAGTGTACTGTATGTTACTGTTATCTTCTTGGATGTTTTTTCCTAATGTAGTCTATTGTTTATCCAATATGACTTGCTGTACATATAGTACATGGAACTGTCCTTTAAGGTAGCCATGTTGATTTGAAAAGAAGCAGCCTTAAGATATAAAATCAAGAGATACTTCTAGCATAACTACAGTTAAAATTAAATTGTAAGACATATTGATTGCAAACAATAGAAATTTCATGGAGCTTCATGGTTCTTATACAGATTTTAGATAGCAGAAAAATAGAATGGTGGCATTTATGATTCCTTTAATGATGACTACACTTTTTTTTCCTCAGGGAAATATTGGACGACAAGGACCTCCTGGTGCTTTAGGCCCACCTGGTGAAGGTATACAAGGACCAAAGGTATGATGATTTCTTGGACGCTTAGATATAATGAAGAGGAAAAAGCAGACTTCACAAACCAGAGAAAATAAGAATATATATTTTTTTCTTTATGTATTAAAAGGCCCTTCCATTTGGAGGTGGAAGAGTTAATAAAAGAAATCAATTACAATTTGGTTTACATCATATTTAGCATTTGTATATTATAAAATCAATGTTTCTCATGCAACATAAGGGCATATGAAGAATTAAGCCAATATAGATTAGAATATATTTTGGCAAATGTAGCAATGAATGCTTATGTATGCAAGAATAACCTGAATTTGTGAAAAATCTAAATTTTTATTTGTTTTTCCAATCAAATTTAGAAAATAAGGTTGTATTTAATATGTAATAAAATTGTCAACTGTTCTGTCAATTAATTATAATTAGGGTGAACAGGGAATTCAAGGAATGCCAGGACCACGTGGGCCTCCTGGAGAAGGACTTCTAGGACCAAAGGTATATGCTATACTTCTACACAAACATCCAGTTTAACTCTGTAGATACTGATTCTGTGCTATCAAGAGGCAACATGGGCATTTAATGCTCCCAAGCAACCCCACAGAGGACCTTCCAAGAGATGGGAAAATATTTATTTATTTATTTATTTATTTATTTATTCATTCATTCATTCATTTATCAAATTTTGAAATTTCCTATCTCCCTCACAGAAAGACTCTGGGCAGTGTACAAATAAAATATTAAAACATAAAAGCAATATATGAAAGTTTAATTTTTTTAAAGGAAGGATAATTAAAAATCAATATTAAAAGTTAATGAAAAGACTGGAAACAATGCAATTGGAGTTTACTGCACCAGCAGATTATCATTTCACATCATAGTTCAGGGTAGATGATCTCTGATGGAGAACAATGAGGGAGATACTACCTTTTTCTCAGGTAATTATTATTATACTTTCTAAATACTTGTAACATTCCTCTAAAGAAAACAATACATTTATAACTTGAGGGACCTGACCCATTTGTTTACTTGACTGCTGAATGTAATTCCTAAACTGTCCTCTTTTTTTCCTTTCTGTTCAATTGTGTCCGATTATCAGAGACTGCCTGGGCAAGTCTCTGCAATTTTCTTGACAAGGTTTTTCAGACGTTTGTTTTTGTCTCCATTCTAATGCTGACAGAAAATGACTAGCCCAAGGTCATCTAGCTGGTTTCATGCCTAAGGGAAGAGTAGAATCACGGTTTCTCAGTTTTTAGCCTGACACCTTAACCAAATTGGCTCTCAACTTGTCTTGGGAACTTCCTGGGAACTCTCCTACGCTTACCAATAATTGTAGCAATAAATACTTAGGCATTTAGAATGGGGAATTGTAAGCCAAGGATAGGCTTCCTAATGCCCAGGATTACCAATATAATTCCAAATATTTCCCCTCATGCTCACCTCATCTGACCTTGAAAAATAATCACTAAAATGGCAAAATGTCAGCCTCAAGCATCCTATTGATTGAGGATAAGCATTATTACAAAGAAAGAAAGAAAAAAAGATGGGCACCTGCAATACCAAACAACTTGGACGTGAACTCATCTGCCCAGAAAAAGGCAAAAGGTCACAAGGTAATCCTTGGCTAATGACCACTCATTCAGTGATATTCAAAGTTACGATGGCACTGGGCAAGTGTAGTTATGACTGGTTCTCAAAGTTCCTACTGTTCTAGCAGCCCTACTGAGGTCATGTGATTGCCATCAGGATGCTTGGCAACCTGTTCGCACTTAGGATGATTGCAGCATCCCATGATCCCATGACAGGAATTTACATTGCATTTAAATAAGATGCTTTACAGATGTTGTATAACTAATTCAAAGGGTGATCGTGGAACTGCAGGAGAAAGAGGAAGAAAAGGCGAAAAGGGCAATATGGGAGACCCTGGAACAGCTGGAGAACCTGTAAGTACATAAACCCATCAGATGCTGCAGAGTGTATTGCCAAAACTCTGCCTGTGCTTACATCTTAAGTATTAGCATTAATTTCAAGCAAATAATGTAGCTTATAGAATAGGTACCGACTCTTCTTTTAAGGGTCCAGAACAATTCTTAAGAAGAATACAGGAAATCCTTGATTTACAATCATTTATTTAGCAACTATGTGAAGTTACAAAGGCACTGAAAAATGTGACTGACAAACAGTCCTCACTTTTATGACCATCATAGGATCTCCATTGTGAAGCAATCAAAATGTGGGCATTTGGCAATCAACATGCATTTATGACAGTTGCTGTATCCCAGGTCACGTGACTGCCATTTGCAGTCTTCCCAGCCAGTTTCTGACAAGTGAAGTCAATGGCGGGGGGGGGGAGTTGGATTTGCTTATTGACCATGTCATGTACATAACAACTGCTTAACAACCATGGAACAAAGGTCATAAAACTGAGTACAACTAATAACTTCCTTGCTTAGCAATGGAAATTCTGGTCCTAACTGTGGGGATAAGTTGAAGAGCACCTGTAATTTGACTAGATTAACTTTCCGAATGATAGTTCCATCTGGAAAATTTGGGTTGGAATATCTGTGGTTCAACACCAGAAGCACAATTATAAATTACTAATATTACAAATAAAATTAAAATAGATAATTGTGGCTTTTCGAACATTTTATCAGTGGGCTCTTTGGCACTCTCTGAACTTGATTGTTTTCTTGCAGACAATTCATTACCAAGCTTACATCAATGCTGGAAGGGAGTAGGGTTTACTTTCTTTTTATATACTAGTGACTTGCCCTGTCAATGTTAGTGCTCTTAGAGGTTTGTTAATTAGGCTCTTAGCTTGTTGGTAGTCCCTTGATTTGAGTATTGTTTACTTCTTGATTAATGGTCTAGTGTTAATCTCTGCTTATCTCAGTATTGATTGATGGTGAGGAGGTATTTCAATCTCTTTGTTTCTTTGGTTCCCCCCTTTTTTTCTTTTTGATTGTCTCTTGCATGGTATGTAGATGTTGTTTATCTCTCTGTTCCTGTTAATGACCAATTTGACTAAGTGCCAGGCTTCCATGAACTGTTTAGCATTTTTGGATTTGGCTTGGTCTAGAATGCTCACAGTTTCCCAGTTGAAACTATGGTTCAGTCTGTCCGTGTGTTGTGAAATTGAATTTTCATCCCACTGATGATGTTACCGAGTTTGGTAATGAAATGTCTGCAAGAAAACAACCAAGTTCAGAGAGTATCAAGGACTCTACAGTTGAATCTTAAGCTACAAATATCCTCTTCTATTAGAAACAATTCATCTTATGTCAACGTATATTGCCAGACTGCATTTTGCAGTCATGGGATTGGCAAAATTAATAGAATTACTCTGTTTAGGAGGCGTGTGCCATTATAAGGAGGTTCTAAATTTGACACTTAAGGACAAGCAATGGGAGAATCTTTTTCATCAGTAAAGTAGCTGACAATATCTCTCCCTTTGACTAGGTTGGAGACATGGAAAATATCTTTGGGGAGTCTCAGATCTTTCCCAAACATAGCCTCTGTCTCTCCCTCTTCCTAGTCCAATTGTTCCTTGGAAGAAACTAGTTACAGGAGATGGCAGGAAGGCTGGGGAGGAAATTCTCCCTATCTCCAACAGAAATAGTAGGAGCAGTTGATCCTGTTTTCATAGGATGGTTGGCCAGGTTCCTATGATTATATGTGCACTGATTCATCATACCTTAATGATGAATTAGAAATAATAATTAAAAAATTTTTCCTTTTCAGGGTAGAACTGGACCCAAGGGAGTACAAGGTCTAACGGTAAGCAATCTTTTTCAGAATCAAGTTTAGTTATGCTGTATTGTTCTCAATCAATGTGCCCCTAATAATAATTATGAAATAATTATGAATTATTAATAATTTAGCAAGTCATATATAGATGTATTTTTAAAC
Source organism: Hydrophis major (assembly GCA_033807585.1). NCBI lineage: Eukaryota > Metazoa > Chordata > Lepidosauria > Squamata > Elapidae > Hydrophis > Hydrophis major. Next base: position 187,369,131 of record CM066328.1, read on the forward strand.
AATTTAGATATCTTGCACTGGTATCCATTTTATATATATCTAAATTGTTTAAAAATGCATCTGTAATTTTTACGCAAGTGAAAGAAAAAGGGCACAGAAGATACCCCTCTGCCTTTTAAAGACTGTTTCAGTTATTTATTTCCAATGATTTATTTTATAGGTTCTGAGCACCTTAACAACAGTTTTTTTAAAACTTAGTATTTCTGTCTATAAGGGGTTCACATGATAAAAATTTAAGACAATCAAATTATTTTGGGACTAAGATTCACCAAATAAAATAAAAATATATATACTGTAAATGTAATCACTTTTCCTTCCTTCCTTCCTTCCTTCCTTCCTTCCTTCCTTCCTTCCTTCCTTCTTCTTCTTCCCTCCCTCCCTCCCTCCCTTTCTCCTCTACAACTAGTAGACCCTTAAAACACCAAACAATGTGTGTGTGTGTAGGTATATATAATATGTATGTATGAACATGGATGTACAAACAGAAACAGGTCTGTTTACCGAAATAAAATGTTGCAGAATTGGTTAGAATGCATGTTTCCTAGGGTTTTGTTTTAGATGTAATGGCACAGGTTATGCTGGAATTCTTTGTAAAGATTAAATGGAGTTTCAATGTGTTCCACTCTGATTTAGGGAAAATGATATTAGTTGCTTGGATTACTTTATTCTCAATATCCACCAACTAGACGATGCTCTGCCTGGAAATGAATGAAAAATTGTCTAGTAGTAATTATGCATATATATATAAATTTGTTCACAAGTTACAAATTATAGCAGCTGGCAGCTTGTAGCCAACCTTGGCTATGAGACACAGAGAGAATTGGCTTTCCCCACCCAGTAATAATCTCCCATACTTGATCTAAATGTTCAGTTACATACCTGGAGAATTGAAGTAAAATGTTTTTTTGAGTAGCCATATGTTGCTTGGCTATTGTGAAATAATTATTGGTGAAATGCAAGAAGATCAGCTATTTCCTCACATAGAAATATTTTATTTGAAGAATTTTAAGATATTGCATCATTTTGGAATTATATTATTCTATGTAAGAACAATGTTGCTTATGTGACTAAGAGCACTTTGCAAGCATTTTAAGCATTGGTGATGAATAAGATGACATTCACTGCATGAGAATATGAGATTATTCTAGGTATAATAAATACTATTTTTATGTAGTTTTTCCAAAGGCCATGTTATAAATTGCTGAAAATGAAACAATTCTGTAATACTATATGTGTATTTCTTTTCTAACATAGAGAGAAGATATAATTAAGTTAATTAAAGAGATATGTGGTAAGTTTGCAACCTGTCTTGCCATCATAACTTCGGACAGGTTCTTATTCTTTTCTCCAAATTGGAAAATTATTAGAATATTCTTTACTCAAAGATAAAATGAAAATGCCAATAATCAGGTTACTCCTGTGGAATCAGAATAGCATTGAAGACTTGGGTTTTCCCCCAAGCACAGGGATAGGGAGGGGTGGTTAGAGAGGATCTAATGTGGGACTGTATGTGTGACGAAATGTGTCTATGAAGGGAGACGCAGTGTGATGGACTACAGTGAAGCAGCACTTTCATAAAAAGCAGGAAGCACATTCCAAGGAGGACGATGAGATAAGAGGCAGCTCAGCCCAGAGCTGGATACGAAACGGAAGGAGATAGTCAGAATAGTGATTCCCAAAAATCTTTCAGGGTAAATGCATTAGAATGAGAGTAGTAAAAGTTTAGTCTGCAAAATTCTATCTATTGAGGGTAAGCAAATAAAGAACTGAATGTTGGCATGGTTATATGTGGTTCTTTGGCTGGGGCTAATGGTATGTTGGAAATGTAACATTGGTTCCAGGTTTTTAATATTTATGGTTTTAATAGATTTAATATAGTATTATGATGTTTTATTATTGATACTGTTTTAATTGTTGGTTGAGAGTTACCCAGGGTTCAAAATCAGAAGGAGGTGATATAAATGTTTTGAATAAATAAAATAAAAATATTGTCTGAATTAAAATTGTAATAATGCTCATGTTCAGTGCACATGGAAAGATTTATATAGTTTGATCTTTCAGTAAAAAATATTCCAAATTTAGTTGTTGTTTTTTAATTCCTTTTACAGGTTGTGGCATTAAATGCAAGGAAATACCTATGGAGCTAGTGTTCGTGATTGACAGTTCTGAAAGTGTTGGCCCAGAGAATTTTGAAATAATCAAAGATTTTGTTACTGCCTTAGTGGACAGAGTAACTGTAGGGAGAAATGCTACTAGAATTGGACTTGTTCTCTACAGCCTGGAAGTTCGGCTCGAATTTGGCCTGAATAGGTACACAGCTCAACAGGATGTGAAACAAGCTATCAGAAAGATGTTATACATGGGAGAAGGCACTTACACAGGAACTGCCATCCGCAAAGCAACCCAAGAAGGCTTTTTCGGGGCTCGAACTGGTGTAAGGAAAGTTGCCATAGTCCTAACTGATGGGCAAGCCGATAAGAGAGAAGCTGTTAAGCTGGATATTGCTGTCCGAGAAGCTCATGCAGCCAACATAGAAATGTATGCAATAGGAATTGTAAATACTTCAGACCCAACACAAGTTGAGTTCTTACGTGAGCTGAATCTAATTGCATCTGATCCAGACAGAGAACATATGTATCTTATTGATGATTTTAATACTCTTCCAGGTGAGCATTTAAACATGGTTCTGAAGATTCCATTGATATATAGTGGATATCACATTCCACTTGTACCCTTCAAGCTAAAAGGTCTTGGTTCTGTGTCCAGTCAATGGGTATCTTTGTAATGATTAAGATCCCAAAACAATCAGAGTGTAAATAGAGAATACTACTAGAAAAAAATACATCATTTTTAATGTTATCATTGCAAACTACGATATGTATATTTTTACGTGTGTTACCTACCATTCTAGACTAGTATATGATCATAGATTAACGCTATTGCCAATAGGAGTCCCAAAAACACCATTTGAATAACATAAAACATACAGTAGCTTTTGCTGTATGAATACTGCTAGAGATAATCAGAAGTTACATGATCATTTTTGTTCAGGGTGAACCAAAGTGGATCTATCCTTAAGAAGATTGCAAAACTTGAGATTTTTTTTTTAATTGCATGGTATACCCACCTATTATATCTGTATTTATAACCACCACAAGAAGGCAATGGATGAACCAACATGTTAATGGTTGGTAATGGTGATGGTAACCTAAAATTTAATGTTCATTCTGTAATGTTCATTACATCAGAGAACTTTACCTTTTTCTCAAAGGATAACTTAAAAAGTCACAAGTTTGCCTAGTGCTTTAGCTAATCCTAACTTTCAACAATCAACTTTTTTTTTTTTATGAAAAATATGCTACTGGAAATATTTTTGCTAGAAATCATTACCTCTACTGCCAGTATTCTCCTACTCAGGATATTTGGAATTTACAGTCAATGGTAAAATATTTTACATTCTGAAGTAGCACTTCTGTTTCAGCTCTTCATTCTGTAAGGCAAGAGAGACCAATATAAATATTTTGGAGAACAATTTTGTCAGCCAGCATGGAAAAAAATCAGAAATATTAGGAATTATAGTAGAAAATACCTTGAGAATACAAAATTGTTTATTTCTGCTTTGGTACACATGCTGATATCTAGGATTTTCCTAACTGATATACAATATTGGTAAGAGGTTACATGCTAAGATGTGAAAGGAATATTCCAAGAGCTATCTACACATCAAAGAAGCAGCCAACACTTTTAAAAAAATAATTATTGATTTACATTCAAAATACTATGAATATTTGTATTATTTAGTCAATAGTTGTATATTTTACCATATTTCAGACTTTTCCTTTTCTTCTTATTTTATAGCTTTAGAGTCCAAACTTGTTAACCAGTTTTGTGAGGATGAACATGGTGCCTTAATATATAACCGAGTTGGAAATGGAGGAAGCATCAGTGGATCATTGATTCATTCAGTATCTTCTCACTCTTCACAACATTTATTACACATGAACAATAAGAATGGACAAGCAGTATCTTCAAGCACATATGAAGCATCAATGAAAGACAATTCCATAAACACTGGCCAGTTTTCTCAACCATTAATTCTGGTACTTGTCTGAAGTCCACTTTATTTTTTAAAAAACCCCCAAATACAGTAATGGGGTGGGTTTCCTTAAAACTCTGTTAGAGAACCATGGCTTTGCAGTCCATTTTTTAAATCAGAGTATTTTTAATAAGTGTCTGGGTTAGTTGCTAGATAATGCTGATGATGGATTTTACAATTGATTCTAATAATATAAATAATAATTAGTAAAATAATAATCTGATTTCTGAAATGATATTGTTTGATATTATCTGATTGTATTTAGATAATTTCTTAAGCTGGAAACACAGAGCCATGGTTTGGTTTCGGGCACGTAAATAATAGTGATGGAAGAAGTCTGTTTACCATTATCTAATACTGAATATGTCCTTTGTGGATAGAAACTCCACCTACATTTTAAAATTAACCAATCTGGATTTACTTTAGGAAAAAGGATCACACAGAATATTTCTTAAGAACCATGACATAGTATCCAACAAAAGTGATGTTCCAGTCTTGCTTCCAGTTAACGGTAAAGGTACTTATTTCATAGTTAATTTCTTAATGAAATATGTGCCACGCAAGTAGAAGAAATCCTCCCCTTTCTCATTTCTTTCTTTATAATATTCTCTGCACTAGTTACTTCGGCACTGCCATTGCCAACAACATCTTCACCACTACCATCATCCCTGCCATCTCTAACAGCAGAAAAGACACTGCCACCATCTCATTCATCAGTTTCTTCCATGCCATCTACCGCCAAGACAGGTCTTTACATATTGCAAAGTTTCACATGTGGTTTTTTTCTCTGTATAATCATAAACATATAGTATTGTAAATACATTCTAATTAATTATAATTTAATGCTCAAGTCCTTGACTTCTCCAAAAGATGACCTTCAAATCTGTTGGGATTTCAATTTCTGCACTTTCCATTTTGCTGAACCACCATGATAGCTCTTTGCATTTAATTGGGGGGGGGGGTGTTACTTCTTTTTTTATGCCAAATTTCCTCACAAAATATCATTTTCTCCAAAACTGCAAAACTTCTGGGAAGCAGATGCAAGTCTATGGCCCTGTCTCATTCATCTCTGCAGTTTGTGCTGATGTTTTCTACAGTAGCTGAGGAATTCTGAGAGGTGAAATCAACATATCTTAGAATTGCCAAGGTTGAGAAACAGTGCTATAAAATTATTTGGGAATATTAAGTGATTTCTAAATTGCAGCCATATTATTCCAATAATACACAACAATTAAATCTTTTGTTTTTATTTTTTTTAAAGTGAATATCCCGAGGCCTCCGCAGTGTCAGTTAAGATTAGATCAAGGACCATGCCGCGTTTATGTAATAAAATGGTATTATGATAAGCAAGCTGATTCTTGTGCTCAGTTTTGGTATGGTGGCTGCAATGGGAATGATAATCGCTTTGATAGAGAAGAAGACTGTAAAAAGACATGCGTACTTTTCTCTGGAGGTAAGAATTAACTATTGTTTTTACAATTTAAGATTCGTGTTTCTTGTCCTTTGGGGAAACCAATTCTGATCAAATTCAGTTTTTCAAAAGTTGAAATTTGGTAATAAGAGATCTCATACATATTTTTTCCCCTAAGAGCAGAGTTTCAGCGGAAAACTGAAAAATTAAGCTTAGCCATAAAATATTAAATTATTGGGTTCTAATTTAACACAGGTCGTCATCCATACTGTGTCAATGGGGTATCTTTAGGGTTTAGATTTCTGTTTTTGTGTCTTGAACCAGTGTTCATTCTTTCACCTTCTATCAGTGGTTATTAAACTGGGGGTAATTCCCATTTTCCTTCCTATCCCAAGTGCTTCTTTGAATTCATCTGTCACATTAAATCTCAAGTTCCTCTAGGGAAGAGGTACCCAGACAGAAATGCAAGTAACTAAAGTGTCATAAGTATGCTAAGTTTGACCATAAGACAGAAAAAAAAAAATCTAAAATCTATAGTCGTGCCAAATTTTTTCAGGTTTTCCAGTTTCAAGAATGCCTCATCAGGAAAATGGGTTTAGCAAGAAAAAGGGGGGGAAGTGTATGATTCAGTCTCTGTCAAATTTGTTTTTAAAGGTGTTGAGGAAGAAAAGCACATTGTATTTTAACAGGTATGGAATAGTTTTAGATTGCGATGTAGTTTCTCCCAAAGGTTGTTAGAAGAAGCAAATGTATTTGTAAAATCCTTCATCTTGGAAATAAAATTTCTAATTACTAAAGTTCCAATAAGGAACAATTTAAAAACACTACCTAAATATTTGTCACTATTTATTGACAGTTGACTTTCTTTTGCTCAACAATATAACATAATATGACATTTATTTTGCAGATGCTTAAAGATTGCCCATCAAACAGAATGGAACAGAAAAGACTTTTTAATCAGAAGAAAAGTGGTATAAAGAATATCAAGGGTTTTCTTTATACAGTGTACTTAATTCATATGAGGATTTTATCCTCAAACCACTTATTCTGATGTACTCCTACTAAAATCTACAAGAAAGGGTTTTTTAAAAAAAAACTTCAGAAACTATGACAATACCAGTGGATAATGTTAAAAAGTATGTATTGGAATTATACAGATTTTCTTTGGGTCTAGAACAATATTCATGCTTTGTTAATTGCAAAGAAAGCATTTGCACTGGATCCTAAGTACCTCTGTCATTCAAACTGGCATTTCTGTAGGACAAAAGACTCTACAACTGTTGCTTGTTTATTTGAACTCTGCTGCATTCCTAGTTCAAATGATTTATAATGTTCCTGGAGAAGTGAGGAATAGAATCAGATACAATAGGAATAGAATCAGATGAACAGAAGTTACTAAGATGAATCCCAGCGTAATTCAAGTAAAGAAAAATCCTTGAGTGCATTGTCAGTTGTCTTGGAAAAATCATTGACATGGTGCTGGATGTTTGAGACTCTTCTCTGTTGATTGGAAGGAAGAAGGATGGATATAAGCCCAGCTGCTAAACTAGAAACAAAACAATTGTTGCTATTGATAAAGCAGTTGATGATTTGCAATAATGTAGAATGGGATGACATACTTCTGTTACATGAATGGATTTGGGGAATCCAGTAACATCAGTGGCCTGATATGTACCTGCATTGGTGTAAATAGGCTTTTACTCATTTTTTTCCAGGAAGTTTCAAATAACTGGAAATGGGACTACTTAAGGGAAAAGATCATATTGCCTTTTCAGAAACACTTGCAGAAGTAAGATTCGCACTAGAGGAAAAATTAGCATATAAATCATGCATTTAATACAAGTATATTCCAGGTCCCACCAGCTATTCATCTGATTGGCCATGGAGGTCTTTGCTTTCCAAGTCTGAAAGCCAACCGGAATAATGTATACTGACAAATGAGAAAGATAAAATCTTGTGATATTTGGAAGCTAGAACATTGAAATGTTGTGAGAGTTGACTAATTAGTATTTACAAAAAATATTATCATTGTTAGTTTTTGTGTCCATGTTATCATGCACAACCATATGATGATGGCCAGTATCTGAAAACTGCTAGCTTCTGTCCTGAAACAAACTCAATCATCACTAGATTATGATTTAATCTAACAGCTGATTTTAGTCAATCTGTGACTGACAATAAAGTAAAAGAAATTGTAATGATACCTTAGTGAAGATAGCGCCTACTTTGAAAAACTATCATATAATTATTATCATCATAATTATTAACATGTAGTAAGAAATATATAATTTTTTCACAAGATACACCTACACAGTGTCAAAAATGTATTAGTTTCTTTCATGGAAATATAGTAATAATCCTTTTCATTTGTTTTTAGTTTAACATGATATGCAAATCTATCTGTCTATGCTATGTACTATGTACACTGGCTTCTTCAAAGTGTAATTTAGTAGTTGTGCTTACATTTACAAATCACCATCAGTATATACTACAGAATTAAATATATACTACAGAATTAATAAATAACTTTAACATGCTTGTAATTCCTACCATAATTCAAAATATCTATTTTAAATGAAAAGATCAAATAATGCTGTTCCAGTTAGCACTAGATAGTTCAACTCTAAAACTATTTCTAAATGTTCAAAACCCAATTTCAGATGCTGGTTTACATGGCAGGTGACAGATTAATACAAATGTTTACAGTAGGATGTTGAATTTTGTTCTGCCATATGCCAGTTGTTGAAAGACTTGTTTCTGTTCTATTTTATAGTATACTCATTTATTTTCAGTAAATGTCTGAAATGTATTTTTGTTGAGTTGAATATATACTAATATTTCTTTTTGTAAATGGACTACTTGTACTTTTATTTCATCAGTCAGAACTTTTTCACTGTTGTAGGAAAACGAATATCATTGATATTCATTTCATCTCTTGAATTAAAGTCAATGTATATTTTTCATCATTTTCAGGAAGAAGATATTTATGCTTTTGCAAAACTAAGAAAAATAAGAATGTAGCCATTTTTTTGAAGAACTCTATATGGTCAGAAATCACTTACTCAGTTTACAGACATGTCTTTTTACAGTGAGAGAAGGAAAAGAACTCCTTGCTCTGTTGAATAAAGATTAAGGCTGCAATTTGTTTGTGTAAAAGGGATTTCCTTAGAGTTGAACTCAACCACTGGTAACTTCACAAACATATTTATGTAGTTTGCTCACCACAAATACAAAGCTGTTTGCTATTACTTTCTTTCAGTTTTCTTTTAATTTGTCAATCCAGTCTATAACTCATATTTATTTATGATCTTGCATTCAAATACAGTCCTAACCAGATCTAATCTTAGTGTCCCAAAATCAAGCAGGTGCTGCCATCTGACACTTTCTTTCATACTCAATAAGATATTTAAAGTTGGACATAATGTAAACAATAATTAAGATAATATGCATTTAATGTATTTGTACACTTACTTAAAGAATAGAATACTGGCAGTCGTAATTTTGATAACTAAGCTAATTTTTAAAGCTACAGGGTCACCTTTGTCATAGTAACATACCAAATCTGAATTTTGCCAGTTTTAAAACAGTGGTTTTCTTCCAATATTTTTTCCATGAGAACTATTAAATTCTAAATTACAACAACTATACATTAAAAATGTAAAATTTTAAAATGAGTCATAAAATCTAAATTAGCAGCTAAGATTGTAAACTTTAAGCCAAAATGAAATAAATCTGGCCTGTGAACAAATTCCTCAAACTGCATTAAACCGACTATTCCTCTTAGGGCTGGTTTCTGCTACAACTGACTTTTCGAACTCGGTCTGAAGTAGTAGTTTCGCCCCGCTTTTTGCAGTTTCTCAATGATGCAAGAAGTTTGCTTTATAAAATTGGGAAGATAAGAATTGGGACGTAACAAGGCAGTGGACCGTCTTTTGTTTGGTCAGAGTCCCTGGAAGTTGGGCAGCCAATAAATGTAAATCACTAACATTAATAACCTTTCCCGAAATAATTGAGAAACTTTCCTCCTGCATTAGAACTATACGACTTTCATTATTTCAAGCCAGCTGCAAATGGACTATGGGTGCCGTTCCACCCATGTGGTAAAGAGCAGGTCGAGAAAATGCGCCCTGAGGGATCATCGTCGCTTCTGAGCCAAACTAGCGCCCTCTAGCCTCTCCCGCAGGTTTTCAAACGCGCTGAGGAAGTTTGTCCTTCGCCGGTGCCCGTCGGGAAGTTGGAGTCCGGAACGCAGAGGTACAGTTGATGGTTGTCATGGCGGCTGCTGCAACCGCGGATTCGCTGTGGGAGGACCGAGATGTTCGCTTTGACATCTCTTCACAGTGAGTAAGGTGGCGCGAGCGCGTCCCCGCCCCTCTCGCCTCTCCCTCGCGGGTCGAAAGGGTCTGGCTTGACGGGAGTGGCGGGGGCTTCTAAGCCCAGGAGCCCGTTCCCCGAGCAGCCTTTGCGGGATACTTGTTGTCTTCCTCCTCCCGCTGCCCCCATGGGGATGGCCGGTCCTCACAATGGACCTCGACCCTCCCCATCCACGGGGTTTCAGATCCCAATCTAAGGGACTTAATTCGTTCCTGTCAACCCTATGGCGTGGGGGCTACAGGTAGTCCTCCTGGATTTAAGAACTGTCCATTTAATGACCAAAGCTACGAACAGCACTGAAAAAAAAGGGATTGATGACCATTTTTCACACTTAAGACCGTTGCAAGCATCCCCCTGGTCACGTGATTTACATTTGGCTGCTTGACAACTGACTCACATTTATGACGGTTGTAGTGTCCCCATAGATCCCCTTTTGCGACCTTCTGATCAGCAAAGTCAATGGGGAAGACAGATTCACTTAACATTTGTGTTACTAATTTAACAACTGCAGTGATTCACTTAACAAATGTGGCAAAAATAAGTCATAATGACGGGGGCAAACTTAACAAACATATCACTTAACAACATAAATTTTGGGTTCAGTTGTGGTCATAAGTTGAGGACTACCTGTATTTGTATTTTTTTTTCTTCTATTGGATTAGATCAGGGGTGCTACATTGTTGAAAACCCCAAGGGTAGGCATTTAATGCTACACACACACACACACACACACACACACACACACTGTCTAATCTTCCTTAGGACTCTTGGTGTCTGCATGTTTTGGAGTCAATGTTGACTCCTGGCAACTGCCTGGACTGGTCCCTGCTGTTTTCTTGACTAGATTTTAGAAATGCAGGTAATCCTCAATTTACGACCGTGATTGAGCCCAAAATTTCCATTGCTAAGTGCAACATTTGTTAAGTGAATTTTGCCCCATGTTACAATCTTTCTTGCCGCAGTTACGTAAATCACTGCAGTTGTTAGTCATTGTTATGTTAGTTGTTACGTTATGGATGTTAAGTGAATTGGGCTTTCCTGATTCGAGAATTGTGTCGGAAGGTCACAAAAAGGGATCATATTAGTCCAGGACCCTGCAACTGTCATAAATAAGAGCCAGTTGCAAAGTATTTGAATTTTGATCACATAATCATGGGGGGTGTTGTGACGGTTGTAAGTATGAAAAATAGTCATAAGTCACTTTTTTCAGTGTTGTTATAACTTTGAATCCACTAAACAAATTGTTATAAATGAAGGAATATTTGTAGTTTGCCATTACCAGGGACCCAAGGTTACCCATGCCGAATGCAAGACTAGAACATATCATCTCCCATATTCTAGCCCAGGGTCGCCAACCTTTTGAACTTCAGGAACCACCAAACTCAAAATTTTAAATCCCGCGGACCACTAATATGAATTTTGACTGAAGGTGGCTTGCTGACGTTGGTGGGAAAGTTGGTCCCATATTCCAGAGCTGCAGTAGTCACTAGACTGGACCTTTGGTATCCTAGAGCAGCTCATCCATGGCAGGCCAGTGCATAGACCAGTCTTGTGACTACTGCAGTTCTGGAATATGGGACCAACTTTCCCACCAACATCAGCAAGCCACCCCGGAGCAGAATTTCCTCTCCCACCGTTGCTCTTACCTTCCAATTCCAGCTTGCATGGCTCTACTCAAGGTAAGGTTTGCACTTGGCTGAAGGGTGGGGCCAGCGGGTGGACGGGCCATGTGGGCGGTGCAGCCTTGTGTTCCCACGTAGCCTGGATTAATTGCCTTGGGGGGATGCTTTGGGGAGGGACATTTCTCTGCGAACCACCAAAATTTTCTCATGGACCACTAGTGGTCCCTGACCCACCAGTTGGCGACCCTTGTTCTAGCCTCCTGCATTAACCACTGCACTCAACTGGCTCCTTCACATCTTATTTATTTTGGAAGACCTCATCCTACCTTGCAGTTGTTATTTGTAACTTGAGGGGCATTAGGGCATATATTGAGCATTTTTAATTGAATCAAAATTAAAAAAATTAATAACATAATTCAAAAGCCGTCTTCTGTTTTAAACTTAAACAAAGGAAGGAAATCAATACTCTGTTTCTCCAACAATACGGCCTCCCCCAATAGGAAGTCCCAGCATGTTTTATAGGCATGGAATGAAATTAAGCCCCTCCCCCCAAATTAAAGCCTGTATTAAAACATAAAATTGGGGGGGAATGGGGGGGGCTTGCCGTTAGGAAGTACTTTTGTTGCACACCCAGATATGGTGCTGCCTGCGTTGACCCCGATATGAAGTGCCCCACCAACGCTGAGGTCAACTTCCAAGCTGTCGCCGCCCTCCCACCTGAAGATGCAAGGGGGGAGGAATTAAGTCACCCCCAAAAAGACGGCCTAGCCATTTTTGGGGGGCTCAAAAAAAAATAAGACCCGGCCTTATTATATGAGAAACACGGTAGTTTTACACCTGGAAAAGAGGGTAATATATTTTGTTTGACAATATGAATATTTGATATGCCTGTTGATATAAAATTAATTGAACCTTCAGAGGAATTAGCCATAAATGTAATCGTTCAAGAGAAAACCTCTTGAATTGAATCATTCAGAAGCAAAATATATTAGAAGTGATATTATCACTGGATTCCCATCCAGGGGGATCTGCTTCACAGTACTTGAAATGTGATTCTGAACAAATTGTTTATAACACAGGAGATGAGACTGGGATTGAGGCCCACTGGGAGGCTTGATAGTTATAATTAAGAATTACTGTAATGCTGTCATTTATTCTCTTATCCCAATTTATTTTTTCCTTTTAGATCTTAAGTGTGAAGACGGGATACCTATTTATTCTTTTGAGAAGTTCTGGAAGGTTTTGGGGTTTTTTTTGCTAAAGAGGGAATGGTGATGGCAGCCTGGTATAGGACAAGCCCTTTCACAGAAATTGTAGGGGGGGGGGTGTTGTACATAATTGTTACTATATCTGTCAGAATGCTATTCATATTCAATTAATTATGACTTGTCTCTGTAATTAAAAACAAGACAACTATTTATAGCAATATCTAAGAATATAATATTGTTTTAGGCAAATGAAAATGAGACCAGGGGAAGTCCTCATTGATTGTTTAGAGCCTATTGAAGATACCAAAGGAAACAATGGAGAGAAAGGTAACATAGAGTTTTTAAAAGTTGATTAAGTTTGTTCTACAGACATTTCAAGGAAAGAAAGGTTTTTCTGGTTGGTTGATTTTGAACATATGCAATACAAAATCATGCATTCAGAATAGAATGAGAGAGAATAAAACAGCTTATTTTTCTGCTTTTTCAGATATTTCATCTTGTAAAACTCTTTTGTGTGTGTGTTTGCATTAATGATAATCTCTTTTAATGAACAAATATACTTCTGCCAAATTAAGATATCCCCCATGGATGTAGATGAATTTTATTTTGCTTGTGAATTTATTAAAGGGAATATCATTGTACAACACTGATTTGATTGTCACAATTGCCTTTATTTGTTAAAGTATTTATATTCCATTTTCCCCCCACGCTATCTGGTATTAGCTCTTTTTTTCACTTCTCTCAAATCTACAAAACATCTGGTTCTTGAAACCTTTCACCTTACCCTTTAATGTTTTGCTTCCTTGGTTTATTTCCCCCATAAATGCTTATATAAAATTGTTTGCTTCTAGGGATGGCATTGGTAGTGTTGGTATTTATTTAACTTGTTCTGTGACTGTATTATGTTCTTTTAAATTCTATATATCGAGAGCAAACTCATTCCCTCAGTGTGGATACTTAGTTAGTCAGTATTGCATTATCTACACTCAAAATATTTGTAGAGGAGACCCTTACTCTAACAGGACTGAAGGATGCTGGAGGACAGATTGGCCAAGGTTTTGAAAATTCAATGTTATCTCCAGTCTGGGGCAGCATGCTTTCAAAAAGCAGTTACAGTGCAGAGACTGGCTATGTCCATGACAGTGCAGAGGGAGGCTATGTCCCATTTTCTATTTGCAAGTATCCCAGAGCATCTGGCTGGTCATTGTGAGAAAGAAAATGCTTGCCTAAGACGGGCTTGACCTGATCTAGCAGGCTTGTGCATACCACAGCTGCTGTCTATTATTAAACTGGGAACATGCTGGTGAATCCTTCCTGTAAGAGGCATAGTTAGTTTTCTAGCAGCCATCTCATAGGGGCCTATTATAATTACTTCCAGTTGGAATAAATTAAAAAAGAAAAACAGCAGCTGAGTTTATTAACAGGATTTCTCTCTGGATTGTTTGTCAAAAGTCTGTTTTATATTTATTACATGTCCAGCTTGTCCATGTGCACACACCCCCCTTTCTCATATGTAAAAACAAAGTTATCAGATGTAGAAATTCCAATTATTTTTTTTAAATTTCTAGGTAGACTCTTAGTAACAAACTTAAGAATTATTTGGCATTCTGTTGTATTGCCTAGAGTCAACCTCTGTAAGTATTTTTTTTCCTTTTTAATGTATATTTTGTCTATCCACACACACCCAGTTGTTAATATTGTACAGTTTTTAAAAAGTCAGTCAAAAAGTCTATCTGATGTATTTATCAAATCTGTCAAATTATCATCATAATCTCCAAGGATTCCTGCTGATTTATAACATTACTACTGTAACATATAACAACAGTATTAGCTGTTATTATGTAATGGAAGGTGCACCTGGAGAAGCAGTGGGGAAGAGTTTTGGCAACACAGAACTTCCCCAGAGAGAGGCCCAGATTAAGATACTGTGCAGTTCCAAGCTGGAGGAATGAAAAGGTTCAGGGTAGCCACAGTTTAGAATCACTCAGTATATACCTAGTTAAGTTAGAAGATTTAATCTTTAGTTTGGTAAAATTCTGTTCTTTAGGTATAAGCAAATAAAATATGGAATTCTATTGGATTTTATCTCTGGGTTTTGGATTGACATACTAGCTGTTATTAAAATAATCTGACCCTTTTCAGATTCTCATCAGACTGAAAAAAAGAGACTGCTATTTCATTAATTTTAATAAGGAGATTTTTTTAAAATAGTAGCATCTTGGGCAGGAGGGGGATGGGTGATGGTTATGTGGAAGGCTCAAAAAAAATGTATTATGTATTTTAAAGAGTACCATACCCCTAATAGAAATACTAATACAGCAGCAACAGGTGGCAAGTAGTGAACTAGTTTCTTTTTCTGCTATTTTTGGCGGTAAAGGAGTGGTAAGATGAGGTCTGCATGGAGTATTATAAAAGAAGTGAATTAGAAAGAGATTTTGAGGTCTGTTCTGTAGATAACAATGGTAGAATCAAAATGTTATTCAGCATACTTAGTGGAATTAAATTCACATTCCTTATACTATCTTAAATTTTGTTGCTTAAGAAGGATGAAGCAATAGTAGATGATTTCAAAGCGCTCTGGATATTATATATTAATCTGGAATTGTTAAAAATGAAAAATTGCTTTGTTTCATTTTGAATTCCTACTTATCTTCTGGTGCTATATATTTGCTATGCATATATTATATAATATTACATTATACAAACAGTCTTTTATTAAATCATTATTCTAATGCTATATCTTTGACAATATTGTGTTTGTTTTCCCTAATTATTTAGCTGTTGGCTACAATTGCTTTGTGAATACAACAACAAGAACAGCTAATTCGGTAAGATTACAAAATTAGTTTTGAATCAGCTAGAATATTTTTCAAAATAGATATGTTATTTTTTTAAAAATGTAACTTGCTAATTGTTATTTGCTTTACAGGTGCTCCTTAAATTTCAAACACAAGAACATTAGCGATAGTCAAGTTTTATATATGCATTATGACATTGACTTTAATGAATTCACTTGAGTTGCATTAAGTTCTTCATTTAAACAACAGATATTTATACAATTGGACACAGAAGAAAAATGTAGGCAGTGACATCAGAAAGGAAATTAATAACAAAAGTATAGATTTTGCTAAAGATATGAAAGATTTGGCATATAAACAAAATAGTGTGTGATTATGGTCATATCTTCTGATTTGTGTCAGCTAGCATTCACAAATTGATGTGTATGTTCCAAACACAGAATAAGCATCTTCTGCAGTTCAAGTAGAAGCAGATAAGATTATCTATTTCCCAAATTGAAATAGTATAGTTCACCTTTTGTGAAAGGGTATTATATTTTATCTCTTTCAGTTCTTCAATGTTGGTAGTTTAAGGAAGGGAATACAAGTAGTCCTTGGTTTATGGCAATCATTCAACAGCTGTTCAAAGTTACAATGACACTGAACGTAGGGGACTTACAACCTGTCCTCAAAGTTCCATCCCTAGCAGCATTCTTGCATCACATGTTAATAATTCATGTGCTTGGCAACCAGTTTGCCATTATGGCATCCCACAGTCATATTTGTGACCTACCATACCCTGCCAGCTTCCCACAAAGCAAAACAAATGGAGAAGTTGGCAGGAGGTCGCAAATCACTCCTGCTTTTACTGCTTTTTCACACACACCCCACGCTCTATAGCATCTGCCCATAGAAATTTAGCCCCTTCCTGCAGTACCTGCCTACACAAGCTCCATAATGCCTGCCCACAACATACACATAGGTCTCGCTCCTCAGTCTGCTTGCCTGAGACTCCCACCTCTCATGTCATGAATATGTAAAGTCTTCATATAGTCCTAGAGTTATGACAGCAACTGGGATTTCTGGGATTGCTTTTGCTATAGAATTTGGTCACATAATACTGTGCTTTATGAGTGCATCACTTGCCAACAGAAATTCCAGCCCCAGTTGTCATCATACCCCCAAGACTATCTGATGACCCTCCAAATGCTAATCTCCTAGCCCAGATTTCATTCTCTTTCCAAGGTTCTTTAACATGTTAAGTCAATAATAACTAGAAGTTTTTAAAAGACAGGAAAATAAATATTGAAAAGTAAAAATATGCAATGGTAAAGTAAGAATATTAATCAGATATACTTATGTGATATCTTGTAATATCATCAAGATAGTTATAGATCTATCATCTCACATTAAAATAAATTTTCTTTTAATTCTACATTATTCCACATCATTTAATACAATAGCATCTTTGTTAATAATAGTTTGGTCTTCAGATTTGACCCATAAGAGAAAAGAGATAGAGGTGGGGAGAAAGAACAATGATAGATATTAATTAGTGCAGATATAAATAACTGGAATTTTAATGTAGGTCAGCTTTATTTAATGAGTTCATAATTAAAATTCACATCACATGTTTTATTAAATGTATAATTTAACAAAACAATCTTTTATGTGCTCTACATTTACTGAACCTGGGTTTTATAATATATGAGTTGTTACCCACTCAAGGCATTTGTGACATGGCAAATTAGAAATTTGTATCTCTGAAAAACTGAAGTTTCATTAAATGCAACTCTCCATAATATTTTTCTGAAATGTTAAATGAGTATAAGGTTCATTTCTTTTAAAAACTGCAATAAAATATTAAATCTGATATTTTCTCTTATAGAAATTAAGAGGACAGACCGAAGCACTTTATATCTTAACCAAATGCAATAACACACGTTTTGAATTCATATTTACCAATGTGATCCCTGGGAGCCCCAGACTTTTTGCTTCTGTTATTTCTGTTCACAGGTATTTAAATTTTTTTTTAAGTTTTATGTAGAAACACAAAAGATTCACTAAAGCAGCCTGAACAAATTATATGTATAGTTCCCAACTTCTGAATGAAATGTTCATGTTTTCAAGTAATTTTCCCAAAAGAAGGGGTGCTCAGTTATGCATCTTTATCTTTTTTACTTTTGGTACAGTAAGTCTTCTTGCACTTCAGCTTTTCAAATTACAAATATTTTCATAATATATTACTTATAATATATATTAAATAATACATAATATTTTATGTTCAACTGTCAACTCAAACAGGCCTGAAGGCCAAGAAAGGGTTGAAATAAATGTTCCTGGATGGATGTTGCTGGTGATATCCCTTAAGTAGGCTAAGTCTTTGAAAGAGGTGGCACAACCCAAATAGTGTTTTCAGGTAGAAAAGTGCTTAACAATTTACATACCTCAACCTCTTAGAAATGCTTTTTCCAGAGCATGGTTTGAATAATTTAATTCCATGGCAAAGTATGGGAGATTTCATGGTGCTCAATTTGCAGAAAGACTGTGTATGTGATTTCAGTGCTGAAGACATCATATATATCTTATTTCAGCGGTTTTCAACCTGTGATCCGCGGACCCTTGAGGGTCCGCAATGTCTTCACTGGGGAGCCCATGAAGGCTTGAAGAAATGTCATGATTTAAATTTGAGTTAAGTCTTGGGGGATCCGTGGTCACAAAAGGTATTTAAAGGGGGTTTGTGGTGAAAAAGTTGAGAATTGCTGCCTTTTTTGATTGTAAAGAATACTTCGTAGCAAGGGCTGATTACTTATGTTTTTTCTTAAAAAACTAAAAAATACTTGGATATTAAGAATAAGCTTACCGTATATACTCGAGTATAAGTCGACCCGAATATAAGCCGAGGCACCTAATTTTACCACAAAAAACTGGGAAACCTTATTGACTCGAGTATAAGCCGAGGGTGGGAAATGCAGCAGCTACTGGTAAATTTCAAAAATAAAAATAGATACTAATAAAATTACATTAATTGAGGCATCAGTAGATTAAATGTTTTTGAATATTTATTTCAAAGAAAAACAGATTAATCAATTTGGGAAACGATCTCACTATCATGACAGGTTTAATTGATTCACTAACCCAAAAGAAGATGACGATGACAGTGGGAGGCAGGAGTCACTCTCTCCCTTGCAAGAAAAAAGCAAGAGCCGTTCTTATCCCGGGGTTTTTGCATTTGCAAGGTGCAAAGTGGCGAGGGCAGATCCCGCGTGCTGGAAAGGGCTTGACTGTATTACGGGGAGAGAGAGAGAGATCATAAGAACAGCTCTTGCTTTTTTCTTGCAAGGGAGAGAGTGACTCCTGCCTCCCACTGTCATCGACATCTTATTTTGGGTTAGTGAATCAATTAATTTGGGAAATGATCTCACTATTATGAAAGTCAGTGTTCTCTGCCAGTGGGGCATTTGGAAGAAAATACCCCGCAGCATATCCACGCGCGTATAAGGGGAATCAGAAATCCCCGCGTTTAATGCCTAGCACAGCAGAAGAGAAAACACAGCTGTGAGCAAATACTGGGAAAACCTGATTGATCAGAAGGAAGGAGGCAAAAGAGGGAGGAGTGGTGGTGGACGGAGGTCTCACTGGTATTTGTGAAACACTTGGTCGGCAGCGCTTAAAGTCAACATCCTCGCTCCCACCTACCCAAAGCCACGAAGTCCCCCAATTGCGCAGCCCAGAATCGTCCTCCCCTCAGGGCAGCAACGACGCCCGGTATTTCCTGAGATGAAGCTCCGCCGTGCAATGAAAGCGCCCTGGCTCTAGGCTCGCGGGTTCAGAAAACGCGAGGCGAGGTCACTTCGGCTCCGCTCAGCTTCGTTTCCTAGCTGCTTTCAGTCCGCTCGGGAGGAGGGGGAGGAGGTGGTGGCAGCAGCTTGCTTTGTTTTCTGAGCTCTAGGCTCACCGGTTCAGAAAACAACGCGAGGCGAGGTTACTTCGGCTCCACTCAGCTTCGTTTCCTAGCTGCTTTCAGTCTGCTCGGGAGGAGGGGGAGGAGGTGGTGGCAGCAGCTTGCGTTGTTTTCTGAGCTCTAGGCTCGCGGGTTCAGAAAACAACACGAGGCGAGGTCGCTTCGGCTCCGCTCAGCTTCGTTTCCTAGCTGCTTTCAGTCCGCTCTGGAGGAGGCCACCACCACCTCCCCCCCCCCGAGTGGACTGAAAGCAGCTGGAGCTGAGGAAACGAAGCTGAGCGGAGCCGAAGCGACCTCGCCTCGTGTTGTTTTCTGAACCCGCGAGCCTAGAGCTCAGAAAACAATGCAAGCTGCCGCCACCACCTCCTCCCCCTCCTCCCGAGCGGACTGAAAGCAGCTAGGAAACAAAGCTGAGCAGAGCCGAAGCGACCTTGCCTCGCGTTGTTTTCTGAGCCTAGAGCCAGGGCGCTTTCATTGCACGGTGGAGCTTCTTGTCTCGGGAAACACCGGGCGTCGTTGCTGCCCTCTGAGGGGAGGGCAATTCTGGGCTGCGCGATTAGGGGACTTCGTCGCTTTGGGTGGGTGGATGCGAGCGAGGATGGGCGGAGTCCATGAAGTGGGGCTTGCCTGCAGGAAAGCGGCTGCCCAGCTCCGGAGCTCCACACCATTTTTTTTTTCAGAGGGGAATCTGACTCGAGGATAAGCCGAGGGCGGTTTTTTCAGCACAAAGAATGGGCTGAAAAACTCGGCTTATACTCGAGTATATACGGTATATTTTGTGCATTGAGTGAACATGTATATTTCTTTTAGTCTGCATCTTTTACTTCAAAAAATATCCCAAACAGGATGGGTCATTTACAGAAGATTGAGGTTGACTGCAAAGATGCTGATATATAATGAAAATGTCTTACGTTTTCTGTATATTTTTTAAATTGCTGCTTAATATGGTCAGTTTACTCATTGGTAAACTAATTAAACTGAATTGTACACAAAATGGACTGTTTCATTGATACATTTAAATAAAATGAGATTAAAAATGAAAATGTTAAAACTATGTGTTCCACTGTTTG
Source organism: Hydrophis major (assembly GCA_033807585.1). NCBI lineage: Eukaryota > Metazoa > Chordata > Lepidosauria > Squamata > Elapidae > Hydrophis > Hydrophis major. The sequence goes on from CM066328.1 coordinate 187,389,653, forward strand.
CAGAGCTTACGAAACATCGAAAATGTACCGTGAGCTGAAGTTGAGATCTGCATTAATTCAGAACAAGCAATTGAGATTGTTACCAAAAGAACAAGTGTACAACAAAATAAACGGTGTTTGGAACTTATCTAGTGACCAGGTATGATGTGACATGAGAAAACAATATTAAGAAAGTGGTTTCTTAAAAAGTGTCTAATTTGCCAAAAGGATTGTATAATGATCCGTACACAGACTATTTGATTATGTAATGTAGGAAGAGTAGGCTGTTTTAGCATTAATACTTTAGATCAAATCAAATCTTCATTACAGTCATAGACCAGCATAATTATTACTTCATTTTCCCATAAAGACTCTCCAAAACATTTAACACTTTTGGCAGTACAAGAAGTAATAATCGTAGTAAGGAAAGAGAACACAATAGATAGTTTAGGAACAAAGAACAGGAGTACAATAATGTAACAAAGCATTACATCTGTAAATGAGAAAAGCTATGTAAAACAATTTCAAGACAAATAACTTAGATGAAATCAGAAATAAAGTAAGTTAATATTGTCAAAGCAGACAGTTGAGAGGGAGTTAGCCAGCTTCCTATAGATACAGTTGTGCATCCACAACTGTATGAACAGTGTATTAAAAAGAAGTATGCTTGTGTATGTGCCAAAGTTGCAAGCAGAGCAGGGTTGTTGTTTTTCACTCTTTTAACATGCAAGAGAACTTTTATATATACTCTCCATGTCATTTATTGTTAGTTAAAGAGGAAGGTAACCTGTCCGTATTTTCTCTACTTAATGATGTTTAATTGAATGTAGTTGACACATCAGGTTTATGTCAACAAGCATGGCTTGTTATGTCAGATGGAAATGTCACTACCCTGTACCTGGAAAACCCAAAATTGTATATCTTTACAGCTATAAATCTAGCTCAGTATTTCTTCAAACAATCTGTTTTTATGTGGCATCTCTCTTTGAATCATTACGATAATTACTGCAATAATTATCATAGTTAGACTAATTAGAAAGGAATCAGCATAATTATCATAGGAAAGCATTGTTACAACATTTACTAAAAAATTCTTTGAAATTTCAAAGGATCTTTAAGAAAGGATCTAAGCAGCAAAGAGAAAGAGAGAGAAAAAAAGGTGTGAATTGCTTTTGATAGCATCGGGGCTTCGTAACCACAAAAGGTAGAAGCTGGAGAAGGAACTATATAATCAGCTTGGATAAGTATACTTTGATTTTATATTGGCACTAATAAAGCTGAACTATAGACTGTTAAAGAGGAAATTTAATATCAACTGGATTTGATCTTTTTCTTGGAAAATTGTGGTTTAAAAAGTTCTGAATAATAGAGAAGAAAAAAGAAAAGAGGGGGTGAAGACTTAGCACAATAAAGTGTGCCATCTCAGTTAAGCTCAACTTGTTTTTCTTTTAAAAAATTCTTGTTTCTTGAAATTGCATGGAAATTGATACAATAAAGCAAGAACTTTGAAAAATTGAAGCACTGTAACAAAGAAAGAATTAGGAAGATTCTGCCTTTGGATTAGTTGCTGATTCTGACATGAATTTGGCACTGGATTAGCAGAGACTTAAAAACTTGAGAGGAGGAAAAGTTGACTGTTGGAAATAAACTTTAAAGATACTATTTGGATTAAATTGTGAATCAGAAAGTTGTAAAATGGTGATTTCTCTTCTGGCATTAAAAATGGAACTCAGAAAAATGAAAGAAACACTATAAGAACGAGGTGAATCACTGGATTTTGCTTTAAAATTTATTGAAAATGCGGCAGCAGAATATGAACAACAAAGACAAAAGGCAAAAGAGGAGGTGGAGCAAATCATAGAAGAGACCATCTTTAGTGATCATCGAGAACCAAGAACTCTTGAAAGAAAGAAGAAAAGAGTTAGAAATAAATACAGGAGATTTAAGAAATTAAACAGAAAGGGGAATATCTGAAAAATTAAAAAAGGGAAAAAGAGTCAGCAGAATTCAAAGCGCAAAAGGAAGCTATAAATAGAGAGAGGGATAAAAACTGGAGTGAAAGAACAAAGAGAAAAGACAGGGGAAAAGAAGGGACAAGAAACAGGATTTCGAAACAAAGAAATATGGGAATTGTAAAAAAAAATGGGGAAATCCTTAATTGGACACAGAGATAATGGGTGATTATTATATAGAAAGGGGATTCTGCAAGGTATTGAAGGGAAATATAATAAATTTATAGTTACAAAATAGGGACATATAGACTGACAAGATGGAAAAACAGAATTGTTATTTTTTGGATAATGGAATCTAATGCTGTTACTCTTTATGTAGAGAAATAATTGTAACAAATAATGGAATAATTATATTAGATACATTGAAATATTTTTAAGATTGGAATGTTGGCTTTTTTGGTTTAAATATAAGTGAAATAATTAATGGAATATGTGTATTAAATATATGGGAAAAAAATGAAATGATATAGGAAGAGAGCTGAAATGGAATTAACTTTAGGGCTTAGGATTGTTTTATTGTTTGAATGAGTAGTTTGAATATGTCCTTTTTTTGGAGGGGGGAAATTTAATTAAATTTAAAAGAAAAATCATGCAGAATCTGATTTATATATGCTATGTAGTTTTAAAGGGATTATTAAGTTTAATGTTTTAGGTAATGTTAAATATTTCAACGAGATGTAAAAGGGGTGAAAATAAATGAATTTATAACTTAGAGATGGCGCACTTATATTGAGATTTCAGGGGGGAAACCAATTTATAGAAGAAGTGTCTTTTTTTAAATTAGAATTTAAGATGAAATATACAAATGTGACAGTTAAAAGTACTAAAGTATAATGATTATGAAGTTATCATAAGTGAATTAAACAATGAGATAAATATTTGGAATAATATAGTAAAATAGAAAATGTATAAAGGCACTGTTAAGATAAGGAATTGGATATAAAAATTGAATATGTAACCATGGTCATATTTGTATGTATATGTGAAACCTGTAATCATGCTGTTCACTAAAAAGAGACGTTAAAATATGGAAAACTGAATAAAACTTGTTTTTTTAAAAAAACATTTATTAAAAAATGTTGTTTTATTTTCTGCAGATAGTTAGATTGTATTTCCTGAGGCAGGAATGACTAAAACTATGATCTTTCAACTTTGACTTCTGTTAAACTTGTGTTATATAATAATGAAATATTATAGCTCCTTAAAAAGTAGGATCAGAAATACTTATTTATTTATAAATTTATTAAGCTGTGATGCCTACCATATCTCCAAAGGCAACTCTAGGTGGCTTACAGTAATTTAATAAAATGTACTATGTAAAAAAACCTTAATAAATAAGGATCTTAAATTTAAAAATTAAAATAAAACCAAGCAAGATGGAGAGGTAGGGAACAAAATGCCTACAGGAAATAGGTGGGGTGTTCTCTACTCCATTAACCAGCTCTAACATGCCCCTGCTCCACTGTTAGGGTCCCAGGCTAGTTGGCATAGGCATGTCTTCAAGATCTTTTGGAAGGCCAGAATGATGGGAGCAGATCTGACCTTAAGGGACAAGATGTACCTGAGGGTGGGAGCCACCACTGAAAAGGACTCTGGACTCTGCTAGGCAAAATTCCTTGGCTAATGGGGTCCGCAGCATGCTGCTTCTGCCGGCACAAGTGGGGTGAGCTAATCTCATCAAGGTGAACCAGTTTCTCAGATAGTCTGACCCATTCCATGACGGGCTTTAAAGGTGGTAACAACACACTGAATTGGACTCGGATGCAAACTGGCAGCCAGTGCAGCTCACGGAATAGCAATGAAGGGCCACCCTAGGGGCTCCAAAAACTGTCCATGCAGATGTTTTCTGGCAATTGTTGCTCAGTTGTTTCTAACTCTGTGATTCAAATGAAATCTTTATTACAATCATGGACCGGCACAGCTTATTCAGTTGGATCCCAGGAATTATTTAAAAAAAAACAAAAACATTTTCGCACATACAGTTGTTTTAACATCTAAGAACTTAGCCAAACATAGGAAGAAAATCAACATTACTGAGCAAAAGAACTCTTTTTGAATACTGTCACTTTGATGTCAATAGTTGTCTCTGGAACAACCTAAATTTAACTTGCATGCCAGTGTATTTGAATAGCATATTATTTTGAGAACTTGGCAGGAATACCAGAGAGTTTCCTCCTTTGTACCGTGGTTTCTTTCTATTACAGGTGATTCCCAATGAGTTTTTTTATTTTATTTAAATAAGCCCTTAGACATCAGTTTTACTTTAGGAAACGTGCTGTTCTATTTAGACTTTACACAAATATGTAGACATATGAAGGATTCAAGGAGCCTGATTTATTTTGCTTTCTTTCTTTTTCTAGGGAAACCTGGGTACATTTTTTATTACAAATGTAAGAGTAGTTTGGCACGCTAATATGAACGATAGCTTTAACGTTAGTATACCATATCTACAAATTGTAAGTAGCTACAATTATCTCTCTTATTAGTAATTTATATGATATTATTTTAATTATGCAAAATGTATATTTGGCTCTTGCAGATTGAAATCAGTAACCTTTCAGCTCCCCTACCAGATTATCCATATGTGCTCAAAAGAGGGTGTATGGCTTTTTAAGGTTTATATGTGAAGCTATCGCTTTATTAATATGTTACTCCTTTTCAAATGGCTGTAATTATTAGGATTGTATCATTTGAAAAGGAACTGTCTAAGCTTCCTTCCCTAACTGCAATCTCATAGAAGAGGAGGACTCATTTCTCAGACTAATTATTTGTTGAGATCGTGGATAAGTAGTAGAGACGTCATATACATCATTGCTAGTGAGTAATCTCCCACAACTGTTTCTCATTAATTAAAAACCCTGCAAATTGCATGACACCCGTGTCTAATTAGTACTAAAGAACTCTTTATCACCTTTATAAGGCAAGTTAGCAGTATTTTCACTCTAGTGAAACAGTGGGAAAAGGAGATTAAGCAATAGTGCATATTAGAGATGGTATGATGAGTGGCATTAGGCATGTGTAAACTAGAAACTTTGCTTTGGATGTCATGATCTAAATTAGGAAATTGTATCACTCCTTTTAATATGCCAAACATTATTTGGTTTCCAAGGTAATTATTGTTATGCCAGCTAAAAGTGTTGTGGAAGTAACCATACAAATATTAAATTCTGATTGAAATTCAGAAAAGTTAACTTTTTCATTTCCTTTTTGAATTTGTCCTTTCAAATATTTTGCATAATAACAAAAATCTTAATTGCAAGAGATTGATATTTTCAGTTACTTTTGTTAAGAATTTATTTTAAAAATGTTTTAACACATATATTTTTATAATCTTTGCATCCAGCGTTCTATAAAGATTAGAGATTCAAAATTTGGCTTGGCACTTGTCATTGAAAGTTCTCAGGCGGTAAGAAACTAATGGCATAATTTATTTATTTCCATTCATATACCATTTGATTTACGATAAATATTTTTTACTTTCTGTTATTTAATTCTAGAGAAATTGTTGCTTTGATTTGCATAATGTAGTAACCTGGTATTATACTTGGTAAATAAGCATAAATAATGAAAAGACATAATGACCATGATAAATTAGCAGCAGGTGACCAATCAGATCTCTGAATGAAACATGGCATAACAGCTTAGTCATGTACTATTTTTGAGCAATGTGTTCCAATAAAAATTGTAAGTGCAGCCTTGAAATTATCTGCTTCTGAGAAGTTGGACTGTGAATAAATGGCTTTGGAAATGCATATGACACTGCTGATTACTTTTCTCATGCTGCTGCTGAGATTAGTATTTAAAAATAGTTTCCAGCCTTGAATTGTCCAGTTGCTTTGGTAACAGTATCTTAAAAATTGTATTCATTCACAAAAAAAATGGTACATGAAAATGTGCACATGAAAAGCCAACTAAAATGCATTGTATAATATGTATGTATGTATATACATACATACACATACATGCACACACACATTATGTACACACACATATATGTAATATATCTCCTATGTGATAGATAGTATCTGTCTGCATGCCTGCTTAAGAAGTTGCTCCCAACTGCAGCTTCTAGTTTTCTTAACTGTTCAATTTATTTGAATATATTACATATTTAAACATGATTTAAATTCTCTGCCATTGACTTCTCATAGGATAACAAACCATTTTAGAGTTTGTAAAATATACTTGATGGACTAATTGGATAATTATGCTCAAGTATAATTTATAATTATAATTTATAAGTATAATTTATAATATATAATTATGCTCAAGCATAATTATTGTGCTAATTAAATAAAATATATTTAATATATTACTGTTTTACAGACTGGAGGATATGTGCTTGGATTTAAGATTGACCCAGTTGAAAAACTGGAGGAAATTGCAAAAGAAATAAATTCATTGCATAAAGTGTTTTCAGTCAGTCCTATATTTGGAGTTGACTATGAAATGGAGGAAAAGGTACACTTTTTGGAATTTTAACCAATCCTTGCTTTTGTTTAATGGTATTAAATGTAGGTTGTGGTTTCAAATTGTTTTCTTTATCAATGTTCAGCCTCAACAGCTAGAAGATTTGACAGTAGAACAAATAGAGGAAGATGTAGAAATAGAGGCAAATGAGCCAACAGATGCCTTTGTGGTAAATGTCTCTTAAAATTAATAACTTTTATATTGTTTCCCTGTAAATTAATAACTTTTATATTGTTTAGGTGTACTAAACTAGTCAGTAAATTATAATGAACTTAAAGCCCGGGTCAAAATGTTAATAAACTAAGATATATGTTTTTGAGTAATATTACACTAACTGTCATTTTATGCTATTAAGTAACTCAAGAAATTATCGGTTAAAGATAGTAAAGGTAGTTGTCCTTTATTCATTTGCTTGTTTATAACTATTATGTACTGCCTACTCAAGCAACGGTTTATATTCAAACAGTGAGCAATAATATTACCCTAAACAAGAAATCCCAGCTTTTTCTTTAATACTAGGAATAAATCAGTTGTTTAGTTGCATGTGTTATATCAAATCAGAGCTAATTGTTTATTTGCTGTAAGTTCTATATTTAGAATATTTATATAAGATTATACATATTAATAGGAATGTCTTGAAAAACAGGGTTTTAAATTGAAAATATATTTATTTTATTTAATACTAAGTAAATTATATAAGAGATGATATTTTGATATCTTTGAGATAATAGAAGTTTTTCAATGAATTAATTTACAACCTGAATTTCAGTTAAAAATAATGCTGAATGCCACAATAACTTATTTTTATTTTTCTATCATAGGCTTATTTTGCTGATGGAAACAAGGTATTTTTTAAGTTACAATAAAACTTAATTAGTTTTCTTGTTAACACTATTAACCACAATTTATTTACATTTTTTTTCTTGTTGTTGTCCTGCAAATAGCAACAAGACCGTGAGCCTGTTTTTTCCGAAGAGCTTGGACTTGCCATAGAGAAGCTAAAAGATGGATTCACATTACAAGGACTCTGGGAAGTAATGGGTTGATACTCAACTTAAAAAGATGTAATAATTGACAAAATATATTTTGTCTCTAAAAGTCATGCTACAGTCTTTTTAATCAATCAAGCTATAGCTATCTCTTTTATGTAGATTGCAAGAAAAAAAATAGTGTTCATGTACAGTTTTAACATAATTTCTTGTATACATAAGGTATTTAAGCTGTGCTTTATATCTTTATACAGTACTTCAACTGCTTGCATTTAATATTCATTATGTATTATTTAAATATCATTGTAAATAAAACTGATAGTTCATAGTGTAAACTGAGAAAAGATGTTCTAAATTTGAATGTTGTGGTTGCTTTGGTAGCTATGGTGTTTTTCCTCTATATATTTCAGACGTGGCTCACAATCAGTCCTAAATGAAGAAGCAAAACAAAAACCCCAAGTATGAAGATAATTTTGCTGAGCCTTTAGACTCAAAGGAAGTATATATGTATGTATGTATGTATGTATGTATACACACACACACACACACAAACATCCCTTATGGATTCAAATATGTATGTATGTATGTATGTATGTATGTATGTATGTATGGTATTCAGCTTTGTTCGGGTATTTTCCCACGTCATAGTTGTGCTTTTAAAGTTGCAGTGACATTTCGGCACAATCTCATCTGCCATCATCAGGCTTCTGTATTGTGTTTGTCTGTGAGTCAGACTTTCACAGTCGTTTCTGTTTTAAATTTGGTGCTAGCCTACTGCTGTGCCAGAATGGTTTTTTCTTCATCCTGATTGGTTGGGAGTCTTGGTTTGTGTTGATTGGTCTTGGAGTTTGCTATGTTCTGCTTGATTGGTGTTTCTAATATCTTCTGTCTGTTTTGTAGCTTTTTTTTGTCTTGATTGGCTGGCAACATTGTGTTTCCTGTATTGGAGGCTTTTAGTGTGGCTTGGCTCCGAGTAAACGGATGGTTATCATTTATTAGGAAGCTAGGTTTCATCTGGGTGCCTGGAACACACTTCCTCACTAGTCCAACACATGAAAGCCACAGGTCATAGCATCGACTTCAATGGCACCAAACCTTAGCCACTATAGAAAACCCCAGCTACACAATTATCAGAGAAGCCATGGAGATTGAAAAGAGACCTGAAAGCATGAATAGATGACTCCACCAGACTGTCAATTATCTGGAAGCCTGCACTCTCAAACACCTGGGCACAAACAAATCCCCTCTGATACCTCCAGCTCAAACACACCCCAACCAGGCACCCAGATGTAACCTAGCTTCCTAATAAATGATAGCCGCCCGTTTACTCGGAGCCAAGCCACACTAAAAGCCTCCAATACAGGAAACACAATGTTGCCAGATGCCAGCGGCATCTGGGTATTATTCATTTTGGGACAAGTGGCAATAATAATATCTGTTACATTAATCAAATTTATGAAATCCTAATGTTAATATACATGTTTGTTTTAAAGTCGTTATTCAATATTTCAATATTCCATTTTAATACCAATCACAATATTACTTGAGCTTACATAGTAATGCCATCTTTCAACCTCGAATCTTTCCCTCTAGTTATTGCTTTTATTCTATTGTATAAAAAATATGTGTGCTAATATTCCCCCTATTTCTTATTTCTATCTCTATTCTGGCTTCTAGTCAGGCCACCATTACTAATCCTAATGTTAATACACATGCTTATATTAAGATATAGTCCTTTATTATTTAATTATTCAATGTTTCAATGTGCCTTTCTAGTGCCAATCAACATATTATTTGAACATACTTAATAATACCATCTTTCAACCTCTAATCTTTTCATCCAGCTATTACTTTATATAAGAGTGTGTATTCTTATTTCTACCTCTATTCTAGTTTTTAATCATGCCATCATATTGAAAAAAGAAAAAATATTTCCTTTCTACCCATCATCTCTTATTCATTTTAATACTTCAATTCTTATTGGTTTTTTAGCTTGCCTCCCATACTCCTCTCTTCAATTCTTGTCTCTATCTACATCTGTATCTTCACTGTTCAGTCTAAACATTTTTCCCATCTCTGTCCTCCTATGTTGCCAGGCCTCCAGAGTATCTACCCAGGCCCCTATCTCCCTTTCAGATGCTTTTCTGATTCTATTTTTAAATCTCTTAAATATTTTTCCTTTGGATTATTTCATCAGTCATTATCTTCTCCTTCTCACCTTCTTGCTTTATTTGCGTGTTTTTCTGTTCTTCCTTTTCCTCCATTTTTTCTATTGTCTCCTCTCTTTCCTGGAATTTTTGATCTTCATTATCAGTTGCAGGGTATTTTCTATTTTGGAAGCTTCCTTTTACAAGGTTATCTGGGCTAGGCTTAAGCATGTGGATCCTGAGGGATTTGACAGGGGTCTCTGTGCTGTTAACTTATCTACCTTGCACTAGACTCTTGTCCCACCTAGTTAATGAAAGCTGCCAGGTAATGAATGACTGGTGGTGGGAAGTCCCTTGAGTGTGAAGACGTTATCATCTGGATTTTGAAGAGGCTTTGGTGAACCCCTTCTCCAGAAACTATTGCTCAGTTCAGTTGTTTTAACTATCCATCAATCTTCAACATTTCCCCCTTTTTAGGGAAGATTATTGATAAGGACATTGGGCTACAGTAGCAAAATATCATGGGTGAAACTATTTGCCCTTTCCAGTCAGGATTCAGGTTTAGATGGGGGATCAAAAGTGCATTGGTTACTGTTATTGATGACCTTTGGAAGAACTAGGAAGGGGAGAATGACTTTCCTGATTCTGCTTAATCTTTTGGTGACTTTTGATACCACCAACCAAAGTTTTCTTCTGAGCCAGTGACAAGAATTAACTGAACTCTTAACTGTTAAGCAGTGGTTCTCCTTCCTGAATAGTGTGCTTCATTTGATAGTATTGGAAGGGAAGAGGTCAAGGCCTAGGGAGCTCCAGTTTGGGCTGCCACAGGTCGTGTTGCTTCTTTCCCTGCTGTTTTACATCTTTATGAAATCACTGGGAGAAGTCATTGGTGGCACAGGCTAATCTGGTATTTTATCAATATGATGCTGATACCAAATGTTAGCCACAAGCAACCAGAACAGCTCCAAGAAATGATTAAAGAAGTTTCTTTAGTAAAGTCTACGGAGATTATCAGTCATCCAGGTCATGATTGCCCCAAAGGTGCTTTTTCAAGAGGCAACTGAACTTTTTGGTTTTTCTTTGAAAACATTTCACTTCTTATCCAAGAAGCTTCTTCAGCTTCTTTAGTAAAGAACACCAGTACAGTACAGTAATCTCTCCATCTGTCTGCCTTCCCTTAGGAAATGACATATATATATACACACTGTTAATGTCTTGACTTTATAAACTTCTTCCCCCTCACAGAGTCTAAGATGGAATCTCTTTTAACTTTTCCTATTAGTACCTTTTTCCCTTCAGTCATGGTTCCATCACATACTGTTATGGACATCCTTCCTAAGTCTGGCAGATGTTGTGGTGGAGGACCTGATTTGTGTCCAAAAGCTGATAGGGAGAAACAAACTTACACTGACCCCAGCAAGAGAGAGTGGCTGTGGATTCATAAGCCACCTGTTTGCAAAGCTAGTCTGAATATATAGTATATTGAGAAGTATATCCAGGGGTGGGATTCAAATTTTTTAACAACCAGTTCTGTGGATGTGGCTTAGTTGGTGGGCATGGCTTGGTGGTCATGTTATTGGCTGGGCGTGGTCAACTCAATATCATTCACATCAAGGCACGCATCTCCATGGCCTCTCATGACTGTGGGGATGCTGCAACAGTTGTAAGTGTGAAAAATGGTCATAAGTCACTTTTTTCAGCGCCATTGGAACTTTGAATGGTCATTCCACACAAGCAAAGTACCAGCAAAGGAGGGGGGGGGGAACTCCAGAGAAGTTCCTGAGATAGGAAGTCTAGTCCTGCCAAGAATGTAAAAAGGGTTAACAGAGAGGCAGTTTCTGTAAGCAACACCAGAATGTTTCCTTCCTGCCTTCCTTACAGGATTAGACCAGTAATTTCTTCTAAGAGCTGGTTCTCGGAACTGCTTAGAATGTTAACAACCGGTTCTAGCAAATAGGTGTGAACTGGTAGAATCCCACCCCTGAGTATATCTAAATGTCAATATAGGTAGAAACAATAATACTTAAGTCTTGTAAAAGTCAACAAGTTTTAATATTCAGATCTAGGTTAGCACTGCCAGTGAAGTCTAAAAGTTATCTATGTGAAATTCAGTACAATGTTTCAAACAAAAAGCTTTGGATAACACCCTGATTCAATTAAAATTAAAGACTGTACAGACAGTCCTCGAATTACAAAAGCAATTGGGATTGGGACTACACATTGTTAAGCAATATTGGCATAAACAGCAATGTCATGTGACCACATTTCTTAGTGCTAGCAATTCCAGTTGCCATTGTAATCCCAGAACAATGCAGGTCATTAAGCAGGAGCCCAAGGTGTAGGGAGGTACCACTAGTGAAGGAGCTATGGGCAGGCACATGCTACAGAGCTCAGGTGGCTGGGGCTGCTGCAGAGTATGAAATCCCTGAGTCCATAGTGGGACTACTTAGGAGAAAAAGCATTGGAAACAACTTGTTATTTTCCTTGCCAATTTCCCCAATGCCTATTTGTGGAAAGTTGGCAGGGAAGGTAGAAAATGGTGATCACATGATGCTACAATGTTTGCAACTTCCCAGCCCAGTTCCCCTATTTCAGTGCTGTTATAATTTGGAATAGTCACTGAACAAATGGTCGTAAGTGAAGGATTACCTATAGTAGAAGACAGTACTCAAGCTCACAAATATTTAATGCTTTGTTATGATTTCATTGATTGAGCTTAAGGTTTTGTATCATTTATGAATCAAAATAGACTGAAAAGAGGAAAAACTCTGTTCAGTCTATTTTGATTCATAAATGATACAAAACACATCTTTCATTTGGTTGAGCATTCATGCCCAGACTGCTACCTGGATTGCTGTTTGAGACTCAACCCTAATTTTATGTTAAATCACTGCACATGTTGCAAAATAATGAGATGAATGACTCCAGTAAGAGGCTAAAATAAATCCCCAAATTTATTCATTAGGACAGCTTTTGGAGGAATTTGTTTTTATAGATTGAAGATTATAGATTGTAGATTGAAGGTATTCAGTGGAACAATAATCTTTATAGGATGTTTCAGTCATTGGCCATCCTACTTTCACCTGCTAACTTCCATCTTTTTTGGTTCATACTTGAGCTGAAGTATTAAATGACATGAATGTTATAGAGACCAATTTCTTAGTCACTACATTCAAACATAATTCTGCGCCGCTGCTAAGTCACAATGCCAAATATACTTTACAAGTAACCTCCATCATTCAGCATGTGTAACAAGTAAAACTGATTCCTAGTGACAAAAGTAACAGTTGCTTCTTTCAACCCATGACAGCTGCAAGCTCCGTTTTCCAACACCATCCATTCTGAATTCCAGCCAGTGAAACTCTGTACTATATTTAGTGGGCAAGATTAAATTACAGAAGCTTCAAGCAGGGCAACGTACATTGATCTGCCTTTTTCAGGCAGACCTAGGTACCAACAAGAGGGTTTTCTTTTGTGCTTCGGCAGCCAAGCCTTCCAGAAAATGGATTCCCAGAGAGAACTTACCGAAGAACTCCGACTTTATCAATCCACTCTTCTTCAAGATGGCCTTAGGGAGCTTTTGGAAGAGAAAAAGTTTGTTGACTGTTCCCTAAAAGCAGGAGATAAAAGTTTGCCATGTCACAGATTGATCTTGTCAGCTTGCAGTCCTTATTTCCGCGAGTTCTTCTTATCTGAGCAAAGTGAAGATAAAAAGAAAGAAGTAGTGCTGGATAATGTTGACCCAGCCATTCTTGATATGATCGTTACGTACCTTTATTCTGCAACTATTGACCTTAATGATTCTAACGTACAAGATATTTTTGCTCTGGCCAGCCGCTTTCAAATTCCATCCATTTTTACCGTCTGTGTTTCTTACCTTCAGAAGAGGCTGGCTGTAGGCAATTGCTTGGCCATCCTTCGGTTAGGTCTCCTCCTTGACTGCCCAAGACTAGCATTGTCTGCCCGTGATTTTGTGTCTGACCACTTTGTGAAAATTTGCAAAGAAGAGGACTTCATGCAACTAGCTCCTCATGAACTCATTTCGGTGATTTCACCAGATAATCTGAACGTTGAAAAGGAGGAAATCGTTTTCGAAGCCGTCATGAGATGGGTCAAGTCAGATAAAGAGAACCGGGTGAAGAGTCTTGGAGAAGTCTTTGACTGTATCCGTTTTCGTCTGATGGAGGAGAAGTATTTCAAGGACCACGTTGAGAAGGAAGAGATAATTAAAAGCAACCCAGACCTTTCCAAAAAAATGAAAGTGGTCAAAGATGCCTTTGGTGGGAAATTGCCAGAACCTACAAAAGCCGCAGGAAAGTCAGCCAAAGGAGAGGTTAATGGGGATGTAGGAGATGAAAATTTACTCCCTGGCTACCTGAATGATGTTCCAAGGCATGGGATGTTTGTTAAAGATCTCATTCTTTTGATCAATGACACCGCATCGGTAGCTTATGACCCTACAGAAAACGAGTGTTATTTAGCAGCACTCTCAGAACAGATTCCCAGAAATCATTCCAGCATAGTCACAAAGCAAAAACAGGTCTATGTGGTTGGAGGATTGTATGTGGATGAAGAGAACAAGGAACGGCCTTTCCAGTCATACTTCTTTCAGGTATACCTTTATTTTTTTACCTCAGGATAAGAAAATGATAATTCCACGGATTAAAAATCTAACATCTATGCTGATCTTTAGTGCATCTTTTTGATTCTTTCCAGTTCAGGGATGTATTTGCATATATGCAAAAAAAAGTCTCGATAAATTATATTCTCTTAGTGTAGCATGATTTCTAGATAATCTTTAGAGTGATAGCATGTTCTAATCCAGTTTCCTGTTGTTTATTTTTCTGCTACAAAGTTACCTTGGTGTGCAGCAAATTATGAGTGAAAATGAGCCTCTATTGGTTTCATAAGAGATGCTACAGCATCATCCACCCTTAAATCACTGTTCAGACGGCTGTTTAAATACTTTAATCAGGTCAGCTGGCAGCTGGTGGGCGTGCTCAGTCCTGCCTTGTTAGTACCTTTGGCAACAAGCCTGAAAGAAACTTCTCATAGTTGTCGTTACACAAGCGCTTTCATCTTTCAATCAACTGTGAATAAGGATTGGAGTGGACACAAAATTTTTGTATGCTTGTTCAAATGAATGTCTGAACAAGACTATGTAGACTTTAGTGAGGTTCTTGGTGGTTTTTTTTAAATGTCCTTGACTTCTTGTTTTTACTCATTGCTTGCCTCAATCCAGTATCACACATAGCTGTTCCATGTACATTTGCTTGCTCATTTCAACGTAAGAAAGATATATACAAAAATAAAGAAATGTCCATATACATCTATTTCCACCTAAGTTCATATAACCACATGTATGTGTTGGGGCACATAAAATTACATTTGATCATCTCACTAGTCATCTTTGTAAAGTCCATTACACCATTCTCAAAACGTTTGCCCATCTCTGCATTAAACTATAGTGTTACTAAGTCATAGTTTAAAGCAGAGATGGGAAAATTCTGCTCTTTTATTTATTGGTAGGGAGGACTGAGGCCATCCAGGACAAACAATCTAATGATATCCCTCCAAGACAGATGTGTGGAATTTCTGCTTTTACCAGTGTGTTAAGCCTTTTCAAAATTGATGAAAAAAACACTCCACCCTGTTTTTGTCACTACATTTTGGAATATGTTTTCAGACAATCGTGTAAGCAAAAGGGCAGTTCGGGGTGGTGAGGGACCTGCAGAATGGTATAATGAAATACCAACTCTCTGCAGCCTTCAAGATCCCTCAACCACCTCACCTCTTCTTTGCCTCTTTGATGAGTAGATGAACAGCATCCACCCATTTTTATTTTCTTACATTAATGAACAATGTAAATCCAGAGACATTACTGGAAGCATTAGGGTAAGAGACCACACTTTACTTTGGACATATGTTCAGCTTTAACCCTTCAAAAAAAACATTTTTTTAAGAAAATCTAAAGAATGTAGGTAAAGCAAGGAAGAAGTCAATGAGAACATTTAGCCATGCTGCCCATTTTTTTAAACTAATAACCAGCAATGTTTTAACTTACAGCATGTGAACAAATTGTCCACATGACTTAGGACCAAGTCACGATTCACAATCTATAATTACAAGACCCCATAGAAATGAAAAGGGATTAATTTAAACCTAGAAATAAAAGCCTCCCTTCCTTTAAAGCAGCTGCTGACACTTTTAAAGAAGTGGATTTCATGCCTTCCACATATCCTCCCATTCCATGATACATATTCCTTTTTGAAGGGGCAAACCTTTCAGCTCAGCCTCCTCTTGGGAGTGCTTTTGCTCAGCTTTGGAGGCAAATGCTTGACATTCTAAGGAAACTGAGAAGCCTGAGAAAAGCAAAAGCCAACATGGATTCTGCCTAGAAAAAATTGCAACAGACAAACCCTAAAGCAGGAGTGGACACTCTTGGTGACTTTTAAGACTTGTGGACTTCGACGCCCAGAATTCCCCAGCCAGCCATCTGGGAGTCCACAGATCTTAAAGTCACCAAGGTTGGACACTCCTGCTCTAAAGCCTTGAAGGACTCAGAGGAGTGATTTTCAAAAGATGCACTGGGACCCAGAAATATACGGAAGGGGCATGGAAGAAAGATGGGGAAATGCTGACCGCCAGGTGTCTCAGGGTTAAGTCATAATACGTTTGTTTCCAGATCTTAAGGTAAAAAGTGATGGGAGATGCTGAAATGTTTATACAATGCTGCTGTGAGCTGTTTTCAACATGCCTGGCACATTTGCTAACCATCTTCATTCTACCTTTTAATCAAGCTGGACACCATTACATCTGAATGGATTGGCCTGCCTCCCCTGCCATCTGCCAGATGCTTGTTCGGGCTGGGAGAATCAGAGAACAAAATCTACGTAATTGCAGGCAAAGATCTCCAAACTGAGGAGTCTCTGGATTCCGTCTTATGTTACGATCCAGAGTAAGTGGCTTGCTTAAAACCTTTTGAATAATTTGACAAGGTTTCTAATGGACGGACTGTTGGATTGAAGAGCCTCACTGGTGTCCTTTTTCCCTTCCAGGTCAGTCAAATGGAATGAAGTCAAAAAACTCCCCCTGAAAGTTTATGGCCATGCTACAACTTCCCATAATGGAGCTATATATTGCCTTGGAGGAAAGACAGATGATAAGTGAGTCTTGGACAGCTTCAAGTACTCCCCTCCCCAAATTATCTCTCACAATGATTTGCTCTGGTTAAAATCCTATTAACAGTTGAGGCTTGCAGCTGAATTCAGTGTGTAAACTTTAATTGTTTTCAAGATCAATGCAGCATTCATCACAGGGAAGGAAAACACTTTGAAGAGCTGATGACTGATCTGTGTTGTATGTGTATTGGCCCAGACTTGTTATTCAAGATGAGCGTAATTTTGATCACTCTTTATTTAGATTTCCCAGAATTGATTTTGGAAGTCTGAAGCCCCATTTCTGCAATGTTCTGGAGAAGATGTTGCTGTAGCATAGAACTATTAATTCAACAAGTGTTTATATTTGCAGTTTTATCGTCCAGTAAATCAGAGGATAGTATAACAAGTGTTTAATGGCAGAGATGAATCATACCTACAAAGTTGCATTATAGGCATGAAAGCTAATAGAACAATATTGATTTTTTAAAAAAATAAAAATAAGCAATTCCATAGGCACACAAACACAGTGCCTGGCACTGATATAAAGATTAGAAATAACTCACAAATAATATAAAAGAAGAACCAGTTCATGTCTGTTTTTACATTCACATTCAGGTTAAGCAGTTGGTTTCCATTAATCTTAAGGATTTTATTTTATTATTCCTGACCATCTAATTTTCTGAAATCATCATAGCAATGGTATAGGACATCTTTATTAACTAGCCATGGCAGTAAAAAAAAATACATCCAGAAATTTGCAATCAAGCCAAAACAGAAAATATTTGAATGGAAAATACCCCAAAGAAGAAAAAAATACTATAATAACAGAAATAAGTGGTTTTAACTTTAAAATTCTAAGGGCTTTGTCTGATCTTTAATAAGGATGCACATAAAATAGAAAGTATTTTTTGTTTTAAGCTCAGGATAAAATAATTCCACCTGAAATGTTCCATTTTGTGTAAATAGAACAAAACATGAAATTAATCAAATGTAACAGATTGAACAAACTGAAACAAGAACTCTGAATAAGTTTGTGTCCTTTTTTTTACTCATAACATTTAGGCACAGTAGTGATCAACACTGATTGCTATCTGCACCTAACTACAGAAAACTTTTTAAAGGGATTATTTTAAAAATTGGGAAAAATTACAAATTTCCCACAGGAAGACAAAGGAAGAAGTCCTTTTTGAGCTCTGAAAAGTTCAACAGCAACAAGGCACAAGATAATGTACACTGTGACTACAGAGACACAAACTATTAAAACTAGTAACTTTTTATATATTTTTATCATGTACTCTGAAAATTCAGCATCACAAGGGTATATACGGAGCACATACTGCATTCACACCATATCTTAATGACCACCAACATAATCGTTGTATGAGTTACGGTGGTGCAGTGGTTAGAGTGCAGTACTGCAGGCTACCTCTGCTGACTACTGGCTGCCTGTAAATTTGGCAGATTGAATCTCACCAGGCTCAAGGTTGACTCAGCCTTCCATTCTACTGAGGTCGGTAAAATGAGGTCCCAGATTGTTGGGGGCAACAGGCTGACTCTGTAAACCTCTTAGAGAGGGCTGTAAAGCACTGTGAAGCGTTATATAAGTCTAAGCGCTATTGCTATTTACACTTTAGAGCCTGAAAACCAAAACAGCATTAGCTATATTTATATATCACCCAATGGGCACATACTGTTTGTTAATGGCTACCCATCAATGAAAGAAAGTACAGCAGAGAATAGTACATATGTACAGAATGGAGCCTACAGCAAAGTCTTTTTAAAAAAACATTGGGCAGGCCAGCAAGCAGTGGAGGCAATTTTCATTAGTGCCTTATTAAACATCAGGCAATTGGGATGATCTGCTTGCAGGGATAGCATATTCCCCATCCAGCTGAGCCGGTGACTTATCAGCCTTCCCATGTAGACCAGACAATATAACCCAATGAGCTCCTTCAACTTTATTATAAAGTTACATGAACAGACTTTTGCAAATCTGATCTCCTGCCCCGTCTCCTTTTACAGCCTGAAAAGCTTAGGGTCTCTTCTGAGCCTCTTTTCTCTGCCCCTTATGCAGTTGCAGGTTGAATCCTCTCTTATTTGATGTTTCTCCATATGGCATTTCTTCCCCATGTTTGTTAAGGACTTTCTCGCAGGTCATTACATAATGGGAACCCAGTCCCACATCTTATATATGTGTTTTGATCATTGCTGTTGTCCCCATTTTCCAAATGGTTGACTTTTTTTCTCGTACACAGAAAATGCACAAACAGAGTATTCATCTACAATTCCAAGCGGGGAGATTGGCGTGATCTTCCTCCCATGAAAGTGGCTCGCTCCATGTTCGGTATTGCCATCCATAAAGGGAAAATTGTGATTGCCGGAGGTGTTACTGAAGAAGGCCTCTCTTCTACTATTGAAGCCTTTGATCTCACCACTAACAAGTTAGTCTACAACCTGTCCATCCTTGTTCAATGGCAAAACTTAGGGCCACCATGCATACTTTCTTTGGGAGCCACTGGAATCCTTGTCCCTTTATTTATAAATGCAATCAACTTCTTTAAACGGTATAAATGTTGTCCCAGGATCTGGCAGTACAGGGTAGGCAAACAACAGAGCAGTGGGAGTGACTTGCAGCCTTCTGGCAGTTGATTTGTAGGAAGTTAGCCGGGAAGATCCCAAATGATGATCGCATGACTGCAGGATGCTGGAACAGTGGTAATTATGAGCTGGTTGCCAAGCATCCAAATCACGATCAAGTGACCATGGGACACTCTAGTGGCCACAATTTTTGGAGACCCACTATATAAACTCTCTTTGTTCAGCAATGTTGTAATTTTGAACGATAGTTGAATGAGAGGGTTATAACCCCAGCTGCATTGTGAACTGAAGTATCAATTACAGCCTTAAAAACATTGTACCCAGTTCTGTGATGTATGGTCGGATCTAAGGAAATAATTTTCACCATATAAGAGGGTATGTGTGTGTACGTGCATGTGTATGCATGTGGGTACATACGTGTAAAGCACCGTGTTGCATATTTAAGTTCCAAGTTCCATTTTTCAGTAGAGGGGCATGCTGTTTTGAGCAGAACTATATGCTTTAACTGAACCTGTTTTGCTCTTTCTGAGAAAATTTGTTCTTTATTAATGTACATCTAACTTTATTCAGCCAGTCCATTTCTTAAAGCTGTTTCTTCATTCTGACAAATTATTTTGTTTTGTTTTTTTTTTTAAAAAAAAACAAACAGCTCATAGTGCAATGCCGTTATATGTGTCTTGTTAAAGCTCTTTAAAAAAATCTCTCATGGTAGAACAATACTGTCAGGTATGTAAAGGTATTTTTACTTGTCTACATTTCTTGCAGGATGCTACAACTGTTAATCTTTTCCTTTTGTAAACCTAGGGGAAATAGTGCAGCATAATCAAATAACTTTGCCAAACAATATTGCAATGAATATCAGTAACAATACCCAAAATCCATAAGTCAGCATAGCAAGAGCATCAAGCCAGAGCTCACCAACCACGCACTCTACTTCCCATTCTCACTAAACACCTGGGGAAAAAACATATTTTAAAATTTTCTTGAATGCTAATGGGGTTGGGACCATCCAAATCTCTGGGAAGAGGATGGGGAGAGGAGATCATTCCAAAGGGCAGGTCCTCCTAGATCCCATCAAATGGTATTCTCTGAAGGAGGGGACCTGGATGGTATCCATTATGAAAGAGTAAGTGGGGACAACCAAAAGTAACTAGAAATAGGTGTTTCTGCACATTACCTGATTATGTGTTGCTCAGGGCTTTGTAAATGATGAATAGACTTTGAGTTGCACTTGGAAACCTCATAGGAGCCAGCAGTTTGTAAAATAAGGATATGACAAGGACTACCAACACCACTGCATTCTGCATCAACTACATCTTCAGATGGTCTTCAAGAACATGTTACAAATATCCCCTTGTTTTGAAAACATCTTATTCTCAAACGTCATATTCTCCAATTGAATGTTTTATTGATTAAATTGCAGGTGGGAAGTTATGCCAGATTTTCCCCAGGAGAGAAGTTCCATTAGTTTAGTGGAATTATCTGGATCCTTGTATGCGATTGGAGGCTTTGCAATGATTCAGCTTGAATCAAAGGAATTTGCTCCTAATGAGGTTAATGACATCTGGAAGTAAGTTCGTTTTAAACATTTTTTTCATTTTGCTAGCTCAAGAGATTCAAGTCATTCATATTTACCGAAGTTGTATGCATGATAATGTGGAGTAAAACTCCATTAAAATCTTTACTGGTACTAAATGTAGACTTGATCTTGTATTGTCAATTTTTGGTTTTGCTTCATCATATTCTACATATTACGTAATTTTAATATTATCTCACAAAAGTAGAGTATTAAAAACATCAAATGACTTTGTAGAACTGCATGCAGAATATTTTTTGTTCACAGAGAGCTATATTTTTCCTGAGTGCACTGTGTGAGCTTTTGTTTTGGCACAGCATGGTCTGGATTCAAAAGGAGATCTGGGTTCATCTCTAATTCCTATGACCTATTTCAGGCAACTCCTACTTGACCACCTCAATTTTTTTTCACAAGAGGCTTTAAAATAAAGCATGCCTCAACACCATGAGGTGATGTTTTTGGACAGGGAGGTTACCTTTTTGAAAATCAGCCCTGAACCATTCAAAATTTAAAAAGTGTACTTGTTCTTATGAAAGACCTTAAAAGCAGGGGTCTCAAACACAAATGCCTGAGCCTTCTCATGTATTGCTACAAACGTCTCTTAGATTCTTATGATGCACATAATAAAACATGCAGTAATAATAGTGAGCCAATCACTCAGTGCAACTCACCTCACAGGGTTGTTATGGAGAAAATAAGAGCAGGAAGGAATATTATGTGTTTTTGTTATCTTGAGTTACTTAAAAAGTAATAAAAGATGGGATAAAAAATTAATTAATAAATAAAATATGCTGACTCCCAGCAAGCTGTGAGAGTGAGGAAGCAAGAGGATTCCAGTTGAGACCTAAGCTGGGGCTTGCTTTCCCGGGAAGCACCATCACTGCAGCTTTACAGTGTAATATACAGCCTTGTGCTTGGCAGGATAGGCTGAGAGGCAGCTGCCCTCCAAACTCTGCATCAAAGTGCCATTGCTACAGGGCCAAGAGCTATTTCCACTGGAACCTCTGCACTCCTTGCAACAGCTTAACAGTGCTTAAGAAGTCATGGTTGAAAGTATGTGAGAGAGAAAGAAAGGAGGGAGGGAAGGAAAGAAAGAAAGAAAAAGAAAGAAAGAGAGAGAGAGAAAGAAAGAAAGAAAGAAAGAAAGAAAGAAAGAAAGAAAGAAAGAAAGAAAGAAAGAAAGAAAGAAAGAAAGATGCATCAGAGTAAAAAATGTTCAGATGCATCAGAGTAAAAAATGTTCACTGAAGACACGGCATTTGAAAACACATGAACCAAAGGATTTTCTTTAACCATAGTTGTTAGTCAGAAACGTGGGGAGCAAACTTTGAGGACAGGAAGATAGAAATGAGTGAAGAGTTGGCAGAAAAGCTAAAAGGTAAAGGTTCCCCTCGCACATATGTGCTAGTTGTGCCGGCTCTAAGGGGTGATGCTCATCTCCGTTACAAAGCCGAAGAGTCAGCGCTGTCTGAAGACGTCTCCATGGTCATGTGGTCGGCATGACTAAATGCTGAAGGCGCACGGAACACTGTTACCTCCCCGCCAAAGTGGTTCCTATTTTTCTACTTGCATTTTTACATGCTTTCGAACTGCTAGGTTGGCAGAAGCTGGGACAAGTAACGGGAGCTCACTCTGCTACACGGTGCTAGGGATTCGAACTGCTGACCTTTCTGATCGACAAGCTCAACGTCTTAGCCACTGAGCCATCACATCCCTTTTTTGGCAGAAAAGACGGAGACAATTCCGACAAATTGAAGCAGTTGGGGATTTTAGATAGATGCAAGATTCAGAAACAAAGGCAAGGGGGTGGGGTTTAATATTACTTTCCAAGACAAGGCATTCAGAGGGATGACAACATATTGGAATGTATATTTCCTGCATTACTTTTCCTTGTGCAGCAACGCTTGTTACATTCTTAGACTAGCAATTATTCCACAATATATGTGTTAATATAAGACAGGGTGTTAAAAAAGAAACTTGGGAGTGACTGGGCACAGATTTTAGAAGATGGGCTTCGAAAAAAAGCTAAAGGGCCCCACTTATATAACTTTTTGTTCCTGCAGGTATGATGATGAGAAGAAAGAGTGGTGCGGCATGTTGAAAGAAATTCGCTATGCGTCTGGAGCCTCTTGCCTTTCTATTGGCCTAAATCTGTTTAAGCTATCAAAACTGTAAACTAAGTGGCTATTTGACTGCGGATGAGGATTTTTTTTAATAGTATCTAGTTTTGTTGTGTAAACCTACCTTGTACAGAGATTGGAAACTTCAGTTAAGTATTTTGTCTTAAATGTCTATTAACTTCTGTTGAGTATTAGAGCCTCCCAACATTTACTAACTATATGATGGTGAATTAAGTTTGGCTATAGATAGCAGTAAATAAAGCTGAATTTAACAAAAAAATTGCCTTGGAGATTAGACCCCGGGCTTCTGTTTTAAAATAAATATCAAAATTTAAATAAATAACAGTATGACTGCTCTGATTATAGAAAAGGGTTAGGATTTCCCTTCTATCTCTTGTTTATAACACCTGTACTTAGTTTACTCTTCTGCTTACTTTAGAACTTGTTCTGAGGATCATATTGTAGGAAATGGATTGACTTTACTAAAAAAATGGTGATGTTTTCTGACTACTTTTAGCCATTTCTAGTTCAGTAGCTCTGTCAGCCCTGAGACCATCAAGAAATGGCTATGACAAAGGGTTTCTCACATCAGACTGCCAACCTTTAAAGCCTCAATGGAAGATGGCTGAATGCCTCACTCAACTTGCCCTATTCAGCATCAGCATCAGCAACTATTAACTACTTATCTGCACTGAATTTCCTTCTAAAGCATTTAAGAAACATAAGCCATCTAAGAGATGTGCTTCACAACAAACTAAAGGGATCAAAGCATACACAAAAGAGCAGAAAATCTGTAATTGGCAGCCCTCCCACAGTGGAAAAGAGGAACATGAGACCAAAGTAGGGCCTACTGCTAATAACATCTGGTTACCCTCAATAGAAAATTCCGCACTAAGGGTGAAACCAGTAAGACAATGCCTCTTTGTGTAACTACTATCATCCCAAAGTGGAGTCTAACTCTACCAAACTTTTAAAAAATGTAAACATGACCTGAAGTTGAAATGGGAAAAGTATTTCAGTAAAAGATTTAGTGCACGTCTCTGAAGGTATTAATGACAGTTTAATGGGGGTTTGTTAAAAATTGAGGTGTCTATTCAAATGTGTAATATGGAAACCAAGAAGAGACAATTTCTACTATGTTAGCATCCTGAAGAATGATCTTTCTGATGCTGGTAACAGGAATTAACCTTCAGGTACAGTTGCACACACCATGAAGAGGACGAGGAAGCAGCAAAACCCTTCCACATTTAAGAGCATGAAGGGGCCGAGAGCGATCCCTTGTTGGCCTACAATCCCTAATCTAAGATTGAAAGGGAGGAGGAGTTCTTATTTGGGGAAACAAGGGTATTAAGAACTTGGGGGTTGTCAAAGGGGAAGCTGTGTGTGGAAGGGGATGGATATGACAAGAGCTCGGGGCTTCAATCTTCACAGCAAGAAGACTGTAAACCGGCACAAGCAACAAATGATTTTTTCTTACAAACTCAGAATAACTTCAAATTATTTTATAAGGCACAGAGTATTCAAAGCAGCAATAATGTTATTTTATGATTCATACTTGTACATTTATTTCATGGGAAGTTAGAAGATTGGGGGATACAATAAAAAAATAGAATATTTAGTTATGCACAATCTTTTGTTAGGTTACAAGAGGATTATGTATTTAGAGGATGCATAATATCAAAAACAAAACATTTAATAAACAGTATTTTGCTCAAGGCACTAATATTTTTTTAAAAATCTGGTTTAAACTTTAAGGTGCAAACATTTTTGAAGTGTAACAATGTCAAATGGGAGGTTCATATTTAGCATGGGAGATTCAATCCAAGATTAATTGCTAACATAGTTAATATCAATACTGAATTTGTAAGATTTTTAGACATACACACACTCATGCATGCGCGCACACAATCCCAGAATCTAACATGATTTGAAGCACTGCTTTCTCAATACAAGATAATCAGAACCTAAACTTACCATATGCAAAATCTGAGTAACACCTTTCCAAAATTTAAAAAATGAAAATCACCAACAAAATTATGTAAGCATAATAATCTGCTCAATTTCCCAGATGAAATTTTCAGATTTTATTCCAAGCATCTCACCTCTATTTCTATTGAAAACATACCCAAATTATGACAAAGGACTATATACAACAAGGACTTCATACAACTGAAATCTTGAAAAAGGAAAGGTCTTTACAAAATAAAAAAAAACTCTATGAAAACTCCCACGATATACTGTAAATTAAAAAATTATGACCAACAATTGGAACAAAAAGTCCCACAGTGAGTGGCAGATCAACTGAATATTACAAAAAAAGAGGAAAAATCCAAGGCATCTCTTTTTTAAAAATTGGATTTTTTTCGCCACAGAACCTAAGGATGTAATTTTGAATCTGATTTTTTCAAATAGATTATGGTGAGGGCTAAAAGAAATCTGGGACTTAAAGGAACAAATTGATGATATTGTTTGGGAGTCTGCATGACAGCATGCACATTTTTTATCAGAATCCATATGGGAAGTACCTCTTAAATTTCACATTAGTAGCATCAAACTTCAATAACCATCTTGCATGTATTTTTTTTCAACTTTCACCGAGATACTAGCAAGGCTAAGTCAAAAGGAACATTCTTTTATATTGTGTTATTTATCTTAAATACATGTCTTACACAATTAATAGATTCAGTTTTGGGCAAAGTTAGGTTTGCTACATGTATTTGGTGCCCAGGATAAGAAATTAGAAAAAAACTCATTAAGTTTTTATATATATATCACCAATTGGGTTATTGCTGAACAATGGAAAAAGATATTTCAATAGATAGATGATAGAATAAGATCTTTACTTAAAAAAACCAAACTCTGATAAAATCAATTGTATGCCAAGCCAAAGTAGCAAATCATTATAAGGAATGATAGAATTTCATTACTTATACAACAAATAAGAATTTTGGAATCAGCTTGTACCAAACATTATAATGTTTGGACTTTTTTTTTAAAAAAAATTCAAATTAAAATATAATTTTAAAAAGACAATCCTTTGATTGTACTTTGTAGTGCCCAATAGACTGAAAAACACTAATTATGCTTGGATTTCTATTATTTTAAAAGTGCAATCACAAATCCTGGGACAAATTGTATACAGAGAAAAAAATATGGTATTTTGTGTGTGTGTGTGTGTGTGTGAAATTTCTGTGATTCATTTCCTATCCACTGTAGCCAGCATGCCCAGAGATTGCAGGTTAAGGAGCACTGAAATCCTCAACTTCAAGATTCTTAAGAAGATTGAACAAGTCATTTCAAAACAGGATGACCAACACACAAAATTCAAGTATTAAACCTGTGCCCTATCTGTATGTTTTTCGGCACAGGAAGCTTATTCCCCAACTTATTCAGTATACTAACAGGCATTGTGTTTTATAATTTAAATGAATACAGGTACTCCTCAACTTACAATAGTTTACTTAATGACCGTTTGAAGTTATAATGGTACTGAAAAATGTGATTTATGACCATTGCAGCATTCCCATAGCCATGTGATTTACATTTGGATGCTTGGCAAGTAGTGGTGGGATTCAACCGGTGTTACTACCAGTTTGGTGATGCTGAGGTTGAAAAAGCAGGAAATAAAGGACAGGTAAGAGCCCGGGCGGACGGGCAGGCCAAACAGCTGCTCTTCAGAGCTACCGGTTCTATAGAACTGGGCAGAACCAGTACCATTCCACCCGTTGGTAAGTAATTCAATTTAGGACGGTTACAGAGTTCCGGGGTCATGTGAACCCTTTTTGCAACCTTCTCACAAACAAGCCAGATGCATTTAATCGTAGCGTTACTAACTTAACAATTGCAGTGATTCACTTAACAACTGTGGCAAGAAAAATGGGGCAAAGCTCACTCCATAAGTTTCCCACTTAGCAACATACATTTGGGCTCAATTGTGGTTGTAAGTTGAGGACTCCCTCTAAGAAGCCTACTAGGGGTCTGGTTATTTTTGCCCATCACTAAGAATTGCCAGGAGCAATAAGTTACAAGTCCCATCAGTGAAGCTGTGCCACTGGTTGAATTTCAAAAAATGTGCCTTCTCTGTGGCTAGCCCTGCCTTTTGAAACAAGGTCCCGCATTCTTGAATTTTAGGAGACAAAGACCCAGCCTTTTAAAAAGGATATGGGACAGGGTGACTTGTGATTCTATCAATGTATGCTGTAATCATTGCTGGGGGATATATATCCTGTACATCCTTACTCTTGGCTAGGTAAGCCTATTTTGAATGGTTCTTTTCTGTATGTAGATATATTGGCTATTAAGATGGTTAATAAATTGAGCCCCTAAATAGATGAAATTCTGCTTTGCTGGCTTTGGATAAGCAAAGCAACTAACCATAAAAAAATAAACCTTGCATTATAAATAGCTATAAATGGCAGTTGAAACTGAATCAATAGCAGTGCAGCTTTCCAGCGAGTCTATTCCATGGCTCAGGAGCTATATGAGAAAGGTCTTCCCTAAAGGGCCAATAGTGGGACGTCTTTAACAGTGGCCCTTCAGCTACCTTTCATTCATGGAGATGTTTATAACAAAACAGAAGTCCTTCGTATCAAGTCAGAAGACACTGAGGGCATTAGCAGTGAAAATACATACCTTAAATTGTGCCCGACATCAGATATCAACTATTGTAAGTCTTCCAACATGAGGTTAAGAGATTGGGTACTCAGTAGCAGCCTAGTCATTAGATTTTGCAACAAAAGCAACTTTCTAAGCACTCCTCAAGGATAGGCTCATGTGCTGTACAGCCTAGTAGTCAATTGATATAAACTACAGCTTAGGCAATTTGCCAGGACAGGCTGGCCAAACACAGTCACACCTTGTGCAAGAAATGTAAATCCTGCAATGCATTTTTCCCTCTGCAATTCCTAATATGGATATCTCCAGATGCAACATAATCTTCATTAAAAAATAAGTTTATTGAAGGCTGAAAATAATTTTCAATGTTACAGTCTAGATAAAAATTGTTATTTCTTTTTCTTCATACTAGGATATCAAAGCTTTTCAAATATTTTCTTTTCTAAATAATCAGTCTTTGCTTCTGTGGATGACAATCCCATGGAATTCCATTCATAGTAAGGGATCTGAAAGTATATTATTAAAATGAAAGTCCATTATTAAAATGTTAATTCATATTTCATCCCTTCCACTTTCCACAAATGTATTATTGCATGAGGGGACTTCCGGCTTTGCAAGGCTTTGGTGGCGGCAGGAATCCGTGACTCTGCGTGTCCCTGCTGCACTCGCTGCTAAAGTACCCCCGATCCAATTGTATTTGGGGGTTGTCGTTACCCTGGAGGGGTAATGGAAGATAGAGGAGATCCGGATAGGGGTCTGGGGACATCGCAACCCCTTTCCCCAGCTGGCTAGACTCCTTTTTCCAGAGGCAGTGGAGCGGCGGTCAGTAATGGCCGCCACAAAGAAATCTACAACTGAACAAGATTTGTGCAGGAGGAAGAATTAGAAAGTGAAAGTTTTTCTGGCTGAATCGGGACATTAAGACTCATTTAAATACCCTGGAAATCTGACTTTACCAACGATACATTGTTTCCAAAAGAGGCTGTCAAGCGGCGAATGAAAGTTCTAAAAGGGAAAGTTCACTCTTCTTCCTTACGGAGATAGCAAACCTGCTTTTCT
Source organism: Hydrophis major (assembly GCA_033807585.1). Lineage (NCBI taxonomy): Eukaryota > Metazoa > Chordata > Lepidosauria > Squamata > Elapidae > Hydrophis > Hydrophis major. Next base: position 187,418,377 of record CM066328.1, read on the forward strand.
ACAGAAGGTAAAAACCAAAAGCTCTTTGTTATAAGTGGGATGGGAGAGGACTAAAAAAAAATTTTTTTTTTATTGAGACTTTGTTGGAGGAGACGCCTTGAAGATTATAAGAACAGAAACTAATTGTAATAAGGCTTTAAAATACATTTTGAGACTTGTAATTGATACTGCCCCAGGAGGAGAAAGTGCAAAGTGAAGAAGATGAAATATTTCATGTCTGTTTGGATTGCTTGATGACTTTGGAACGTTTGGAAATTATTCTAAGATTAAAAACATTTGGGTTGTTTTTAAAAAGAAAGAAAAATGGCATTATCCGTGGATGAATTAAAAATGGAATTTGGAAAATTAAAGGAAGAAGGACAAGAAGGCAAGGGCTCTCTGGGAGCTGTTTTCCATTTTTCAGAAATAGCGATTTCTACCTACCAGCAAATACAACAAGATGTTTGGGAGGAAGAGGAAGAAGAAGACGAAGCCATCTTTAATGGACAAAAAGTTTTAATTAAGAAAGAAAATAAGAGGGGAGGGGAAATGGAGAATTTAAAATTTAAGAAAACAATCAAGAAAGAGAAAAATAAGGTGAAAAATCGATATAATGCCAGAAAGCAACAGAAAAGAGGAATACAACAGAGAGGGGAAGCTAAAAAGGCGAAGGTTAGGAGATGGGGGGGGGGTTAAAACGGCCAGATCGGAGAAGAAAGGAAGGGAAAAAGGGGGGGGAAAGCCACAAAGGCTTGAAACAAGATGCAAAAAAGCAGATCTTTTTCAGAGATAAAGGGTAAAATATAATTATAAAAAAAAAGATTCTGCAAAAGTACACAAGATAGTATTGTAGTATTTGTATTTGAAATAGTAAATTGGAATATAAGATTTAAAAATATTTAAACATTAAAATTCTTAATAATGATAGACTTTAACATTTAACAAAATATAAGGGAATGTGAAAAACGTTTAAGGTTTGGCTACAGAGTTTATTTTGCTATTGTCTAAATGTTATTATAAATCTATTACTTTATTTTCCCACTTATAATAATGTATTAAGCAAAATTTGAATGGAAATTATATACTTAACTATATTATAAACTTATTTTCTTATATTAAAATGTAACATGTAGAATGTACTACGCAGAATCAGAATGGAAATTATGCATTATTTAAATTGTTAAATTTAGGGGAAAGATAGAAAGGCGTCATGCTTCAATTAGTGATTACAGGGGAAATTTTTTGTTAAAGAGAAGAGATAAATAGATAATTGAAAAAGAACGGACAAAAGATACAAGTATAATGATCTAAATTAAGATTAAATAAACAAAATATAATTAAGAGAATGAAAAGAGGGGAGAAGTTTATATAGAAAATATAGAATGGTAATTAAGGTAAGTAATGGTATATAAGGTGAGCATGAATTTGATTTAGGTCTGTTAAAAAAAGATGTAACCCGGGGGATAAGCCACTTTCCAAAAGGATGTTTTATGTTTTGTGTTTTGGGCATTTATGTTTGACTGAGAATTAATAAAGCCTAGGAGGAATATCACTAAAGGGAGAAACAACGAAAAATTTGGAAAAGATATGTATGTGCTTAAATGATAATTGGGAATTATGTTGTATAAAACAATGTTTATTTGTTTTATCAAAACTTATAAGTAGCTTTCAGAAAGGAGGTTTTATGTTTCGATGTTTTATGTTTTGTTGGTCTTTGAAAATTAATAAAATTTGCTTTAAAAAAATGTATTATTGCATGAGTACTTTAAAGTTGGTTGCAGCCTTTGGGAAAAGGTGAATATTTATTGTAAGAAAAATTATGCAGAAAATTCTGAAATATTGTTCAGCTTTTACAAAAGAGAGAAGACACCATACCTGAACAACTTGATAACCAAGAATCTCTAAATGCCGCTTTTTCATGGCAATAAATCCTTTGACGTGATTTGAATTTTTGCAGAAAGCTTCTGAATCAAGGAATTCCACAGCAATTCTGAATGAAATACAATTTCAAATTTATTTTCATATCACTTTATGTACTCATGACACCTGTTGTTTTAATGAAAACCTCGAAGGTTTTTCTACAGTTATAATTGTAATTATATTAATTATAACAATGTAAAAATTAGCATCTGATTAAGACTTCTGAATTAATTGTTACAATAATTTAAGCTGCAATGCCATCTTTTACAAAAATTTCATCATAGGAATTTTTTTAAAAAACCTGTTGTACACAGTAGAAATGCAATTGTATCAAACATATTGCAAATTGGTTTATGCCAAAATAATAACGTTTTAATTCTAAAATCTAAATTACTTCTTGCCTGAAATTTTGGTGAGGTTCCCTGCAATCCTCTGACACTCATTAAATAGAACACAAAGTTCTATTTAACTATGGACCAAGTGTTCAGATGATGCCTATTACCTATATTACTTTTATACTGTTATTGGCAAGTAGCTTATTTTTATTTCATATATAAAAGCTCATTACTACATCATTGTTCAGTAATACTTGATTCTGCTATGAATTTTATGTAAGTGATAGACCAATGAGTACCTGTTCAGTTTAGAATACACATGTCTTCTTTGGATTGTATTCTCATTTTATGTAAATGATATCACTTATTTAAAAACACAATAATATATATGCTTTTGTGAATTATGCATTAAAGTGATAGACTTTTCTTTTTTTAATGTTTATTGAAAGTTTCAAAAGAAAGAATATATTTTAAAAAAGAGAAACATGTTCTCACATTTTTGCAACGTTTTCATAGCTGTGTACATTTCTAAATGTCAACTAAAGTCATTTGTTACAAGTAAATCTATAATTTGTTTCCTAGATCTTTACTTTTTTGGATATTATTACAATTATAATGCAATATTTATTTAATTATATTACTTTACATATATATATAGCTTTATATACATTTATCCTTATTTTCATTTTCCCTTGTTTGTTTAATCAGTTTCACTAGACATCTTTACTTCCTTTTTATACAACCATTTGTACCATATATTCCAAGTTGTAAAAAACTTCCCCTCTTCCTTATTTTTTAGTAACATAGTTAGTCTAACCATTTCTGCACATTGGTGATTTTATTAGTTATTGCTAGGTTTATGAGTCTCATTGTTGATTTCCAGTTTTGGGCAAAGACTAAAAGTGATAAGACTTTTCTATAACTATCTTCAAACCAGAGGTTGCACCAGTTGTCCCCATTCCTTCACTCATGCCCCAGAATGAGTGTCAAGTGGTGTTGTACATGAGGTTGCCCTTCAAGAAATGGAACATGTTCTCTTGATCAACAAATAGCTTCACTGTTGCTGGTTTGCTTCTGGGTTCAATTCAAAGTACTGATAAGTACACCTGTGCAAAGTACAATGACCTTACATGCCATGGGGCTCGGTTATTTGAGGAACTAGCCTTCCTGGTTACATCTACCCATCCCATCAAGTCCAACAGAAGAGGCATATTATAGGTCAGGTCAATAAAGGAGTGTCATCCGATAGGATCCAGAAGGAGAGCCCTGTACCTGACTTTTGGAATATAATAACCCCGTGAGGTTAGTTAGGCCCTTACCACCCTGCCTTTGGAAGCTTTGATGTTGTGTTTTTGTCATCGTGCCTGGAACCTACAAATTGGTTACACTGTTATAGTAATGTATGGATTGCATTCTCCTCCAGATTATGCTTTATAGTTTTCATTATTTTAATGGATTTTATTTTAGTTGTTTATTTTCAGTCTCAGAGGCTGCCACAAAGAAGAGGGAGTCAAGCTATTCCCCAAAGCACCTGAGGGCAGGACAAGAAGCAATGGGCGGAAACTAATCAAGAAGAGAAGCAACTTAGAACTAAGGAGAAATTTCCTAACAGTTAGAACAATGAATCAGTGGAACAATTTGCCTCCAGAAGTTGTGAATTCTCCAGTAGTGGAAATTTTTAAGAAGAAATTGGACAACCATTTGTCTGAAGAGGGTTGGACTAGATCAGCAGTCGCCAACCAGTGGGCTGCGAGAAAATTTTGGTGGGCTGCAGAGAAATCTCACCCCCCAAACACCCCCCCCAAAGCAATTAATCCAGGCTACGCAGAAACACAAGGCTGTGCCACTCACATGGCCCGCGGGAACCCTCCCCGCCCACTCACTCCTTACCCAGCAAACTTGCCTGCTAAGTTGCTATTTTTCCTTTTTCCGACCATCATCTGGTTCTGCTGTGCCGGGAGATTTAGAACAGCTAGGAAGCAGGGCATGGTTGGATTTCTTGCTTTCTAGCTGGTCTTTAGATCTTTGGCACTGCTTTTAAGCACAACCGAACCTCCCTTAGGACTGAAGGTTCTATTATTCAATGCAGACTCACGGCAAGCAAATTTTATGTGACAGACTCAGGTAGCCGATGGCAGATAGATAGATCTCTGAATGAATCTGTGATTCCGTGAGCAACTCAATCTACCTGCCTGCTTTGCCTGATTTTGGGTAAAAGTTGTTCTTTTTTTAATAAAAAAAATCAATATTTATATCAATATTTATAATATTTACATGCAAGCCATGCCCAGCCAGTCACATGACCACCAAGCCACACCCACAAATTAGGCCATGCCCACAGAACCAGTTAGTGGTCCCTGGGGTTTAAAATTATGAATTTGGTGGTCCCTGAGATCCAAAAGGTTGGTGACCCCTGGACTAGAAGACCTCCAAGGTCCCCTCCAACTCTGTTGTTCTGTTCTGTTCTGTTCTGTTCTATTCTATTCTTACTTCTGTTATCTGTCTGTGTAAGGCACCCAGAGCCACATATGTGAGATGGACAGCTATATAAATCAAATAAATATGTGAATAGGGAAAAAAAAGCCACCTGTCTAATTAATATACCTGTTCTTATTACACTTGACTGAAATTGTAAATACAATGTGCCGTCACCTGCTCACAGGACTGCCTGGAATTGAAAATCTAGTGAAAACCCTTATCATCCTGCATTACTATAGCATAAAAAAATACATGATCACCTTTGAAATTCTGGTGGTAGCCTTTTCTTTCCACAGGAGTGACCAGCTTCAGCAGAACCTATGTGGTCTGAATTAGGAACGGGAACATGTTGGTCTATATATGGAATAGGTTTCTTGTTTTTGTCAATCATAAATTCAAAATCTGAAAGACACAAATGACTGTCAGCAATCTAAGCTGAAATCATATCCACCTAATATTTGCAAATAGGTATTACTTCTGCACCACTAGAATAATATAAAGCAGGACTGTGCAGTGTTCAGGTTTGAAGGCAATGAAGTGCTTCATAGCATTTGAGATCATGAACAAAAAAGAGCAGGGGTGAAGGTGTCAGGCTAGAAGTCAGGAGTCTGAGTTCTAATCCCACCTTAGGCAAAGAAAAGTGGCTGGATGAACTTGGGCCAGTCATTCGCTCTTAACTCTACTCATCTCACAGGACTGTTGCTGTCATGAGGAAAACAGGAGGAGCAAGGAGCATTGTGTGTTTGCCGCCTTGAGTTACAAAAATTATAAGGTCAAGAAATTGAATGAATAAATGTAGTAGCTGCCTGGAATTTTAAGGTTAGATCAGGGGTGTCAAACTTGATTTAATTCAGGGCCGCATCAGGGTTCTGTCTGACCTTGGGGGGCTGGGTGTGTGTGGCCGGGGGGGGCAGCTCGATGTCACTCATCAAGGCTCCATTTTCAGCAACAACGGCCTCTTGCAGCTCTTTACCAGTGAAAACAGACCCTGGTGAGGGTCCATGTTCAATGGCAAAGGGCTGCAGGAGGCTGTCGCGGACAAAAAGAGAGTCTGGGAGGGCTGTGTGCGACCCTTCCCCAACCTCTGTTTTGCTGGCAGAGGCACCATGGGCCTTTGTTGTTTCCAGGGTGGGCCTGTAGGCTAGATCTAAGTACCCCATGGCTGGATCAGGCCCACGGGCCTTGAATTTGACACCCCTGGGTTAGATAATATGCAGCTGCAAAAGGTAGAAATGTGCCAAAGAATTGCTCTTAAGAGAAAAACATGCATAGTCTTCAAATCAAGAAGGTCATGCTCCTGCAAGATCATAACCATTTAGAAAAAACTCTCAAGGCTTGGATAAAATAAAACAAGCGATATACTCTATTTTTGAACCAACCCACCAATTCTATAGTAGTAAGAAGTGAGTACAGAACATCTGGCATAATGGCTTCTTCCGAGGATTTCGCCAAGTAATATATATATCTGCTGTTGCAATAGATTGGACGAATCAGTCTCTAGGGGAAAAAAGACAGCAAATAAACGCAAGTTAGAAATCCAGAGGAGACCGAACAAAGACACCCATCTATTATTTTTCAAAGGCAAAGTTATCAGAGGCTTCCCACCATCTTTGCCCATTTTTTAAAAAAGGATTACAGTTCTCCAAAGGAAACAGATAGAACATGACAAAAGAGATCTTTAACTTCCACAGCAAGCAGTTTCTAATTTTGCTATATCTAAGGAGTAATAACTCCAAGTTTTGTAAAAAGAAAAAGATTCAGAGGAATTGTAGCCTTGATGTTTAATGCCATTCAACTGTCCAAAAGTTTAAATATTTACTTTTTTCCTTCAGCTGTTCACAGAAGCGTTTATGAAACCATGGAATCTGAAGCTCGGGGCACTCCAAACACACTGCTCGATTCAGCTCCATCAACTGCAGGGAGGACTTCCTTGCTGTTTTCCATGGTACAACTGTTTTTTTTTTAAATCCAGAAGAAATAAACACAAGGTAATGATTAGAATATAATACTGTGTTAACCATGAATAAAAAAAGAAGACCGTTTTTTTAGACAAAAAATCCCCCAAAGTGTATTACTTACTTCACCGTGATAGCAATGTACAGGTATCCTTAAAGGATTCATAAATTAACAACTAGCACTTTTTTTTTAAAGAATGATTAAAGATTAAAACAAAACCAATTTCTAAAAGTTAAATTCTGGGAGTACTGAATCCATACAACTTTGTTTTACTTCATGTCAGCTTCTGAAGAAGATTCTTGGTGACAGACCCTCTTTTGAGGGAGCTACACTTAAATAAATGTAGCTAAAGTGAACAGTATTATACTGATTTTTATTATTTGGTTATTTTTGTTAGAATGTATTCATGGAACTTTTAGCAGTTGTTTATCTATGTGTCGATAAATATGGCAGAAACGTAAAGGTCAAAATATAAAATGACTACCAGCTTGAAGTTTTTCCTTTGTTGTCGGTTAATTTTTCAACTAAGAACATTGCTGAAATGCAACCTAGATAACTAGCAAGAGAGAGACAGAGAGAGGGAGGGAGGGAGGGAGAGAGAGAGAAAGGGAGAGAGAGAGGGAGAGAGAGAGAGAGATGGATAGATATATGTACAAGATTTATTTGAAAAACAAAAACAAAAAACCCTGTAGACAGATACGGGAAAACTGTAGGTGAAATGTCCCATTGTTCAGTGGGAACAATGCAGATCCAATCAATATAAAAGTCCACCCAACTCTAATTGCAGAAAGTATATTGGATATTTTTTAGACCCTGAGAATGTGGGGTATCTGCAGGCTAACCAGCATAATATTTTTAAACAGGCTTAAATAAAAAACAGGAGTAGATATTGTTGATGGAGGAAAAACCTCTTTAAATTTAACATTATTTACTATCAAGTCAATGCACGAAAACAGTGAACTTTATTTGGAGTTGTCTCTTAAATCCCCCCCCCCCAGTTGAATACTGTAATAAGGCCCAAGAGTACATTTTTAAAAATACAGGAGTTATTTCTGAAGCCTATCAAAAAATAGAAATTAGCGCTTACTTTGAAGCTCAGCATCCAACTTGGAGAGAAACTCTATATTAAATATAGCCTTTATCACTTTCTGTGGAAAATATCCAGAAGAAGCCAAAGAGAAACCAAGCAATACAAGAAGAGAAGGCTCATAATCTTCTGTACAAAATAAATATATTAATGCATAATATTAAAAACTTCATTTATCTAAAAGTAGTACAGCAGATAAGAAATATAAACTCTCTAAGGAACCCCAAATGCTCACAAAAATATACAAACTAAATATAGCTGGGAACATTTATATGCTTTATCTTATCTGAGAGCTAAATACTTGGCATTTTTAAAAGGTTTAGATGGGAGTAGAAATAATATATTTTGTAACCTTACTTATTGTTAATTGCTCTATTTTAGCAATGTCTTTGGTTTCATATATTTTATTCTACCAAGTCATTAATATAGGAGTCATATAATCAGTATAAAGAATGAATGGAAAAAGAGCAATTCTGAAATTGTTTTAAGATAACTTTGGATTCTTCTCAGTTTTGAAATCTCTCTGCATTTCCCAAATTATAAAGCTATTTATTTTGTATCACATCACAATACTTTCATTTTCTTTTCTTTTCCTTTCAATATTTCCCATTTTTATTTGTTAAAACTTTATTTGCGCTGCTCCTCACTTGAAAGATGCCCAAAATGTTCTATAATAATCTGAAAATGTTTGAGATTAGAAACAAAACAATTCGTTGCTAAGTCATTGGGAATTTGAGAACTGAGGAAAGACAAAATAACTGCCCTTTAAAAGATATATTATCATTGGCACTTACTGTTGCTGATAAATGTTTTTAAAAACACATTCAAGATAGCTGCACCATATATTGTACAACAGAAGGGCCAGCATGGCACAAACAACTTAAACTTATTTGTCAAAATCCTACCATCAGTACAATCATATTGTGTGGATGAATAATGAATAATCAGCATGGAAAAAAGGGCATGATTGCAAATATCACTCAACAGGGCAGAGCCTTTTTGTTTTTGTTCATTGGGTTTATGTTTAAGAGAAGAACAGATTCTGTATCCACATTCTCTCCATGGAACTAATGCAAGAACAATGATACTTAATATGCTTATTTGCTCAGTCCTTGCCAGAGGATTGCTTCTTCACAAACTTATAAAGTTTTGCATTTATGATTATGGCACTTTTGTAACATATTTTCTAAAACTGAGCAACTTTGTACAATTTGTAGAGAAAATAGCCAGTTAAAATATTCTTTAAAATCCATTATTCATACTAACAGGTCTATTTTCAGTGACTATTTTAATGTATTCCTACTTAGCATTGTAGTTATTTTTAAAAGCTACAGAATGGGACAGTGCCCACATCATGGCTGGTTCTTTAAATTTCCTCTTTAATAACGTTTAATAAACATCCAGAAGTTAGAATATTCTGTATGAAAACAATGAAGGAGACCAAGTATATAAATTTGCTTTTTTTCCTTTTAAGAAAGAGACAGAAACAGAAGAGTTAACATTTTCTTTATATGTTCCTTGTTACTTCCAGAAAAATGTCATCTGACAATCATTTTGATAATCAACTTACCCAAGTGAAGACTGATACGATTAATGCAAGCCTCAAAAAATTTCTCAGCTTCAGGGGGTTCATAATTAAGTAAAGAAAATAGAACAAGAATAACATGTACTTCTGAATAGTTAATCTGGAGAAAGAAAAGAAAATCCAGGAAACCAGCTCATCTATTTTTGCCAATTTTGCATAACATTCAAAAACCAATCAAATTTGAGATTACAACTATCTGTCAACCTCTCCAAACATTCCTAAAACCCAGGGGAGACGACTTTTTCAAATATTCTGGTCCCAAGAAACTTTTATACTTGCATTTTAATTATGAAACAGAAGGGTAAGCTCAGGAAGCTATTTTAATGAGGGAGTTATTCTTTTCTAATCAGCACCAGTTGTTTGCTTACTTGCAATATTCTGAGCATTTTTCAAAGGCAAGTACTCCATATAAGATTTAACTAAGTATTTGTTACTAGATGTGGCACCTCAACAAAACATAAGAGAAAATTGTTTTAAAAACAGAATCCCATCCACAGCAAAACCTGGGCACCTAAGTTCCGATGACAATTCTGAAATAAATCTAAATAGAAAACTTCACCCTAACAATCATAATCTGAATGCTGATTTCATTTCTGATCTTCAACTAATAGACATTTGTAAATGAAGGAGAAAATGTTTATTTAAAGCAAATAATTGGGTGGGAGATGCGAAGGGCTGCTTAACTGAGGATGTCTGATTTGGAAGAAGCTGGCTGCTTGGTGGTTTGTAATCCTTTCTATGAGAGAAACTATGTTTTATTTCTCTCTCTCTCTCTCTCTCTCTCTCTCTCCACACACACACACACACACTCCACCTTCAGTTGCTTCTTTCCCTCATCTCCATCCAGTTTTGTTTTCTGCTTTCTCTTCCCTTTTCAGATTTACATTTAGATTTTATTGATCTACTTCCATCCTATCTTTTTTTCTATTTCTGAATATATGTGTGTGTACACTGTGATATTAGTATGGGTGCAAGGGAGAACGCAAATGAAGAATCAATCAATTTCAATTATTTTTCATGCAATTAATTTTTAACCATTAGTTATTAATTCAGTTAATATTAAGCTTTTTCCACAGCTCCATCCAAGAGAACCTACTTAAATAAGTCAAAAACATTATTCTAGCTTATTTACCCATTGAGGGACAGCCATCCAGAACTATATATTTGTGTGGCAAAATTATGTGAGCAGAGCCAATCTCCTGATTCTAATTTTGGGGTGATAATCAGGTGTGAGTATGGTAGAGGACAGGAAGGCCTGGAGGAACATTATCCATGGGGTCGCGATAGGTCAGACACGACTTCGCAACTAATAATAAAATGGGAGACCCTGCCTTATTTAAAGAAGAGAATTCTGGCTATTCATCATCGAAGTCTGATTTTCACAGCACAGCTATGTGGAAATGTGTCATGGCTTGAACAAGATATTTCTAAATTGCAGGAGAAGGCGGAGCTTCGTTTCGGCGATACAGCTGCGATCTCGGGGCTCTGAGATTGCAGCTGATATTTTCGCCCCTGGTCGGTCCCAATGGACCTAAACCATTGTGAAGGGCACTGTCCCAGGATCCCAGAGATATCGCAAAATCTCTGGTTTGATCCGGGAGAAGCCCTTTTGCTGGTGGCGGAGAGGCAGCCCCCATAGCTGCTGAAGTTGGGACAGCTCCGGAAAGAAAGTGGCTGGAGTGAAAGTGTGTCGGCTGGGTGAGAAACTTCTTTTGTGTTGTAAATTCGCTGAGATTTGAAAGGGCATCCTGAATAGAGAAGAAACCTGTGAGATTTTTTTTTGACAAAAACTGTATGAGCAGCGCTTTTTAAAGTGACGTCAAATGGAGGCTTAGATCTATTTTTCTCTTTCTTTTACTTTTTTTCCTGGGACTTTAGTGTGACTTTGTAGGTAACCAGATTGAATTTTCTTTTACATATATTTTTATGCTCCTTTTGATTTTTTAATTTTCTTTTAGGATAGAGGCTCCCTTTGGCTATTTTTTTCTTTTCTTTTCTTTTCTTTTTTGTATAAATTATCCTTTTTTTTGGCTGGGGGGGGAAGAGCATTAAGAAATTTTGTAACACTGCCAACAAGAGGCTTGAAAATATTTTATTTGAATTGGAGAGAATGGTAAGAAGACTCCTTCTCAAGGACATCTTAATGTGATAAGATAGAGGGAGAGCACAGCAAAATATTATTACAGGTGTTTTCCTGGACTCTTATCAATATTTCAACACTTGAGGCTTGGCTTTGAAGCTGCTGGAGAAGAGAGTCATAATAAGAGCCTTGGATAACTAAACAAAGTGCAGTATGCTTGCTGATATATATATATATATATATATACATACATATATGTTTTGTTAAGTTTTCGCGGGTACTTACATGTCTGGCATTCAGCTTTGTTCGGGTATTTTCCCACGTCATAGTAGTGGTGCTTTTAAAGTTGTAGCAACGTTTTAGCAGAATCTCATCTGCCATCATCAGGCTTCTGTATAGTGTTTGTCTGTGAGTCAGACTTTTACAGTGGTTTCAGATTTAAATTTGGGGCAGCCTATTGCTGTGTCAGAATGGTTTTTTCTTCCTCCTGATTGGTTGAGAGTCTTGGTCTGTGTTTATTGGTCTTGGAGTTTGCTGTGTTCTGCTACTAATATCTTCTGTCTGTTTTTTTTGGGGGGGGGGCTCTTTTTGTATCTTGATTGGCTGGCAACATTGTGTTACTTTATTGGAGGCCTTTAGTGCAGCTTGGCTTCGGGTAAATGGACGGCTATCATTAGTTAGGAAGCTGGGTTTCATCTGGGTGCCTGGTTGGGGTGTGTTTGAGCTGGAGGTATCAGGGGGGATCTGGTTGTGCCCAGGTGTTTGCCTGGCTTGTGGTGTGGAGATTTTTTTGTGAGTGCAGGCTTCCAAATCATTTGGTAGCCTGCACTCACAAACAAAAAAATCTCCACACCACAAGCCAGGCAAACACCTGGGCACAAACAGATCCCCCCTGATACCTCCAGCTCAAACACACCCCAACCAGGCACCCAGATGAAACCCAGCTTCCTAACTAATGATAGCCGTCCATTTACCCGAAGCCAAGCTGCACTAAAGGCCTCCAATAAAGTAACACAATGTTGCCAGCCAATCAAGATACAAAAAGAGCCCCCCCCCCCCCCCAAAAAAAACAGACAGAAGATATTAGTAGCAGAACACAGCAAACTCCAAGACCAATAAACACAGACCAAGACTCTCAACCAATCAGGAGGAAGAAAAAACCATTCTGACACAGCAATAGGCTGCCCCAAATTTAAATCTGAAACCACTGTAAAAGTCTGACTCACAGACAAACACTATACAGAAGCCTGATGATGGCAGATGAGATTCTGCTGAAACGTTGCTACAATTTTAAAAGCACCACTACTATGACATGGGAAAATACCCGAACAAAGCTGAATGCCAGACATATATATATATATATTTACTTGTGATACCCCTACTCACCAGCCTTTTTGTAAATTTTAATTCTAGCAATATTTTTATTTTTGCTTTTTATTTCAAAGGGAAAGCCTCAGAGCTTTTTTTTTATTTTTATTTTTTTCTCCTTACTTTTATTGGGACCCTTTTGTTTTTTCTATCCATGTTTTTGGACCACTATGTTTTTCTTTTTTGATTATTGAGACTTCTCAACTGGATTAAGGTGTGAAGAACCTGAAGGAATTTCTTCTTTCCTTTTTATTTTTGTTCTTTTTTTCTCTTAATCAATATTATTATTTTGGGGTTTTTTTTTCTTTCTATTTTTTATTTTTTACTACTTCGTAATTGGATTAGGGTCTAGAAGAACCTGAAGATCTTTTCTTCTTCTTTTTTTCCTTTTTTTCCTTTGGTTTTGGGCCTTTTACTATTGGATTTTTCGATTTTGGATTATAATTGGCTATTCTACCAGTTGGATTAAAAGTTAAAAAGAATTTGAAGATTTGGAAGCATTAAAATGAGCAGGAAACCAATATCATCTGGCGTTTCTACTTCTACCTCTGCATCCCCACCAGCTGGAGGACAACGTTTAATTCAGACAACATTAAAGCAAGATAAAGAACAAGAAAAAGTAACTTTACAGATGATTATGCAAGGAATTCAAGATCTCAAGATAAAATCAGATACCATTGAACAAAGAATAGAGAACATTGAACAAAGAATGGAGAAGACTGATGAAAAAGTGGAAAATATTAAACAAATGATGGTGAAGTATGGGGAGAGATTCCAAAGAATTGAGGAAGAAGGTAAACAAAGAGAGGAGAAGATTGGAAATATTGACAGTAGATTAACAGTGGTTGAACAAGAAAAAAGTGGGATGCTGAGGTGGGAGATGGAAAGGTCAGAATTTTATCTCAGATTTCAAAATATAGAAGAAGAAAAAGGAGAAAATTTGGCTGCGATAATGATAGAAATTTTGGCAGATGCTTTGGAAATTACAGAGGAAAAGATGATGGATGGAGTAGATGAGATATATCGAGTGTATACAAGATATGCGATGAGAAATAAATTACCAAAGGAAGTTCATATTAGATTTACTAAAAAATCCATTAAAACACAAATACTACAAATGGTAAGAGAGAAAAAATTGAAATACAAAGATAAAGAGATTGCGGTTTTAAAACAAATACCCAGAAGAGTGAGAGAGATGAGAAGAGAATATCGATTTCTGACCAAAATGCTATTGGAAAACGAAGTGAATTATAGATGGCTGATTCCAGAAGGATTAATGTTTACGTGACATAGAATTGGTTCACTTGAGAAAGCAGAACTTTTCCATACAGAAGTTTTTGGAAGAAGAGAAGAGGAGGCAGAGAAGGAGGTCTCATTAATTGAGTTTCAAGAGGAACAATTGGAGACTGAAAAAGAGAAAGGAGCAGTAGATGGACAGGTGGATAGTAAAGAACGGCGTGAAGTGAGATCCACAAGAGCTGTTAGACCTAAATATAAAGCGTAATCATGGAAGAAAAAAAACCGATTACAATGAATATAAATGGACTCAATTCAGCTGTTAAAAGAAGGAAAACTTTTCATAAATTAGAGAAATTAAAATTCGATATAATTTGCTTACAAGAAGTTCATATAAAAAACCACATGAACAATTGTTAGTACAGTCAAAATTAGGGAAAATATTTACTTCTTTGACTCAATGTAAGAAAAGAGGAGTGGTTCTATACATTAAAGAGGCTATCCCAGCAAAACTGATATACACAGATGAAGACGGAAGAGTATTAATGGTGGAAATAATTGACAATAATATAAAAATACTCTTGATTGCAATTTATGCTCCGAATGATAAACAAGAAGAGTTTTATAAAAAACTACACATGAAAATAATTGGACTGGACTATGTTAATATAATTATGATGGGGGACTTTAATGGAATTGTGGACAATAAACTGGACTATATAGCAACAACAACAAAGCAAAATAGAAAGACTCTCCCTAAATCTTTTTTTAAAATGACAGACGAATTAACTTTAAAAGATATTTGGAGAGAAAGAAATGTTAAAGCTAAACAATATACTTTTTATTCAAATAGACATTTATCATGGTCCAGATTAGATATGATTTGGATCTCAACAGAATTAATGTCCAATATTCAAGAAACAAATATCGAAACAAGTACTTGGGCAGATCATAGCCCAATGACAATTAAATGGAAGGGACAAAAAAAAAGATCGAGATGGACATTAAATAATACTATCTTAAAGGAAAAAGATTTTATACAACGGATGGAGAAGGAACTGGCTTTTTTCTTTAGAGAAAATAAAAAAGAAGATACTTCAATGCAAAATGTTTGGGATACAATGAAGGCATATGCTAGAGGTTTGATAATAGATTATACAAGAAAAAAGAATATTAGGAAAAGGCAAGCTTCTAAGGCCTTGGAAGATGAGTATAAAAGACTTGAAAAAGAATTACAGAAAATGCCACAGAAAAAAGATATTAAATTGAAACTGGATGTAATTAAACATAAAATAGAATTAATAGAGAAAGAAGAACTGGCACAGAAAATTAGAAATTCTAAACAGAATTACTTTGAAGATGCAAATAAACCAGGTAAATGGCTAGCATATAAATTGAGAAAGGAGAAGGAATCAAGAAAAATATTGAAGCTAATAGATGATCAAGGCCAAGTTTGTTATGGTAATAAGGAGAAAAAGGAAATTATTCGAGATTTTTATGGGCAACTATATAAACAAGAGAATATTGATGAGCAAAAAGTCAAACAGTATCTACAGAATGCTCACTTACCGAAGATACCTAAAGAGGCTGAAGAAATGCTAGAAAGCAATATAACAATGATGGAATTAAATGAAGCACTTAAGAAACAAAATAATGGGAAAGCACCAGGTCCAGATGGGCTTCCGGCAGAATTCTACAAAACATTTCAAGAATCATTGAGCATCCCACTATTAGAAGTTATGAATGAAGTTATGTCAAGGAAGATGATACCCAAAACATGGTCAGAGGCTTATATTACACTTATTCCAAAAGAAGAGGCTGACCCACTGCAAATTAAGAACTATAGACCTATTTCTTTATTGAATGCAGACTATAAAATTTTTGCTTCAATTTTAGAAGAAAGACTTAAAAAATATTTAAATAATTTTATCCACCCAGATCAAAATGGATTTCTGCCAAAGAGACAAATCAGAGACAATATAAGAGTAATCTTGGACACTTTGGAATACTATGAGGCACATCCTGAAAAGCAAATGGCTTTGATATTCCTAGATGCTCAAAAGGCATTTGACAACGTGAACTGGAGATTTATGTTATTACTATTGGAACAGGTGGGTTTTGCCAGAAAATTTATTCAAGCAATAGAAGCCATATACAATAAACAGACAACAAAGGTAATGATGGAGGGAGAACTTACAGATTTTATTAATATAAGAAAAGGCACAAGACAAGGGTGTCCCCTATCCCCTTTGCTATTTGTGTTGACTTTGGAAGTGTTGAATAGAAATATTAGGGATGATAAAAGCATAAAAGGAATGAAAATTAAAAAGGAAGAATTCAAACTACAAGCTTTTGCTGATGACTTAGCTTTTATTCTGGAAGACCCGCTAGAAACAGCTCCAAAGTTATTGGAAAAGATAGAGACATACGGTGAGATGGCTGATTTGAAAATAAATAAAGATAAAACAAAGATTTTGACAAAGAACATGTTACTGAGACAAAGAGAAGAACTGGCAGACCTTTTGAAAATCCAAGTTACAAATAAGGTTAAGTATCTGGGGATATATTTGACAGCAAGATGTAGCACATTAAAAGAGAATAATTATATTAAACAACAGATAGCTACAGACTTGAAGAAATGGGAAAACTTGCAACTGTCATTAATAGGGAGAATTTCAACAATCAAGATGAATATTTTACCCAGAATTCTATTTCTGTTTCAAACAATACCAATTAGGCTTGGAAAAGACTATTTTGAAGATTTAAATAAAATCATGTTGAAGTTTATATGGCAAGGTAAAAAAGCGAGAATAAAGCTAAAGCTTTTGTAAGACGCTAGAATTAGAGGAGGTTTTGGCCTGCCTAATTGGGAATTGTATTATCAAGCTGCAAGTTTGATGTGGGTTAAAGAATGGATAACATTAAGAAAGCATAGATTGTTGACATTAGAAGGGCATGATCTGCTATTGGGCTGGCATGCTTTTTTATGGTATAAGGGAACTAAAACACAGGGTTATTTTAGAAGACATTATATACGGGAGTCTTTGTGGTTAAACTGGGAGAAGATAAAAAAACAATGTTATTTGAAAATTCCAGTTTGGTTATCGACTATTGAAGCATTTTCCTATCCTATAATCTATAAGAAGGAACAAACAGTTAGATATGGGGAACTGTTGGATGAAAAGGGTGGACTTAAATCGATCCAAAACTTAGAGGAACAAGGTATAAGGATGAATTGGTTTTCATATGCGCAAATACATTCAAGGTGTGATGAAGATTTTAAAACGGAGGGATTCTATGATAAACAGTCTGATTTAGATAAGATCTTGATGGGTACTGATGAGAAGGTGATTAAAAAATTATATGGTTATTTACTGGGAATTAAATTAGAGGAAGAACAAGTTAAAGAAACTATGATTGTTTGGGGGAAGAATTTTGGATATGGGATTGATTTAGAGAAATGGCAAAAATTGTGGTCTCAAAATTATAAAATGACAATGTCAACAGCATATAAAGAAAACTTGTACAAGATGTTTTACAGGTGGCACTTTCCCCCGACAAGAATAGCAAGAATGTTTAAGAACAAATCTGAAAAATGCTGGAAATGTCATCAGATACCTGGCTTGTATTACCATATGTGGTGGACTTGTGAGGACGCCAGAAAATATTGGATTAAAATTTGCATGTGGTTGGAAAAAATGACAAAGAAACACATAGACTTGAAACCAGAGATCTTCTTATTGGGAATTTTACCTGATACATATCGTAAAGATTTGAAATACCTGATTGTAAATGTATTAACAGTAGCTAGGATTGTATTTGCTAAAAATTGGAAGAATGAGAAATTACCATTACAGGAAGAAATTATTAAGAAAATATTGGAATGTACTGAGATGAGTAGATTGACATTTGAAATTAGAGAGCAAGAGGATAAACAATTTTATGAAATTTGGGATCTTTTTTATCAATGGCTAGATGATAAAATACGATAATAGAATATTGACACTATATTTATAAAGAGTTTTTAGGATTGATTTGGTATGCTTATATGATTTGTTACAGAATAAACTGTTTAAAGTATTGTTATCTCATAAAGCATGAATGATTAAAAGTATAGTCAAAAATTTCTTTTTATTTAGTGATACTAGGATATATATATAAGTTTGGATTGACAATATGAGTTGTTATGTAACATAATTTAAATTGAGACTACAAAATGAATGCACAAAACTGATGAACCAACCGACATGCTGGATGTACATATGAGAGTTGATGTTTTAATGTTTTGTTTGTCTTGTTTGTTTGTAGAAAATTAATAAAATTCTTTTCAAAAAAAAAAAAAAGATATTTCTAAATTGCTGAAAAACAATTGTTGATGCTCACCAGGCTGAAGAAAACTACCAAGCTATTTCCAAAGACTTTGGATTCTATCAGTTAACGGTTAATTAGATATATGTACCAATAGAGACAATTCAACACCAACGTTACCAACCCTCTCCAGTGGTTGACCAACTAAGATCGTACCAACCGCAAGGCATATAATAGTTTGGGAAATCTTCAAAGAACCCCAGAGTTACTAAATGCCTTTCTTGCATTGGCAAATGTCAGCATTCATGAGACCAACATAAGAATACTAAATAATAATTTGTGCATATGTCAGTGTTACAAGGAGAAAGTCAGTATCCCCCCCGAAAAAACCTCAACCATTGGTGCTTGTCTACAGTTTGCAAAAGTGGGTAAGCCAAAAGGTTGCTATGGAAGAAAGTTTGGTGAGCAAGTGAGACCAAAATACAACTTTTTTGCATGAATGAAAAATGCTGTTTGGCAAAAGGCAAACACTACATTCCATAAGAATATTATGCATACCCACGTAGGGCTGTATTGGTGTTATCCTTCTCATCTTCTGATATTTCTCCTCTTCTCATCTTTCCTACTACCTTCTTCTATTGTTATATTATTAATTATAATTATATCTTATGATTTGTGATTTATGATTTATCACCTTGTGGATACTATGTACGTCGAGAGCTTATGCACCAGAGACGAATTCCTTGTGTGTCCAATCACACTTGGCCAATAAAGAAAATAAAGAATATTTTTATCCCATCTGTGAAACACAGTGATGGAAATGTCATGACCTGGGCCTGCTTTGCTACCTCTGGACCAGAATGGCTTGCCATCATTAATGGGATTACAAATTCTGAATTATACCGACAGTGACCCCAAACAATAAGATGTATCATCAAAGAATGATTAAATGTTTTGAAGTGGCCAAATCAAAGTCACGTCTTCAATCCTAGAGAAATTACTTAGGAGGACCTGAAGTGAGGAGGTCACCAATATCCCTGAACTGAAACTGTTCTGGAAGGAGGAATGGGCTAAATTCCTCCAAGCCATTATGCAGGATTGATCAACAGATATTGGCAATGTTTACATGAAGTTCTTGCTGCACAAGGAGGCCACACCAGTTATTGACAGTGAAATTTCACATACTTTTGCCACACACAAATATGTAACTTTGGGTACCATTAAAACGAAAATGCTGTGAAATAGAATGTTGTCTTCCCTGAATGCTTCTTCTCAGCACAGCGATGGAGAATTAGTTCAGATTAAATATACACATTCAGTTTCCACTGATTTCACTTGAATTAGAAGCCCCAAATTTTTATATTAAAAAAATATCAAATACTCGTTTGAGTATTGAGGTTGTATACAGATAGTCCTTGACTTATAACTGTTTGTTCAGTGACCATTCAGTTACAAAGGCATTGAAAAAAGTGACTTTTGGCCATTTTTCATACTTAAGACTGTTGCAGAATCCCTATGGTCA
Source organism: Hydrophis major (assembly GCA_033807585.1). Taxonomy (NCBI): domain Eukaryota; kingdom Metazoa; phylum Chordata; class Lepidosauria; order Squamata; family Elapidae; genus Hydrophis; species Hydrophis major. The sequence goes on from CM066328.1 coordinate 187,438,231, forward strand.
TGTGATCAAAATTGGCAACTTGGTAACTGACTCATATTTATGACAGTCACAAGTATCCTGAGGTCATGTGACGCCCCCCTTGCGACCCTTCTGATAAGCAAAGTCAATGGGGAAGCCAGATTCATTTTACAACCGGGTTACCAACTTGACAACTGCAGTGATTCTCTTAACAACTCTGGCAAGGAATGTCATAAAATGGGGCAAAACTCACTTCACAACTACCTCAGCAACAGAAATGTTGGGCTCAATTATGGTCGTGAAGTTGAGGACTGCCTGCTCCTCATCATACAATCTGTAATACCGCAATTCAAAATATATGCATTTCTGAACTAATCAATGTATAATCTGTATTAAACATGGTTTAAAGGAGGAGCTCTGACAATTTAAGTGACTACAAATTAAAGTAAAACAAAAAACAAACACCCAGAAAAAAAGAACAGTACAGAAATATAAACAGGCTTGGTATTGTAGAGCTGGAATTAGAAGAAAACAAGATTGTACCAGGAACATGGAAATAGAAGAAGAGTTGGAAGGGATCTTGGAGGTCTTCTAGTCCAACCCCCTGATCAAGCAGGAGACCCTATACTATTTCAGAAAAATGGCTGTCCAGTCTCTTTTTGAAAGCCTCCAGTGATGGAGCACCCACAACTTGTGAAGGCGAGGTATTCCATTGGTTGACTGCTCTCACCATTAGGGTGAGAACAATGTATGACACTGTCTTCTAACAAATCATATCCTTTGAGCACCAAGCCCACGTTTTTCACGTAACTAGCAGGGGTCCTTAGACCCAATTTATATGCCACAACTGAATTTTCAGTGTGTACAGCAAATGCTCTATTGCAGACTTGTGGCCCTTCCCTCATTGCACACTGCTCATTTCATCATTCTCAAGAGAGACACAAGATAGTCCTTTGTACCTGATCAATATGTTCAGTGGCAACCGCAGCTATTTTGTCCAATAACAGCGTACAGCGGTAGTTAGTTCCAATGAGAAAGGATGCAAACTTCACTACATTTGACCATGTAATCTGATCTCCCAACTGATGTAAAGCAACTATGGTCTTCTCGAGAAGCACTTCTTGAAACCATTTCCCATGAAAGTATTTGAATTCCTTCAGCAAAAGATCCAAATTGTTCATTGCCTCAAGTCTCTGAAATGCGCAACTGTTAATTTTTTGCAAAACTGACCCGTATGATCCAGAATAACTTCTCTGATTTGGCTTATGATGTTTCATCCATTTTAGGAGATTTACTATACAGCTATTGAGCTGGTTCAGATTGCATTGAGGTATGATAGCATCCACTTGAGTAACTACAGCTTCATCCACATAAGGAGAAGGAAGATTAGAAAGAACATGAACCAGCATAAGAATATCAGCGCAGACTTTTTTAACTTGTAAATGGCTGGAATTGAAACAATAAACAAAAATACATTAATAAAATAAATTAATAAATACATAAATTGGGGGGAACATTAATTAAAAAATGAATGTACTAGGTGTATCAAATATTTTTACTACATGATTTTTCAGTCAGATCACATGCATACTTATTAAAATGTGCTGACTACTTTCATAGTTATAATGCTAGAAAACTGGAAACAAGGAACAAAAAAATAGGTAACCAACAGTATTAAACTTTTATTAGATATTTGAAATGATAGATTCTATGAATTTTAGCTAAGAATTTAATTAAGGTATCTATTACAGCCATAAAGGTAAAAACGTTTAACTAATGTATATCCTTTATTTCCAGATGATGCACATATATTACTGAGCATAATTTTACAAATGAAAGACACATACGTATGTGTATATGTTTGTATGTATGTAAGTATGTATAAAATTTAGAGAGATGGGAGAAATTTGCAGAGGAGGATAAACTGTGAAAAGGCAGCACTTTGAGTTTTGATTAATAGAGGGACATTTAGGTAGATGCCGTTCAAATAAAAGAGAAATGATACAGGGGAGATGGAATGTGGTTTGTTTATGTACATAACAACCACTTGGAAGTTCAAATACAACTTTCCAGGTGAGTCACAGTTCTGTTAATACAGAAATACAACATGCATTGAAATTTGGAAGAAGGAGATACTGAGCCCAAAATCTTCATTTTCATTCTTTAAATAGCTGTCACCACACTTTTTATGAAAATAAAAATTTGTAAGAAATAATTTATTTTCCAATTATTGTATCAGCTGGTGAGCTAATATCAAATAGGTTTACAGAACACTTGTTCTATAGAAATGTAATAAACAACACCATAGGGCAAGTGTTCGGTGAATCTATTTGCAAAGCTGTATTAAATTTACAGACCTGTGCAGTTCTGTCAGTTGTTTAAATTAGACTTATATTAATGTGATGACCCGTAGTCTCTCAAAATAAACCAAAACCCAAAACATATATTAAAGTCCGGTAAAGCCTTCAACTTAACTTCACTGTTTTATTAGGCACAGTTTAAAGTCACAAAAGTAAATAATGAGGCAAACAGAAAACGAAAACAAACCGCATTGATGAGAGTTCCGAAGCAAGCCGAGATAACTAATTATAAACTCCAGGAAAATAACTGAGAAAAGTCCATGGGAAGAACGCCAGCAAAGATAAGCCTCTTTCAAGGTGAACACTGATTGATTCCAGCAATTCTAACTGTGCAGTTGAAAACTTATATACATAGCTCCCACCTGCAAGCCACGAGGAGGATCATGGTAATCTCCTCTTGAGTAGACCTTGCTTTTCCCTGATCCTCTCCTCCCTGCGTGACCTAGGATTCTTTGGGGATGGGCCTAGATTCTTCTCTGACTGCTCAGCCGGTCTCTGCCCTTCCCCAGCCTCCTCCACCACCTCTGGAGCCACACCCACTCCCTGTTGGCTGTTCCTCCTCTTCCTCAGAGTCAGACTCCACTAGGGGCATGACAATTTCATTAATACTCAGCCGTAATGTGTAGGTTTCCTAGAAGTCTGAACAAGACAGATTCAAACAAGACAGATTCACCATTTTATATTCCCTTATACTCATCTAATGTTTCTACTCCCGTGAAACACAAGCCCAAAGTAATAAACATCGAGTCTGAGAAACTAGATGTGCTGGGGGGAAAAAGGACCTTCTTACCAGATTGACAATTGCTGTAATTTGGAATATATGTCAGATTTCGGCCAGTGCAGCATGGCTAGCACATTTGTCACTCTCAAAAGCTCATATGGTTTATACCGATCCAGGTATTTGTGAAAGAGGGATACAATCCTGAAAGCCAAAAAGACACATATTACAGCTTTAAGTTCCAAGTTAGAATGTTCTTTAGAGTGACCCATTCCGTTATTCATACCAGACAACAAGCAACAAAGTACAACTTTAAAACAAGTAGTCCTAATCCATACTCTTGCAGCAATTTGTATTTAATTCTTAGCTTTTATGGCCTGTTGTACAGACTACAAATATCTTTTTGCTTTTATATAAATTGTGCATTAATCGTATAGTACTGTCTGGTTAACACTGTCATCCTAATCGCTGAAATTCTACCCAGCAATGAAAACTGGAGTTTGTTCCCCAGTTCTATATTTAATATCTTTCCATATTTTGAGATAATTATTCTGAAATAAGACAGTTCCATATTAGTCAATCTAACCCCCAAGTATTTAACCTTCTCAATTTTAAAACCCATTTTATTCTTCAGGGTTTTTTGTTCACACACAGTTATATTTTTAACTGACATCTTTCTTCTTTGCTTATTTATTTTAAATCCAGCTAATGCACCAAAATCTTTCAGTTTCTTCATTAAATATTCTATACCATTCTTGACTTCTTGTATAATTGAGACCAAAGACCCTATTTTATAAGTCTTTAAAATTTCAAGCCTATCGATATCACTCAAAACATATAGAATTAAAATAAAAAGCAGAGGTGACAAAGGACATCCTTCTCTACAGCATTATCGTAAGTATGTCTAGCTTATGTCTTTCTTTACTTCTAAGAAATACATTTAGACTTGAGATATAATACTAAGTACTATAACATGCAGTGTTATATGTTAACTAAATTATACCCAGACTAAAGAAACAGTAGGTATTTCTGCTGTTCCAACAGTGAGTAAAAGTTACAGAAGTAATTGTAACATGCTTAAATAACTGTGACATAATTTTAAGATGAGAATTTTAGTGAAACAAATATTACAAATCTGCAAAACAAAAAAGTGAGAGACAGCTGGTCACAGAACAACGACTTAAAATGTCTCTAGGAGAAAAAAAACCTAAGGTAATATAAAAGTAAGTATCCTGTATTCTTTACCCTAACTCTGATCATAACATTGTGTCATTGGGTTTCAAATAAGGGACCATAAAATGAAGGGTATTAACAGTCCTACATTCCTTATTATGTTCTTCAATGTAACAGTGACAGAAAAATGTAATAATGTATATTACAGATACTGGGAGAATTATTCTGAATATGTAAAACCTTTCTCAGAAATTAAGTTATAACAATTAATACCAGATGAGGAGGAGCAGAGAAGATAAATTTCTGAAGAAGCCGCTGGAGCTGAGGTCAATTCTAACTTATGGGTTACAATTGGAACAATTACTGAATAAGCCTGTTTATTTGGACTGCGCAGATGTTATGCTGCACTAAGCGACCTTGTAAAATTTCCAATACAATTATTACCTGTTTCAATCTATACAGGTAGTCTTTGCTTAATGATTGCTTTAGACACTGATCGTTCACAATTATGACAGTGAGGAAAAGTAACTTTGTAACCTAAACCTGCAATATTTTTGCAATGTCTCTTTCTCGGTCATGTGTTGACCTTTAGTTAGAATGCATTGTAAGCATAATTGCAGTCACATGATTTTTCACTTAGCAACTGCTTTGCTTAACAACTGACTTTATCAATTGCGGTTGCTAAACAAGGAATACCTGTAATGGGCTTTTCATAAAAAAACAAATGACTTTTATTTCTAGAATTATTTGAAGATACGTATTGTAGATTTGAAACTCAAATAAACAAGGAAACTTTTATGATAAAATTCCAATTATGTACAGAAACAGCTTAGAAAAGAAATACATGAAGGTTGCCTTGCAAAATAAAACAGTTGCTCACAAAAATAAAGAATAACTTAAAATATGAATAGGAGTATTATATTGTATTAGAGGATTACTTTTCAATCAGTAGTGGATTTCTGTATTGTACTTCTTGCATTTTTTCCGCCACAATTAATGTTTGGTACCAATCCAAATCATCTGCAATTAGTAGGATCTTCTCACTTATCCTAAAAAGAAATGCACGTATATTTATATATGCACATGTTTCTGATAGAAAATCTGCCTCAGTATTCAGAGAGTCTATCATTCTTACTTTTAAAACATAATATGCTAATCAACCAAGAACATTTTTTTACAAAAGAAATATTCTGAAAGCCACTGAAAAGTGTAGAAATTCAGATGAATAACACAGTTAATTTTCCATAAATGAAAAACTAGTGAAATTTTCAACTCAAAGTTTATTAGTGATTTTGACCTGAAAGCAATACAAAATATTTGCTACTGATTTCGTGTGTGCAGGAGTGTGTCTACTTACTCTTTTACAGGCAGTCCTCGACTTATGAACCCCAATTTAGTGCAATATTCCTGTTCTAAGTGAAACATTTGTTAAGCCAATTTTCCCCATTTGACGATATTCCCTGGCACAGCTGGTAAGTGAATCACTGCAGTTGTTAAGTTAGTAACATGGTTACACAGTGAATCTGGCTTCCCCATGGATTTTGCTTATCAGAAGGTCACAAAAGGTGATGACATGACCCTGGGACACTGCAGCCATCACAAACACAAGTCAGTTGCCAATCATCCAAATTTTGCTCACATGACCATGAGGATGCTGCAGCGGTTGTTAAGTGTGAAAAATGATCATAAGCCACTTTTTATAATGCCATTGTAACTTTGGACAGTCACTTAAGGAACTGTTTGTAAGCTGAAGACCAGCTCGACTTTCCAGGCTATCTAAGTTTTTCTGTTACCTGAGAGTCTCTCATCTCTTCTACTATTATACAGACACTTACGAGAGGAACTAAAGAAAACCTACAGTACAATCCCTGACTGCTAGTGTGAAGTCAATTGGAAATGAGAAATAAAATGTAAATAAGTGTACGCCATTCATGCAATACAATAGCATTGCTTTGATTTTGAAACCAACTGCTTTTTTTCAATTTACATTTGTGCATGTGTGTGTGCCTATGTGCCTTCACAGTCCCAGTTTCTCATTAATTGCCCCCCTCCCCATCAAGCATATCCCAAACAAATTATTAACAAGGAGTGAAAAATCACCATAGTAATTCATCCTGCAGGAACAGTGACTTTCACATCCCAAACACAAATATTTTGCCAACTAAGAGAGTGTTATCATTTTGGAATTTTTTTAAAAAATAGTAACATAAACCAACATGATTAAATAAATATTTTTTAGATATAATTGAGAAAATTCCATATGTCTTGTGGCCATTTGTGACATCTGCTTGTGGAAACACTTTTCAAATGCTGAATTTGCAATAATATTTGAGTTAAGATTTAAAAGGAGTAGAAGAAATTGGGATATTTGGTTTTGGTTCTAGAAAGGAACAGAAAGGGAAAGGAAGGGAAGTGCAATTCTCCTGCATACAGGCAGTCATCTATCTAGAAGCCGGGACCACAATCTGCAAAAAATGTAATTCCTTATGAAGATAATTCATAACGCTGAACATTTTGATTTCCTGGTTTACAGCCTGTATTTATGAGGAAAGAATCTCTCAATGGCAACAGTGTACATGTAAGTCATAATTTCAACTTTTTCATTACCCTTAATACATTAATAAATAGGCAAGACAACAAATACACTTACTCTTTTTGCATCTCTTGCTGTACCATGGGTGCAAGATGAACAAAGAGTTGCATGACGTTCAATGGACTACTGCAATTATCCTTAAGTTCTATCAGCTTTTTTTTGGCAAGTGATCTAAATTCGGTATTGTTGAATTGTAAATTCTGGTAGAGTCCAAGAATGATAGAAATGTCCTCAACACGTAACTCGTGTGAATGCTGGACAAAAATATTGTTACATTTTTTCAGCAGCGGCCTGTGTAGAAAACTGATATTCCGGAGAAACTGTACAAATCGCCTGGCATCGTTGACTGAGATGTTTGTTCTTTCAAACAAGTTGTCTGCTTTTTCTATTAATCTTTCTTTTAAATTCCATGAGATAACAGAAGATATGCAGTTCATTACAACAGACAAAGCCCTAAAAAAACACATATAAAATATTATGCTTATTCATTTCATCAGAAAATCTAACAATGCTTAAGAAAATGGCATTCAGCAAAGAGAAAAAGAGAGGGTGGATTTAAACAGGACATATTGACATAATAAAGTTATTGCTTTTCAGCAAAGCTGTTCTTTAAAAACAAAAACACCACCCCCCCCCCACACACAAATCACATAATTACTTCTCGCTATAAAGACAGCAAATGCTTGCAGGCAAAACAACTGAAAACATTCATATGTACGTAAACTCAAGTGGGGTAGTAGCTAAGATTGCTCCGTTGAAATTAAGCTTCACTGACTTTATTCAAAGGGGCTTATTTCTGAACAATATGGGGTTCCCAACCCCCAGACTGGTACCAGTCCATAATCTATTAGGAACCAGGCCACATAGCTGGAGGGAGTAGCAGGTGAGCGAAACTACACATGCACTTTCTAGGGATTTAGGTTGCACGATCCTCCTTCCCACCCACCCAATCCCAGTCTGTGGAAAAATGGTCTTCCATGAAACTGCTCCCTGGTGCCCCAAAGGTTGGGGACCGCTGCTATAACGCTTTGATTTGTAAACCAATGTACCCGTACTTCAAATCACAAGGCTATCTTCGTCTCAGCTGCACACCTGCTACTGAAGTAATAATGCTGATTTACAGGTAAGTTTACATATGGTTAGGCTTAGGATAAATGATTCTAGAAACAAGCATCCAGCTAGCTAACCATTTAAGATTCAACAAGCTAGAAAACCCAGAGCCACATAATGGTTTTCTTATGATGTCAGGCATTCCCAATTAAAAAGCAAGCGAACCCTTAATCATTAAAAAACAACAACCCCCAAACAATGAATAGGGACATTAACATATTTTAAATTACACTTGGAAATATCTCAGGCATTATACGATTCTTGACTTATGAATGATCACTTAATGACTGTTCAGAGTTATAACAGACTCCAAAAAAGTTACATGATTTGCATCAATAAGTATATTGCTTGATCCCCACAGATACATAATTGTATTTTACAGATACATGATTGCATTTTGAATACTTTAGCAACTGGCTCACATTTATGGCCCAATTGCGTTTTGCAATTTTTAGGGTCATTTTCTTGGAAAATATGCCCATTGAATAAACTGGATTTGGATTTATGACCTCATGTTTCGCTTAATGGCCATGGTGTCTTGCTTAACAACTGTTGTAAATATGGTCATAAAATTGAGTTCAGTCATGTGGTGACTCAACTTACAAGCAAAATTCCAGGCTCAGTTGTGGTTGTAATATGAGACCTACCTGTATTTAAAACCCCCAAACAGGGCATGTTCAATTATGCACCAGTTCTACGATAAGTGGAGAATATTCAATACTAAACTAGTTGATACTAATCAATACTAAACTTCCTTTTAGGCTCTTTTAAGATCTATGTACTATACACCCAAGCTGTCTGTCTGTTTTTATGTCAGAAATTGGGTTCATGGGAACAACGAGGGCATGCTTTCCTTATTAATTCTCTCCATTTCAGCGGTGTCAAACTCATGTTGTCACGGCATCGTCACGTGATGTATTGGGACTTTCCCCTCCGCCTTGTGGTGTGGCCAGTATGTGACGTATCCAGCTTGTGGGCCGGGAGTTGGACAGCCCTGCTCCATTTAATCTTTAAAAACCTGTGAATCTATGGCATCTTTATTAAATGAAAATTACCTTGAATCCTGTATGGAATCCAATTTCTTATCTACCACATTAGCTATTTCACCCACGAGTGGACTCTGATGTAGATGCTGTTCATGTACACACAATGCAAATTTAGATAGCAGGGTTGGAGTCAGTCTAAGGATAACAAAGACAATAAAGTTACTGTGCCAAAGGCCTACTTGATAAACTAGGTCAATTTTCACTATTTCTCCATGAGCACCCTATATACTTCCTAAAGACACATTTGCAGCTTAGAACCTTGATCAGGTAAAGATAGAAAAACCTTCCAGAAAGCATACAATAACTGCAGGGTATAAAGCAACGGGAATTAGTTGTCACCATAAATTTGAGTTCAAATATCCACCTGCTTCCACTCTTTAAGAAATTGCTATTAAACTTAAGATCAGTTCAACTCCAGCATAAATGCACCCTAAATATGCTGGATCCAAAGCTCAGATAGTCCTTGATTTACAACAGTTCGCTTAGTGACCGTTTGAAGTTACAACAGCACTGAAAAAGGGGACTTATGACCATTTTTCACACTTATGACTGTTGTATACTACCCATAGTTACATGATTTAGATTCGGATGCTTGACAGCTGACTCACATTTATGATGGTTGCAGCGTCCTGGAGTCATGTGATCCCCTTTTGAGACTTTCTGACAAGCAAAGTCAATGGGGAAACTAGATTCACGTAACAACCGGGTTACTAATTTAACGACTGCAGTGATTCACTTAACAAACGTGGCAAGAAAAAATCGTAAAATGAGGCAAAATTCACTTAACAAATTTCTCACCAAACAACATATATTTTGGGCTTAACTGTGGTCGTAAGTTGAGGAATACCTGGACATTTCCTGTTTCAGATCCAAATACTGTGGAATGCTAGTATTTGAGGCTGTACAGTGCTTCAGCTTTAATTTGGAAAAAGTGCTGCAGAATGCATAGGGCTCCGAATAAAGCAGGGGTGTCAAACTGGATTTCTTCGAGGGCCGGATCAGCATTGTAATTCTCTGCAGGCTGGCTGGGCGGGGGGAGGGGGGGAGCGGAGATGGGTTGGATGTCTCCTGCAGCACCCAGCTGACCAAAATGGGGCATGAGGGCCCCCGCACACGGTTCCCCACACCCTGTTTTGGCTGCCAGAGGCCCCGCAGGATGGTCGTTTGCTATTTCCAGGCCGGGCCCATAGGCCAGATTTAAGCATCCTGAGGAGTGGATTCAGATTTGGCCTACAGGCTTTGAGTTTGACACCCCTGGAATAAAGCACCTGACTGCCTTATATTCTTCCTACGGTTTCTGCTTGCTTAACTAGTCATTCACAATTGACAACCAACAACCACCAGGGCACATCCTTCACAATCAGTAGCTACTAAGGACATGGGTATTTTACTCCTCACAGCAGAGTCCCCAAGGTTCCTCAGAATGAGGAGGTGGTCCCTTCTTTGTCTCTTCCTCCCACCGAACTTCACCAGCAAATTTTTGTTTGTACCCAGTTTGGACAAGCTCCAGTGAGTGAATATGGAATTCAGAATTGCAGTCTAAAGTTACTAAGAGTTTATTTTGAATCAATAACTATAGTAATGTAGTCTTACATTAGTAGTTTCTACTTTTAATATAATAACCCATGTAAATTTATCTAACATCACAATTTGAGCCACCAAAGCTCTATGAGACAAGAGAAAGGATTAAAAAATATTGTTGCTAATGCTAATTTTGTGAGATCTATTCTGAGCATGAAATGTTGAATTTCCAATTAACAGGAAAAGGAACAAACAGATAAAAAAGTATACTTGCTTGTTTAATCGCTTCCAGCCTTCTATAACCAACTCTTCTACAAGTGAGTCGTGGGAATCAATATCGAACCTTCAGAAGGAATAAAAGTGAGCCAAACAATTTTCATAAATATTTTAGAGTTAAAGAATATACTGAGATTAACAAATTGTAACTTGGTAGCATATAACCGTTTGTTACACTACGTAGATACATACATACATACATGTTATTGCTCTGTATTTTGTATTCTGATATGGCCTTATGACTAAACAATGAAATATTAATGGATTAAAGTGCAAAGTTAGACAGTGTGCTACTTTCCTCTTTTCAAAATATACTTTTTAGCAACTGTTGATAATTTCTCAATTCCGCCCAACCCATATGTATTTTTCTGTTAATAAATTAAATTACACATAACAATAGTAATGCAACAAAACCTGTTCATATTCAGCCTTGAATATGAACACCAGTGATTGATATCCTTTTCCATATGCTTGTGGAACAAATGGGATGCTGGAGTTCTATTGCATTTTACTCCAGGAACATTTCCCCAATGCAAGAGGCAATTTTAAAAACTGATTTTAACTTTTATGTGGCATAGGTAGGGCTCTGTACTTTGTCTTGATTACATATCTGTTTTGTTCCTTTGGGTTTTTGAAAAGTACACATATACAATCTTTTATAGCTGCTATAACATGAATTTAATGATTGCTAGATTGGACTTTTTCAAAAAGTATGAATCCTATAAGCAAGTATTAACATTTGATAAGTTTGCCTGTGCAACAATAGGATATTTCCCTACGTGCATACAAAAGTGATTCATTCTTAAAAGTAAAATCAGCCAATAAAAGCGTGATTAAAATTAGATTTCCTGCTACTTACCAGAGCATACTATATAACACATCCACCAATGCTTCATCATCCATACATTCAATCTTATTTTCTGCCAAGATGCGAAGTACAAAAAACTGAGAATGACTTCTTATATAATCCATAGTTTCTGAGGACCAAGGCCTCGTCTTTTGAACTTGCACAAGTTTCTTAATTGCACTTTTCACATGTTTTTCAGAGAGTCTGGCTCTGTTCTTGGAAACAAGACTGAACACTTGGTGTTCATTTGTAAAGTTATTGAGTTGGTTCAACAAAGTGTCACTGCTCCAAGTTCGACAGTTAAAACGTCTTGTTGCAATTGGATAAAAACGTCTTAGGCAAAGCATATTTGTCATTTGGATGGGCTTCTTCTTCCAAGGGTATCCAGAATTTCTCTCTTCATTTCTGATTGTACATGCATAGATTAGAAAAAGAAATATCATTTGCAGTTATAAAACATTGTATTTGCTTTACCATATAATATGAAGTGACTGTAGGAAGAATAAGAATGCAAAAGTATTTGTCTGCCAAGATAATTTTAATTAATAACCCCAACCCCCCATGTTTTAATTAAATACAAGTTACGGTACTCTTATTCAAACCACATATAAAAACTATAGTAAGAAACCATAGCATTCACACATTTTGTTTTCTTCCTATTCTTATGCTTGTTCTGGCATAGCAGTGAGGAGGAATTTAGGAAGTTTAACATAATTTGGAAATTGACCCTAACTTGTCATGACCTCTAACCATGGACAACCATGCAATTATATTCCTATGTCCCTGTTACTCTGTTTGTTCCCTTATCTCATTCTAGATATTCCAAATGGAGGCCTATGATGGATTCTATTTTCCTCCATCAATTGACACAGCCCGTCCTATTATGTAGAACGAAGTCTGGATTTTTTATAAGAAGTATCATTATTATCATTATTGATTCAACATATGGGGTGCTGCATCAGTCAGGCTTCCACAACTTACAAAATTACATTCAAGAAGATGCCCAGGATAAAAAAAGTAGTACAATTAAAACTTCTGCCATAAGAAAAATATATATGTGAAATTAATTCAGAACTGTGGTAAAACTGAAAATACAAAACAACTCATCACAAAACCAAATATAAGAAACAATAATGCAAACTTGATTAGAAAATATGGAATTTTAAAAGCCAAAGTAAAAAAAAAAAGTTATTTGAATACTGGAGGTAGTAATTTTACTGGGAGGATTTGGGTAAAAGTTAACTGTTTGTTTAATTAATTTAATGCCATCCTCTTTGCCTTTCTACTGTTACTACAAGAGTTTGGCTGACCTGAGGAAAAACATATATCATCTAACTCCCAGGAAAAAATGGAAGCATCAATCAGAAAGCTTAAAGGGCAGGTTTGCATTACACATAGAACCTATTGGGGTGAGAACTATTAACGAAATACTAATCTGGTTGTTCACGCCAGTCAATCCAGCAAATCTAGGGCAATCTGTTGCAAGATTGATCTCATCTTATACAACATCCCAGTCAACATTTCTGCTTTATTTCTTACCCAGTTTTTAAAAGAAATAAAGTATTTGTGATGCTTAAATGGGTGTAGTGGCTTTGTTTACCATTCCATATACCTCATTTTTGTGTGAAGATTGAAAACAAATGGGAAACCGGTGGCAACATTGGATCAGCCCTGCTTTCCATCTTCTTCCACCTATCATATTTAACTCCAAAAATGTATTTCTTCTGGATCCAAATTACCAAAAAGGTGGCAACTTCCATGAGGGAGCCATGTGGCCCGGGGTACATGGCCTGACTCCTTCCCTAACATGAGGTCCAGAGATCTTCAAAAGGTAAGTGTGCGATGGGTGAGGGCATGTGAGGAATAGGCACAAGGCCTGTGAGATCTCCATAGGGCAGGATGGGGATGGGACGAGCCAGGGGATGCTGCAGTATTCCTGTGGTCAATTTTAAGAGTGAATGACCACAGGGGAACTGCAGCAGCTATAACGCCAAATAAAGTTGTAAGTAGCTTTTGGGGGACATGTCATAAATTTGAGTTTCCGTTATATTTCGAGGACTACCTGTACCCTGATTTGTTTTAGCTACAACTTGATGCAAAGTTCAGATTTGAAAGGTATGCCAAATTCAAAAGTAACCCAACTTTCCATGTTGTGCAAATGGACCTTATATTCAGAAATGTGCATTTAAATCAGATTTTCTTGGCTGAAGTGAACTCCAAGAGATCATTACCAAAAAAGACCATCTTACTGCAGGATGGATAAAGTCCAGATTCCTTCAATTACATTTTTTTTAAATGAATAAAATAAGCATGGCTATTTTAAAGAACTGCAGGTGGCTGCTTATGTCTACAAATTGAGAATGATGCATAGCTCTGGTATATAAGAGCAGGAGACATTTGTCATAATTAAGAAAATCAAGAGAAAAATATTATTTTCGCCATTTCCTTGATTTAAAGCAGATGTATTCAACCCGAGACGTGTCCAACCCGTCATATGCCTACGGTAGCACAAGATCATAAACTTTTAACTTTATACATACGTATATATTAACTGTACTACATATAGACAATTTCTCTTCACTCAATGTGGCTCCAAGGCAAGCCAAAAGGATATGCCTTAAACATAGAACCATAACAGCACCAAAATAAAAATGCATGGTATTTCCCAAGTGATGACTGGATGATTTTAGAAAAACTTAAAACTTATAAAACTCTAGGCTAGGGAATTATAATAGCTTGTGTTTCTGTTAATGTCAATGTCTTAAAAGAAAATCATCTTCATTTCATGAAAACTGCATAAAAGCAATTCATCAAGAGTGAGCATATTCAATATTTTTGTAATAGCGTTCATATTACATCAATTATTGTAAACATATGATTTACATTTCTGAAATAGTTTCAATACTAAGCTCCACAAAGTTTCTCTGAGATTCTCCCTGGTTCGTATTTTATTTTTTATAAAATAAAATAAAATTTTAAAAAAACCCGTTTACTTTCCAAACGTTTGAAAATTTTATTCTTCCAATAAGTACACAATCTGCAAGTGTAGTGAGTACCATTTCATGAAGGCACTACAGCTCTTTTCCAAAAGCTGTAATTTCAACAAGGAAGCATAACACGAAAAAGACAAGACAGCATCTGAACCAACATCTTTTCACATAACTGTAACGTCATTAACAAAGACACACATTTAAGGTAGGCATAAGAATCCCAAAAAGGAGAATGCAGCACTCTCTGTAAGCTAAGCAGTTAGAAACAACCTTTGGCGATGGAAATCACGCAGAAGCGGGGATACGACCTTCTGACACGATGTACGACTTCGCGTGTAACGAAGCACGTCTGATCACGGGAGCTGCCTTAGATCTGGAAATCAATACCTAGCTGAACTCTGCACAAACCGCTGAAATTCTCCCCTCCATGGGATGCAAGATACAGCAGCCCTCTTTCTCCAGGAGCGAACTAAACCCACGCGGTGCCCTCCGGACGGCCATGCTACCGGTTAGCAAGGGAGCCGCCCCACGCATGACCCGCCGCCGGCTCCTCCTCGAAGATCACGTGCAACAAAAGCCATCCCTGTTGCGCCTTTCATCCCTGAAAGCCTCCGGCGGAATGCCACCTGAGGTACAAAAAGCGCCTGGAGAATTCCGTCCCCGTAGCGTGCCCGGCCGTTTTCCAAAAGCGAACTGAATCGTACTTCCTCGGCTTCCGTAACCGTCTGTTCAATGCCCGCTCAAAGAATCTGGTCCTGTCCTCCATTTCCCGGCATGCCTCGCCGACCACGCTCGCTACCTTTCGGGAATTGTAGTCTTTAAAAACGGGGGGACGCTTCGGTCTCGGAGGCGGGAATTCAGACGTTGTTGATGTTAAATAAATAAAGGCCAGTTTCTACTTCTGCCTGTGCCGTATCGTACAGTAATTGTATCCTACAGTAATGTCTTCGATTGCTATGACCCTCACGGGATTGTAAATTGGGCGGGATAAAAAGTTGAATAAATTTATTAGAAAATGTATATTGCCGCCTATTCGCACATGGCGACCAAAGGCGGCTTATAGGGATATAAAACTATTTAAATTAATAATTAATTATTATGTACTATTTATTGTTGTTATATCTATAATACAAAGTGATTTACCAAAAAGTTGGGAGATTATTTCAACTTTGGCAGAGATGGAATTTAAGGTTCGCATTCTGTAGGACAAACTGGACTTAACTAGTTATTGGAAAATTACATACGACACACATCGGCGCGTGAAAGGGGAATTTTGGAAATAGTAGAAAGGGTGATCAAAATCACATCAAAAGGAAGGATCATAAGCCTTAATTATGAATAACTGTGCTGTCAGTGGTGTCGAAATATCGCCTCCAGGTCCTGTATAGCTTGATCCTTCTGCAAAGTGTTATGTATAATACCGTTTTCCTATATTAACAAACCTAGACGTGGCGTAGACTGGAAATAAGAGCGCCGTCAAGTCTCGGTTTATCGGCCTTGTCAATGGGACAGGGCGGCTTGAAACGCTCCTCTTAAAACTGCCTTAGGAAATAGTCTGGTCGCAGAAACAGAAAGGCGGGCGAAGGGCATCCCTTCGTTTCCTTCGTCGCCGATTCCGACAACAGATGTCAGGCTCGGAGCCCGCCAAAGGCAGAGCAGAGGCAGCGTTCCCAAGAGGGGCGACATCCCCCCCCCCGCAAAAAAGGCCCAGCTGTGGAGCGGCGATCTTTGCCTCCCTTGCAAAAGTGCCTACACGCGCGCACTCGCTCTCGCGCGCTCCCTCCCTCTGCCCGCGACAGCCTCCAGCCGCCCCGGGTTTCCCGCTTCGTCCCCTCCTCCTCCACTGACGCAGTCCGTCTGCACCAGATCCTAACATGGCGGCGGCGAGGTGGTGAGGAGCGCGGCCGGAGGGAGGTTTGAAGGGCCGCAACGAGAGGGGCTGGGTGAGTGGCCAGAAGAGCCCCGTGGCCAAGCGGGTTCCCACACAGGACCGCAGAGGCAAATTTCGGCGGGGGGTGGAGAAGAGGGGGTGGCCCTCGGGAGAAGAGCGGAGCGAGCGGGAGAAAAAGGTGGAAGAGAGGAGGGCTCGCTCTCTTCCAGTTTGAATCTGCCTCACGCTGACTGTGGGGGGGAGGGGAGGGGGGCGCGGGGGTGAACGGGGAGAAGAGGCCTTTTTTCCCTCATTCAGAGTCAGGGGCTGATCCTGAGGGCCTCCACGAGTCTCCACAGGTCGAGGGAGAAGGAGGAGAAGCAATTGCGCGTTGAATGGCTGAGGGATATAATACAGGCCTTTCAATGTGTGGGGAGGGGGAGGGCTGTCTCGGGTTTTAATAGTGATTTGTAGGGTTTGTTTCGGGCAACTTGTGCAAGGGGGGGGGACAAGAATCCGCGCTTCATCTCTTGCAAATATTACACTGAACAAAATTAAAGCTATTCCTCCCCCCCCCGCCCTTTTCCCTCCAGTTTGTAGGAATACATGTCGCCTGGTTTAAACGGCATTTTTAATGAAAGAAAGTAGTATGTTTCAACGTTGAAAAAACAACTTGGGGAAAAAGACAAGACAGATAAATGGGACAATTGCTCCGAATACTAACCCAAGGAAAAGGTTGGGTGGGGGGAGGCAAAGAGTAAGAAGTGATGAAATTAATAGACACAATGGAAAGAGGAGAGGAACTACTAAATGAATCAATTTACACCAAGTGGGATTGCTCTTAAAAAATACTCCAGTTCTGTGTTGTTATTCCTTTTGTATTGATCTTCCCACACTGTACTACAGGAACTTGCCAACCACTAGTTATAATATATTCCAAAATCAGCACTTTATTTAAAAAATGGATCTTCCTCACCTATTATTATTGCAATACTATAGTCTTGAAATTCTAAAAAAACCATAAGCAGTGTTTTTTTCCCCCCAAATGTACAGATTATATTTAAAGATATATACTCTGAAGGATAAGGAGATGATGAAGTAGTACAATTTTATGCTTTTCAGTTATAACAATTTGTGTCTTCAGGAATTGAAAGCATCCAAAGGGCAAAATTAATTTGCTTTGGGTTTCCTAAGTGAAAGTAAAATTTGGCTCTTGATTTCTCTTCTTCCTCAGTTTTCCTTTTCTTAAACTTGAGGAAAAAATATATTCAGTAGGTGTCGGAATACATTTAATAAAATTACAGATTATTGCGACATTTATTTATTGGATTTTTATCTTTATAAAAAAAAGTTGGCAAACAAGAGATCAGGAAAAATATCTAACATTTTTTATAGTGGTTATTGCAGTTGGTTTTTTAAAATCGATTTTTAAGGAATTTGTTTAATATTTGTTTAATATTTGTTAGTTGATATAATTGTTTACATAAGGCATTTGAAAATTAGTATCAGTATGAAAATTTGCTTTGCTCAAAAAAAAAATAGGTAATACAGGAGAGAATTCAAGAACCTTGTAATTAAAGCTTTGTTTATTGAAAGTTCATTTCATAATGTATTCTATACATCTTTCTGGATCCAAGGAATTTTTTTCCTTTTTTCTTTTTGATAGTCTTAAGTATCACTGTATTGGAAACTGTATTGGCAGTGATTTACTTCAATTCCATTGCTTTGGGTTTGATAGTTAAATTTGTGATAACCATGTTATTTAGGAAAGCCTAAAGCAAACTTTAAATTTGGCAATAATAAAATGAAACATGAGACTCGTGTAAATACATCATAGAGTAAATACATTTATGAAATAACCAGCCACAACTGGGATAATGTATATGTATCCAGTGGCTCCTTATATAAAATAAAATATTGCAATATTAGAAATGATTCAGAAAAGAGAAATGAAAACAGTTGAGAGATTACAGTACTTTTTATTCTGTGTGTTTGTTGTTCAGCTACTTTAGTCACTTCAACCAGGCAATGATAGTTTAGATTGTTGTTGCCAGTGGAACTTGGTATGATGGTTAGCTAGTTTTGCATCAAGAACCTCATTATAAAATGGGTTCATTGTAACCTCAGATAGGGTACTTCCTAACAACTGAGTTTGTGTCATCACACTGCATTGGGTTTCATGGGTGCTGTCACTGTAGAGCAGGGGTGGGCAATTAATTTCTGTCGGGGGCCACATGGAAAATCAGATCTGTGTTCGAGGGCCGAACTAATTTTATAAAAGGCCATTATAAAGGGCCCATTACAAAATGCAGCAATATATATATACCTCAGAAAATATATATATATATATATATATATGTATGTATGTATGTATATATAATTTGCTGCATTTTATAATGGGCCCTTTATAATATATATATATATAATATATATATATTATATATAATATATACATATTTATAAGAAAAAGTAACACCGCAGCTGCTCCTGCTACTACTTTCCACGCTTTCCAAACGCGAGTCCCAGGAGAAAACAGCAAACCGCGCTCAGGGGCATCCAAGCCCACCTAAAGCTCGGCCGCTGCTGGTGGAGCCTTGCCCTGCCTTGGTGCCCCATTTCCTGGCTCGGCGGTCCTGCTCGGGTGGCACTTTAAAAGCCCTCCTCGCGTACGTGCCCGACGAGCCGCTCACCACGATAGCGGCTTTCAGCACCCGAGCAACTTCCCAGCAACTAGCAGCTTGCTTTTTCCTCTTGGGCGCTCGCGCCTGGCCCCAAGCCACATGGTGGAGGGGAAACCTGGAGCGCCGCCGGGTCGCCTCCTCCAAGCAGCCCACCCGCCAGGCAGAACTCTTCCTGCTCATCCCTCGGGTGTCTGCCTCGTTCCTCTCTTAGTTGCTCTCTCGCTCCTCCACCAGCCCAGGAAGAAACTGCTTCAAAGAAGCCTGTAGGATGGCTTCCTGTCAGCGAAGCTCCTCCAAAGCGCCCGTTCACCCCCACACAGCCGCCCACGGTTCAATCCAGTGCTCCGTTCTGCCTGACTGCCTGCCTTCATTTCTGGTTGTTTCGGCTGAGAATAATAACTATTCACCTCTTTTTCTCTTTCTTTTCTGGGCTGGTGGAGGAGCGAGAGAGCGACTGAGAGAGGAACGAGGCAGACACCCAAGGGATGAGCGGGAAGGGTTCTGCCTGGCTTGGAGGAGGCAACCCGGCGGCACTCCGGGCTTCCCTTCACCGCGCGGCTTGGGGCCAGGCGCGAGCACCCGTGAGTTAAAAGGAAGCTGAAAGGCTTCCAGGCTTAAACTTTGCACAGTGCAGCGGAGGGGAAACCCAGAGCGGTGCTGGGTCGCCTCCAAGCAGCCCGCCCAACCGCTTATCGGGCGGAACCCTTCCCTTTCCTCGGCGGGAAGACGCTCCTGCCTGTAAACTTTGCCTGTGCAAAGTTTAAGCCTGGAAGCCCTTTTGGCTTCCTTTTAACTCGCGGGTGCTTGCGCCTGGCCCCGAGCCGCGCGGCGGAGGGAAGCCTAGCGGGTGGGCGGGCTGCTTGGAGGAGCCTAGCGGGTGGGCGGGCTGCTTGGAGGAGGCGACCCAGCAGCGCTCCGGGCTTCCCTCCACCGCACTGTGCAAAGTTTAAGCCTGGAATCCCTTTTGGCTTCCTTTTAACTTGCGGGCGCTCGCGCCTGACCCCAAGCCGCGCGGCGGAGGGAAGCCCAGCGGGTGGGCGGGCTGCTTGGAGGAGGCGACCCAGCAGCGCTCCGGGCTTCCCTCCACCGCGCGGCTCGGGGCCAGGCGCGAACGCCCACGAGTTAAAAGAAAGCCGAAAGGGCTTCCAGGCTTAAACTTTGCACAGTGCGGCGGAGGGGAAACCCAGAGCGCCACTGGGTCGGCTCCTCCAAGCAGCCCGCCCAACCGCCCACCGGGCGGAACCCTTCCCTTTCCTCGGCGGGAAGACGCTCCTGCCTGCAAACTTTGCCTCTGCAAAGTTTAAGCCTGGAAGCCCTTTTGGCTTCCTTTTAACTCGCGGGCGCTCGCGCCTGACCCCGAGCCACACAGCGGAGGGAAGCCTAGCGGGTGGGCGGGCTGCTTGGAGGAGGCGACCCAGCAGCGCTCCGGGCTTCCCTCCACTGTGCGGCTCGGGGCCAAGTGTGAGCGCCCGCGAGTTAAAAGGAAGCCGAAAGGGCTTCCAGGCTTAAACTTTGCACAGCGCAGTGGAGGAGAAACCTGGAGCGCCACCGGGTCGCCTCCTCCAAGCAGCCCGCCCACCCGCCTGCCGGGCGGAACCCTTCCCTTTCCTCGGCGGGAAGACGCTCCCGCCTGCAAGCTTTGTCTTTGCAAAGTTTAAGCCTGGAAGCCCTGGGAAAAAAAGGGGGATCGGCGGGGACTCACACTCGAAGGTGATTTCAAACTCTCAGCCAAGGCCTTTGCAACGTTCTTTTCTTTCCTACTCCGAGAGCGCTCCGCACTGTTTTGCAGCCTTAGGGGCCACGCGGCGCAGGGCAATACGCCATGCCCAGCAATTTTTTTTCAGGGGCGGGCCGGATTGGACAGACCAACAGGCCGGATGTGGCCCGCGGGCCGTAGTTTGCCCACCCCTGCTGTAGAGCCTCTTTTTCACTTGAGGCACCCAGGCAGGAGGTACCAATGTTGGCAATAAAGCTGAAGTGGACATGGTGGTATGAGGGTGCTAGTAAAAGGCAAGTAATGAGGAGCAGGCTAAAGTTCTGGCCAGTGCCTTAATGCAAAGCTAGGAGTTGAATCATCTCTGCCTGTCATCTCTGCCCATGTTTTGTATTAGGACACACTTCTCAGCTTGGAGCTGTGGGCATCAACTTTTAAATGAACCCAGTAAATGCCATGGTCTTGTACATCTTTGCCTGTTGCCTGGCAAACATAAATTAGTTGGTCAGATAAATAGAGATGAGGGAGAGAACTGGAAAATGCCAGCTTACCTGGGACCCAAAACAATACGAGATGCTTCATTCACTGTATGCGTAGGAGTGTAACAGATTGATGATTTTGATTGCTCTTTCACTTTACTTGTTAATAAGGGAGCATTGCTGCCTTTGGGTGTAGATTTGACTTGCTAAACATGCCATATTGGGTTATTCATTTTTAAAGCACTGTTGCAGGCTGGAGAAAATTATTTGAAGGACCAATTTGGCCTATGTTCTATGAGTTTGAAACTCCTGAGCCAGTGCATTTAGAACATAATATTTTTTTCTGTTTAAATATAGCTAGTAAGATGAATATAGAAATCATAAAATTAGGTTGCCACTATCTTATTTAAAATATTTAACAAACATTTTAAAAAATAGAAGTAGCTTATGTTTGTTGAAGAGAACATTTAAACCAAGAGTCTTCAAACTTGGCAATTTTCAGACTTGTGGACTTTAACTCCCAGAATTTCTGAGTTAACAGTGGGGGAGGAATTCTGGGAGTCCACAAGTCTTAAACCTGACAAGTTTGAAGACCCCTGATTTAACCATACTAAGTTCTTTTTTATCAATCCACCCCAGGCTAATATTAGAAAAAAAAACTTTTTTGTAAATGTCAAACTTTTTGTAAAATCTTTTTTACATATAAAAAATTTAAAGTTATTTATTGAATGTTGCCTAAACTGAATACAAGAAACATTATATACAAGAATGAGTAGCATTTTGGCCTTCCAAGGAATTAATGACCTGCTTTGCCTTAATAACAGAGGAAGGAGTTCTGTTCTCAAAAAGCAGATCACTTATTTTTACTTTTATTTTATTTCAAGAGTATTGGTTTATTAAATACATGTAAAAAATAACATATGCTAACAGAGTCTCAATTATTTATGGCAGTGGAACTTTCAGAAAATTAAATGTACATATTCTCCCCAAATTCAAATCATAATTTGCATACTGTGCCTCTTAATATTAAAAAAAATCCATCTCAGTCTGCCTTCATTTCCACTTTGTTTAATCAAGCTTCTACTCAGTTAGTATAAAAAACAAGACTAGATAGGATTTTCTGTGTGATCCAGCAGGGCTACTGTTAGCCAACGAAAGCTGGTAATAGATACTGTATTTAACAAAAAAAATGGGAGGTGGGGTATGATCTTAAATTTTAAAGCTCTTTACTATTGGAAGTTAGACAGAAAACCTTTCTGTAATGGGGGAAAATGTCACTGTGACGTTGTATCTTGCCCCTGGTGGAGACTGACTCTGAGGAAAAGGAGGAATAGCCAACAGGGAGTGGAAGTGTGGCTCCAGAGTTGGTGGAGGAGGCTGGGGAAGGGCAGAGGCTGGCTGAGCAGTCAGAGGAGGAACCAGGCCCATCCTCTATCCATCCCAAAGCACGCAGAGAGGAGAGGATCAGGGTAAAATGTGGTTTACTCAGGTGAGGGCCATGATCCTCTTCATGGGTTGTAGGTGATACTAGGGTATTTAATTTCTGATTGATAATGTTAAGCCTGGGTTCCCCAACCAGGGTTAGGGAGACAAGCTAAACAGAATGTGCAGCGTTAGTCAGATAGGCACACAGATAAATGAGTGAGCTAAGCTTGTATGTTTATTAACATACAGTAAAAATAACAGATACGCTTGTGCTATCAAAAATATAGTTTATTCCATTATGAGTTCATAGCATAGTCAAAATAACAGTCCAATAGTCATGTATCATTTAGTCAGTCCATTCAGGGATATTCAGTTAGCAAAGTCCGTGCAGAATATCCTATGTCAGTTCACTTACAAATCAGTCCTTTGTTTCTCTCCCGTTCGAGCAATGCAGTCTTGATTCCAAGCAGTAATCAGGGATCATCAAAGCCAGAGAGAGAGCAAGCTGTCGTCTTGCTTCTTTTAAAGTGCTTTCACAACCACTCCCCTAATTACATTCCCATATTTAAAGTTGCAGACACTTTAACATATAAACTATGATTACATATTTATTATTTTACCTAAACCAGTTAGGGTAAACAATGTTATCCCTAACAGATAATATGAATTATTATGTAATGTAATTGTTATTGAGACTACGAAATGGATGCACAAAAAATTGGAGACAAATTAGTTTTCTGTTGGCGTTCTTCTAACGGACTGTCCCTGGTTATCTTCCTGAACCTGGCAATTATCTATCCTGGTCTGTCGAGGAACTTTATTCAATGTGGTTTGTTTTTGGTTTTTGCTTTGTTAATCGGCTCTTTGAATGTGAGCTGTGTTTCTTGCCTTTTAAATGTTATTTTGAAAATAGTTTACTCCTCCATTGTGAACAATTAAACAGTGAAGTCAAGCTGAAGGCATTAAAGGACTTTGAGTTACGTTTTGGATTTTGTTATATATTTTTGTTATATTTCTGATAGACTCTGGGTCATCACATGTCATGAGTTTGACACCTGTGCCCTAGAAAGGTGGTTTGAGATTAAACCTAGTTTTCTTTCAAGTACATATAAGTATTAGGAGAATTTGTGCATGTAAACAATTATATGCTAACCTTTAAAATATGATCTAGTTTGGCTTCTATATAAGAAAGACATGGGATCAGATTACTTGACAGACTGCCTCTCCGCAATTACATCTATCCATCCCATCCAGTCTAGGAAGAGGGGCATATTGCATGTCCCATCAGCTATAGTATTGTCTGGCAGGAGATGTCTTGTGGCACCTCCCCTATGGAGCATGATTCCCCCTCCCCAGATCATACTGACCTTCACCTTGCTGACTTTTCACAAGGTTCTGAAGACCCTGAGCATGGAGAGCAAGGAGTTGATGGTGCTGGTACTGTGACTATAGTAAATGTTTTGATGAATGACATTACTTTGGCTGTTTTATGTATTCTGTCATGATTTTTGTATGCTTTCATATTTTTTCCTGTTTTCAAATAGTTGTATAAGATTACTCTTTTTTGTTGTATTAGTTTTAATTGTTAGCTGTCAAGAATCACATATATGAGAAAGGATGATTATATAAATTTGAATAATAAAAAAATGACAATGAGAAAGCAAATGCAGGCAGCCCTCGACTTATAGCCACAATTGACCCCAAAATTTCCATTGCTAAGCAAGTCATGTTAAATATACTGTGCCCCATTTTACAACCATTCTGGCTTCCTCCATTGACTTTGCTTGTCAGAAGCCAGCTGGAAAGGTTACAAATGGTGAATCACATGTTCCCAGGACACTGCAGCTGTCATAAATACATGCCAGTTGCCAAGTGCCCAAAATTTGATCACTTGATCCTGGAGATACTGCAATAGTCATATGTGTGAAAAATGGTTAGAAGTCACTTTTTTCAGTACCATTGTAACTTTGGTCACTAAATGAATGGTTGTAAGTTGAGAACTGCCTGTATACTGTATCAATTTCTGTTTCGTGAGTTTGCAATTACATAATTGGGAATTACATGGGAATACATAATCAAATATAGTTTTTAGCTCTCTTGTATAAGACAAATAGTTAAAAATGTAGGATTTGGAAGTTCAAAGGGGAAAGCAGTGTGAAGCACTATACTTAATTCTTTAATCTTTTTTCTTCACATTAATAGTATTTCTATCATGATCTAGAGCAGGGATCACCAACCTTGTGGACCTCAGGGACCACCAAACTCATAATTTTAAATCCCAAAGACCAGAGACCTTGGGAAATTCTCCCTCGAGCCGCTCGGAGCATCCAGAGAGTGGGATGTGCTTCCGAGTCCTCTTCTTGCAGGCTGAGCTTTAGCTGAG
Organism: Hydrophis major; assembly: GCA_033807585.1. Taxonomy (NCBI): domain Eukaryota; kingdom Metazoa; phylum Chordata; class Lepidosauria; order Squamata; family Elapidae; genus Hydrophis; species Hydrophis major. Next base: position 187,463,375 of record CM066328.1, read on the forward strand.
GAAACACTCCGCCCCCTCACGTGACTCCAAGTAGCGTTCCCCCAGTCTTTTGCTTAGCCTCGAAGAGTCAGGCTGTTATTGGAAAGAGCTCCTTGGCTGATTTATACTGCGTGTATTATTCTGGCTATTTTCCTCATTTTCAGGTCTGATATTTCCTTTCCTTCCTCCTGCGCAAAAGGTTGGGACTTAGGGGAAGTCTCCCCTCACCCCTAGGGGCCAAGCGGGTGGGTTCGCAGCACTTTGCGCGACCCCCCCATTATTAGATCGCGTCGCTGCCTCCGCGCTGCCTTGCGGTGCGCAACTTTAGCTGAATTCCCCCCCACCCTAAACGCCGACCGGGAAGGGCTAGTCACCCCCCCCTCCAGCTTGTTGTCTGGAGGCCTACGGCCAGAGGCCTCTCTCCTTCTAGGCCTCAGGCGTTTATTTGGTAAATCCGGCCTGTACTGTGGTACCTCTTTGGTTCCTTTCCATGGTGCCTCTGCTAGTGAAAATGGGGCATGGGCCCCCATGGCCCATTTTCAGGGGCCAAAATGAGATGTGGGGGGGCTAAAACAGGCACTGTGGGCTGGTCCTTTGCTATTTCCAGGCCGGCCCAATGGGCCAGATTTAAGATCTACCCCATAGGCCTTGAGTTTGACACCCCTGATCTAGAGAATACTGGAAATTTTGATATAACTAGAATAAATAATTCTGATTTAAAATATACTAATTTTAAGTTGCAGAAAAAAATAGGGAACTTCCAATTTATAGACAATTTCTCAATGAAAGGAATATATTTTGATGGATTAAGTAAGTTATAGTTTGCATTCAATAAACTTATCGATATGCTTATCAAATGCTAGCTTTATATTGTGCAAGAAGCGAAATTAACATTCAGCCATTTTTTATTTTCTGTTTGTAGCTTTAACCTGAAACTTGGCCAATTCTCCATGTTTTGGCATATGATAACAGATAATCAGAGTTGGAAGGGACCTTGTAGGTCATCTCCTCCAACTCCCCGTCCAAGCGGGAGACCCTACACCATTTCTGACAAATGGCAGTCCAATCTCTTCTTGAAAGTCTCAAGTGATGACGCTCCCGCAACTTCCGAGGGCAAGCTGTTCCATTGATTGATTGGTCTCTCTGTCAGAAAGTTTCTCCTTATTTCCAGGTTAAATCTCTCCTTGTTCAGTTTCCTTATCTGGCCTCGGGTGCCTTGGAAAATAGCTTGACCCTTCCTCCCTGTGGCAGCCCCTCAAATATTGGAAGACCGCTATCATGTCTCCCCTGGTCTTTGCCTTCATTAGATTAGCCTTGCCCAGTTCCTGTAACTGTTCTTCACTGATGCCTCATCAGTGTTCTGTCATATATGAAATAATACCAAGTAGAAAGACCATTAAAATGTTAATAAGATCCATCTGTTTTTCAGTATTTAAGGAAGGATATACACTAGTGTGAACAATGGTAGATGAAATAGGAAGATGCTGTGATTTATATTAAGTTGGAGAAATCACCTTTTGACTATCAGATTCTAAAAGATTTGCCATAATTGTGCAAAAAAAATATTTTACTTGGTGCCTTTGTAAGGGAGGATTGGTGTCACGTTATCCATTTGCATATCTTCCCTTCTCTATGTTTATTTAATGCTAGCCATCACTCACTGCAAATCCAAACCAGAATTTGCATCCACATATAATTTTATAGATTAATATTGTAATAAAAAACAGAATGACTTGGTTGTGATGCAGTATTTTCAGATTTGTTGAAATGGGGCAGGATCAATACTTTTTAAAAATAAAATATTTTACAGAAACTTAATTATTTTGCATTGTTGAATGGTTCTTTCATCCTGTCATTTGATGTCTGCCATATCACTTTCTGGTATACCTGGAATAAGTTGTAAGGGAGTGGTAAATGTGGTAAAGGAGAGGTGGAAGGAAAAGGTCATATAGTAATTTGTTCACTGCTTAGCGTATCACTGTTCTGTTCTTCTTCCCCAATGATAGAGGGACAATCGCATAAGGAATTAGAAGTTGATTGTTAACACAGTTTGGACTGGTCCAATGTAGTCAATCCTAAATATAAATACTTAGTATTGCATTCATTTTAGAACCCATAAAAATAATCAAATAAAAATATTTTTGGTGCTTTATTGTTATTTATATGTATATATTTTTCTCTGCACAAAAGAATAAAGCCTTGTAATATCGTGCCTATCATTATTACTACAGTTACCCTGTAGCAAGATGGGCAACCAATAAATTTAATAAATACATAAATTAGTATGCTGTAATCAGTCAGATTTCCTTATGATTTGTATTTCTATTTCAGATATAACATTCTAAAGCCATGGGAGTGAAAACACAAAGACCTCGTTGTTTTTTTGACATAGCCATCAATAATACCCCCGGTAAGACTGCTGGTTTCAATGTTAAATGTTGAGCCTATCTGAAAATGTATTGGTAAACTGATTTAGAATAAGTTTATATTTATATATTGGTTTATATTTATTTCCATGCGTGCAAGCTTGCCTTTTTAAAGTTAGTGAATATAAATGTAATGACTTTTTCCCCCTTAATTTTAGCTGGAAGAGTTGTCTTTGAATTATTTTCAGATGTCTGTCCAAAAACATGTGAGAACTTTCGCTGCCTTTGTACAGGTCTGTAGATATTTTTCCTTACTTGCATAATTTGCTATATAAATCTAATGCTGATTTAATTGTTCTTAATAATGTCACAAGGTGCAAAAAAAAAAACCTAACAATATTACACATTTATCTGAAACTTGATAAGTATAAATATATTTGTTTGTGATCTATTTTGAAGTATTTTAGTATTCATATCTATCTATTTATCTCTATCTCTATCTATCTATGTGTAATACTTTATTGACTATCTGTTGAATGTCATACACTTTAGTAATTTAAAAATATGGTCACGATGGCTCTAATCTTGGGATTGTATTGAAATGTGGAACCACTTAGATTAGTTAAAGTTTTCAAAGAATTCTGAGTGTTTCTTTCTATAGTCAGAAAGACAGGGAAAACTGGATGATTCTAAGTCTGAAAATTTTTTCTCTGCTGTCATATTTGAGCTTAGGAGTTTTGTTAATCTTAACTAACTCTTGAGTTTCATTTAGGTTCTTAGAGGAGACTATTGATTGATTGATTGATTGATTGAATGAATTTATTTTGCTGCCTAGTTGCCCATATTTTACCATAATATCTTCCTCCCTTCACTCACACATTGCTGAACAAATGATTGTAACTCAAGGGCGACCCAAATGCAGGTAATACAGGTCTACTCTTTCATTCTGAGACACACAAGAAAAAACAACTATATTTTTTCCCCTCCTATTTCTTTAGCAGTCTACAACCATGTTGCTTTTATCTGAAACAAAATTCAATCAAGCCTACCCTTGAATAGTGGTGCCTTACATTTAATAAGTTAACTGAAGTTTCAGACCATTTATTATACAGGTAGTCCTCATTTGTAATTGTCTCAGATAGTTACTGTTTACAAATACAATGGGAATAAATGATATTAAAATATTTTCTAATCAATGCATACATTTAGGTTCACATTTCTGCGCCTGACAACAGTGCAAGCCAGAATGAGAGTAACACTAGCATTGCTGCACAAGGGAACTATCTAAATGAGATGGCAGCATCCAGTATTCTTCGCCCCACTCTCTTTTTCTTTGTTTATCATGTTGTTTGCTTAGTGACCATTTCATTGGAACCAATTGCAATTGCTAAATGAGGACTACCTGTTTGGATTAACAGACGGGTACAGTTCTGTGGATTTTGCCTATTAACAGTATATAGAAACATTTCACATTTCTTTTTTATGATTAGTATGGCCTTTATTTTTCTTTTAGCGGTTTAGTATTTGGAGTTTTACAACCAAAAGCTGATTTACAATTTTACTTGTATTCATTGTGTGAGATTCTGTCACTAATGTATAATGTGCATTTAAATATTTATTCTTTGTAGGTGAAAAAGGTATTGGAAAATCAACCCAGAAACCACTTCATTACAAAAGTTGTTTATTTCATAGAGTTGTAAAAGATTTCATGATCCAAGGTGGTGACTTCAGTGAAGGTATGGCATTACTTGTTCCAAATTATTGCCTGTAATTGTTCAAATATAAATGCATGTTTTACAGTATTTAAATAATTTTGATGTCTATTTTTTGTGATGAAAAACTCAAGATGATAGTCTCTTACCAAAGTTTATGAATGAACTTCTATGATAGTTTCAAGCAAAGTACTTTGCTAAAGATGTTACTAAAATACTGCCCTTTTATTCCATCTTTAAAAAACCTGAATTCATTTGTAAAAATATAAGAAAACAGTAAGGATTCCAAAGTTCAATCCTGAACTGTCTATATTATCTTCTATTGGATGCTTTCATGATCTTTTCTTACATGTGTTCTTTTTCCTATACAAGGAAATGGGAGAGGAGGAGAATCAATTTATGGAGGCTTTTTTGAAGGTAAGAAGTATTTCTTCACAGGTTAGCCTGCAACTCCACCATTATGTTGTGAATATATTAGGAACCACATATTTTATGGATCTACAAAATAACTTTTACTAAGGATCATAGTTTATTTTGAGGTTCATAATGAGGATAATAAACTGTAGAGTTATTTTAGAACTTGTAAAAAGTCTGGCCTTAAGTGATCTCATGATCAGTGACATACCAACTCACCTCTTTTTCTACTTCTCTTAAGGTAGTAAGTCCTTTCTTCCTGAGGTGTGTGATAGCCTTGTAGCTTGTCTCCATTTAACTTCTCTTTACCAAGGCCAGCTTAACCATTTCATTGGTTGTTAACAAACCAGCCCTCCTTGCTCATGTCTGAGGAGAGGGAGAGAGATTAAACACCATTCCAGTCATTTGACATGTCTTTAACAAACAGATTTTTTTGGCAGAAAGTGAATGTTAATTTGGCAGTTGGACCAAGTAGACCGATAAATGGATCTGGTTTCGGTCTTCCTCTGTAAAAACTAGAAAGCCGAATGCTAGTTCTGACTAATCAATCCAAGTTCTTTTCATGCTCCTAGAAATGTGAGCTAGTGGTATAAAAGGCTGTTACTGGAAGTTAGACAAGATACTTTTATGACACAAATATGTTACAAACAAGTATGTTGCATAAGTAATTGAAATGTATTTTTATTTCAAATTTCCAAATTACCTTTTCTAAAAAACAGGACTATTCATGAGGTATTTTTTAACTAGAAATACAGCATATTACTTTTGGCACACTCTTATAAATTGCATGTAGCAAAATATAATTCCCCTCCCCCCCCAAAAAAATTACATCTGTCTTTGGATAATAAGAATGGGACATTTACAGGTTGTTCTTGTTTAACAGATCAATGAATTACCAGATAGTTGTATTTCTGCATTCATTTATCATATGAGAATGCTGTTCAACAGTATTAATCAAATAATATTTATATTTTTGCCCAGTAAACTGGAAATTATGGTATACATCTATGTCTTTAGTTTTATCTATTTGAATACTGTTTGGCACTGCAATGATAATATTTATGCAGCTTGACAATCCTAATTTAAAATGCTAAAAAAAATGCCAGTGCAAGGTAATAACTTGGATTTTTGAAGTAATTCAAACGCTTTCTCTAGATGAAAGCTTTGCTGTAAAGCACAACAAAGAATTTCTTCTTTCAATGGCCAACAGAGGAAAAGATACAAATGGTTCACAGTTTTTTATGTAAGTATCATGCTAGCTCCATCATTTGGATGGAGTTCCTTATGATTTAAATTGTAAGAACTTTGAATTGTTGGAATAACTTTCTGTTTACAAAGTATAAATACCTTTAGAACAGAGAATGCTTTTATTTAACTATTTCTAAGAATCTATATAAGAGATCTATATAAGGCATCTTACAACAGAAACAGAAATTCAATTAGGAAAAAAATAGAAATTATTGATAAATTCTGAATATCGTACATCAAAACCAAGCAAAATCAACTACCATCACAAAATTCCCAAAAATGCCAAATATATAAAATTAAAATCACAATAGCATAACTATAAGAGAAGTTTAAGAAAAGAACAATATAACAATAAAAATATTTCTTAATGCCTAAATGTAGAGGAACTTACAGATAGACTTCGCTATTGAAGGTATACTGTAATTGGAGGAGGGGAAGCTATAAGTAAAGAAAAAGTAAGAACTCTTTGCTCCTGAGTATGCTATAATAAAATATGAGGAGAGTTTGATTATAACTTTATTGCAATCATTAACAGTGCAAGAGAATTGGTATTCAAATATTTAAAATAACCAATCCTAAATTGACAAGACCAGGTTAGCTAGGAAAAGTACAAACAGACAAAACAGTTTGGCTAAAGTACAATATTAAATCAATGCATAGATTGTATGTATATAACAGGAAATTAAAATTAGCAATCTGTATAATATAAACTTGAAATAACAATATGAAATACAACATACACAGAAATAGTATACAAATACACACATACACAGAGTCCTTGACTTGGGGCAGTAATTGAGCCTGCCAATTACAGTTGTAGGTTGTGATGGACCTAAAGCAGGTCACCACGTGACTGATTTTACAACCATTTTCTGGCAGTCATGAAGCCATTGTAAATGAACACTGGATGTTAAGCAAATGCCATGGTCATTAAGTGAAGCCACTTCTTTCCTATGGGTCATTTTTTATGAAAACTAGGTGTAAATGCTTTTTTTGGCAAAAATGTCATAAATCATTGTCACATGATCATGGGACACTGCAAACAGTTGTAAACAGGCCAGTTGCCAAATGCCCAAAATGCACTAATCATGAAAGAACATGGCTGTCAGAACTTCAGACCTGGGTTGTAATTACCGTTTGGGGGCTGTTGTATTTTCAAGTGATTGGCTAAGCAACTGGTTGTAAGTCAAGGACTACCTATATACCTGTATATTTGTAAATAAAACAATAAAATCCAAAAGCTTTAACAATTGTAAGCCTCTCTTACAGAAACCCTATTGTGGCTGAGAGAAATATAATGATCCACTTCTGATTATTCTGGCTGGTCCAATTACTCTTAATTATTCTTTATCAATTTCATTGTACGTATGTTGTGCATTGACAATAAACTTTTGATTTGATTTGATTTGATTTACATGCCACCATACAAAACTTGGCAACCTTGTATGTTACTTTAGGGTTGATGTCAGAAAGTAGACATTGCTGATACTATTGGTCATTTATCCCATTTTGCTAGTCAGAAGGGGGGCAATTGGAGCATTTCAAGATTCTGTATGTAAGTGGATATACAGAAGAACATGTTTGATAGTTTCTATCTGTACTGAGTCTCAAGGACATACTCATAATGAATATTGGATTATTTTGTATCCTCCAGCCAGAAGTGCTGAGGAGAGAGCATTATATTGGGCTAAGGTAAAATCTCTTTTCTGAATTAGGATATGAAGCTGGGTAAGATATATAGCTGGTGCCGGAGTCTTATCTCCTGCTGTCTGTCATGGGAAGTGATATTTCCAGCGTCGGTTCTGAAGGTGTATGTCAAACAGACATTGCCTGACTGTGACCCTTGCTCAGTTGCCAAAGATGATAAATAAGTGAGGGTAAACTTTAATACCATGGCTTGGGATAATGATACCAGCTGAAATATATTAGGAAAGATGCTCTTTTCTCTAAGCAGTCTCTACTGCTTTATACAAGAACAAGATTTGACATTAGGCCCAAGAGCCAATGAAGACACACACATTCATTGACCAATCTAAATGAAAGGATATCAGAATATGGGCTAATGAAGCCACCATATTTTTATCCTATTCAAGGAACCGAACAGGTTAGTGCTGACCACAGATGCCAGTCTTCATGGCTGGGGTATTCAATCCAGGGTGCTTCAAGGACAATGGTTACAGACAGATTTGGATTATAATACCAATTGGCTAGAGCTTCGAGTGGTCCATCTGGCCCTGAGACAATTAGAGGACGTGGTCTCAGGTAAGGACATCCTAATCTGGACTGACAATATGTCTACCAAGGCACACATTAACTGCCAGGGGAGGACGCATTCATTGCGACAAAATAATGTGCTACATATACATCATCTTGTCTAAACTAAATTCATTTAGCCCATTACTGTGTCCAGCCTGCAAAATAGACTTCCTGAACTTTAGATCCTCAACTTCTTACAACTTCCATAATTTCCAGACAGCTCTGGTTCCTCTAGTTATGGATGATAGAGGTACCAGATTGAAGAATAGGAATATTCCTTCACTTTATAATCTGTTAGGTTGCTGAACAGGAGAGCATCTCCTTCTCAATCTAAGTCTTGATTATATATGGCAGGTCAGAATTCCTACCAAAACATATCTAGAGACAAGAGAGAATGTTAATCCTCCTGGCATTTAACTTCACAAGCAAATCAAAACACAAGCTAGTAAAATCATTATAATTCTGAGGGAGAGAAAAATCAGAAGCAATAAGTATATTAATAGGCATTCCATGAAATCTCAGTTCCCCAATATAGTGTTTCCTTCAACTTGCAATTAACCACCAATTCTCTTCCATACAATCATTAAAAACACATTCCAGATAAAACTCATGAAAGTTTACTATATAATGCAAAGTGTCATAGAACACTTAGTTGTTGTTGGTGTGGAAACATAGATAATAGTAAACTTTTCCTTATGTTTTTTGGTTTTTTTTGTACTACTTCAGTTTCTTTACTATGTTTCTTCTACTACTTACAAAGCACCATATCTGTAATTCCATCTAATTACTGAGTTAAAGTCACTCACAGTTAAATGGTGTATCTATCTGTTTTATTCTGTTCCAAAGTGAAAGTAATAAATAGAATTACAAATAACCATACTCTGTTAGAATCAAAATCTCCCATGAAATAGGGACAGCTATTGCAGCTTTATATTTCAAAAAGAGAGCTGTATATAGAGTGTTCTAACACTGTAAGAGCTGAATGATTGCAGCCTGACCAGTGCCTGCATTAACAAAAACCATTTAATGTGTAATGACTGAAGTTTTTAAGGGCTAAATAGTGATACTAGCTGGAAATGAATATATATATATATATATATATATATATATATATATATATATATATATATATATATATATATGATTGTCAGAGTAAAGTAACATTTATTTACAAACAGTATTGTTGAATATTCCATATATAACTGAAGTTGCTATTTTTACAATTCTATTCATTATGAAATTAAGGGCACCTCTTTGTTTAGTAGATTTCCTCTGTTTCTAAGTATAGTCAGAAGTTTAGCAAGTGAATGGGAACAACTCCTTGATAAATCTTTAATGTCTGATCAGGAGGAGGAAGGAAAGCGTCCATCTCATCCAAGGGAATGAAGTAATTGAATTTTATAACAAATAAAAATACATTAGTTTTTTAAAATATTAAATATGTACTATGTTCCAGTGTGAACTCAATGGCCACAAGTTTACCAGTTGCAATTAATTAAAATTATTGGTTGATTAATATATCGAGGACTGTAGTGTCTTCAAAAAAATTTCTTCGTCTTTGCTTCTTTACTGTCACACTTGGCCAATAAAGAATTCTATCCTATCTATCTTTATTTTCCATTTTATATTAAACAGAAGCTGCCTCTTCAAAAATGAAAGTACACTTTGCTCAGTGGTAAAGAAGTTTAAAGAGATTTGCAGAACTAATAAATTAGTATAAGACCAAATGCTTTAGTAGTATTGTATTTTTGAAACTGAATTTTATATATTTTATTAAGAAGAAATAGCTATGGCCTGGTTGACAAAAGAACCTGAGTCTAAACTGTATTGCAAAAATGATGGCTCAGGTGATTGAAAGTGTCTCCATATAAAAGAGTTCCTCACACAGAAATTGGATGCCTGGAAAAAATGTTTTACTTTAGCTTGTTTTATAGTATAAACTATTTTAGGTGAAATAGTTTCTATTCAGAAGGGTTCTGAATATTCATGCCATATATAATGCTGCCAAAGTATACTGCCTCAGTCAAAACTAGGATACATAGAATATATTTCTTTAAACATTTTTTGAATGTTAGGTACAGTTATAGTAATAATCAGAACTATATATACATTTTAATGTATTGACATTGTTGCTGTTCAAAATTTAATGTGTTTTGTTCATATTTGTCATTTCTGTCATAATATATCGAATTTGTGCTCTCTCTCTCTCTCTCTCCCTTTCAACTTGATACTAATATTATCCTTTTTTTATTAAATTGTTGCCCCTGGTGTCATCTAAAGAACAACTAAGCCTACCCCTCATCTTGATGGGTATGTATTTTTGTCTCTTACTTGTAATTGGAAAATAATGCTGAATTCTTCAATGTCAGTCATTTATTAAAATTATGCTTCACTCATTTAGATATCATGTTGTTTTTGGACAAGTAATTTCGGGGCAAGAAGTTGTAAGAGAAATAGAAAATCAGAAGACCGATGCATCCAGTAAACCGTATGCAGAAGTGCGAATAATGAGTTGTGGAGAACTAATTCAAAAATCTAAAGGTAAAATTAAAATACCTTTTTAATAATCTGCTATTTCTGAGAGGGCGGAGCTGGTGTGACGGCGGTACGACGCGCGATCTTGATGCACCAAGATCGCCGTCAATATCTCCACTGCTGGACGGTCCCAACAGACCTAAACTGTCCCGTAGAGACAGTGATTGATAAGGGCACGTTCTATTGATCCCAGGGACACTGCAAAGTCCCTGGTTGATCCAGGAAAAGCCCTTTTGCCGGCGGCGGAGAGGCAGCCATTCAAGCTGCTGAAGCTGGGACAGCTCCGGAACGGAAGAGATTGAAAGTGTATCAGTTTGGTGAGATGAACTTTTACTTATTATTTCTTGAAGAGAACACCTTGAAAGATTTAAAGTGAAATTAAAAGTGAAGAGAAAAGAGTTTAAGCGGTGAAATTAAACTAGTTAAAGTGAAAAAAATTTTCCCACATTTTATTGGAACTTAAAATTTGGCAAAGCTTCTTAACTTTAAACTGGACTGGTCTTTTTTAAACTCTATTTTTATTTTTTTTAACAATTTTTTGAAAGTCTGTTTTGATTAAGACTTTCTGATTTGAAATTTATTTCTTTTTTAAAAGAAAGGATTTCATTTTTTCTTTTTGTTCTTGGCATTGGATACATGAGTGAAAGTGAAAGTGAAGGAAAAAAAAGTAGCACTGCCATCTAGAGGCTTGGACATATTGTTCTTCTTCTATTTGGTTATGTATTCGTGTTATACTCAAGGACTCTGCTTTGAACTGGAAAAGATAGTGGGATGAGCATGGCAGATTGTTTACACGGGTACCCATCTGTGAAAATATAGATGAATAGAATCTGGAGTTGAAGTTGAAAGAAGATTGAAGTGACCTTGGAAATAGTGGAACTAGAAACTGAGTTGATTTATTAGAGTCTTGGATACTCAGTGGCAGTGGCTGGCTTCACATTAGAACTGTTTGTTACTTTTCACTTCCTTTTTTACTCCCCCTCTAGTTGGATTTTTATATCTGGATTTCAACCTTTCATTCCAGGAACTACAATATAATTTTTTTTTTTTGCTCTTTTCCTCTGTTCCTTATTATTAAGAGAAATAATTGGATTAAGGTATACAAGTGCCTGAAGATTTTTTCTTTTTTGCTCTTTATTTTTTGGAGTGGCGGACTTCCAGTGACGAGGTGTGGAGGTGCTGAAGCTCGCTCTGGGTTTTATGCTACCTTTTCTTGCTGTTGGGGTGACCCTTAGGGGTGCACGTATCCCATAGAGAAACGTGCCGGCGTGCGGAGGCTTGAGTTGTGGTGTGGAGAAGGTGACTCTCATCGTAACGTAGAGAGACCCTGTAGAAACCAACAACAAGAGACTGCCATCCAGTAATGGTGGTCCTGAAATCTGGATTGTTACATACAGGAGGAAGCAAGTGAGTGGTGAAAGAGGAGTGCGAGTGAAGGAATTTGCGATCTAGATTGAGCGTTGAACATTAGAGAAAATCAGTCAGAACAAAGCCCGAAAGCAGTGGCCAAAGTGGATACGAGTGGTGGTGAAAGCGAAAGGGCTCTTGAAACGGAAGAGGGTAAGGACATGAGCGATTGGATAGAGAAGATAAGAAAATCAGAGAGGCTTGTGTAACTGACAATAACTGGAAGAAAAAAAAAAGCAACGAACTTAGCTTTCACGAAGTGTGAGAGATTTGATTTGTAGACTCTGGGAAGATTGGACTAATGAACCTGAGACCGGGGGAAGATTGGAAGTGAGGAAGCAAACAGCCTTACCATTTCCAGATACACTATGGACAAAATCTAATAACTTATTGGAGTTTTTTTTGACTATTGGTTTGGAGCTGGAATCAGTGGAGGAGACCTAATTAATTGAAGAGACTATAGGAAATTTGGAGATTGATCTACAGGAGTTTTAAATGAAAGGAGGAACAGTTACAGCTGAGGGTGCGGTGAGACTGTGAAACCAGAGACATTACTCAGCAAGACTGTGCTTCTGGTGTGTTTCGTGACTGGTGTGTTTTTTGACTTTAGAGAAGAATTGAACAGATATATTCAGATACTCTGCGCCTATAGCCTTTGTTGTTTGTACTGATTATCGTTTGATACCAACCCTTTATTCATCTCACCTGGTATTTGAATGTAGTAAATGTGATTTATATTTGATTTAGTTGATATATTACCAAATATTGAAGTTCGTATCTGGTTTTAATATATAAAGGAAACAAGGGGATGATAATTAACTACTAAGTATTGATATTTGATTACGTGTTGATTATACTAGATTAAATAATTAATTGTGGTTAACTGTGATTACTATATATTAAATAATTGTTGTATAGTAAGGTTAATATTTCTTCACTTAGACCTGTAAACATTTAAAATACTATTTTAAAATATTGATATTTAGTATAGGAATTTCATAGTCTTTATATATATACAGACTAGTAATACTTAGAATTTAAATAGTGGAAACTCAGTATAAATACTAAGATTTATAAATTCAGGTATTTGATTTCTAATTTAACTTTAAAATTGTTTGGAGAATACTTATATTGATAAGAGTGACTAGTTTAATAATATACTAATCAACTAGGGTAGTGGACACTTCCATTTGATATTTTTGAACACAATGTTAATTTGGGATAACGTATTTAGTATAATACAAAAACAGAAACAAATCCTACAAGAAATGACTTCAACTAATACAACACTTAAATCTGGGAAGAAGATTACTCCAGCACTAACAACTGCAGTGACATCGCCCTCAATGATGGCACCTAAGACAGTTGAGGAAACACTATCTGGAGATAAACAACCCTCTATCGTGAATGCCAATATTCAGTTGACTCTTCTTACCTTACAAGAAGCTATGTTGAAGCTTCAAGAAATAATGATGAAAAACCATACTGAGACAAGAGCTGATACAAATGAATTAAAAGAAGAGATGGGGAATTTAAAGGTAGAAATGAAATTAGACATTTCAAAGTTAGATCAAAAAATTGGAACAATAGAGTTCCGGTTTCGCGTGGCTTTGGGGCAGCAGGAATTCGCGACAGCTCGCGATTCCTGCTGTGCTAGCCGCCGAGGTACCCCCGATCCAGATGGGTCAGGGGGATATGGCTGCCCTGTAGGGACAGCTGAAGAGAGAGGGGAGTCGGACAGGGGGTTGGGGGTGTCGCAGACCCCCTCCTCCTCCGGAAAAACCCCTTTTTCCCAAGGCGGTGGAGCGGCGGTCAGCAATGGCCGCCACGAAGAAGCCAGCAACCAGGTAAGATTGCGCTGGAGGAAGTAAGAAGAGTGAAAGTGCTGTCTGAGCCGGGTCAAGTAACATCTTTCAAATTGGTTGGAACTGAGCTGTTTGAATTGCTGGAGGATACATTTTATCCCTAAGAAGATCGAAAGCGGCGGAGAAGCTGTTAAAGGGAACTTTTTTTTTTTTTCTTCACTCTCCCACCCCATGGAAACAGCAGATATGTTTGGATATACTGGACATTGAAAGTGAATTGTTTTGAGAGTTGAAGCTAAGGGACAAAAGGGTTTTTGGACATTGAAAAACTTAAGAAATTGGAAAACCCTTGTTGGAGGTATGGATTTCTGATTATTTAAAATTGATATTGCAAGTGGGAAGGGAGAGGAAAAAAAATTGGAGCAGAAGCTGAAAAAGAGGAGATTGCCTAGAATCCCAAAGAAAGGTATATGGTAATTGGACCTCTTTGATTAAACATTAACCCCAGAAAGAGAAAGAGAGGAAGGAAGAAAAGTATTAATTTTTGGAATTTTTTTTTGAATTATTCTTGATTAAAAATATTCGTGGTTGTTTTGGGAAAAGTTTCTTTTTTCATAATGGCATCGCTTGTGGATGAACTAAAGATTGAATATCAAAAATATAAAAAAGAAGATACTTTGGGCACTTTGTTTCAATTCTTAGAAATGGCGTTATGTACTTATGAAAAGTTGACTACGCAGCAGAAGGACTGGGACAAAGAAGAAGAGGAAGAAGAAGCCATCTTTGATGAACAATGGGTTCTTTCCGGGGAGGAGGAGAAAAAGGATAAGAAAAAGGGGATTTTAAGAATTATAAAAACAACCAAAGAAGAGAAAAATGAGCGGAAAGGTGGAGGCAAGGTTAGAAAGCAAAGGAAAGGGAGTAAGAAAAGGGAGGAGGAAAGACAAAGGGGTAAAAAGGGCAAGGAGAAGAATAAGCAAGAGAGAAAGGGGGGGAGGAGAAGCCTCAATGGGGGGAAGCAAGATCTAAAGAAAAAAAGTTTATTTAGAGACAATGGGTGAATTTAATTTAGGATAAAAGAGGGATTCTGGAGGGTACATAAGATTGTGTTTTTTATATGTGTATTTAGAGTATAAAATTCATTGTGTAATTTTAGAATCTTTTAAACAGAATCCCAAGAAAAATTGTTATATGAAGTACTTTTAAGTTAGGGTAATGAGTTATAGACGTTACTCCAATTGGTGTATAGGAGAAGTATAATAAAAGAAAAAAGATGAATGGATAGTTGGAAATAGAACAGACAAAGAATATTATTGAAAATGGTAATAAGATATGAAAGGATATATAAAGGTTTTGTTATGTTTGTTTTTTTTTTGGATGTTGTATATTGAAAAAAGGCAAAAAAAAAATTAATTAATAAGAAATAATTTGGATGAAAAGGAGAAGTTGGGATAAGATATGAAGTTAAATAGACAAAGTATTGATACTATAATTTGGAATTGTTATGTTCTATTGGTTTTCTTCTTTTATTATTTTTTCTTAGAAAAGAACTTATAAGCTGTTATGCCTTGTGCATTGTTTATATAAAATTGATAAAAATGGTTTATATATATATATATAAAAGAAAATGATAATAAGATATGGAAGGATATATAAAGTGAATATGATGGTTGAATTTGTGTCTGTGTGAAGAGTTTCAACCCGGGATCAGACAACCTTCAGAAAAGATCTTTTAGTTTTGTTTATGTTTTATTGTGTTCTCTGTAAAATTAATAAAATTTGTTTAAAAAAAAAAATTGGAACAATACAGCAAGCACTAGAGAGAAATGAATTAACAACAAAGGAAATTGAGAAAAGGACGGAACAAACTGAAGCTGGAAATGGTTGGTGAACAACTAAGAAATGTGAGCAAAGAAATGGATGATTCCCTGGTCTATTTGAAAATGGACAAGGCCACAGCATATTTGAGATTTCATAATATAGTGGAATCGAAGAGGATTTGGAACAAGTGATAGCAGGAATATTAGCAGAATTATTGGAAAAAGATAAGGATGATATTCTGAAAGAGTTGGACGAAGTGTATAGAGTAAGTACAAACAATGCAAGACGTCATAAATACCCAAAAGAGGTTCATGTAAGATTTGCCAGAAGAAAGGTCAGGGATGTTATATACAAAATATCTAGAGAAGAAACAATTACATATAAAGGAAAAGAAATCTTGGTGCTCAAACAAATCCCAAGAAGAGTGAGAGAGCAAAGGCGAGACTATAACTTTTTGGCAAACCAATTAAATCAAAAAGGCATTGTATTTTGATGGCTAATCCCAGAAGGGCTGTTAATCTCATGGGAAGAAAGGAAAATTAGAGTAGACTCCGTGGACAAAGCTCAAGAATTCTATGAACGATTGTTAGGTCTTGAAGAATTGAGTAGTAAAGATAAACTAGATTCAAATTCGCAAGACAACCAGGATTACCAAAAGAATAGAGATAGGAATTCCAGGAATTCAAAAAATATACAACAACAACAACAAGAGAGAGAAGAACCGAGGACACGTTATCGGCTACAAAATGAGACAGGAGTAACTACAAGACAAAGAGCAAGAATCAGTTAGATAATGGATGAGGAAAGGAAAATATTACCAATTAATATAAATGACCTGAATTCTAGGATAAAAAGGAAAACTAAACTAATTAAACAAAATGCAGATATAATATGTTTACAAGAAACCCACATAAGGTAGGTGAAAAATATTTAGAATGCCCCAAGTTAGGGAATCTGTATACGTCGCCAGCACACCTCGGGGGAAAAGAAAGGGATAGCAGTATATGTGAAAGGATATGGAAACAGAGCTAATTTGGACAGATCCCAACAGAAGAATTCTGGTGTTACAAATTTGGATTAAGTCAACCCCAATCCTATTAGTAGTAATTTATGCACCTAACGATAATCAAAAAGAATTTTTTAAACAATTACATGAAAAAATAGTGGGATTAGAAAAAAGGAATATTTGTATCTTGGGGGACTTCATTGCCATTGTGGACCATCAGAAAGATCATAATAGTGTGGGGGGGGGAGAATTACCGAAAACGTGAGGAAATGATGACTGAATTAAATTTACATTTTATTCTAACCGCACCAATCATGGACACGAATTGATATGGTGTGGATGAATGGTGAGTTAGCAAATGAGTTAAAAGAGATTGAAATTTTACCTAATGAATGGGCAGATCATAATCTGATTCAGATAGTGTGGAAACGTAGGAAAAAGCCAAGGAAAAGGTGGACACTAAATACACAGCTAATTAAAGAGAAAGAGTTTATGAATAGACTTAAGGAGGAATTAGACTACTTTTTAAAAGAAAAAATAATGAGGCAACTACGAAGCAGAATATTTGGGATACAATGAAAGCAGTAATAAGGGACACAATGATATCATATACTGCCAGGAGAAATAAAAATGTGCCCAACAAAATAAACTAAAACAAAGAATTAAAGAATTAGAAATGCAGTTACAAAATACTCCAAAGGATTCTCGATTGCAAAATCAGATGATAACAATTAAACACAAACTAAATCTAATTGAACAGGAAGGAATGGTCACAAAGTTGAATATAGCTAGACAGATATTCTTTGAACAGGCTAATAAACCAGGAAGATGGTTGTCCTATAAACTCAAACAAGAAAAACAGAAAAGATTAATTTACCAATTAATAGATGAAAATGGGGATGCCCAACAGGGAATAGAACAGAAAAAAGAAATTGCATGTAAATACTTTGAAGACCTTTATAAAAAGGAGGAGGTAAATGAGGATATGATAAATTATTTGGGTGTAACAAAAGATAAATTGGGGATGAGATGAAAGAAATGCTAATTTAGAGATATTACGTGGTCTGAACTGAAAATAGCAATAGAAAATCAAAAGAATAACAAAACTCCAGGACCTGATGGGATTCCAGGGGAATTATACAAGGTAATAGGAGAGCAAATAGGACCCCTCATGGTGGAAGTATATAATGAGGTTTTACTTGCAGCTAATAGTCCGGATTCATAGAAGGAGACATTAATTTTGTTGATTCTGAAAGAAGACTCAGATCCACGACTCATACAAAATTATAGACCAATTTCTCTGTTAAATACTGATTACAAAATATTTATTTAAATTATAGCAAATAGATTTTAAAAAATCCTGAACGAATATATACATAAAGATCAAAACGGATTTCTTCCCAATAGACAAATCAGGAATAATTTAAGAATAGTGTTAAATGTTTTGGAATACTATGAAGCCCATCCGGAAAAACAAATAGCCCTTGTATTCTTGGATGCACAGAAGGCCTTTGACAACTTAAATTGGCAATTTCTAATTCAACAAATGTACAATATGAATTTAGGCACTAAATTTGAAAACATTGTGACTACAATTTATGCCTCACAAAAGGCGAATATTATAATGGAGAATATATGCACTCAATAAAAATAGAGAAAGGTGTTAGGCAGGGATGTTCATTATCTCCTCTGCTCTTCATATTATCTTTGGAGACACTGCTCACATGAATTAGAACCCAGAAATAAAGGGCTTAAAAATAAAGAAGAATATAAATTGCAGTCATTTGCGGATGACATGGTCTTTTTCATAGAGGACCCAATTGAAACAGGTCAAGAACTGTCGAAAGAGCTAGATCAATTTGGGAAAGTTGCAGGACTTAAAATTAACGGGAAAAAATGAAATTAATAACTAAAAACCTAACAAAAAAACAAATTAGAATTGGAAAAAGCAATGGAACTACAAGTGGTTAAAAAAATTAAATACCTAGGAATTTGGCTGACTGCTCAGTGTAAAACTTTAATGGAAAATAATTATAGCAAATTACTACAACAGGTTAAAAAAGACTTAGAGTTATGGGTTAAACAGGGAGGAGTGCTACCATTAAAATGACCATTCTCCCTAAATTTATTTATTTGTTCCAGACAATACCAATAAAAATACATAAAAACTACTTTATGGAACTTAATAGGATAATTGCAAAATTCATTTGGCAAGGGAAAAAATTGAGGATAAATTTAAAAGCAATGCAAGACCTGAAGAGCAGGGGGGTATGGCACTCCCAAATTGGGAATTATATAATAGCGCAGCCTCTTTACTATGGCTGAAAGAGTGGGTATATTTGTCGAATAAAATAATATTATTCCTAGAAGGCCATGATTTACAGAGGGGGTGGCATGCATTCTCATGGGACATGGGAAAGACCAAACAGAATTACTTCCACCGACATATAATTAGAGACTCTTTATTGACTAATTGGAATAAAATAAAGAAAAAACATTATTTAAAAATCCCAATTTGGATCTCAACGATGGAGGCGATGATACATCCAAATAATTTGGATCTCAGCAAGATGATAATATACAAAGACCTTCTGGATGCACAAGGAGCTTGAAAATCATGGCAAGATCTCTAAGAACAAGGGCTATGAGTAGACTGGTGGGTTTACTTGCAAATTCAAAATAGATACAGACAGGATAAAAGAAGTTTTGGAATTTAAAGTAAGTTACAGCAATTAGATAAAATCCTACTAGGTCCAGATTAAAAAAATGTAACCAAATTTTATAACTATTTATTAGAGTTAGAATTAGAGGAGGAAGTAGTCAAAGGCAATATGATAGCTTGGAATAGAAATATTGGACATAGCATTACATTATTAGAATGGGAAAAGGTCTGGATCAGGAATAATAAAATTACAAAATCAGCAACATATAAAGAAAATGCCTATAAAATGTTTTATAAATGGCATCTTTCCCCTTCAAGAATAGCAAAGATGTCTCCTAACATGAATCCGAATTGCTGGAAATGTAAAAAGAAACACGGAACATTCTTTCACATGTGGTGGTCCTGCACCGAAGCCCAAAGATTTTGGTGCAGAATCATAAAATGGTTGGAGGAAATAACGGCAGAGCAAATTGAATTAAAACCAGAATTCTTCCTATTCGGGATATTTGATAAACAACTTCCTAAAAAGCTAAATATATAATATTGCACATACTTACTGCAGCTAGACTAGCCTTTGCACAGTGTTGGAAACAAGCTGATATTCCAACAGATGAAATGATTATTCAGAAAATAGCAACCTGTGCAGAGATGGATAAATTGACCTTAGCACTTAAAGATAAAGAATCATCAGAATATTACAAAAGGTGGGAATGTTGATATGACTGGATAGAACAAAGATAGGAAATATATTAGTAAATAATGTTAACTGTAAAGGAGGTAGTAATTACATACTGGCATTAAGATTTACTTGTAAATATGACACCAATAATGATAACAAATAAGGAACGACAAACCCCTCCCCAACCAGCAAAACCCCCTTTTCTCAAGGTGGTGGAGGGATGGTCTGTAATGGCCGCCTCAAAGAAGCCGGCAGCTGGACAAGATAGTGCTGGAGGAAGAAGGAGAAAGTTTTGAAGTGAAAGTTCTTTGGCTGAACCGGGATCTTAAGATACATTTAACATCCTGGATTTTTTGAATGATACTTTGTTTCCAGAGGAGATTTTTAAAATGGCGAATGGAAGTGCTGAAAGGGAAAGTTTACTCTCCTTCCTTATGGAGTTAACAAATGGACATTGAAAAACCTGCTTTTTTATAGAAGGTTAAAAATTTAAAGCTTTTTGTTACAAGTGGGAAGGGAGAGGATAAAAAAAATCTATATTAAGATTTTGTTGGAGGAGATGCCTGGAAGATTTTGAGAGTAGAAGTTAATTGCAATAAGGCTTTAAAATACAGACTGGGTTTTTTTCAACTGATATTACCCCAGGAAGAGAAAGTGTAAAGGGAAGAACTTTGTGCTCTGTTTGGACTGTTTGATGACTCTGGGATTTTGGGGAACTGTTTTAAGCTTTGAAGCTATTTTGGTTGTTTTAAGAAGAAGAAGAGGGAAAAAGAAAAAAGAAGAAAAGGTTTATAATGGCTTTATCTGTTGATGAACTAAGAAATGAATATGGAAAAACAAAGAAAGAAGGCCTTGGAAGAAGCCTTTCATTTTTTAGAAATGGCGCTTGCTATTTATCAGCAAACACAACAACTGATGGAGGAAACAGAAGAAGAAGAAGAAGAGGAAGAGGAAGAAGAAGAAGAAGAAGCCATCTTTAATGAATCCAAAAGTTTGATTAAGAAAGAAAAGAGAAAGAGAGGAAGGAAAATGAAGGATTTAAGACCTAAAAAACACCCAAGAAAGAGAAAAATAAGATGCAAAATCAATACAATGTTAGAAAGCAAAAGAAAAGAGGAATACAACAGAGAGGGGAAGCTAAAAAGGCGGAGGTTAGGAGAGGGGGCGGTAAAAAGGCCAGGTGGGATAAGAAAGGAAGGGAAAAGGGGGAAAAAAGCTACAAAGGTATGGAACAAGATGGGAAAAAGCAATTTTTTTTAAGGGATAAAGGATAATGTACAACTTTAAAAAAAAAAAAGATTCTGCAAGGTACATAAGATAGTATTGTAATATTTGTATTAGAAATAAAAAATTAGAATTCTATAAGATCTAAAAAAAATATATTAAAATATTAAAATGCTTGATAATGATAGATTTTAAGATTTAATAAAATATTAAAGGGAATGTTTAAAATATTTAGTTCAATTATAGAACTTAATTGACTATTGTGTTGATGTTATTATAAACTTATTATTGCAGCATTTGTTTTTGAAATAGATAATTGGAATGTTACAAGATTTAATACTTAATTATGTACTTAAATATTTTATAGATTTACTATTTTCTCTTTTTCTTAAAATTTAGTAGGTAGAATGAACTAAGCAGAATCAGATTGGGAACTAGGTGTTATTTTAAATGTCAATTTAGGGGAAAGGCATCATACTTCAATTAGTGATCTCAGGAGAAATCCTTTTTTTATTATTATTATAGGGAATGAAATAAATGGATAATTGGAAAAGAATGGACAAAAGATACAAGTATAATGATTTAAATTAAGATGAAATAAATAAAATAGAATTAAGAGTGAAAAGCGGGGAGAAGTTATATAGAAGATATAGAATGGTAAATAAGATAGGTGATGGTATATAAGATGAGCATGAATTTAATTGAAGTCCGTATAAAGAGAGGTAAATCGGGGCCAAGCCATTTTCTAAAAGAAGTTTTATGTTTTTGTGTTTTGTGTGTTTATGTTTGTTTGAGAATTAATAAAACCTTGGAGGAATGTCAGATGAGAATAGTTGTAAACAAGTCAGAAATATGAATATGATGACTATAAAATGAATATAGAAATATATAGAAAAGAAATGTAATTGAATAAGAGTAAAGAGAAATAATGAGAAATTTTCTAAAAGATATTTATGTGTCTATATGGAAATGTGATAGATTAGAATTACGTTGTATAAAACAATGTTTTATCTGCCTTGTAAAAATTTATAATGGAAAGAGGTTTTATGTGTTTAATGTTTAATGATGTTTTGTTTGTCTTTAAAATTAATAAAATTTGTTTCAAAAAAAAAAAAAGGAACCACAAACTGTTGATAATGGAATTGCTTGCTTTTATTTGTTTATTTTTTGTGGGATTTTTTTCCTATGTTGTGTATGTGTTTGTTTGTTATTTTAGTTGTATATTCAATAAAGTTTGCTTTTTAAAAAAAAAAAAATTTTTGGAGTGACAATTGCCTGCCTGTGCTCTTTTTTTTCTTTTTTCTTTTCTCTTTTTTCTCTTTCTCTCTTTACAGATAAGTACTACAAGATGAGCAGAAAGACAACAGCCCCAGCTTCTTCAATACCAATAGCCTCTTCACCATCTGGAGGACAACGGACAATATAGACAATTTTACAACAGGAGAAAGAGAAGGAAGTGATATTACAGATGATTATGCAAGGAATTCAGAATATTGAAAAGAGAATGGAGAGCAAAGAACTGAAAAGATAGATGAGAAAGTAGAAAATATTCAACAGATGATGATGAAATATGAAGACATTCAAAAAAAATTGAAGAAGATACACAAAGGGACAAGAAAATTGGAAATATTGATACTCTATTGAGTGATGTCGAAAAGGGCAGGTGTGAACTATTAAAATGGGAAATTGATAGATCAGAATTCTACCTAAGATTTCAAAATGTAGAAGAAGGAAAAGGTGAAAATCTTGCTGAAATAATGACAAAAATACTGGCAGAAGTATTAGAGATAACCAAAGAGAAGATGATGGATGGGATGGATGAAGTGTTCCGTATCTATATAAGATATGCAATGAGAAACAGACTACCAAGAGAAGTCCATATCAGATTTACTAAGTTTATTAAGACACAGATGCTGCAGGTGACAAGAGAGAAAATATTAAAGTATAAAGAAAAAGAAATTGCGGTACTGAAACATTTACCAAGAAGAGTAAGAGAGATATGAGAAGAGAATATTTATTCTTGATTAAAGAGTTACTTAAAAGAGGAGTAAACTACAGATGGTTGATGCCAGAAGGCCTCTTGTTCACTTGGCAGGAACAAGGACACAGAATTTGACACAGTTGAAAAAGCTGAGCTATTCTACTTAGAATACTTGAGAGGAAAGGAGGAAGAAGCAAGAAAGGAAGAGTCATTAATTTAATTCCAAGAGGAGTGTATAGCAATAATTGAAAAAGAAAAAGAAGAAGGTGCAGTAGGTAGTGTACCCAGAGTGCAATGAGAATTAAGACCTACTAGAGCAATAAAACCTCCTCACAAAGCTTAATTTGGATGAAAGAAAATTGATTACGATTAACATAAATGGACTTAACTCGGCTACTAAAAGAAGGAAAGTACTTCACAAATTAGAGAAATTAAAATTTGATATAATTTGCCTACAAGAAGTACATATCAAAAAACAACATAAATATATATTGGAAAAAAAAATTAGGAAAATTATTTATGTCACTGGCACAATCTAAATAAAGGGGTGTAGTATTATATATTAAAGACACAATTTTAATTGCAATTTTTTGTTCCAATGATAACCAAGAAGAGTTCTACAGGAAATTACATATGAAAATAATTGAATTAGACTATGTTAATATTTGTATGATGGGAGATCTTAATGGAATAATTAATGATCGGTTGGACTATAAAACACAGAAATCAACAAAGAAAGCTAGAAAGGTACTACCAAAATCTTTCTTTCGAGCAACAGAAGAATTTAACTTAAAATATGCATGGAGAGAGAGAAATGTGGAAAGTAAGCAATACACTTTTTACTCAAACAGGCATGCATCATGGTCTAGAATAGACATGATATGGATGTCAGCAGAATTACTGACCAACATATTAGGGATTGAAATAGAAACAAGCATCTGGACAGACCATAATCCAGTCATAGTTATTTGGAAAGGATATAAGAGGAGATCTAGATGGACTTTAAATAATACTATAGTAAAAGAAAATGACTTTAAACAGAAAATAACTCATTTTCTTTTTTTAAAGAAAATAGAAAAGAGGACACATCTTTACAGAACCTCTGGGACACAATGGAGGCCTACACAAGAGGATAATAGACTATACAAGGAAAAGAAATATAAAACAGAAAAAGACTTTCAAAACATTGGAGGATGATTATAAAAGATTGAAAAAAGATTTACAGAAGTTCCCGCAAAAAAAACAACATTAAAAATAAAATGGATATAATTAAACATAAAATGGGACTAATGGAAAAAGAGGAACTAGCACAAAAAATAAAAAATGCCAAACAGAATTGCTTTGAAGATGCAAATAAACCAGGCAGATGGCTAGCCTATAAACTGAGAAAGGAAACAGAATCAAGAAGGATTAGTCAATAAATGAAGAAGGACATGTTTGCTATGGAAACAAGGAGAAAAAAAAATTATACAAAATTACTATGGAAAATTGTATTTTCAAGAGAATATTCAAGAAAATGTTAAGCAATATTTACAGAAAGTGAATTTACCTCAGATACCTAAAGACATTGAAACAATGTTAGAAGAGAACATAACAATGATGGAATTAAAGAAGCCCTAAAAAAACAGAATGTTGGAAAAGCACCAGGTCCGGATGGCTTGCCAGCAGAATTTTACAAAACTTTTCAGGAAATATTGAATCTTCACTTGTTAGAAGTTATGAATCAAGTTATGCTAAAGAAAAGAATATCCAAAACATGGTCAGAAGCATATCTTACACTTAATACCGAAGGAGGATACAGACCTGCAGCAAGTTAAAAATTATAGACCTATATCCCTATTAAATTCAGACTATAAAATTTTTGCTTCAATCCTGTCAGAAAGAAAAGATACTAAAATAATTTTATTCATAATGACCAAAATGGATTCCTGCCAAAGAGACAAATCAGAGACAATGTGAGAATTATTCTGGACACTCTAGAATACTATGAGGCGCATCCTGAAAAGCAAATGGCCTTGATGTTTCTAGATGCACAAAAAGCCTTTGACAATGTGAGTTGGCGATTCATTTTACTTCAGTTGACACAAATGGGCTTCGGTAAAAAAATTTCAAGCCATTGAAACAATATATCATGAACAAACTGCAAAAGTTATGGTAAATGGAGAATTAACAGAATCTGTAGATATAAGAAAAGGGAAAAGACAAGGTTGTCCACTGTCGCCTCTGCTGTTTGTGTTAACATTGGAAGTGTTGAATAGAAATATTAGAGAAGATAAAGAAATAAAAGGAATGAAAATCAAAAAGGAAGAGTATAAATTGCAAGCTTTTGCAGATGACCTGGTATTCATACTAGAAGATCCATTGGAAACAGCACCTAAATTCATAGAAAAAATAGAAGAATATGGAAAAGTAGCAGGTTTGAAAATAAGTAAAGATAAAACAAAGATATTAACAAAGAATATGTTAGCAAGACAAAAGAAAGAGTTGGAAGAAGTTTTAGAAATACAGGTCACAAACAAGGTTAAGTATTTAGGGATATACATCACCAATATGTAGCACACTGAAGGAGGATAACTATTTTAAACTCAAACAGCAGATTGCGACAGATTTGATAAAATGGGAAAAATTACAACTATCATTGATTGGGAGAATATCTACAATTAAGATAAATGCATTGCCTAGAATTTTATATCTATTCCAGACAATTCTAATACGACCAGGGAAAAAGTTTTTTGAAGACTTAAATAGAATTGTGCTGAAATACACTGCTCAAAAATATAAAGGAAACACAAAAATAAGACATCCTAAATCTGAATGAATGAAATGTTATTAAATACTTTGTTCATTACATAGTTGAATGTGCTGACAACAAAATCACACAAAAATTATCAATGGAAATCAAATTTAGCAACCCATGGAGGTCTGGATTTGGAGTTACACTCAAAATTAAAGTGTAAACAAACACTACAGGCTGATCCAACTTTGATGTAATATCCTTAAAACAAGTCAAAATGAGGCTCAGTAGTGTGTGTGGCCTCCACATGCCTGTATGACCTCCCTACAATGCCAAGACATGCTCCTGATGAGATGGCAGATGGTCTCCTGAGGGATCTCCTCCCACACCTGGACTAAAGCATCCCCCAACTCCTGGACTGGTGCAACATGACATTGGTGGATGGAGCGAGACATGATGTCCCAGATGTGCTCAATTGGATTCAGGTCTAGGGAACGGGCAGGCCAGTCCATAGCATCAGTGCCTTCATCTTGCAGGAACTGCTGACACACTCCAGCCACATGAGGTCTAGCATTGTCGTGCATTAGGACCTCAGGGCTAACCGCACTGGCATATGGTCTCACAAGGGATCTGAGGATCTCATCTCGGTACCTAATGGCAGTCAAGCTATCTCTGGCAAGCACATGGAGGGCTGTGCGGCCCTCTAAAGAATGCCACCCCACACCATTACTGGCCCATTGCCAAACCGGTCATGCTGGAGGATGTTGCAGGCAGCAGAACGTTCTCCACGGTGTCTCCAGACCCTCTCACATGTGCTCAGTGTGAAGCTGCTTTCAACTGTGAAGAGCACAGGGCGCCAGTGGCGAATGTTCTTAGTGTTCTTAGTGTTCTCTGGCAAATGCCAAATGTCCTGCACAGTGTTGGGCTGTAAGCACAACCCCCACCTGTGGACATCGGGCCCTCATACTACCCTCATGGAGTCTGTTTCTGACCGTTTGAGCAGCCACATGCACATTTGTGGCCCTCTGGAGGTCATTTTGCAGGGCTCTGGCAATGCTCCTCTTGTCTCTCCTTGCACAAAGGTAGAGGTAGCGGTCCTGATGCTGGGTTGTTGCCCTCCTACAGAGTCCTCCATGTCTCCTGATGTACTGGCCTGTCTCCTGGTAGCGCCTCCATGCTCTGGACACTACGCTGACAGACACAGCAAACCTTCTTGCCACAGCTCACATGATGTGCCATCCTGGATGAACTGCACTACCTGAGCCACATGTGGGTTGTAGACTCCGTCTCATGCTACTACTAGAGTGAAAGCACCACCAGCATTCAAAAGTGACCAAACCATCAGCCAGAAAGCATAGGATCTGAGAAGTGGTCTGTGGTCACCACCTGCAGAACCACTCCTTTATTGGGGATGTCTTGCTACCTGCCTATGCTTTCCACCTGTTGTCTATTCCATTTGCATAACAGCATGTGAAATTGATTGTCAATCAGTGTTTCTACCTAAGCGGACAGTTTGATTTCACAGAAGTGTGATTGACTTGGAGTTACATTGTGTTGTTTAAGTGTTCCCTTTATTTTTTTGAGCAGTGTATATATTTGGCAGGGTAAAAAAGCAAGACTAAAACTAAAACTGTTACAAGGCGCAAGAATAAGAGGAGGGTTTGCCTTGCCCAATTGGGAGGTATATTACCAGGCGACAAGCTTGATATGGGTAAAGGAATGGATAACATTAAGGAATAGTAGACTATTGACTTAGAAGGGCATGACTTACTGTTGGGATGGCATGCTTTCCTCTGGTACAAAGGAACTAAAACACAGGTATTCACGAGGCACTGTTTTTGAATTGGGAGAAGATAAAAGATAATACTACTTAAAACTTCCATTATGGATATTTACCATCGAGGCTTTTTTTTAATCCAATAATATATAAAAAGGAACAAACAGATATGGTGGGATATTGAAAGAAAAGGGTGAACTTAAATCTATGCAAGCGTTGGAAGAACAAGGTGTAAAAATGAATTGGATTTCATATTTGCAAATACAATCTAGATTTGATAAAGATTTTAAAACAAGGTATTTATGATAAGATGACTGACTTAGACAAAATTTTGATGGGTAGTGATGAAAAAGTAATTAAAAAGTTTTATGGACATTTATTAGAATTTAAATTGGAGGAGGAACAAGTTAAAGAAACAATGATTGCTTGGAAAATTTTTGGATATGTGATTGATTTAGAAAAATGGCAAAAATTGTGGTCTCAAAATTATAAAATGACAATGTCAACTGCATATAAAGAAAATTTGTATGAGATGTTTTACAGGTGGCATCTATCCCTGACGAGACTTGCAAGAATGTTTAAGAATAAATCAGATAAATGTTGGAAAAGTCATCAGATACTTAGTTCATATTACTGTTTGTGGTAGACATGCTCAGACACAAAAAATATTGGACTAAAATCCACACATGGTTTGGTTGGAAAAAATGATAAAACAACATATAGACTTTAAACCAGAGATCTTTTTATTGGGAATTATACCAGAAATATACAACAAAGAGCTGAATATTTGATTGTAAATGTTTTGGCAGTGGCTAGAATTGTATTTGCTTAAGAATTGGAAAAATGATAAAACACCTATGCAGGAGGAAGTTATTAAGAAAATTATGGACTGTGCTGAAATGAGTAAATTGACATTTGAAATTAGAGAACAAGAAGGTAAACTATTTTATATGATATGGGATTTGTTTTATCAATGGTTGGACAAAAAATGTAATGCAACAGAATAGATAATCTTGTTATAGAAGTTTAATAGATTGATATAAAATATAATGTAGACATATGTAACCATTGGATGAAAGTACAATATAAATTTTAAAATAAAATTTGGGATATCTTGTATAAAATGATGGAATAGTTTAGTCATGGATGATTAATACCTGATAAATATATAAGCATATGTTTGACATGAAATTTATATAAACTGTGAGTAATGACTATGAAAAGATGGCACAAAAGATTCACAACCAACTGACACACTACACTGTCTGTACATAAAATGGAAGATGGTTTTATGTTTTTATGTATTGTTTGTATATGTTTGTCTTAAAAAATAAAAAAACTTTTTTTTAAAAAAAAATAGTTTGCTATTTCCGTTTCAGATTGTAAATGGTGAAAAGAAAAACAGTCAGCTTTAATATTTTGTTTTCCAATCACCTTTTGTAGAAATTAATTATTTGGCTTATTTTAATGCTTTAAACTCCAGAGAGCACCATTGTTAAAATTGTTTATTAAGAATTTAGACTCGGATATAACAATATGTTACTGCTCGAAGGTGATACAGTTGTAACTCTGTGATTACAGTTAACATGAATTTCTTAATAATATTTAGCATCTTCATATATGAAAAGTTATGCTTGGGAAATAACTTATTTATTTGCTTTAATATTCGGAAATTAAAGGAAAAACTGGAGAAGATAGGAAAAGAATTTTTTTTTTTCGCTTAGGCAGTAAACGCTTTTCTGTTGGTTTCATTAAAGCCAAGAAGGAAGAGAAGAAAAGACGCAAATCATCGTCTTCATCTAGTGATTCAGAAAGTTCAAGTGATTCAAAAACGTCTTCCGATTCGTCAACTGAATCTGACAGTGCTGCTGAAGAAAAAACAAAGAAAAAGAAAAAGAAACACAAAAAAACCTCTAAGAAACATAAGAAAGAAAAGAAAAAGAGGAAAAAAAGCAAAAAGAGGTACATACAGGAAGGTTTCTATGAAAGCATTAAAACATTTTTCTTCCTACACTATTATTGCAACAAATGTAACACAGAATAATTTGAAGGAATTAAAGATACATTTTTCATTGTCAATTTCAGTTAGTTTGTTTCTGAAATAAATCTCTTTATATGTTTTTTTTTAAACAGATTGCTTATGTATCTAAAGTCATAATGATTTTAAATACATTTTAGGATGAAATCCAAGATACTTGGAGAACAGTGCTTCTGTTGCTAGGAAGTTAACTGAGCGGTTTTATAAGACAGCAAGTCCCCAACATAAGAACAAATTCCCATCCTAAATTACCTTTAAGTCCATTTGTATATAAACTGGAACAAACTCTTTAGTCACATGTTTTGTCTTACTGTGTAATAAAGAGAAAAACGGAAGCCAAGTGCAATTAAAAATGGCAAATGCCATTCTTTTACAAGCTGAGGAACAATTGAATCCATGCAATGTTTTTAGGAACTGCTGAAAACAGTCCTTGACTTATAACACTTCGTTTATTGACATTCCAGGTTACAACTGCACTGAAAAATGATATAAATCATTTTTCAGTTACGACCTTTCCAGCACCCCATGATCATATGATCAAAATTCAGATGCTTGGCAACTGGTTCATATTTATCACTGTTGCTATGTTCCAAGGTCATGTAATTTGAGATCTTCTGACAAGCCAAGTTAATGAGGAAGCCAGATTCACTTAACAATTGTTGCAAGAAAGGTTGTAAATGTGGCAAAGTTCACTTAACAAGTGTCTTACTTAACAACAGAAATGTTGGGCTCAATTGTGGTTGTAAGCCAAGGACTACCTGTATATTAAAAATCCATGCATTACTTTGTGATGCTTATATAGGCATTGCGCTGTTTCAGCGCTGCTTCAGTTTATGGGGGTAAAGTAATATCTGCCATTTGAGTTGGATCTTGTTGCCAGTCAAATAGTCAGAAAAACTGGAGTGCGACATGACTCAAAATGACACAACATTCTTGAGCTGTGCAGTGCTTTCAGGAACAGGTGAAAACAGGCTGTGTAATATATTAAAAACAAATGCTCATGGAGATATTGCAAGGCTTCAGCGGTTTTTCAGTTAGCAGGGAGAAGTGCCACCTGCCATTTTAAGTTGGATCTCATTGCTGGTTGGCTGTCTACCATTTTGAGTACTGTTGTTTGTAAGCTGGGGGGGGGGTCGCAATCTGGCAACTTTCTGCAGTGTGGATCCATTTCCATTTAAGCAGCTCATAAACTATCTCTAGGCATGATTAAATCTGTTGATTTATATTTGTTCGGTAACTTACAATAGGAGTATTTTAAAAAATTGCTATGTTAATAAAAAGAGCAAAAAAAGCATGTCCCCATATTCAACCTGTCATTAGAACCAGCAGGCATAAGAAGAACCAGCATAATTCAAATTACAATATTAAATATTTTGTCACTTTCCAACAGAAATTTCTAAAATATAGTAAATTTGAAATATGTTTGGCACCTGAAAACTTAACACATTATTCTAAAAGTACAGATAAAAATCTTCTTTTGTTTTATAAATTTAAGTTCAGCTAGTGAAACTGAAACAGAAAATCCTGAATTGCAACAACCACTTTCTACAGTCCGTCCAGAAGAAATTCCTCCTGTTCCAGAAAACAGATTTTTGATGAGGAAAAGTCCTCCCAAAGTAGATGAAAAGGAAAAAGAAACAAAAAACAGAGAAAGGGAAAGGTAAGACTTTTAAAAATTATTTATCAACACAATAGTATGATGTTAAAATACTAAGATCTACAGGTGAAACTTGAAAAATTAGAATATTGTGCAAAAGTTCATTTATTTCAGTAATGCAACTTAAAAGGTGAACCTAATATACAAGATAGACTCATTTACATGCAAAGCAAGATAGTTCAAGCTGTGATTTATCATAATTGAGATGATTATGGTTTACAGCTCATGAAAATCCCAAATCCACAATCTCAGAAAATTAGAATATTGTGAACAGGTACAATATTCTAGGCTCAAAGTGTCCCACTCTAATTAACTGGTTAAGCCATAACACCTGCAAAGGGTTCCTGAGCCTTTAAATGGTCTCTCAGTCTGGTTCAGTAGGAAGCACAATCATGGGAAAGACTGCTGACCTGACAGTTGTGCAGAAAACCATCACTGACACCCTCCATAAGGAGGGAAAGCCTCAAAAGGTTATTGCAAAAAAAGTTGGATGTTCCCAAAGTGCTGTATCAAAGCACATTAATAGAAAGTTATGTGGAAGGGAAAAGTGGAAGAAAAAGGTGCACAAGCAGCAGGGATGACCACAGCCTGGAGAGGATTGTCAGGAAAAGGCCATTCAAAAGTATTGGGGACTTTCACAAGGAGTGGACTGAGGCTGGAGTCAGTGCATCAAGAGCTACCACACACAGATGGATCCTGGACATGGGCTTCAAATGTCGTATTCCTCTTGTCAAGCCACTCCTGAACAACAAACAATGTCAGAAGCGTCTTACCTGGGCTAAAGAAAAACAGAACTGGTCTGTTGCTCAGTGGTCCAAAGTCCTCTTTTCTGATGAGAGCAACTTTTGCATCTCATTTGGAAACCAAGGACCCAGAGTCTGGAGGAAGAATGGAGAGGCACATACTGCAAGATACTTGAAGTCCAGTGTGAAGTTTCCAGAGTCTGTGTTGATTTGAGGAGCCATGTCATCTGCTGGTGTTGGTCCACTGTGCTTCATTAAGTCCAGGGTCAACGCAGCCATTTACCAGGAGATTTGGAGCACTTCATGCTTCCTTCCACAGACAAGCTTTATGGGGATGCTGACTTCATTTTCCAGCAGAACTTGGCACCTGCCCACACTGCCAAAAGCAGCAAAACCTGGTTCAATGATTAGGGATTACTGTGCTTGATTTGCCAGCAAACTCGCCTGACCTGAACCCCATAGAGAATCTTGGGGCATTGCCAAGAGAAAGATGAGAGACATGAGACTGAACAATGCAGAAGAGCTGAAGGCTGCTATTGAAGCATCCTGGTCTTCTATGCCTCAGCTGTGCCACAGGCTGATAGATTCCATGCCATGCCGCATTGAGGCAGTCATTGCTGCAAAAGGGGCCCAAACCAAGTACTGAGTACATATGCATGCTTATACTTTTCATGTATACTGTTTTATGTACAATCCTTGTTTTATTGATTGCATGTAATATTCTAATTTTCTGAGATTGTGGATTTGTGGTTTTCATGAGCTGTAAGCCATCATCATCACAATTATGACAAATCACGGTTTGAACTATCTTGTTTTGCATGTAATGAGTCTATCTCATATATTAGTTTCACCTTTTAAGTTGTATTACTGAAATAAATGAACTTTTGCACAATATTCTAATTTTTCAAGTTTCACCTGTATGTGTAAACATTAAGATCACAAACTAGTGGAAACTGTATAATATAAAATAGAATAATATAGTGGCAAAATAATGACATTATCAGGTAGATAAATGGTTATGGAAACCATTCTGAACTAATCTACCAATTTATAATAATGAATGCCAATACTAAGGGTAACAGCTTCCGGTTATTTGGAATAGAATATCTCTCATCGTTTCTTCCAGTCACAATAGCAGCAGATCAACACTTGTGCACCTAACAACTAGATAAAATTTTCCCTTGCTTTTCTCCCTTATTTATTAAAGTGGCTGTATTCCCTTAGTATGCTTAGCATAAATCAGGGTTAACAAAAGCAGAAAAGTAATTCTTATTACCTAGCACAGTTGTTATATTCTGATATATACTGCAGTATTCTGATTCTTAATTCTGGAAAGATGAGGTTGTAGACAGCCAAGCCCACAGGCTGTTCTATTGAGCAATTTTGTTAGGGTTAGACTGGCAGTTGTCACTGAAAGCATATGGTAGACTGATAAACCATTTCATGTTAACAGGCCCCCACCAAATCTGGGTGCAACCAGGGTAGTTGTTCTTATTGAAGAATGGGACAAATGACCTTTGACTCACAGGACAACGAAATGCCTAATACAATACGCAATATTGTATTTGCCCACCCCACCAAAAGCAATGCAATTACCAAAATATCAAGCCAGATCAAACAGAATAGAGCAATATAACTCTATATGGAAAACCGGCAATTCATTTAGATTTTACATATACTAATCTCCCAGAATATCAACATACCCAATTAAAAAATAAGTTATATAAAAATATTTGCTCCTTATGGAGTTTGCAGTGAGATGCACAGTTTTTTTACTTCATACTAAAAATCAGCTCTCTTTCGCTAAAACTATATCTTAACTGTGGTTGATAGAAAACAGTATGTTAACTGGGTTTAACTTAAGCATTGGGGAAAGTAAAGTTTAATGTGCGTTTGAGACTGACGTAGCAACCCCAGAGTTATGATGTGTGTAAACTACATGTTAATTTGTATTCCTACATATAGAAAATGATTCAAAATAATCAGATTTCTTTTGGAAATCTTTGAGCTACTTTTGTCAGAACAAATATTGTATAGTTTAAAAATAAAACAATAATTTCCCCAAACCACATTAAAAATACACATTAAAACAACATAAAACTGCTAAAATAGTTTTTAAATTAATTAAAATAATTACTAACACAGATTTTAGGATCATTACTTAAAAGTTAGCACATTGCTTTCAGTAGGATTTATTTCTTCATAAGTTGATAAACATTCAACAAGGGAGGAACAAACAATATTTTTAGTATTTAAATATTTATTAACTATTTTCAGTAAATTTTGCATATGCATGATGTTCTACAGCCATCTTTATATAATGTAAGAAAAGTGCCTTGTTTTATCTTACTGTTATCTATATTTTCTTTGTTGATTGCATTTTAGTTTGGTATTGCTGGACTAAGGCTCTTAGAATTTACTATTATTACTACTATTACTGTCATCTCACCACTGAATATTTTGAATTCTTTTTTATGAAGAAAATGTTTAGCAAGTTGTAAACTTCAGAAGTACATGATTGTAGAAGAAGCTGATAAATCATAGTTAAATAGCAGTGATTTTTTTCTTTTCTTGATTTCTAGTAATCCATCAAATTGTCAAACATCATATCAGAGAAGGCTCTTGGTGACAAGATCTGGTCGAAAAATAAAAGGAAGGGGACCACGGGTATGTGTTTTTTTACAGTTTGATTTCTTTGATTGTTGGATTTTAATAAAACATGATTTAGTTGTGTGATATATACATGTCTGTCTGTCTATCTATCTAATTAGACCAAGGCTTATTAGACTTAGCAAATTAGACTTAGCAAAAAAAACCAGCATTTTGCATTTATATCTCATGCTAAGTTTGGATATCAAGCCATACTGAAAGCAATACAGGTAATCCTTGACTTACAATAATTCATTTAGTGACGGTGCAAAGTTACAATGGCACTGAAAAAAGTGAGTTATGACTGCTTTTCACATTTATGGCAATTGCACATTGCAGCACCCCATGGTCATGTGATCGAAATTCAGATTTTGGGCAATTGACACAAATTTATGATGGTTGAAGTGTCCTGGAGTGCCAAGCAAAATCAGTGGGGAAGCCAGATTCACTTAACAAAATTGTTACTAACTTAACATCTGTAATGATTCACTTGATTCATACCTTTGCCAAGAAAAGTCGTAAAAAAGGGACAAATGTCTGACATTTAGGAACATAAATTTTGGACTCAGTTGTGGCGATAAGTTGAGGACTGCCTGTATGTGTTTGCAGGTTGGCTAGCATATAGTGATTTGTACAACAAGCTAAGATTGTGTCAAAATATTGACTTTAAATTGGGGTGCATGTTTTAATAGTCTCCCCATGAGGGTTCCTTTAAAAATCAAGTATGCACATGTTTTGTTGCTAAATTGTTCTATTCTCCGGTAATGGACTGCCTTCTGCCAAGGCTGTTGTGTAATGCCATTAGAAGACTTCCACAAAACTCAACAGTGTCCACGAGCTTTGTGGGACAAAGATTTGCTAAGGAAAAATTCCTGACTCTCCCATAATCCTTACTCCCGAGGAACCCAATTTTTAAAGTTTTATTTCTGTTTCAAGGATCAAACGTTTAGAACTGAGGTCAAAGTATAGCACAGCTCTAGTAAAAATAATTTTAAAATTAAACAGTAAACTTATTAATTGGCTTCTTTCAAATGAGAATTATAAAAACATAATATTACTTCAAAAGGAAGATAATATAATTTATTAAATAACATAGATTTGATAGATTCTGCATATCAGAATTCAGTATGCAGTAATACACAAGAAATTAATTCCTTTTGTTGTTAGATGCGAAAGTTATTATAGCAATACACTGGAAAACTGAAAGACATATTTAAAAGTGAGAAATCACTTTGAAAAATTAATACAGCAGTAAAAGTTAAGAATTTTATTAATTAAAAACTGCTTACACTATTTGATCTCTACTTAGTTATATAAATAAAGTTTAGCAATAGATTAGCTCCATTTGTACAAAAGTATTTAGTATGGATGTTTAAATTTTGTATTTCCCATTATTTTAAATACATTTTGTATTCTGGACAATGCATTTTTTTTCTTTTTATATTTTTATTGTTAAATTGCTGTGAGAATTGAAACAATTCTTATCCCCAAGTGATCCATTAGATGGAGGTTTTATTATGTTTTTAAATATGTAATTTACAATCAAATGTATGACAGTTGCTCTACAAATTAGGATCCACGTCTTCTTGTCTTAGCTAATTTTTCCTCCTGTATTCAAAGCGGTACCGGACACCTTCAAGATCCAGGTCGAGGGATCGCTTTAGACGCAGTGAGACTCCTCCACACTGGAGACAGGAAATGCAGAGAGCCCAAAGAATGAGAGTATCAAGTGGAGAAAGGTGGATAAAAGGAGACAAGTAAGATGCACTAGCCATTTCTGTACTATTTATTTATTAGATTTTTATCTCACTTTATAAGTAACTCAGTAGTCAGTGCAGCAATGAAATTCCTGTAAATAGTGGTTTATTTTTCCATTTCCTATTTTGCTCATGTAGTATCTTGTTAGAAGAAAAAGAAAAAAAAACTAATAATCTGCTTAAATTCCAATTAAAACAAGTATAGAGAGGAATCAAAAGAAACAAGTACGTGTGCTTTCTTTCTTCGCTTGTGGGAAATTCTTCCACAAAATTTTTTAGAGGCCTTCTCACTCTGTTATGTCACATTTGACTCATACAGCAGAGTTCTGGAATAGTATGTTGTGTTTTTGATTTAAAGGTACTTCTTTCTATCATATGTTAAATGTACTTGCACTTGCATGCAGTTTATAATGTAAATTCAGATAATGATATGGGATTATTTCATTAGCTTTATGTTCAAGTTTGTTTGTTTGCTTGCTTGTTTGTCTTGAAGGAGTGAAATGAATGAAAACAAGAAGGATGCTGCAAATCAAAAAAGCCCAGGGAGAGGAAAAGAAAGAAAAATATCTGACTACAGAGAGGGTTCTGAAAGTCTAGATAGAAGAGGAGAAAAAGAAACACAGCCCAAAGATCCCAAATCTGACAGTAAAGACAGAGGGACAAAGAGGAATTCTGAGAAGGAAGATAAGGACAAACATAACAAAAGTAAAGCCAAAAAAAAGGCTAGATCCAAAAGCCAGAGCAAAAGCAGAGAGATATCAAAAAGTAAAGAAAGAGACTCAAAATACAGTAAACATGAAGATAAAAAAATGCGATCAAGAAGCAGAGAAAAAGACAAAGAAAAATACAATGACTTTCATGGCAGAGAACGGAGCAAAAGCAGAGAGAAGAATAAAAGGGGAAGATCTAGAAGTAATAGTCAGAATCATACCAAAAGTAAAGAGAGGGGAAAACATGAACACTCAAAAAGCAGGGAACGCGAACAGTCTAAAAACAAACATAGTTCCAATAATAAGGCCAGAGAGAGCAGCAGAAGTGTGGACAGAGGCAGGCGAGCCAGGTCCAGAAGTAAAGAACGAGACCACAGCAGAAGTAAAGATTATTCCAAACACAGAGATAAAGAAGTGAAAAGAAAAGGGAGGTCAAGAAGTAGAGAGAGAAGAGGCACACCAGAGAGGTCCAGAGAGAAAGACCATAAAAGGCGGAAGGAATCCCATAGCTCTGAGAGGGAAGAAAGTCGAAGTAAAGACAGGCATCGGGATCAAGAGTACAAAAGTTCTCGGAGAAAGGAAGATACTGGAAAAAAGATGCGCTCAAAAAGCCATGACAGCAGTAGCTCTGAGACGAATAAAAGCAAAAAATCCAGTAGAAATCAAGATAGAAGTCCTGACTCAAAGAAAAGAAGAAGCAGCAAGGACAGAGAATTGAAAAGATCATACTCACGGAGGAGTAAAGAAAAGGAAAGGGACAGATCTCGTTCTTCAAGAGAAAAAGAGATCAACCAAAAATCAAAATACCAGGAGAGAGATCGTGCCCATGGCAAAGATAAAAAATCTGATCATGAATCAAGTGCTGGGACTGATGAAGATAGGCATGGATGAGTTTATGAACTTATTGTTTCCACTCTGCTTCTAGGTTCTAGAGACATGTTGGGGAACTTTTTTTTTTATGTGGACTTCAGTTTGGTTTTTTTGATAATCCACAATCTGGATCATTTGTACTGCTAAAGTTTTAATAAACTTGAAATGGAAAAACAAGTTTTACGTGTAATACGGTGTGCTGTGTTTTAATATTTCATAGTTTATGTATCCTATTTCTATGTTACCTGATGGAAGCATATTGTATGTTTAATTTAATTTTAATTTAGAAGCACACTGCAAATCGGTTGATTGATCTGAAATTACAAATATCTTTGAATCAGATTCTTTTTACATCTCAGATAACATGTTAATATTAAATTATATTAACATTTCTACAGAACTATAATTAATAAACAAAACCAGCATATATAAAAACAACATTCAAGTGAAGGAGAATGAATGTTCTCCATTTTGAATATGTTACTCGGATTGTTACATTGCTGTTATATTTCATTGTTGTCCCTTTCAGGAAAAGGTTAATCACTTTGATCTTTGGAACAGTTATTCTACATGAAATACTTTATATAAAGCAATTATTTAAGAAATAATTGATTTTATATGGTCCTGATAATGAATTTATAGAAAAGTCATGCTTAACTGAGAATGCATTTTATATGTGTCTGGCTTGTTTGAAGGAGAAGAGTTCTTCCAGAAAGAAATAAAATCTGGCTTCACTGAATTTATAAGGAAGAAATCTGTTTCATAATTTTGTAATCCTTCCTGAGTGTTAGCTATTGTAAAAGTACCACATTTTTCTATCAATATAAATTCCCTTTGGAAAACTGCTATTGCAGATACAGGGGCTTTCTGGAACAACATTTTATGGTATCACATGGAAAATTGTGCTGCTTAAGAGAATTGACAAAAATTGAACCTATACTCCCACCTCCAGTTGCTTGAATGGAAGCCCTTTTTGATAGGAAAAAGGAACCATTGGGTGCATCCCAGGACACCCTAATATAAATTTATAACAAATAAGAAAAAGTGCCACAAAGAATAAAGAAGAAATGATAAAAGTTAGATATATTCATCAGATTTCAACACCTATCAGAAACTTATCAGAGACTTTTACAGGAATAAAACACTGTATGCCTTTTCTTTGTTTATAATAAATGTGCTGCATTCCCATACCAGTGCTGCAGATTTCAGTTTGTTCCCTGACTTTGCAGATTTATTTAGTGATGAGAAGAAAAATGAGAACAAGTTCTGTGTTAGTTCAGATATACATGATATATTTTAGGAAAGTATAATAAGATAGTTGAATTTGTTAATTTTTATACGTGTATTTGAACAAAATCCTTTTGTGATACTGTGACCCTAATAACTAAGTGGTCAAGACATTTTCCCTGTGATCTTTTCAGGAGGGCAGCCATGAAATTGTCTGGGCATAAACTTAGGACTGTTCTCATTTGGGACCAGTATTCAGATCCATTGTAGGAAATGTGGTTCTGATCTAGCATGGGGTGCTTGCTATCTGTATCACGTTCATGCGGGATTGGAAGCACCTTTCCTGCTATAGATTCAAATACTTTTCACCTCTTTGTTTTAACCAAATATAATAGCAGTGCATGCTTCTGCTATTGAACAGTAGTATTTATTTACTACGCAATACATCTGTACTCTTGTTTTCTTAGATCTTTCTTGGTCAGAAGTAGGAATAGGTTTTTTTCCTTCCTAATGGAAAAGATGGATTCTGAAAATTTTTTACAGGTATCTTCTGGACTTCTGTCATCACTCGGATCTGGCACAGGTCTCCTCTTTTACAGGCCCATATTTACAAATTGCAGAATATATAGTACAGCATTAATCATATTAATATCATCAAGCACAGTTAGATAATGCAAACTTGGAAAATAATTTCCATGGTATTTTAAGACTGAATATTTAAATTAAGGTGATAACCTGGTTTAAAACTTGAGTTTTACTTTAATATACAGGCAGTTGCTATCCAAACTATTGCAATAAGACTAGATATTTTACTGTTTCAGTTGAAGTTTCTTATTACAAAAGTTGAAAGAATTAGTTTACATACCCAATAAAGAAGTGGACAAGAGACAATCGTAGAAATTTCTTTTGAGCTTAAATGTCTTGTAATCAATCAGATTATTTGTCTTAAGTGTATAAATATCCTATCAGATACATAATGATAATCTCTGTAGAGTAAAAATATTCCTAATTGTTTCAATAATCTTTAAGAGGAAAATACTGTTATATTTACCATATTCTTAGAGAAACCAAAATATTTAGGTTTAAAGTGTTAGTGCGTGGTTAATTTGTTTTCTGTGATGAGGTACAAAATTAAAGTTGCTAATTTTCATGAAAAACCAATTAGTTTGAAATGGTTGTTCCACAACTGAAATTCCTTCACAACGAAGGTCAAAATGATATAATTAACATGCTATTAAGGGTAATTTTAAAAAATATTTTTAAAAAATTAAACAAGGTTTGTAGCTTCGATTTGACACCAAAATCTTGTGGAAGAATACAGTGGCAGACACTTCCATATTGCTGCCTAAAAATTATTATGTGATTATTGGTCATTAGAAATTGATCTCTACTTAAGGGGAAGAGTGTTGCAAGTTTCAGAAGCAACAGATCTGTAATAAAAATAGCAAGATGAACACTTGGCTTCTATATTGTAAAACTCGTCATATGCATGATGGTTTCAGATAACATTCTCTGGGTCTTCAACTTTATTTTAAATTAATAGTCAAATTTGTGTAAAATTTCATGAAGGTGCCCATATGATAGAATAAAATTTAGTCTGGTTTTATATATGTATTTCTGTCTTGTATTTGAAAGGCCATAATTTACAATTTAATGATGAGTCATTGTTAAGTATAATGACTGATTCGAAATTTGGATTATGTCAGCCTTATGGCATTATTGCAAGACTGATCGTCTTTCTTTAAATTTGATGGGGTTTTTTTTGCTGTGTGCAATGTCCATAACTAGAATCCATTCATTTCCTTCAAAAAATATTCTGTATAATCAATGTTTAATGCATTACATCAAGACCCCAACATTCACCTGTATGTACTATAGTGCTTTATAAGAGTGATGATGCAGGCCCAAAGACAACAAATAACATGCAACCGAAGAAAGGACATATTTGCTAAGTCTTTGAGATTTAAGAGTCTTTTATCCCATTTCTATATCGATTTGCACATTTTTAAAGTGTACGTGAAAATGTACACAGTTGTCCTGATTATATATGTATTTTTGTAGTAATTTTGCCTAGTATAAATATTTTTGCAAACAATTTTAACTAATGTGCATTTTTGGCATTTTCACAAATGTGTATGCATTTTTGTGTACTGATTTGATTGTAGAACTGCATTGCAGAATTCAGTGAAATACAGATACAGAAGTAGCTACATTTTCCCCCCACAAAATGCTTCAGGAAATTTTAATGCTGGTGTGCATTAAAATGTGAACTGAAGAAATTTCTCATCTCATACAATTCTGCCATGCAATAGGAAAGTCCTGAGATTGTTTTTATGATAATGTAGGGATCTGGAACAGCTTTACTAACTCTAATTACAGTATCTTTGACTATGTGTGTTTGTGTTCATCAATTTCACCCTAGCTAAGTGTTTTGGTTGTACCATTGTAGCCCCCCTTCCCACAAAATAGATGGCAGATGTTCTGGAACATGCTGCAGGTCCTTCCTGCAGCCTAATTATATACATTGAGCTGTTTCATTGCAGCAGCAATTCACAAGTTCAGGCTCAGAGTAATTTGATGCTATTTCTTTGTGCAAAAAATCCCAAGTCATCTTATAGAATCTTTCCTTGATTATTGAAGGAAAATCTTTGCTCGATTATATTATTCATATATGTGAGGAACTTGTGTTACATTACAATACATTCACTGTATTTTAAAGTTACGTTGTTATTAAGTGAAATCCTTCTGTACCACAAAGTCCTGTCATCAGTTATCAACAAATATTTTTTCAATTGCCTTTTATCTAAGTTTGGAAAAGCTTGAAGTTTCAAGAAGAAAGTTGGGTTACTTCACTTTTCAGATAGCAAAGCATAAAAAGAAAAATAAACCCTATTTCCCAAAACCAGTTTGGTGTTGCTATATATATATAGGTCAGTCCAGAGATCAAGATACTTAATGGGTTAATAAAGTCTCACTGGTAGCAACAGCTTAAGTGTCTATACCAGAGTTGAAGTACTAGGGTTGTGAATGTGTTGCTGCAGATTTGTTTCCATTTTTCACCTTGATAACTAACATAACTTCTACTCTTGTGTTTTTGGCAATGATCAGATTTCTGTAGCCTGCTATATTGCCAGTATCCTTGGGATTTGGTTGATTTTCATACAGATTGATGTGAAAGACCAACTATGATTCATATTCACCCATTCTGACTCTTCATCTAATACTAAAGTTGGGAAATGGGTTCTTCACCTATCTAGGGCTTCTGTCAAAAAGTTGGTCTCCAAATGCAGAATTCCTGACCTTGAAAAACTGGCCTCTGTCATGCTTATTTAGTTTTATATGGTAAAAAAATTTTCCCATATTTTCTGCAATTAGATAAATATGGGAAAGTATCAGACCCCAATTTAAGCATGCAGCCCACAGAGAGTTTAGGCAAAAACCCTGCTTTTTCACCCTTGGAAATATAAAGCCTGAGGAAAATTGTTTCTGCATGCCCATTTGTAAAACAGTAATGGAAAGCCTTTTAAATCTCCGCCTGTCTATTCGGCGATTCCCTGTCTGGAGCTCTCAGTTGTTTCCCAAAGATACAGTGAAATTCAGTTTTTCCTGTCTGAGATGGAATGTACTGTATGACCCATTTAAGTTACAGGCTTGATGAAAATAGTATTCCTGTACATTAGTTTTAATCAGGATGTCTGCATATTGGTAAAAAAGGGATTGAGTGATTTGACTGAAACCATCCAAACTGATCAGGCTTTACATTTTGAATATGTCTGTGTGTTCAAGCAGATGCTCTCTTCAAATGGGATGAGTTCTGATTCTGGGTGAATCCATATGGAATTGCACAGAAACCAGGAAGAATAAAGAGGTTACTTGTAGCTCATTCAACAGCTTGCCTAAGCCACATGATCTGTTTCCATTGCAGATATCTTCTTTCTCAAACTACTAGAGCTTAGTCTTCAACATTCCTTATTGAGAGCTTAAAAGAAAAAAAGCTTTCATCTTGTTCTAGAAAAGTCCAAATGTAGTTTTGTGAAGGCATTTAATATATATTACATTCTTTTTTCATGTTTCCTATATTTTTTTCTTTATATTTTTAATTTAGATAAAATCTTTTTATAAAAACTCTTAACAATACAGATTACTGATGGAACAAATACATAATCTTCAGTTGTATAAGCAAATGAAGATGCACAGGCAAAAGGCTAATATAAAACTGACAATAAGTTTGTTTACATAGCAAACTTTTTAAAATTAAGAAAGCCAGTAACAAGCATTTTAGTTGTATGTCATTAAAAAATCCTGCTTTCAGCAGAAGCAGATAGGGTTTCAAATAATTCATACAAATATTAGTTGGAAAAGCAGGCAATCTATTATACAAGGAACTTGCTTGCCTTCTCCAAGTTATTTCTTCATAGGACACAGTAGCAAGACGTGCCCATTGGATTTAGTGTCTGCAGTGTGGGAATTTTAAGATATACCATTTGTGTCTCTATATCTCAAAGGGATAATAAAGGTTTGCAGTCAGAGTTCTAAAAATACAGAATACTGGGGGAAAACTTTAATATGATTGCAATAACTGATTAAAAAGTCGGTTATAGATTTTGCAACATGCAGTGCATGTTTATAGAAATTTTGATTATTTTAAATTACATATAGCCTCTTTTGCATATACTTCTGTAAAATTGCAAAGACAAAATGTATGTTAATTTTAGCGTGCTCACTTAAATGTATTTTTTAACTGTGAGTAACTGAACCATGATGAGTTTGTATTTAGTAAACACTGTACCAAGTGGCAGTCTACAGGGGTGTATGATCAATTTATTGAAAGGTTCTTTTTCTGTATAACATAACTCTGTTGGTTTTGCCTGCAGAGTAAAAAATCATGCTTTTGGACAGTTTTATAGTTTGTAATTCTCATCTGGGAAAGATGTGAAAATGTGAATGCTTCATATGGAACATGTAACTTGTATATTAAAAGTATTTTGAGAATCTTAAAGCTGTTTTTATACTCATTTATCACCATAGTTGATATTGTTGAAGGAGAGATGTGCTTTAGATACTTGCTCATGAAGCAAAATCTATATATAGGCAAAATGCTTGACATTTCTATGCTAATTCTGCTTTGTTGTTTTCGTACTGCTTACAACTCCGCATAATGTTAGACTTTTGCAGGTTAATTGTCAGTCTAATAAGTAAAAATAAACTCTGAATTAAATGGCTTTATAAGTAGGCATTAATAGGACTATAGCATCATTCCTTAAATTGGTCTTCAACTCATCAACAGAAGGACATTTTCTTGCAGGTGGATAATTTATATTTTTCTGATAGGATTCTCGAGTTGTGTTGGCTGTGGTGAACCGGAATAGGTTAGCAGAAATTTGAAACATTTGAGTGTAGTCCTTTTTTCCAACCTAGCAACTAGTCTTTAAAAAAGACCAAAAATAAAATGGAAGATTGTAAGATTAATGAATGCCCCAAGAACTCTTAAAGTGAAGA
The DNA here is from genome assembly GCA_033807585.1 of Hydrophis major. NCBI lineage: Eukaryota > Metazoa > Chordata > Lepidosauria > Squamata > Elapidae > Hydrophis > Hydrophis major. Next base: position 187,508,131 of record CM066328.1, read on the forward strand.
AACAGTAGCTGAAAGCCAACTGAAAGATCATAGTAAGTCTTCTAAATCTGATTGTTAGCAAATGTCATGGAGAGTTTTCTTGTAAGATACATCTAGAAACTTATTTTTGTTGCATAAGTTATTTTGTCATACTAACAGAAAATAAAGAACAATGTACAATATTAGTGAACATCCAATTTTACTCAAGTTTTAAAATACAGCGCTTTTTCCCAGTACATTACTTTCAACTTTTTTATTTAAAATATTTTAATGGTTCAGATAACATTGTATCATTGAGGTTGCCTATTCAATGGGCTGAATGAGGGAAAACATGCTAAAATTCGTTCCAGGCAAAGTAGCAGTGCTCTTGGACTCAGAGTGAGCTTGAGCCCATTTCTTCTACTAAAGAAAACTTCGTCATTTGGGACTACTTGATGCTCCATTGAAATGAAATTTACAGACAGCAACTGTGATGCGCAACCTGAGTTGGCCAAAGCTGACAAGGTATCGCATCCAAACTACTCCAATTCACTGCATGGGGCTACCCTTGGAAAATGGTTGCAAAGTATTGCAATTAGCCCAAGTGCTGTGAGGGTCTAGGATCATATTACAGTTTTATCAAAAGGTCTGCTCTGATGACCTACTGCTTACACAGCACTATTTAAGGTAATGGTATTAAACATCAAGACTTTGGACCTATGAGACCATTTCTATCACAAATACTGTGTTTCTCCAACAATACACCCCCCCCCATAGGAAGACTCAGCATGTTTTCTAGGCATAAAATGAAATTAAGCCCCTCCCCCCCAAATTTAGGCCTAGTTTAAAACATGCGAAATTGGGGGGAGGTGGGGGGGAACTTGCCATTAGGAGTGCCCCGCGGGCAACTACGCCTCACCATCAGCTGCCCCTAACACCTTGGTGGAGCACGGAGGGCTCCCTTATCCCTCCCTTACCTGGGTCAGCAGATGGGCAGCGTTGGTATGGATGTCTGGCAGCGTTTCAGCCGCTTCTCAGGCCTCCATAGCTTCCACGGTTCCCATCAGTGCTGGTGCCTCTCTCACCAGTGCCGTCTCTAACAGTGTCTGAGTCGCTCCCCCTTTTCCCGTCCCTAACAAGGAAAAAAAAGATTTTGAGGTACCTGGGAGCGCCGCGCACTGTGTTTTGGTTTAATCCCAAGCGGCTGGGTAGGTGTGAGAAGAGCCGAGTGAGCGTCTCTGCTGCTGCTACCCTTGCTGCTCCAGCCTCGGGCTCTGCAAGTTTGCAAAAGTCCCAGTGCGCAGCCTGTTCCTGCATTCCAAATGCCCAGCCTGAGCTGCAGCTGTCTCTCACCAGCGCCTTCTCCAATAACAGCGGTAGCAGCAGTGGGAACCGTGGAAGTTAGAGATGGTTCCCCCACCCAAGAAGCGGCTAAAACACTTCCACGGTTCCTGCCACTGCTGCCGCTGTTGTTGGAGATGGCACTGGCGAGAGAGGGAATGCAGGAATGGGCTGCGCACCGGGACTTTTGCAAACTTGCAGAGCCTGAGGCTGGAGCACCAAGGGTAGCAGCAGCAGAGACGCTCACTTGGCTCTTCTCACACCCACCCAGCCACTCGGGATTAAACCAAAACATAGTTCATGGTGTTCCCAATACCTCAAAATCTTTTTTTTCCTGTTGTTACAGGGACAGGGGAAAAGCGGGAGCGACTCAGATGCTGTTGTTGGAGACGGCGCTGGTGCATTGGGGGGGGGGATTAATTCATCCCCGAAAAGATGTCCTAGCTGTTTTTTCAGGGCTCCAAAAAAAAAGGGGGGGGCAGCCTTATTTTGTGAGAAACACGGTAGGTGCAGTTGTTATGTGCAGGAGAGACCTTTTGAAGCCAAACATTGTGGCATGAGAGAGGCTGGAAGACTTCTATATACTGAATCTCTCAGACAGCAGAATGTATTCCTTTGGAAGTTAATATTTAGTCATTAAGAAAATCTGCAGAGAAATACCTTTTTGCCAGGTTTTTAATGACTGATTGACTAGCATTTACTGAATTTTGTTCTGTCCCGAGTATTTGTTATAGTAGAAAAT